>JAWZYV010005184.1:0-727358 GCA_038373885.1 Cheiracanthium punctorium
CCAAGTAATGGGAGAAATCACTCCTGCCGCGGCACCAGTAGTAGGAAGTCGCCAAGCGGTAGCTAATCGGAAAGCCAGCCCTCATTTGATATGCCACACAACTGAAACCCTACTATTTTGTTTGCTTTTAATTATAATCCACTGTTTGTGGTCCCTGAAGATGGTGACAGTGGTTATAATTTCCGAATTTCCGTTCCATTCTGTTTTCACATTAGTTCTTGCACTTTATTTGGCTTAGTTTTTTTTTTTTTTTTTTCAAAATGTGGTTTCTAGTTCTTGCTTAAAGCTGTTATATTTATATGCGAGGTATGTCTTGTTTGCAGTATGTTTTGAGTTTTACTTATTGGTTATATATATAGTTCACTCAGTTTTCTAATGGAGTAATATGAAACTTACAATGATGTTGGGAAAAACACAATTTTTTTTTTCTTTATATGGGACTGTTATGGAGGAATGTGATCCTATGTTAGTCAGGGCTGGGAAGTAGCGCGTTACAAGTAGCAAAACTACAGTAGTCGCTACTTTCTTATACTTTGCAGTGTAGAGCGCTACTTTAAAAAAAATGTAGTGTAGTATGTAGTGAGCTACAAAAAATCAGTAGTTTGTAGCGCGTTTTGGAAACTACTCTTTAAGCTACTTTTGCTGCTTTATCACTTCCAGAGATTGATCACGTGGTGCAATTGCTTTTTCTTCTGACTCCAAGCATAGAACTGGAACTGATGCTTGAAGGAACCTCCCCTTTCACCCAGTCCCTCCTCCTCCGAGGCAGCACGAGGCACACACCACATGCACAGAAGTGAGGGAAGAAGACAAGAGAAGGGGAGGAAGGGGGTTTGCTTTGCCTGAAGCCTGACTGTGTACATCCTTTTTATCATTCTCAGTATTATTTGTAGAATCACCACTCTGACAGAAAGATGACAGAAAAGAAGAAGGAAACAGAGGTCCAGAGCTGATCATATTTAGATGGGGCCCCGGGTTACTTCAGGGCCCCCTTTAGTATATCATGCCAAGCATTTTAACATATTTTCAGAGTGTGATTTTCACATGGGTGCGCGGGAAATAGCCCACGGCCCCTGAAAAATAAGGCCTCCCAAATATCTCGATTTATTGTATTAAATTTATATATGCTCCAATAATAATTTTTGTTAAGCTAAATTTCCTTTATAATATCTATATCATAATTATGTAACAATGAAAAAGCTTCAAGACTTATTTTCCATTCTTCTAACTCAATGACTACTAGAGGCATGACAGTCTTCCATGAATATGTTGAAATCTCCTTTCTTTCATCAAAATTTTAAAGTGTATTATATTTAAATTAATAGGATTTTTGGATAATAATTTTCAGAATTTAATATGAAAATATGAGAACTTCTATTAATAATTAATAGTTTGTAAAATCCTTAGATTATCTCTCTCTTACCCTTAAAATAACAATATGATTCTATAAAATTCTTTTATGACTAAAAGAAGAAAAAGTTGTGTTGATAATTATAACTTTTAAAATTTCTTTAACATCAGATAGAGGATTTTTTAATGTAATGTTTTAAATAGATATATCATGAATTGTAATTGTTTTCATTATTTTATAATATGCATATCATATATATTTTCAATTAAAATATACAATGCTACATGGTTCATACGGGTCATTCGTCATAAATCATTAATTTGGTAAGTCACGAAAAAAAGGTCTTTATACTCATTAATTTTGATTTGTGCTCAAGAAACTAGAATATTTGTACAACGTGAAAGGGCTCTCAAAATGGGCCTTTTTTCCCCCGTTCAGACATCCAAGATTATTTTTCTTTTTTAATCTTTTTTGGTTCTCGTGATTTTTCTCATGCTTTCAGAGCTCACTTTCCCAATTTATTTTTATCGTAGAGATATTAAAACTTAATTAGTTTCAGCAATACTTCAATAATTAGCAGTAGTTGTCAGTAGCATATATATAGGTTTCTATTTAGGGGGAGAGAGATGATTTGGTATATTTTAAACTTTATTGTTCCAAAGTTAAATGTTTCAAAATAGTTCCTTTTTAATAATTGCTTTACAGTTTCGGAGGGGGCCAGCTGCACCCCGTCAAACACTCACCTGGTAGTTGTTTATTAGAGCAATAGTTTTCTCTGATTAGGATATCAATAGTTTTCTCTAATTAGGATATCAATATCCTTAAATATGAATGTAATGCAAACTGAATCTTTTAGCAAAATTTGTCTCCTTAAAGTAGTGTAGCTACTACATTTATCAAAAAGAAGTTGTAGTTGCAGTTAACTACATTTTTCGAAAAGTAGTTGTAGTTCGCTACAAAAAAAAGTAGTTTTTCCCATCACTGGTTACAGTTCATGGCAAGGGTTTCAATGACACCAGTTTTGTCATAATATTATTATTCTAGGTTATCCTATTCTGCCAACGTGAGCATTGGCTTCTATGTTTAAAAATGAGACTTGAATGATTTTGTGGCTTTTCAAAGTATTCCCGAAAATGGCACAATAATATCAACACTGTATAATTTACAAACTTGTATGATGCTAAAGTCTATCCCTCTAAGTATACGGAATATCTTTCTAATAGAAAGTATAAAATGATATCCAACTATCACTATAGTGCATATTTTACCTTTTTTCCATTTATTTTATTATTTTTTTTTTTTTCATTCTTGAAAAAAAAAAAAAAATGCTTCAAATACATTAACACCAAGTACAGAGTACTAAAGGCATTCAGTTTTTTTTTAAATAATATTAATTTAAGCTGAGAATAATAAATCTTGCAGAACACAAATGCATTTTTAATTTCCATCTTATTTTTATTACTATTATTTTTTCAATGAGTTGCAGGAAAAAGGAGTTTCAAAATTTGAAGAAATATTACAGTAAAATCTCAGTATAATGAACTTCACGGGACTGAAGATCAAGTTTGTTATTCTCAAAAATTTGTTAAATAGAAATTTTATTTTTACAGAAATAATACTAACAAATTTCTTTTAATAGAATTATTTATTTTCTCGACATGAAATATTTGTAATAGTGAAGTTTGACGTAATGAGATTTCACAGTCTGAAATCCAGGGTCTTGGTACATTTAAAAATACTTTTAGTGTAATTTAATAATAATATGCTATAAACCATAAAAAAGTATAAAGAAATTCAAGAAAAAATCAGAAACGAGGAAAGGATTTAAATGTAATAAGAGGATCTACTTGCTTATAGCATTAATCTTTTCAAAACTGAAACAATTAAACACTGCTAACGTTTCTTTAAATCAAACAAACAGTTTTGAAATTAATTACAGTATACTGGATATCCCTTATTAGCTTACATATAAGAAATCTAAAACACAATCCTAACTTTTTCAATTCAAAAGGTATTTAATTTACATACCTGTAGTAAGTATCTGCGTTTGTGGACATCTTTAATTTCATCGTATGAAAATTTGCTACACCTAAATTTAACATAGTAAATAAGAGCATTTTATTAAGTAATAACCAAAAAATTTGATACTATAGCAGATTTTTAAACAACTTACATTCGCTTTTGGTGCTTGTTCATAGGGGTTGAATTAGGTATGATGGGATCATGCATACTAAAAAGTGATAAAGAAAAAAAAATTATGATTTTAATATTTCAAATTTCATTTTCAATTACAGTGAAAATAAATAGGGAGCAGTTTTTGAATATTGAAAATTTAACTTCTTAAGAAGCTTTATTTAAGATAACTACATATAGCATACATGAAGGGTCCATGGGAAGAACGATGAGAGTCCAATCCAGCTGATTTTCCAAAAAATCGAAAAGCGCACGGGATTTTCCACGTTCTTCCCCAGTAAACTGTATCTTTGGGCTGTTTTTTCAGTGTATTCTCATCGTTCTTTCCCCTTATGGGTTCGGAAATTAATACTTCCACTAATGAACAACAGAATGCAGTAGAAATTTCAACATTGACGAAAAGTGGACTCTCATCATTCTTCCCGTGGACCCTTCACATGAAATATAAGTTATAATTGATATGTTATGTCTTTTATGTTTTAAAAACACAAAATATTAAGCCAAACTTAGAGCCAAAATTGAAAATGGACACGATTATAGCACCAATGTCACTTGCACAACTACTAATAGCATTTTTCTTAATTGAAAACTTATTTTTACACCAAAAATGCATTACACAGGGGGGATTTTTTTTTTTTCTTTTCAGCAATATGCACCCTAACACACAGCCCTTTGTACACATTTTAAGGCTTTGAAAAAGACAAGAAGGATAGAATTACTTCTATTTAATAATTCTATCATTTTTGGAAAAAGATTTCATTTTGAATCTTGAAGTAAAGTAAATTAATCTTTTTTATGGAAATTTTTTGTGCTTGAAATGAAAGAGATTTTTTAATATTGGTTCCATATTCTAGACCTAACATGGTTGTACAGATTTACAATTTAATCCTTAATATACCTATGACAATTATAAAACTATTTGGCAAAGAACAATTTATTTTAGAAAATGCTCTACTGTATAATATGTAAGTACCTAAAATTCTAGCTCCAGTATGTAACAAATACAAATACCTAAATATTATTTTCAGAATTTTCTAAAAATCTACTCCATTAAGGAGTAAATGTCAAAAAAGTGTTTTTCAATCTTTTTTATCTCGAGAGAGCATTATCAATACAAAAAAACTGTATTGATAATGCTCTTTCTTTTAAATGTAACATAAACAGGATTACGTGCTTCATGCACTCAAAATGCTTTTTTATTTGTCACCAACACTAATATTGGTAACAGGATAAAGCATTTGCTTTAAAACTTGTAACCTTGTTTGTTGTTGTTGTAATAAAGGCTGGGCTGAGTTTGCTCTGGTAACTTGTGATTCCTTTAAGTTAAAAAAGGGCACTGATAACACATTTTAGAGAATGTTGCCACACTGTAAGGAGGAATTTTTTTTTAATTAAAATTTTGTATGTTAAGGTAGTACTTGAAGGTTATAGGGCCCACTGAAATTTAGTCACACACACGCTAGTATATCAATAGAGTTCAAACAAGCACATTGAATAAAATATGAGTTTTATATATTGTATGCATAATAGTAAACTAAGTACATTCCAAAAGACACAGAGGTTTTGTTTTTAGGAACAGAATATCAACAAACCTACATAAAAATCTACTATAGTTTTACAAAAGCCTATTTTATATATACAGTGAAACCTCTCCGAGCAGCCACCCCTCTAAATGGACAATTTTTCATGGCACGGAGTTTTCGGTTCCTAGACCTAATGCTAAAATAACATCTATCAGCGGCCACCCAATCCCCTCTAAACGGCTATCTAATGGGATCGCCAATCTTATTTTTCGGGAAATTCTACTCACTCCATGCTTTCATTTTGAGCATAAAAACTCAAGGTCAGGTTTATGGTCAAATATAAGACCCAGGAATAACTTGCTAAGTCCATTCCCATGGTTTCTCCCCCTGACTCAAACAGTATGTTTGTGTATATAAACGTCTTTACTAATGAATTTTTGTGCCTTTCAGGTGCTATTTCTGTCCCTGAGGAGGAATTTCCCAATGTTTGTAATGGCGAACAAGCTAAACATTCAATGCAAGCGACCTTAGGGAAAATTGATGAAATTATCGAAAATTCCGAAGTGGTCAGAGATCTGCTTTATAAAGTAAAAAATTAACTTGAAAAAATGCTTGTTTTAGAAAAAAGTAAAATCTTAAAACAGACACAAATTGCATCCTTTTTCCAAAATATGTAAGATAGCATTAAATAAAGTACTGTTTTCTCTTTAGATAAGTTTTAAATTTCATTTTAAATAAAGAATATGTGTCAGACTTGTTTATATTACACATTATAGCAATTATCTTATAATAGTAAATAAAACCCTTCAGAGCGGCCAAATATTCTTGGTACGGTGAGGTGGCTGCTCAGAGAGGTTTCACTGTATATATATAAAAGCTTACAAAACACTATTTGCAATTGAAATGTACTCTGCCTATTTTGTGAGGTTCTGCTGGCATGCTTATGTGTGAAATAAAGTCATTACTTAATTTAGTCAGAAATAACTTATCACAAAACAAAAGTTAATGAAGCTAAGTTTCAAAAATTACTTACTTAACAGGTAATGAATCAATATCTTTTATCTCTCTAGTCTTAAGTATTGTAAAACCATCAACAACATAAAAGTGTTCTTTACCAAAAAGAAGAAGACCTTCGCAAGTATCTAATCCTTGGATTCTGGCACAACGAAACATATGACTTATCTGTTCAATAAGAGACAAAAATACAGACATTAATTCTCAAACTCACGGATACCAGATATATTTATGTACTTTTAAACATGCAAATAAGTAACTTTTTTTAAAAAAATAGAAAACCTCCATGAACAGATAACATATGTGAAAAAAAAAAACATACATAAAATGAACTTTTAAAATTCTGTATTTATTTTTAAGGAACAGGGTTTCTTTAAATCTTACAAGGTTGTTTTTCTGTGATGCATGAACAAAATGAGCATCACTGACAAATTTTTTTTTTTAAAGGTTGTTTTAGATTATTCACTGTTTACAATGTACACAAATCTTTATTATTATTATTTTTTTTTCCCGAAGGAATGTACAGACAAAAGTCTATGTATTAGAAAACAAGTGATTACTTTTTCGCCATCTTCAAGTAATCTGAGAATATTTTGATTTTCAGGACTGGCTTCATTATTTTTAGTTTCCTGGTCACCGGATCCATCAGTTCCTGCTTCTGAAATGTCTTGATCTTCATCCCAATCACTCGAACGATTGACAGGTGATTTGGATAGCATAGATGCAGTGCGCAAACCTTGAAAGCCTAAGTTTTTTTTTTAAATGAAGGAAAGAATAAATGAACAGAAATTATGGAATAAATTACTCGTCAAAATTTAATAACTGATATATACTATAACACATCTTCACAATAAACCCTATGAAATACTTAAATTACTATACTTTATTTGGATCTTATAAGGTAGATATTGTCTTTAAAAGTAATAAATAATTTAAGAGGCTTTCAAATGAAACAGAAATGTATTATTTCAATCATTTTAAATTTATTATCACTTCATTAAATGCAATGACAAACACTAATCAAAAAGAACTTTTAAAACAGAACACAATCCACTAATTTTCAAGTGAAATATAGAATTGCATTTCTTCTTCTTAAAACAGCATAAGTCTATCTAAGATCTAAGCTGCTTTCATCATTTTTAATGGTGTATTTAAAGAAATCACATAATTTTGATAGATAAATACAAATAAAATAATGATATCAAGGACTTGAAAATTTTTAGAATGTCTGTTCACAAGCTGCTTACTATATGCGTTATAAACAAAAAACCTTTCAGAAAAAAATTTTAAAAATAAAAATTTTTGGAAAATGTGTCATTCTTCAAAAAATTTTGCTGCTCAAATCCATGGTCAAGATTTTTTTCTTCAAGGTCTCATATAAAAGGCATAGTTTTTTAAAAATGCACAGTGTGTAGTGCAGCTTATAAAGAATCTTCCTGAATATTTCTGAGTCTTTGGCACAGTTAATTAAATTTAATTTGTGTAATAAGGCCATCAGAGAAATTTTCTTTCATTGGAATACACCCTTAAGTTACAACTAAACAATATTTTACTCACAAATAAAGCACTTAAATAATACCAAATGAAATATGAAAATAAGTTTTTATTTTTTAAATAAACATAGAATTTATGATGCCTGAGAGTAATAACAGTTATTAAATAATAATAATGCAATTGAAATAAAGGATGAAAATTTGATATGTCAAGACACTAACTTCAGAATATTAAGTATGAAGACATGGGATAGCATCAGAAGAAAGAAAAAAAAAAAAAAAAAAAAAATCGTGCAAAACGCATGGATTATAAAACACTTTCCAACACAAAAATATTTTTTTCGAAAAATTTGGCGTCGTATTTTCCTTAAAACTGGCGACATTTTGGAGATAAGTATTATATGCTCTAGATAGTATTATATGATACTATTATATGCTTTAAATAGACGCCTGTCTCTAAACTGTCACTGATCATATTGTATTGAAATTATTTTGAGTGGTTCTGTAGAAAAACTATTAACTATACAAACACTGCTTTCGATGGAAAGCTAGCTTCATCTTGTAATCCTTAATAACATATATCAGGTTTGTTTCATTTCAAATAGCAGAATATCTCTAAAATTAGAAGTCAAAGACCGTTGTGGAGGCAATGAATATTGGAGCTTGAAAAAGCATTTGACGAACATTTGTCTAAATTCAAAATATTTAATTTTCATCCACCTAAAATAAATAAGTTCATATTCATTTTTTATTACATACCCAAATTAAATTTCATGATGTTCTGGAAACTCGCAGAATCTTTTCACAATCGAAAGATTTCGTTGTGTACACAGCTATTCTCATGTCCATGCAAATGATTTATTTGTGGAAAAAAAAAAAAAAAAATGATAATAAACTGTGTAATCTGGAAAAGGTTTTTTAAACGAATTTGAATCCCAATTGTATGACATCATATTCACTTGAAAAGGGTAATTTTGTCACGCAAATGATTTACTTTTTTGATTCTCGGAAATAAAATGGTGATGAAAATAGCAGAAAATCGCTAAAAATGAAGGAATGGGTGGATTTTCAGATTTTTAAAGTAGCGCAGATTGTTTTCTATAATTTTATACATGATCATGAAAAATTTCAAGCAGATCGTACAAACAGTGAAGAAGTTATTAGGCTTTTTGTGCTAACTTTGTAATCTTTTTGCAGTAATGGCGGGAAAAGTTTTATCTTGAAGTCAGGGATCAGCATAACTGTATAGTAGGATGATACGCTTGAAAGAATAACTTCCCATAGACCGCAATGTATTGGGAATATTTTGAGTGCTCCTGTAGAAAAACTATAAATGCTACATAGACCATTTTCAATAAGGTACATGGTACAGTAGATAAGAATAACATATTAAAATTTCATAGAAATCGATGCATATTTACGTGAGTTAGAGCACGGACGGACAGACAGACAAACCGAAATCATAAACACTTTTCAACCTTGTTAGAAAGTGTTAAAAAGTAAAGTAATGAAATAGTTATCTATCAGTTACTAATATCTCTTAAAGGATAGTGAAATAATGACCTGAGCCTGTGTGTTTGAAATTAGCTTCTTTCTGAATACAAACATACAATTTTTTAATTAAATCTTGATGCTGTTAGTGATACAATATATTATATATATACATATATATATACATATATGTGAAAGTTTTATTTATACATTTTTTTTTTATTATAACACTTAGATTTGAGATTATGCCAAATGTTATTCGCTATTCTGAAAATTTCGTTATAGTGAAATTTCACTAGAACTGAATTTGTAGAGCACCTTTTATTAAAAATAATTTATTAGTATTCATCATATTTACCAATTTCTCTCTCTTCCGATGGTTCCACATCAGCAGGTATTTCAAGTGTTTCTAATGATGATGCATCAACAGATATATTATCTTGTTCGACCATATTTTCAGGCCTCCACCTTTTGTAATATTCTTTACTGTCAAAACTGGTTGCTACTTTGTACTTTAATGCTCTCTGAAATAAACGCTTTCATTAACATTAAAAAAATAATGTTCAAATAATATTCAAAATAAAAATTTATTAAGATTAGCAAATATAAATGCAAAATAATATCGTTGGTAATACCAAGCATTTAACTTAATAGAATAACTTAATTATTAAAATATTAATATAGGAAAACTTCAGGATGTTTAGATATACTAAATACTAGCAGCATGGCCCGTGCAATGGAAGGGAAATGCCCATTGACCTTATATATAGATTGTAAAGGGAAGGAATGCGAATCCTCACGCTTCAATGATAAAAAAAAGGACATGGGACCCGCTGCAACGAAAAAAAAAAATGAAATAGGCACCTGATAGCGTACAGAGGTTACTGAGAATTAGACGTGGCTAGGCTTGAATGTGAATCCTACCACTACAATGATAAAAAAAGGACATGGGACTTACCGCTGCAGCAACAACAACAAAAAGAACACGTCACCTGATAGCTTACAGAGATTACCGGGAATTGGACATGGCTAGGCTTCTCCCCTTCTACCTGTCTGTGCTCTAACAGTCTTTTATCGCTAATACGTAAGCAACTACTAAAAACAAATAGAGTCTAGTCGTCGGTATGAGATTGTAAAGGGAAGGAATGTGAATCCTCCCGCTACAATGATAACAAAAAAGGTACACTGGACTTCCCGCAGCAACGAAAAAAAAAAAAAAAAAAAAAAAAAGAAAGAAAGAAAGAAATGAACAGTGGACTTGCCAGCGTACAGAGGTTCCCGAGAATTGGACGTGGCTAGGTTTCTTTCCTTCTACCTGTTGTGTTCTAATAGTCATTTATCACTAATACCTGCGCACCCCATAAACTAATTATTTTTTATTTCAAATCCAGTAAGAATCACTGGAGGCAAATCATTGGGCATATATACAGTGGATAAGAACTTAAATAATGATAGATGAATTAAAAATCCAGGTTTTGATAATTATTTTATTAAAAATCCAGGTTTGTTTACATGTAATGTTCGCAGTAGGTTTAATTTATTTATAAATATTTTATGAGGCTCTAATTATTTAGTAACTATCTTCTCGAGGAATTGATAATCCGTGTAAAATACTATCTTCAAATTCTTCAGGAGTCATACTTCCTAATGCAACGATTTCAAATAAATCCTGCATGTTTATTTCTCACGGATTCTCCTTTTAAATGCTAGAACGACCTTGAGAACGTAAACTATATAAAAAAAGAAGTCAGTTGTCTTGGCAATGCTTCATCCCCACTTACACACCACACCTCACACAGGACACAGGACGAAAGGGGGGAAATTTGCTGTTTCTTCAATCACGGAAGGGAATTTTAACTTGCGGTGTTTTCAGAAAAAAAAAATCATATGAAAAAATCTAATTAACATTTCTGCACGGTTCAAAATTTAAAAGAGGGAGAAATAAATGTTTAATCAGCTGTAAAAAGATGGAAAATTTTTGCCCATTAGGTTTTATGATGCGACAGTTTAAAAATAGCATATTTTTAAAAGCCGTACATTTTCTTCAAAGCAGGATTTCCTTTAAAAAATTCCCAAAAATCTGCAAATGTAAGTACAATTTTGTAACAAATTGTATTTGAAAAAGAAAACTCTGTAGTTTCCGATGATATAAAAAATAAAGTATTCGGACAGAAATTTAGCTCCTGATAATGTAAAATGCGAGAAAAATGGCCAAAAACCTTACATAACATAAAATAACTCAAAAACTATTAATCCGATTAATTTCATTTTTACGGCATTAGCTTTCTCTTGTCCTATTTAGTCAGCGTGCCAAATTTGGTCCAGATCTGTTGAAATGTCTGGACGTGTATAGCGAACAAACAAACAAACACTTCTCTTTTATATATATAGATTTGTTTTGATTAAAAAAAAAAAATAATGTTAGTTTACACTAAGTTTACAAGAATAATTTTAAAGCTCAGAGACTCGAAAATGTCTAAGTACATCTTTCCACCAATTAAAAGTTACTCATTGTTTCACCTCTAGGTTCAGTCCATGAAATGGGAGATCATGTGGCAAGCACTATCTGAAAATATATTATTTTTTAATATGTATAAAAAAAAAAATTAAGTTTTGTGACTATTTTTTCTGTTGCCTCTTCATACAAACAGGCCAAAAGGAAATGTTCAAAACCTGAATCTCATTTTGCATTTCTATATAAATATAACAAATATTCTGTGAATGAATGTGGTACATTCATGATTATGCAGAAAATTCTCAATAGAAAACATTTAAAAGGTCTGATAATAACAATTAGCTATTCTGGAAATTTTGTTAAAGAGAAATTTCACAAGGACTGCATCTGTACAGCACCTTTCATTAGAAGTAATTTATTAGTTTTCATGAAATTCAAAAAAGTTAAGTTTATTGCAATGAGTTTTTACTGTGCTTCAAAATTTACGTTGTCAGTGCTTGTTTAATCTCTCAATTCTAAAAAAAAGTAAAGGCCGCTGCTGGCGTTGTCAATAGCTTGTTTGCCTATCTTCACCTAAACCGTGGGGATTTGAATTTCGAGAAACATGTCCACGGATTTGGAAAATTCTAAAGAACCTCATAAGCTGACTTAAATTTCGAAAATCGAATTATTTTAGAAGATATTAGTAAACTGAAAAAATAAAACATAATGGTTGCCAGATTTGGCATAAAATCATTCATTCCTTTGCAACAAAGCAATTCCAAGTATGTAGAATTGCATGAAATTGACAAATATGAAATAAAATTACAGCCTTTTTACACCAAATTAAAAAGTATATGAAATAAATAACTGAAAGCGTGTTACACAAAGTTGACAATTTTCAAATAGAAAATTCGTTTAGACAACAGGAGTTTAGAATTAGCGATTATTCGTTTTTCCAAAACAGAATAACTAATTGTAACTGATTTTAAAAGTGCCATCTTGGCATTAGGTACGATCTGACAAAATGGTATTTTTCCAAGCAGGATGAATCTAAACTGCAAATTCAAAAATGTTAGAACCCAATATCTTGAAAATGAAAAATAATTAAAATGAAGATTATTTTAAAGCTGGTTCGGTCCAGCTGGAGTATTTGCTACCAGTAGAAATATTTGGTGGCGTTAACTGTGTCATTATAGCAGTTATAGTACACTTTGGATATTTGCCAGTGCGGCGAGATGATATAATTCTTGGTGCTAAATACGCCAGTCTGCAAAGGATTATGTAATATATGGATAACGGTTTTCCTGGAACCTTAAATGAGCAGTAATTATAGGTTGTGAGCATGTGTAAATCGCCAAATAATGAAAAGTCGCTATTAGTGGCAAGCTATTCTAGCTGTTCCGTAGTTTTTATAAAAGAAAACATACGAAGTTTTGTTTTCTTACAGTTAAATATTAACTATACATATACGCAAGTCTCCAAATTATGAAAATTTGCCAGTAATTGGCTAATACGCAAGGTGTTCCATGGGTTTCACGTAATTAAAAATAGTGCGAGGTTTAAATTTTTATGTTCCAAGCAACATGCAAGAACCAAGCAATGTGTAGCTCGGCAACATTCAATCTGATCCAACCTCTGCGTTTTGTTTGTTGAAATTATGCCTTATTTACGAATAAGCCTTATTAGGGGCCAAATGCCTCATACGAAAAGCGAGCGTAGCGAGTCTAGGGGGCCTTGGTCCCTAGTATTTAATAAAGATATAAGTCTATAGATTTATAGTGTCAATCTTGACAGAAAACTTTTGTTTAGAAAAAGAAAAAGTAGTTAGCTGTTAAAAGTTAATGCACTGTATCAAAATCAATACACACTTAGTTATACATTTCAGTTGAAAAGAAATAAGATGTAAATATTTTTCCCAAACAAGAACTAATTTTTACCTCATATGTTACAAGGGTTTCATAATTACTGCAACACATGAAATTTTAAAATTAGAACTACATATAAAATTACACAACAGCAAAATTTTAATCAATA
Source organism: Cheiracanthium punctorium (assembly GCA_038373885.1). NCBI lineage: Eukaryota > Metazoa > Arthropoda > Arachnida > Araneae > Cheiracanthiidae > Cheiracanthium > Cheiracanthium punctorium. The sequence goes on from JAWZYV010005184.1 coordinate 13,537, forward strand.
ATTTAAGGATTAATACATAAGACATAATTGTCCTAATATTTATGTGTGAATTCAGAATGACTAGGGTAGGCACTATTTTTGAATTTTAAAAGAAAGAGAACAATCACATACATTTTCACCTCCTTCTACTTCAGGCCTGTATGGATAATGAATGTAAAAGAGCTCATTCTTCACCATTTTCTTCCTCATTCTACATGGTCCTAAGAGATTAAATAAAAAAGTCATTACTTAACATGAAAGATTAATAATTCAATAAGAAAAACTGTATGTAAAAGTGTGTGGGAAAAAAAAAACAACAAAAATTTAATCAACACAAAATAAATTTTATAATATTAGGACAATAAATTAACATAAAAGTCATGAGCAATAGGGTTTTTAATAGGGATCGACCGATACCACATTTTCAGCGATAACCAATACCGATACTTTACGGTTATTGTATCAGCCGATACTGATACTTTACATGATTTAATGCCATTTAAAGCTACGTCTGTGGGTAGTTTGTAACGAGAGTGCAGTTCTCATTAAAATGAATAACACCATGATGAGCCCATAGATAAAAATTTGAATCCACTAGAAAGTATCAAAAAGCAGTGAATACGTTGAAGTGAGTATACAGTATTTATAGTCCAACTTTTCTATTAAACATGCTGACCAATGGCCGAATTTGTAAAACGCTGAACATTGGGAAATGACTGAAGTGTGCAAGTTCGGGATTCTTTCTAATCACGTGGCTATCAATCTAACGGTCTAGAGTTTTTGGTGGTTTTCTCCAGATGTATTTTGAATATGCATCAGAATCCCTCAAAAAGTTCTCCTACCAGTGTTTTTAGAAAACTTACCTGTTCTAGGTTGTCAAACTTTGCAGTATGTCATATTTTTGAGTCTACCGAGTATAATTTTACACTGAGCACCAGACTTTTTAATAAGTAAAATTTATTTTTAACACCAAGCAAAGCAAAATTTAAAAAAAAACCTCAGCACGCACAAAATTTATAAGCTAAAACTCCAAACTTTTTCATGAATACGATTGGCAATGCACATATTGTGATGAATCAGTAAATTCGGAGTCAAAAGATCGCTATCGTAAAAGAAGTTTTTTTTTTTGTGTTTTTCCATGCAAAAATCATGAAGTACACAAATTGAGTGCTGATTGCACTATCGCATGTATAAGGGGTGCGACCCACTTTGTGGGCAAGGCCCACCTCCTCGTGGTGCACCCTAGTAGCGTTGCTGGCAATGGCTAAGAGGTCTTATCTGTTAATATGGATAGTGGTATTAACATTGGTGATGCTGCATCGCTCGTCGCACAGTCAAAAAAGGAGCATGTTGGGGGTTTAGGCAGAGGGTCCTCTTCGTCAGAATTTTTACAGTCTCCAAAGGAGAGCCTCGGCTCTCAAACTGGGGTTGCAGCAGTGGCTTCCAATGCCCTCCCATCTTCCGAACAACCCTGCTACACCACGGATGAAGGCAGTGCCGCTCACTCTCGTGAGCGACCTCCTGATGCTGTGGGAGAGTGGAAGGAAGTTGTTTTGAAATCTAAGAGGAGGTGGCTAAGGCAGAAGGCTAAGGCCATGACTGAGGCTGGAAAGCCCCGATCTGACCAGCCGGTGCTGTCTGATGCTGCCAAAAAGGATGAGCTTTGCAAGAGGCAGAGGCCTGTCTTGGGTTGAGGATGCTGAGGATGTGGCCATGTCTTCCGATGAGGGTCACGCTTTCTCTAAGGTGAGTAGTGCTGACCTCTCCGGGCTGGGAGAGCTTGATATTCACTCAGATTCTGATTCTACTCTTCAGCCTCTCTCTAGTGATGAGGCTGGAAAGGCTTTGTCGTGGATATGGAGGAGTCTGCGCACTGCTCCAGTCCTACCAGCTAATTTGCTAAAGCTGTTTACTTTCTTTTCCTTCCTGCTTTTGTTATGGATTGTATTAATGTGGCTCAAATTAACCTCCATCACAGTAAGGGTGCCTCCGCACTCCTGTGCAAGCGACTTGCTGATGGACTGGTAGATATAGCTCTCGTACAGGAGCCTTGGATTCTCAATGGGAAGATCCTTGGTCTCAATGTTAAAGGCAGGTCTCAATGAGCAGCAGTAATATCATATATTGTATGATATTACTGCTGTCAGGCCCAGAGCCTGTATTGTAGCTAATGTTAAGCTCCATGCTTTACTCCTAGCTAATTATTTTGATGGCGATAATGTTGCTGTTAAGATTACTCAGAATGACAAAAGATTGGTTCTTTTGTCTGCTTATCTTCCTTTTGACAGTAGTGATACTCTTGTGGTCAGTGCTAAATCTTTGATAGAACACAGCACTGCGGGTGCTAAGCTTGTCATAGGTTGTGATGCTATTGCTCACCATACTATCTGGGGTAGCACTAATTGCAATGTATAATTTATATATTCTTAATAGAGGTAACAGACCTACGTTTGTCACCTGTAACAGAAGTGAAGTCCTCGATATTACACTTTGTAATGGACATTGTTATGACCTTATTGAGAATTGGCATGTATCGGATGATGCTACTTTATCTGATCATAAACTAATTCTTTTTTCCATTAAAGGACTATTCCTAGTGAAGAGTGAAGGTAGGAACCCGCATAGGGCTGACTGGGGTTCCTACGAAGGAGAGGCTCAGATGAAGAGGAGGAAAGGAAAGAAGGGCTCAGACGTAGTTTGGGCAACATCAGCGGTAAGTTATCTTCTCCTTGTGATATTGATGACACCGTCTTGTCACTGACTGGGGCTATTTGCTCTTCATATAATGAATCTTTCCCAGTGAGCATGGTTGTTGCTCGGAGGCACATTCCTTGGTGGACGACTGAGCTCACTCATTTGCGTAAAAACTGCAGGAGGCTTTTCAACAAAGCCAAGAAAACGGGCGAGTGGCATGCTTATAAAGCTTCTCGCACTAGCTTTAATAAAGCTATTAGGAGTGCCAAGAGATCTTCTTGGCAGGATTACTGCAGCAACATGATGCCTTGTCTGCCTCAATGACTTGTCTTAATGACTTGCCTTAATGACTTGTCTGCCTCTGCCAAAGTTGTTAAACCTTTGGCTAAAAACAAATCGTCTAATCTCAACTGTGTTAGGATGATTAATGGTCACTTCTCATAGTCGGGCAGTGAGACTTTGTCCGAGATGTTCATGATTCATTTTCGGAACTGTGTCTTTCTTGACAATGAGTGTATCCCCTCTCCTGTTCCTGCTCCTGTCAGTGATAAGGAGGATTGGGATGTTGCACGTAAGATTGTTACTCATGACAAGGTTGTCTGGGCTAATAAGTTTTTTGGACTTTATAAAATGTCCTGGCATGGATGGTATTATTCCTGTCCTTCTTAGGGAAGGCATTGCCTTGCTTGCTCCTTCTTTCAGTAGGATCTTTAGGGCATGCATTGCCTTGAGGTATGTCCCCACATTGTAGAGGCACAATCGTGTCGTTTTTATTCCCAAGTCTGAAAAAGACAACTATTTTGAGGCTAAGTCTTTTAGACCGATTAGTCTTTCCTCTTTTCTTTTAAAGGCTCGAGAAGCTTATTGATAGGCATATTAGGGATACGTTGTTTGTTCATTCCGCTTTGTCTGTGAACCAGCATGCTTATCAGCCTAGCAGATTTACTGTTACTGCTCTTTACGATGTTGCTTTTACTGTCGAGAAGAGTGTCTGCTGCAAGGAAGTGGCACTTGCTGCCTTTCTTGACATTGAGGGAGCCTTTGGCAGGGTTCCCTCTGACATGATTTTGTCTGCTCTTGTTTCGAAGGGTGTTGATAAAACTGTTTGTCAGTGAATTGGTAATCTACTTTCGTACAGGCTGATAAGTCTGTACGAAACCACTGCTTCACTTCTGGGGGTCACCTTAGCGGCACGTTTTTCTGCTGGTACTCCCTAGGGTGGGGTTCTTCCATCTTTGTTATGGTGTATTGTGGCAGGGGCATAGCCAGGGGGATATCGGGATATATCCCACCCCCCACCCGAAATTTTTGGATTAGTGATCAAATTCCGTCTATTTATACACATAAATTCATATACCCCCCCCCCCCCCGAAAATTTTTCCTGGCTATACGCCTGTATTGTGGTGGACTCCTTGTTGGTAAAGCTATCTAGCATTGGGGTCCATTGTATTGGTTATGCTGATGATATTGCCATTGTGGCCAGGGGCAAGTTTGGTCCTGTGGTGTCTCTGGCTTCATTAACTCGGCCTTGAAGGCGGTGGAGAACTGGTGTTGTCTTACTGGGCTCTCTGTCAACCCCCTGAAGACTTGTCTAGTTGCTTTTCCTAGTGCAAAGTATTTCAAGTCTTCTGAGATTTCCTTTATTGGACAGCCTATTGCTTGCTCCTCTTCTGTGAAGTTTTTGGGGGTGTACTTTGACTCCCATTTGGGGTGGAAGTATCACTTTGATTACTTTCTTGCTAAGGCCAAGCGAGTCTTCTGGACTTGTAGGAGTGCTATTGGCAGGGGGCTTGAGCTCTTGGTCTATATACTGGATCTGTACCATGACTGTTCGTCCGATCATTTCGTATGGGTCCATCATTTGGTGGTCCAGATCTTCTTTAGTTTCTTCTAGGAAGGATCCTGCCCGCATTCAAAGGATGGCATGTCTGGCTATTACAGGTTGCCTCCGCACAACTCCTACTGCAATCGCTGAATTGCTGTTAAATCTCCTGCCTCTGCATTCTTATATTGAAGCTGAGGCCTTGGTCTGTAGAAAGCGGCTTATGGACCTGGGTTACTGGAAGAGTTATTCTCAGTACCTTTCTTGGGGTGATCTTGATTCCTCTATGCAGGCTCATCCTTTTTCTTGCATACCTTCTGACAATATGCTTGTCAGGCATGTTTTTGATGGATCTTTCACTGTTCATTTCCCCTCTAGAGATGACTGGCGAAAGTCTCCTAATTATAGTAAGAACAGGTGTACTGTTTAGTACACTGATGGCACCAAGCTAGGTAATTGTACTGGAGCTGGGGTTTGTTGTCCGAACAAGGGTATTAAGCTTTCTTATCCTCTGGGCCGGTATGCTTCTGTCTTTCAGGCAGAAGTTTACGCTATCCTTATGTGCAGTGTTTTTTGTTTAAATGCTGGGTACTGTAGGAAGCATATTATTATCTGCTCTGATAGCTTTGCAGTGCACTGCTATCTCCTCCTTCCTGGTTTGGGATTGCTACTTGAGGCTTTGCGAGCTCTCTCGTCTTAATAAGATTATTCTGTATTGGGTTCCTGGTCATTCTGGCATTCCTGGTACAGTATAGAACCTGTTATCCGGAATGGTTGGGACCGGGTGTATTCTGGATAACTGGTTGGAGATTAACATGACATCTACTGATTTGATTGGTAGCATAAATGTTTAATTCTAATCAAAAAATAGAGAATAACCTTAATTGTTAATATACTAAAAAAATAATACAAAAAAAAAACTCTAATATGATCAAGATAAATAATAATCATTTAGAGAGGAAGTAGTAAATATATGATAACTTCTTGAAAACTTAGTCACACACTAAAAAAATAAATAAAATATCTTACTAGATTGCTTACTTTATAAAATCTAGCTGTAGAACTCAAAATAAAAAAACAAAAACATTAGAAATTTAAAAAAAAAACTCATTTTTTGCTTTTCTTTTGGAAAAAATAGGAATTTAATTGATTGAAAAATGATTCTGGATAACTGGTTTACGGATAGGGGGTTCCATACTGTAATGAGATGGCGGTTTCTCTTGCCAGGTTGGGCTCTGGCTCGTCTTTCGTTGGACCTGAGCTGATTCTCGGTATTTCGAGTAAATGTTACAGGGATACTGTGTTTAGCCACTTTGGTAAGCTTCAATATTCCAGCTGGCTTAAGTGTAATGGCCAGAGGCAGGCGAAAGAGATCAATCTTGGCTTTCCTGGTGTTAGATGCAAGGAACTTCTGTGTCTCAACAGGTCCAGTCTCCGTAGGGCTATTGGTCTGTTAACTGGGCACTGTTGCCTTAAAAGGCATCTCAACATAATGAAGGTTGTCGATGATCCCACTTGTCGGAGTTGTCTTCTTAAGGAGGAAACTACTTTACACATCCTCTGTGAGTGTGAGTACTTCTCTGCAAGGGCGGCTCCAGTGAGGGGGCCATAGGGGCCATGGCAACCTCCGAAATTTTGTTTTACAACTTTAGATTCGCATACTTCACGATTTCACACGTTCAATTTGCATTTTGAACAATTTATAAGTAAGTAAAAAGTTCGATGGCCCCCTCCGAGAATTCAGTCTGGAGCCGCCCTTGCTTCTCTGCTTACAGGTTTGAGCATCTTGGGAGCCATATCACTGAGCCCTGGGAGCTTCACAAAATGTATGTTACTGGGCTAAGCTTTGGGTTCGCATCTGCTACTGGGCTCTTTTCGTAGGGCCTTTTCCATATTGCTTGGGGATAGTACAATAGACCTATGGTTGCGGTGCCTGGCCCTATTTGGGCCTCCCCTCCATGTCATAAGTCATCGCATGTATAAGAAATAATATTCTATACTAGTTGTAATATTAATCTTAATCCAAGAAATGAGACGATTACAAAAAATGTCTCAAATAATTGCTTTTCCTAAGTCGGGATAGATCAAAGAAGGCAATATAAAATAACTCGTTTTATTAAATTTTATTTTAAGATTTATGTGATTGAGATCAAAATTTCTAAAAATTTCATATCATTCCAAATCTTTGTTAGTTTCAGGAAAAAATAATTGCCCCCTCCCAAAAAAAAGTAAAATAAATAAAAAAGAGTGTTTTTTTTAAGTGCAAAGGTTTGCCATAAATATAAAAATGCGCACCCACCGAGAATTTCTCAGCAAAAAATTCAAATTTCTACTTTACACACAGATATCTAAAACCTACAAAATAATCATTTCAATATTTCTTAATATAGCAAATTTTTAAAACAGTCAAAAAAGTATAAACTAGCTTTTCCTAGCCACATATTGATTATAACTAGATACAAATTTCTTAATCCATACAAACGGTCCTAAAAGTTTGAAATTATGAATTTTTTAATATCTATAAAAAAACTTGTAAAATATAAAACAAAAGAGAGGGCTGCATGCATTAGGTAATAGTAATGAGTTTAGAAAGAATATATATAGCTGTTGTAGAAAAAAAAAATCATGCTCCAAACTGTTTTCTAACCATGTTTCCGTTAAAAAAACAAAAAAAAAAAAAAAAAAAGGGAAAAAAAATTGATTTTTGACCATAAATTGTTTTTTAAAGGTAGGCAGTGATCTTAGCAGAAGCAAGAACAATAAATAAAAAGAAAATATTAAAAAGATAAAAATATAAGAATTAGTTGATCAGTTTGCAATTGCCAGCCTCGAAACCTTCATAAAAAAAAAGCATATTCATAAACAGTGGCGTAACTACATCACTGTCGCCCATAGCAAATTCACTGCTTAGGCCCCCTTTATTACAACGCGCCACAAAACAAAGCTATTACTTTTTCTCACTGATACCTTTAAATTTGATACATGTTTTTTGTATGTCGATTAATTTATAATTTATGTACTTCAGTCGGTAACTTAAATTAATTTAATAGAATTAAAAATTTTAATATATTTTTTCAATAAATGTAATCAGATTGCAACATTCTAGTGTTGGGGGAGGGGAGGGGGCTCCTGCTGTTATTTTTGCACCAATCTGCCAAAGTCAAATCGCCATGTGTACGTTTTAAGGGTAATGCCGGAAAGCAGTGATGTAGTCTTAAGGGGAAAAGTTTGAGGACACCCACTTCTGAAGTTTAACCTAAAACATGGTAGTTAGTTCAATGAAATTATTCCTAAAACAATAAATTAATAAAATCATTAGTTTTTTATAGTACATTACTTGATTAATATTAATAACGGTTTCGCATTTGACTAAGACTGCTTTTATCCAAATTACCATATTGTTTTTCTATGTACATTATTCAGTATTTACAATGAGCGTTTTGTGTTATAGAAAGTAAGGCCATACCCAGAAAAAAATTTTGGGGAGGGTCCAAAAATTTTGGAGGGGGACCAAACGATGAAAAAGGCTGAATTTTTCACAAAAAGACTTCATCATTATTATTTTGTTAACAAAATTTTTAATTTCGGGGGAGGGGGAACCGGATCCCTGGTCCAACCCCCTGGGTACAGCCTTGATGGAAAGCCTACACCATGGGGTTGCCTTGGGTGACATATTTTTAAAAGGCATTTACCATCAGACTGTGCAACCACTCAAAAAAGTATTTGAGTAATTGCCATATTTTCTACTTTTGTTTTGTGATTAACTAATTAGTGGTTGTAAAAAACACAAATTTAAAAGAAATTTTAGAACTTATTGTTGTATGACATGATTCGTTTTTACAGGGAACAAAATTTTAAATATGAAACTGGTATGGGACTTACACTCACAAATACTTTTTTAAAAGGGTGAAAGTGAATCTTCAGGCTAGTTTCAGTTTAATTTCTGATGCAAAATCCCAATATGAAAATTTTGAAGGACCAATTTAAAATAAATTATTTAAATTAGGGGTCACTCATAAATATCAATTTTCCGTAATTTTAAAGGATGTCATCCCCTGAAATATCAAATGATGTCAAGGATAGTCTCCCAGTCTCCCTCATCAGTTTTGATGTCGATATCATACCCAAGCCAAATCAGTCATTTTTTAAATAAATTTTTTTATCCAGTTTTAAACCAAAGACTTTAAAGCCAACTCAAAAGCCATACACCTATCCCCCCCCCCATAAAATTTATACATGAATGTCCCCTTTTTTGAATCTAGACAGAGAGAAAATAAATGTTTATAAAACTGAAGTAAAATTAAAGCCTACCTCTCGACATCTGCTTTCTGAATTCACTACAGCTCGCATATTTACTATTAGGCTCCAAATCAAAATATTTTAACAGAGCAGACAATTGCCCTGGTCTACTGTCATCTAACGTTTCCTCATCTGTACTTTCTTCCACACTTGATGATTGTACATCCTTATTTAGCGACGGTTAGGAAAAGAGAAAAAGAAAAACATAGTTCGAAAACAGTCGCGCAAACAAATATACCATTGAAACGACGCCTCTAATCTCATCACCAGAATAGATTCTCCAGTGGTATTGTGCCTGCGTGGTTTTTCTTCAGAAAAGCTAAGTGTTGGTTGAAAAGTATCAGTAAAAATGGATGAGTGTATCAGGAACCGATACTTTCCAGATACTTTTGAAATGTGAAAGAACTGATACCGATACCTAAAACAATAGGAGGTATTGGTGCCGATACTATCAGTCGATCCCTACTTTTTAATTTTTTTCTTTTGGTTAAATCGTCACATATTGGCTATAATTACATAAATACGATGCATACTCATTTTTAAAAGATTAGATATTGATAGTTTTAGATAAACAGAAAATAAAATAAATAAATACCAATACTTGTTTCAGGCAAAGTTAAAATACAAAAACATGCCGAAGAAATTTAATGCAATTTTTGCAACTTACATTGCTCAGAATAGAAATAATTGATTCTGTAACAAACAAAAATTTTATTGTGGAAAGCTAATATACCTTCTGTCATGTCAAGACTCCATTTATCTAGACGAGAACCAACAGGAGGCCCCCAAAGAGCTCTCTCCCTTGTCAATTCAGCTTCTGTTTGTAGCCATTCATTGAATACATATTTCTGTAAACACTGCTTACTCTAAAATAGGGAAAATAAAATTAATAAATCACTTGGCAAATAGAACAAAACACATATACAGCTTTTCAGTATAATGGAAAGATATATAGCTCATTTTAACAACAAAATAGAAGTCATTTTTTTTTTAATAGTTTGGATCAGAAGTACTGCAATATAAAAGCCATAAAAAATAGTTACAACACTTAAAAAAGAAGACATTTTGCTACTATTAAATCCAACAAAAACTAAACTATTATCTGTTTCATTATAACAGAAAAATCAAGTTAGAGATAGAGATAGCTAATGCTCTGAACAGACCTTATTTAAATTTAGTGATTACACATGGTTGATTAATGATCAGAGCATTTTTGAGTAAATACTTTTCATTCAAGTAAACCATTACAATGTATTTCTGGATAATGTTTTCAGTATTTAGAAGCAAATAAACAAACTAAGTATAATAACTAAATGGATAATCTAATTAAAATAATTTATGTTACAGATTTTTTTTTTTTTATTATTCTATTCCTTAGAAGAGCCGTCACCTAGGTAGTTGGTTCATTTTTAATATTAATAATGCAGGTTTTACAACTACACTATGAGGAAAAAAAGAGTGGGAAGTGTGACGAGAATATGTTCATACCTGCTGATATTGCTTTGACTGAAATTCAACTAGATCTCTGACAACAGAAACTCGAGAAGATGTATGCAATTCCAAATCCTGAAAATATTTATTTCTTAGTACAACTCCAAAAATTGTACTTATGTATATGGTACTTATGTATTATCCTGACAGTCATTCCAGCCAAATTATTTTTCATCAAATGTGCTGGCAAGCCATTGCCAATTGTACTCAGAACTGGTTAATTATTTGAACTAGTTTGTTTATGAACTACTTGCCATGTACCCATTACCTTGATTCCTATCTTTCGGAATTCATACATATATTATAGTGAAGATAAATCTGTCATAATTCTTAATTGTATTTATGAATGCTGCAAAACTATTTAGCATACATAAAACTAATTAAAATACAACATTCTTTCCTTCTTTAAAATAAACATTCCTTCACTTTAAGGCTAACAGAACTAAACAATTTTGAAAGAACGCTTTACTCTGATTTTTTAATGAAACATTACTTAATTTACACTTTAACTGTGAGAAGAAATTGAGCAAACTAAAAATTAGAAAAGCATTATAAAAAGCAGTTATTTACTGGATAAAATACTGGCTCTATCGCAGAACACTATACTTCCCCCAAATGCGATAAAACACCAACATGGTTATTAAGCAAAATGATAAATTTATCATTTTAAGTAATATCAGTAATGATTATTCAGTAATAATATTAAGTAATAATAGTAATGATTTTAACCAAAGTTGATAACATAATTTTACATCACGAGCGAAATATGGCAGCAAAAAAAAATTGCTAAATTGGCATCTGTGCAGTGTTTTGTGATGAAAGAACCTTTTCATCCAGATCATCGTAAATGGTTTGAACAGTTAAAAATCTAATTATCCTTAAAGATCTGGATTAATTAAACCCGGATCAACTATTTGATGCATCAGGCATTTATCTTATTGTAAAAACACTTGTCTTGGCAGACCGCTAGGATAATATACAAGCATCCAATTATTTAAATATTGACAACAATGAATACGGAAAAGAAAACAACAGACCTTGTATGAAATATTAACAACATGAGCTCGATAAGTATGTTCCTTCTTCATTTTCCTAGATGCTAATCGGGATAAACCTCCAGTCACTTTTTGCAGTTTCTAAATAGACAGAACAGTATGATTGTGCTTTTTAAAAATAAATCATAAAAAATAAATAAATAAAAATAAGAACACAAAATGTTTTCAAATAACTTTTTTTTTTTCAATCTTTTCCCTTTTCAAAGTTTTATAGAGTAAGAAGAAAAACAAAACAAACACAAGGGAAGGGGAAGATTTTAGTTAAAGGTTAGCATACACTGTGCATCCACGGGAATTCATGTCCATACCCTGACGGCATTTTTAATGGTCAATTGGCACATGCAGATCACAAATTTTAAAGACACCAAGAAGCGGAGTTACTATATTTGGCTTGATACCTCGGTTACATTTGTCTCTATCCAACTCTTTTGCACGAATTTGGCTGAAACTTTTGGCAGTGGTTCTGAAAAATATTGTAACCATGCCCGTGAGACAAATTTCAGCGTTCTGCATGTCACCCAACAAAGGATAATTGGTTATCATTTGTCATTCTGACGTTTTCAAGGTGGTGTAGCTCAAAGGATGAGCTGTGAAAGACTTGCTCTCACAATACGGAAAGGAGATGCAGGAAAAATACATTGACTTGCTACGGAAACGGATCCCATAAATGCACAATGTACACCAGCCTTAATGCAGAATTCAATTCATATAGTTGTCCCAAATTAGATGTGAAAGTTAGAAAAATCATTCATCTTAGTAATTAGTTTCTTTCATTTCATTTATAAGGATTCAATGTAGACTTAATATGTTTTTTCATTGAAAACAAGCTTTAAATACAAATCAAATTTAAATTTGTACTTACTATTCAAAATTATTACATACACTGTACACTAGGGTGGATCGAAATTTTTTTTTTTTTTTCGAAATCTTTATCTCCTGAGGTCTCAAAAGTTGCATATTGACATGAATAAGACGTGTGTAAAATTTGAATGTTCTACGACAACGTCTTGGGGTTGCGCATCGAGCTTGAAATTTAGAAATTTTTGAAAAGTGCGACTTTTTTTAAAAATCGACCAAAAAAATTCTTTTCCGTATTATTAGGCTGCCGAGGTTTTAGGAGTTTTATATTGTTATGAATAACACGTATGCAAAATCTGGAGGGGCTACGACAAATTCTAGGGATTGCACATCGAGCTTGAAATCGATAAATATCTGAAAATTATGTGTTTTTTGAAAAAAAATATGTAGAAAGCAAATTTTATTTGTTAAAAATAATTTGGTCATTTTATATGTTAAAACATATTTAGAAAAGCTCAGTAAATCACACAAAATAGCTTTATGAACAGTTTGATACAATGCACATGTTATGCAGCCGTTTAGTCATGGACGCAGTACGCAAGCTGTGCTCTTGACAACTAGCGCCGGTTTGCCTGCCGAGTGATGGCGATGCACATGCATTCGGTTAAACTAGGCACAAGATATTTAGTTGAAACAGGCATTTAGTCTCACGTTTCAGATAGATGGTTCTTTCAGCTTACTCCCTAAAAAAGCTAAAAGGTGGTTGCCTTGCAACAGGACATGGAACAAAATTTGGTGTTCTTAGAAGAGCTGGGAATATCGAAAGAATTACCTTGTACCAAGTTACCAAACCAAGAAGACATACTCATATTTCATAATTAGTATTTTGTACTTAAGAAGAAAAATTTCTTAATAAAGGGCAGGAACCACCGGAAAGAAAAGTAACCTTAGTTGTGGCGATCAAAATGCAGAAAATTTGGATCAAGGGAAGTATCCCTTCTGTGTCAATCCAAGGAATTAAGGAGATAGAAAAGGGCATGAGCAAGTTCAGTAACTAAATAAATCGTACGTTAGAGACAGACATAAGTAATTGTTTATGAAGAAAGTTGGGAAAACTCTCCCTTACCGAGCTATTGAATATCGCACTTGCAAATGTAGTGACTTTTTCCGGAGCAGGTGTGGCTCAGAGCCTCACATACCTCACACAGAACGGGAGTCATTAACAGACCAGAGGGGAGCTAGATATGTGACAATCGATGGAATTGTAAAGAAGAAAAGTTATGGAGAACGAGAGAAAAGTTGAAATGTTGGAAAGAGAAATTTCGAGATTGGTGGAGAAAGAGGTGAAAGTTCCAATATCCAGTCTCACACTTTAGTCATTGATTTGGAAAGTGAAAATAACGAAAGAGAAGTACGAAAGACTGAAGAAATGCTGAATGCCTACCTACCGCCATTTTGGGAGATGCGTTCACAAATGACCAAGTTAGAATAAAAATCTCAGTGCTTTCACAAGTCTGCTACACAAAGTTATTACGGACTAGGCAGCAGCAACTCTGGTATCAACTTTATTTCACAATCTAGAAAGCGGAAAGAATGCAGATGAAGAGAAACCTTCTCAACCTATTCTCGACCCATATAAAGTTAGAGGAATGTTGAGATGACTCGCAGTGAAAGAAACTGAAGAAAGATTTAAAAATTTCTTTGGATTGTGTTTTGATAGGAGGAAGTGCAAAACCAGATACATAGATATATTTGTTGACAGCAAATTACACCCAAGTGTTTGTCCCAAAGAACATATCTCACTGATAATGGAACCTGGTTCAACATACTTTGGCCATATGTCACAATCTGATTTTAAGAATTTCACGGGAAATTAAAGAAAGTTTGACACGATTTCCATTGATCTTGGACCCTCACAGGCATTGCCGGTGTTGGCGAATCATCGAATTCCGGAAAGAACAAATTCGTCATCCGAAATCTAATAACGCAGTTCTCTAATGTAACTAAATCTCTGCAATGTCGTATTTTCCAGCTTCACACCATAGCAAATAGCCACTCCGAAATTTGCTGTCTGATCTGAAATCAGGCTTTACATTTTTCATTAAAACGCATGCCCCAATAATTGGATGTTTGGGCTGGCACGGGCAGGACTCGGATAGCAGGCCAATCAACGAGGTGGGTCCTGGGTAATGTAATTACGATTGTGGTTGTACTAGAGAAGAGTTGCGAACATTACCGACTATTTTTCAATGGGACTGATTCACTAAAAATATAATTTTTGCTTTCTATATATTTTTGTCAAAAACGCATATTTTTCAGATATTTATAGATTTCAAGTCCGATGTGCAACTCCTAGAAATTGTCACAGCCCCTTCAGATTTTGCATACATCTTATTCATAACAATATACAACTCCTAAAACCTCGGGAGCCTAATAATTCGAAAAAGAATTTTTTTGGTCGATTTTTTAAAAAAGTTGTATTTTTCAAAAATATCTAAATTTCAAGCTCGATGCGCAACCCCAAGACGTTGTGGTAGAACATTCAAATTTTACACATGTCTTATTTATATCAATTTACAACTTTTGACACCTCAGGAGATAACGATTTCGAAAAAAAAAAAATTCGATCCACCCTACTGTACACATATTTACTAAAACTATTACCAGGCAGTGGCGTAGCCAAGGGGGGGCATAAACCCCCCCCAGGAGGAATTTTTTGCCATACAAAATGCATATTCTTCACTCCCTTATCACACACATCTATACATATATATGAGTTGAAGTAGTCGTAAGTCCCCTCCCATGAAAAATTTCTGGCTCCGCCACTGCTACAAGGCATAACTGTTGGACATGGACAACTACATTTTTATGCAATATATATTACTGAAACAGGATTTTAAAAAGAAATATCCCTTTATTTAAGTTTGTCGAAGTAGATCAAGAAAATTCTACAGTGTTGACTTCTAAATGTTGTTTAACTTAACCTTCAGACAACAGTTTTTTGAAATCATCCGACTGCCTTGTACATAGACATAACTAGGTAGGCTTTTAGTGTATTTCAGGAGTAGCGTTATCCTCCTACCCCACAGGGTTCTATCTCCCATTCTGCTACAGAAAACCTTTATTTTATTACTTTTTTTTTTTGGCATGGGTTTAGCTTAAGCTAAAGACAAATTTAGATTATTTTATAAGGTTTTCTTTAGGTTTCGCAAAAAGAGGGAGAATTTCTCTCCTTGAAAAAAAAAAAAAAAAAAGAGTAAATAAACTAAAAAAAATTGAAATTTTCTGTCACAAAAAACAAAATTTATTTTTTATTTTTCCACCACACTAATTTGGAAAGCAATGAAAAATGAACTATAACACATATGCTCCAACATTTAATTTTTTTAATAATACATCAAACACAAATGAGAAAATTTCAGTTTTAGCACTAAAGGAAAATAGTGCAAGAGCTACATGTAATAATTATTGGTGCCAACAAAGTTTTGCTTCATCTAAAATTCTCCCACGCTCATTATAAAAGACAGAGCATTAATCAACACATCCATCGGAAATGTATATGATGTTAATGAGAGTACTTAAATTAAGCTTAAAAATTTGCTATTCAGTTTCTTCTGAATACTGAAATTCCTTTTTACAGAAGCAGGCCTAATAGGTGTGACTATATAGGATTAATAAATTAATGCAGCAATGGGATACAAATCAGCATATTTGTTATTAATTATTAATCAACACTCCTAATGACTACATTTAGAATTCTGTAGGCAAGAAATTAGGCTGTATGGTCACTAAGCATAGATGTATTCATTTAAAGAAAGAAAGGAAAATTCTGCACAACATCAATTTTTATGCAGAATTTATATATATATTTTTTTTTCTAGAATATCTTGCACGTTTATGCTGAAATGAGAAACCTGACTATGCAAGAGGCAATATTATGGAAATATGCAATGTATATTAATTTTAGTAACTTACAGACTGAAACTGTGTTTGAAATTGCCATGTTTCTTTTGAATACCCCTGTTTTCTTTCTGTCTCCAAATAATTATGCCATACTTTGCTCAAGGGATCTTGTAAAACAGATCTTACAGATTCAAGATTTGGCACTTTTGAATTAGGGGCAGAAGCATAGTTACTCAGTGTAATCTTGCAGATATCTTCCAAAGCCTGTTGAGGATAACAAAACATGATTTAATAACAGAATAAGAGAAAATAGCTCATAAAAGGTTTGATTTATTGAAATTGCAATTTATATAGCCAGTAGTTGAAGGAAAAAGGAAAAAATAACATGAAATCAAACTTAGGTAAGTGACTAGGTTAAAATTTAGTAAGTCTCCACAGAATATTAAAGCAGAGTAGTAAAAAGTAATCAACTGAGGTCATTACCAATTAACTGAATTAAACAGAACGCTCCACTACAGTACGAAATTGTTTATAAACTAAATTATTTGCACTATATTAGACTCAAATTCCACGAATCTTAGAACATACTGATAGGCTCAACAATAACAAACTCATTAAAATAAACAAATAAATGCTTTTCCCAAAAGATAAAAATGCATTAAAAGTACATCACTTAATGTATAGTATGTCAGATTATTTCTAATACCAAAATATGAATACAAGAGTTGAGAAATGAATACAGATTTATTTATTTATTTTCTGAATTGAAGTAGTACTGTGTCTGCATTTTTAGGGGAGAGAGGGAAGGAAAAAAAAGAAAAAAAAAACAGAAGTAAAATTGTATGAAGAAGCAAGTTTGCCACAAGTATTAAAAGTCTTGTAAATACGGTACAACAAGACATTACAAATAAAATAGTACCATTAATTCAATGTATCTAAATAAAAAACATGCACATATTGCAAAGATTAGTGAATACTGACAAATTTACAGTGTCATAAAACAAATGAATTCCAAAGTTTTATTTTATAAAGCAAATCTACAAACCTTTGAATTTTAAAATAATTAGAGAAAAAAAAATAATTTTGCAGTAGTAAGAATTACCTGCTTTCGGTTACTGTATGTTTCATCCCATACCCTAATTGCAGCATTGCAAATTAATGAAGCAGCTTCTTGGGCAGATGTGCGATGTTTGCTTTCACCCTGCTCCTTTAAATTCACTTGAACATGCCAAGTGGTGTGTTGACTAGTATTTGTACTAAAAAATTAAAAAAATCACAATACACAAAGAATACAATGAATCATCATAAACAAGATCACACAACAGATTATAGAGAATCAGCCTCCCCAAAATGTTTTTTTCTGAATAAAGTTAATGCATAAATAATTCATATATCCAAAATGCACAGAAGAACAGGGCTGCCACTGATTATCAGTGTTGAAAATAGTTGCTTTAGTAGTCTTATACATAAAAGATAGTAACCAAAATAGTATTCTTTGTCCAAAAACAGTAGCCAAAATAAATGTATACTAATATCGTTAGTTCATGAGCACTGAATATCAATCTTTTTATGACAGAAGGCCATTGGAAGCGCAGGTACAAAAGTTTCTAACATTATCCAACCATTCTAGCTTTGTGATTAGCAGTCTTTTTCAAAAACACAGGGCAACTTGAAAATAGGTTCTCATTTGCTGGAATCGCATCGGATATAACTTACCGTGAAGAAAATATTGACTTGCCAACATTTGAAATTCACAAGGTGTAAAATAAAGTGCAAACGACTGGAAATTCAGTATCTTCAAATAAACAAAACTGCAGAATTCCATGGAAAACTCACGAATGACAAATTTTAAGATATTTTTTAAAAACAAAATATGGGTGGCGATTTCATTAAAATATTTAAAAAAATTCTAAATTTGTTAATAAGTAAACCGAGGATTTTCCATAAAATCATAAAATGTGTAAAAAGCATAAATTTTATGCCAAAAACATAAAAATTGGCAAATATGATCGATATACAGAAGACAAATATCGATAATTGAAAGAATCTATATGCTTTATTATATTTCCAGCAATGGCTGCTCACAACTGTTTTCGAACCTTGCAATCTAAAAAATTTCGTAGTAAAATTGTTCTTTGTGATAAAAAAATCTGATGTGTCCAACACATGACTTCCTTGCACGTCCATTAGATCAAAAATATTTTCGACGCACTTCCTCTAAATTTATTTGTTTGAAAGAGATAAAATATCAATAATAGTAAGGTTTAGCGATTTCTAGCCAAATATTTCGATATCGCCAAGCTGAGTTCAATTTAAAAGATTTCCTTCTGACACTTTATTTGGCGATATTTCACCAAAAGCCGACAAACTTGAGATAGTCAGCGAGATTTTGGGGATAGCCAAAGTAGTCATTGACCACAGACTTTCAATGAATTGAATGCATCTATACACCTCAATGTATTTAAAGTCATTTGGCTCACCATGTAAATAAATTTTCAGTCGATTGCTGTCAAAAAAGATATTGAAAACAGTTAGATATTACAATAGTTCTAAATACAAAGTTAAAAAATCTACGGGTTAAAGTTTTAGAGTTATACAAAATAGGAAATAATTTTTGGCGCCAAATTTGGCGATATTTCGGCGAAACTCGTCAATGTCAACGACATTTGGCGAGATTTTAAGCATAAACCAAACAATGACAGGTTATCGCCAAATTTGGCGATATTTCGCCAAAACTCGCCAAGAACGATGACAAATGGCGATACTTTGGGCATGGACCAAATGACTGACTTTCGCCAAAACTCGCCAAGATCGAGGACAGACGGCGAGATTTTGGGTATGTACCAAACAATGACTGTCTACAGTTGTATTATAATGAAGATGTCCATAGACATTAAGGTACTGAAATTCTTTTCGGTGGTTCTGTAAATAAACTCTCCAGTAGATTGGAACCAAAAATCGAGATGCACATCTAGATGTTACAACATTCTTATATATGAAATTTTATAATAGTTTTTGAGATTTGAGAGTTAAATATGCACACACGTACACCAAAAGTCGCCAAGCTTGGCGACTTTTGGCATAGTTCTTGAGGGAGGCACGTGACCGTGGTCGGACCATTACATAACTTATGTGGTAGGACGGTATTATGCTTGAAATGGATGAATGCCCCTAAAATTGCTATTGACCGTAATGTATTGGAAATCTTTTGAGTGTTCCTGTAGCAGAACTATAAATGATAAAGACACTTTTTTTAATGGAGAAATTCATTTTCTAACTCTTTACAGCATATATCACTTCTGAGTTGTTTGAAGTAGCCCAATACCTCTAAAAAACGCTTTGATGAATTTCGGCCCATAGAGCGTAATGTATTTCGAATCTTTTGGGCGGTCCTGTAGATAAACTATTCAGTCGAATGGAACCGAAAGGGGAGGTGCACAACTAGATGTTACAACAATCCTAAATATAAAGTTTCAACATTCAACGCCTAACAGTTTTTGAGATATGCGAGTTTAATGAATTTCGGCCCATTGAGTGTAATGTATTTCGAATGTTTTGGGCAGTCCTGTAGATAAACTATCCAGTCGAATGGAACCAAAAGGGGAGGTGCACAACTAGATGTTACAACTATCCAAAATATGAAGTTTCGACATTCTACGCCTAATAGCTTTTGAGTTAGGCGAGTTTAATGAATTTCGGCCCATAGAGCGTAATGTATTTCGAATCTTTTGGGCGGTCCTGTACATAAACTACCCATTCGATTGCCACCAAAAGGGGAGGTGCACAACTAGATCATAGAACAATCCTAAATATCAAATCTCAACATTCTACGACCAATAGTTTTTGAGATATGCGAGTTACATACATACGTACGTACGTACGTACAGACGGCATGGAAAAACTGGCCACAGAAGACTCGCCACTGGTCAAAATGAGTTGCAGACTCGTTAATATGATCGTGCATGCTAGCCTACGATGAGATGCATCGAAAAAAGTTTTTAAATTAAATTTAGAGGTAGTCAAAATCGGTTTTTATGTCGAAATTTGGCCCCCAAAATTTTTCGGGATCACATTACTTCCTTATACTACGTACAAGGAAGTAAAAAGTCACATTTTTTTTCAAAAAATAGTCGCTTTTAGGCCTTTTTTAAAGATAATAGTTGCCAATATCGCTTTTTGCTGAAAACAGTAGCAAATAATCACCTTTTACCTCCAGCGGCAGCCCTCAGAAGTAGATTCACAGAATAAATTAATTGAGACCTTTGACTCTCCTTAAGTGTTAACATGGTTTAATAAATAATCAAAATTATAGAACATATAACATGAGACCAAACCTCTGAACTATTTATTCAGATATGAAAACTATAAAAAAATTAGATATAATGAAAAAGTAATCATAATTACCTTTGATTGGGATCTTCAATTAGTTGTAAAAGGCAATAGCATAAGCATCCAAAGAATTCATTTTCATGATTTGTAGGGGAAAAAACAATGTTTTTATGGGCAGCGATTTTTTGTAAACCTTCAAGTACAACCATCTGGTCTGAAAGTAAAAGTAAACGAACACACAGGATTATTTTAAAACTAATGCTTTAAATTTAAAAATGCAATTTTTTCAATTTTACCCCAATCAATCAAATAAATAAACTTACTTAAAGTATGCATAACAATCGAAAATAAATTGATTTAGATACAAATATACATAAAGAAAATTAATGATTAAAAAAATCGTAACTTAAAAAAAAATATTAGCTATCTTTTTTATTTAAGAATTCTCCACTTTTAGTTTGTTTATGTATTTAACATATGTTGTATACCAATTCAGCATTTTACTTTATACAAACAAAGCTAAAAAAGGCCTTAATTAACAAAATGAAAAGTTTAAATATTGTTGTGATTAAATATATGTTGTTGACATATTTTAATATCTAAATATTTGACTTCATTTTAAGTAAATTAACTTTTTAAATTCTTTGACCGTTTCAAAAAGAGGTGCCGTAAAATAAACCATTTCCTTAAATTACCAAAATACAAATAGATTCAATAAAGCAACAAAAATAAACTTAATATGGCTTAGTGATTGTATAGATTTAAAAAGCTGTACAAAACCGTTGGTGTTATATCTAAATTTCTGCAAAAACCCTATGAAGTTCGAGTGAAAAAGAAAATGCACACAAACAAAAGAAATAAACTCTAGATAAGTTGAACAGTTCATTTATTAACACTAACATTAAACAACTATAATAGATTTAAACACCTGAAGCACCAGCTATCTCTTAACAATGTATTTACAAGCGATCTTAAGGAATTATAATCTTTTTAAATCTGCCCAACTTTTTTGCATTTTTGATAATTTCTAGATTATAATGCACTAACATAACATTTAGCTTGACAAATTGTACTAAATTACAATTATCTTCCAACATAACACTTATTGCTGAACATACCAAAACAATTCACATGAGGCACTCTAGAACCTAATCTTTAAACATCTACTTCATTTAGTCCAAAGACTACAAAAATTTATTTTGATTGATCTTAGTAAACCCCATGTTAATCAAATTAAACAATATTACCAGAAAATATCACATATTAATGTCTCTTATTACCCTTTAAAAATTAGCTTACATTTCCAGCTTAACCCCACATGTCACAAAAAAAAAAAAAAATAAGGTGGCTGACAAAAATCTATTAGTTAAAGGAAGCATGCATAAAAAAAAAGACATCCATGTGTTAATGATTGGAGGGCCCTCCTAGGAATTTTTTCACTCAAGTCTCATTGTCTCAAAATCCTTCCAAAGACGCCGTCCATTGGTGCCATCGCTCCAGTCGTCTATCAGGGAAAAGGCTGCAGCAAGGGTAGTCTAGACAATAGCAGGAACAGGAGAGAGAGACGCCGCTTCTCGTGCAGATATTTATAGCCATCATCATACTCTCGTACTCAGCCTTCGATTGCTGCAGCGAAATGTTGGCCATTGAGTTGATGTTTAAGTCAGCACCCTTTATTGACTTCGTAATTACGGTCTCCAAAATTACTTTGTAAATAACGAAGTGTATATTTTAGTAAACGAATATTCTTTGCACTTCCACTTGAATTTAATAACTCCTTATTAATTATTTGCAAGATGTAAAACACATCGTGAACGGCCGTAAAAATTCTTGTTCCTTGAATCTGGCAACGTCAAAGACGCGGGAACGCATGTATCTGCCGGGATCGTACTGACTCCAAAAGAAAATGGCTACCCAGTAGTCATTGTTGTAAATCAAAATAAAATTAGTAAAAAATTAAAATTGTTAAAATTTATTAATGTTAATATATTAATTAAGGGAACTAGAAGATCGTTATATAAAAAAAAATTTTGTCAGCCACAAAAAAAAAAAAAAAAAAAAAAAAAAAGTCAGCCACCAAAAAAACACAAAAAAATACTAAATGTAAAATTCATTATCAAAATCATTAAGGTAGTTTTCAACATATGTGCAACCCATTATGAAAGAAACTATATGAGGTATTTCACTTAGAAAAATATGTATCTGTCATTTAGCGTGCAATTAATGACAAGCACATGGATCTCTAAATTACAAATCCAACTGACACAAAACCCCTCATAATGTCCTCACATACCCCAAAAACTTAATTTCTCTGGGCAAAATTATCCTAAATAAAACTTTCTTTAATTATTTTCATTTTTCAAAAAAAAGAACTTTTAAATACAATAAAAACCTGTTAATTTTCCACTTAGTCCAAATGTTATTTATTCCCTACGACATAACATATACCTTCCCCTTACGGGAAAAAAAAATTGTAAAACAATTTTTTTTTTTTTTTTTGTGTACCTGTGCAAATGGCATAACACATCATAATCACAAAACAAACATTATCGAAACTGATCATATAACATGTATCATTCTCAAACACCATACTAAAATCAACCGTTAGTACAAAGTGTGTTGTTGATAATAGTTTTCTTTGGCCCCGACACATCATGGAAAAAAAAATACATACAAAACACTATATCACACCTTGACTAGCACTTCATTTATAATTTCAAAAACAATACGTGACAAAGATACAACATCTCACTCGGTGAATTGTGAAGACTTTAGTGCAGATAAGTCCATTGTTTAGAAAGAGTCTTGTTTTATGAAGATGGTAAAACAAAACGTCCATAATTGTCCCATTTCATTCCATATGTAACCGTAACTTATTAATCAAGCTTGTCATCACACTAAAGATTCACCAGAAAGTCCACACCTCCATCTGCAGCTGTCAGTGTAGTCTCTGATGTACAGTCTTCACTTTCATCACACTTTTTTTTTTTTTTTTTTTTTTTAAATATTGACTATACACACAAAAATATTTTAACACATAAATAACAAAATATTATTTTACAAAACCCTGAGCATTACGTGGACGTAAATTATACCCCCCTTTTGGTTGTGGAGTAGAAATAACTTGTGTACTATAGTCTGACAGGCCATCGTTACCAACATTACTTTGCTCATTCTCTGTCGAGTGTTCAGAATTACTCTGATCAGAGCTGGACACCGTATCACTGTTTTGGCTATCTACTTGTGACCTGACCTCCTCTATTACCACCTGCGAGTCATTATTGGGATCTACTGGACTTGTGTGTTCATATCTCCTACGCCTACAACAAGGTAAATATTGATAATTGAGGGGATCTATGTCTTGCTCTACATCCTCTAAAACAGGCTCATCATCCGCCTCTTCAGGTTTATCTAACTCAGGCATGGAAGGAAATACTATTCTTTCAGTAAGTTTAGTTAACCTGTCTACATGAACCAATTGTTGATCATTGGGATTGTTTACATGTACGACTATATAATTTACATTACTTGTTTTCTCCTTAACTTTATAAATCCCTTTGTTCACTACTGTGAATTTCTTAGATTGCCCAACTTTCAGCTGAGGTGTGTACAACAAGACTAGATCTCCTACAACTATTTTCTTATCCTTACAGTGTTTCTCTCTATATTTCTCTTGAGTTTCAGCCGCCTTTATTAAATTATCTTTGACTATTTTAAATGTCTTTTGTAATCTGACCACTATGTCCTCACTTAAATCTCGTGTGTCTGCATATGACCTGAAGGTGGGTTTAACAATCAAATCCACTGGTAGAGTTGATCTCTTCCATAAATCAAATGAGCAGGAGTGTCTTTTAATGCTGAGTGTATAGCTGTTCTATGTGCCAATAAGGCAAAATGTAAATGCTTATCCCAATCATGGCCAGTTTTATCTACTAAACATTTTAACGAATTGATAATTGTGGCATTCACCTTCTCGACCACGCCATCCGAACTTGGGTGATAACTCGTTGTGAAATGTTTTCGAATTTTAAGTTTATCATAGACTTTAAGAATAGCTTCAGACAAAAAGGAACTACCTCTATCTGTTATGAGATGTTCAGGTATGCCATGTTGGCATATAAATTTTTCAAAGATAAAAGTTATCATATGGGTTTGTAAGTCTGTTACAGGGTAAGCTTCTACCCGTGTAAAATAATCACTTATAACAATAACACGTCTGTGTCCTGCCTCAGTGATTGGAAGAGGTCCAACTGCATCCATTCCTATCTGTTGAAAAGGTCTACTGGTAACTTCTATTCTTTGTAATGGCGCCTTTTGATTTTTCTTAAATCCCTTTCTTTCCTGACACGGTATGCAAGACTTTGCATAGTTTAAAACATGTTTATATAGTCCCCACCAAAAATATTTGTCTTTTATTCGTAGTAAAGTTCTTTTGAAACCAGGGTGTGCAACCGTGGGAGAATCATGAGCTAAAGTTAAAATCTCTGAAATTAATGTCTTCGGTATAACCAACTTTTCTGGGTGACTCTGTCTATCATTAGAATTGTGTTTTAAGCAATAAAGTAAATTGTTTTTCTTAAAAAAGGTCATCTCATTAATTCTAAGCTCTACATTATCTTCATTTAACTGATTTAGTATTTCAGCACATTTACTGTCATTTTCTTGTAATGCTTTAACCCTGTCTGTTGAAAGAGATTCAGTGTGGACTTGTTCGACAACATTGATGGCATTTACAGGTCTCGACAACACATCAGCAGGAACATTTTGCCTACCTGGTATCTCATAATTATATCCCTGTAAACTTAAAGCCCATCTTGTGACTCGACCACCATCTTTTAGTTTAAGTGCATATTCCAAAGATTTTTGATCACACCACAAAATTGAATTTCTTACCCCCATACAAATAATTTCTAAAATGATTGATGCCCCACACCACAGCTAATGCCTCTCTCTCGTATACACTATATCTAGTTTCAGCATCATTTAGACGTCTACTGGCATATCCTACAGGGTGTAAACAACCATCCTCCCCTTTTTGACTTAAAACTGCTCCTATTGCAACACCTGAAGCATCAGTGTTTAGAGTAAACTCCCTGTTCATGTTTGGAATAATCAAGCATGGATATGATATTAATTTCTCCTTTAAGGTATCATAAGCGATTTGTTCATTATCCCCCCAGTTAAATTTTACTGATCCCTTAGTTAATTGTGTTAAAGGTAAGGCTATTTCAGCAAAGTTATGAATAAATTTTCTGTAAAAATTGCATAGACCCAAAAACAAACATACATTCTTCCTAGTCTTAGGTACTGGAAAGTCTTTTACGGCATCAATATTACGTGTATCGGGAAATATTTTTCCATTTGTTACTTGAAAACCCAAATACGAAACCTTGTCTTTAATTAATTGGCATTTTCCTGGATTTATTTTGAGGTTGTGTTTTCCTAACCTAGTGAAGACTACATCTAACTTTTCAAGATGTTCCTCAAAAGTTTTGAAGAAATAATTAAGTCGTCTAAGTAAGTATTTATGTTCCAATTGTTTAACCCAGCCAAAACAATATTAAGCAATCTTTGAAAAGAAGACGCAGCATTTTTGAGTCCCTGAGGTAGATGATTAAAATAAAATAAACCAAATTCTGTTGTGAAAGCAGTCTTATGTCTATCTTGTGGATCGAGCTCCATTTGCCAATAACCCGAGCAAAGATCAAGGGATGAGAAAAACTTTGCTCCTTCTAAGGAATCTAACAATACGGAAATCAAAGGCAAAGGATAAGGTAAAGGCATCGTTTTCAAATTAAGCTTCCTATAGTCACAAACTAATCGGTAAGTGTTATTTTTCTTCTTTACTAAAATAACAGGTGCTGCATAAGGAGAGTCGCTCATCGATATTATTCCTGCATCTAATAACTGGTCTAACTGAGCTTTTAATTCTTCCCTTAAAGCATAAGGAGCCCTATTGGGTCTTTGTCTAATGGGTAACTCATCGGTGAGATAAATTCTGTGTTTCAAAGTTTTGCACCCTGTCAGTTGCGACACAGATTCGGCAAAAACTGACTTATGTTTGTCAAGTAGTGACATTAATTTAATCTTTTTCTCCTCTTCTAAATGATCCAATTGAAATTTCCCCCCATATAAATCAAAATCATCCTCCAACGTCCTAACTTCCCCAACGTTTACGTGAGTGGCCTCCGATTGTACAACTTCAACAGGTTCTATTTGAACAATATTAGTGTTTTTATTTATATGGATTTTACAGTTAGAAAAATTGGCTACTTTAACAAAAAAGCTGTTATTACTATTATTGTCATTGATCGAGTGAGATATG
The DNA here is from genome assembly GCA_038373885.1 of Cheiracanthium punctorium. Classification (NCBI taxonomy): domain Eukaryota; kingdom Metazoa; phylum Arthropoda; class Arachnida; order Araneae; family Cheiracanthiidae; genus Cheiracanthium; species Cheiracanthium punctorium. Next base: position 40,232 of record JAWZYV010005184.1, read on the forward strand.
GTCCAATCACTATTTAAGGAATGTGTAGATGGTGAAATTAATACATGAGGAGTGTTTTGAAAATTTGCTTTTACTTTAACTTTGATTATCTGCTCTCTTAAAGGAGGGATTATATGTTTCTTTATAACCAAAAACAAACTCTTTTTCTGTACAAGTACAATTAACTTCATTACCCACTGAACTGTTGTCCCAAAAAATATCCCCTTTCTCGTGTATTAATTTTGAATGTGGAATATCTATGATTAGGTTATTGTCTTTTAAGAATTGCATGCCCAAAATAATATCATAGTTTACATAAGTAGTAGGAGCAATATAAAAATCTGAATGTATTGACAAATTTCCTACTTTTAAATCCACCTTAATTTTTTCATTTAAAAACATATCGTTGAGGGTTATGCCTACTACTCTTAAAGCACCAGATTCCCTATCCAAAATTAAATTCTCTCTGATCAACCTTTCCGTAGTCTCTTTCTTCATCAAATTAATCGAAGCTCCCGTATCAATTAAAGCTCTAAGTTTGATTTCCCCTACTTTACAGATTATTATGGGCAGTTTGTCTTTGTTGTTGTGGGTAGCGTTGATTTGCATGCACTCATGGGGTCAAGTCAAAGAAGGTTGTGCACCTCCGCTTTGCCCCTTCTTTAGTTTAAATTATACCTCCTATTATTTCCAAAACCTTGCGATCTGTTCTGCCTCTGATTGCCCCTTTCCCTACAAAATCGGCTTATGTGTCCGGGCTTTCCGCAATAATAACAAATTATGTGTTGTTGTTGTGTTCTCGTGGCTGGCTTATGCGCTACAGCCTCCTGTAATTTTGCCATGTCCTGCTCTAATTTTTGAATTTTTTTGTCGTTTTCTAGAGAGGTAGCCTGTAGTAGATGTTTAATTTCTTGCAAATCTCTCTCTATTGGCGTGACCTGTGAGCTCACCGCTCCAAAGTTAATAGTGGTTGAACTCTGTTCTAGACTAGCGCATTCCTCCTCCTTGAGCACTAACTGCCAAATGTCTTCAAATTTTTCGTGTTTCTGTGACATGACAAATCTCCTAACTGATGGTGTAGCCCAGCCAAAGCCTGTGAGACAAGCATTTTCTCCCTGCTAGTCTCATCCTCAAAACATCTATGTGCCAATCCTTGTAATCATGATAAAAATGTTCGTGGGGCCTCCATGTTACTTTGTGTACACGTGGTAAATTGAAGGAGATAATTTGTGGAGCCCGTTTTTGTGAATCTGTCTTTTAGTGTTTTCTTGAAAGTCTCTAACTTGGCATCATTTAACTGAGGCTGGGATCTAACAAATCTAGCAGCCTCCCCTACTAATTTCGTTTTAGTTACAAATAACATGTGGTCTTCGAACCATCCCGCGAATTTTGCTACGCCGTCCATTGGTGCCATCGCTCCAGTCGTCTATCAGGGAAAAGGCTGCAGCAAGGGTAGTCTAGACAATAGCAGGAACAGGAGAGAGAGACGCCGCTTCTCGTGCAGATATTTATAGCCATCATCATACTCTCATACTCAGCCTTCGATTGCTGCAGCGAAATGTTGGCCATTGAGTTGATGTTTAAGTCAGCACCCTTTATTGACTTCGTAATTACGGTCTCCAAAATTACTTTGTAAATAACGAAGTGTATATTTTAGTAAACGAATATTCTTTGCACTTCCACTTGAATTTAATAACTCCTTATTAATTATTTGCAAGATGTAAAACACATGGTGAACGGCCGTAAAAATTCTTGTTCCTTGAATCTGGCAACGTCAAAGACGCGGGAACGCATGTATCTGCCGGGATCGTACTGACTCCAAAAGAAAATGGCTACCCAGTAGTGATTGTTGTAAATCAAAAGAAAATTAGTAAAAAATTAAAATTGTTAAAATTTATTAATGTTAATATATTAATTAAGGGAACTAGAAGATCGTTATATAAAAAAAAATTTGTCAGCCACAAAAAAAAAAAAAAAAAATGTCAGCCACCAAAAAAACACAAAAAAATACTAAATGTAAAATTCATTATCAAAATCATTAAGGTAGTTTTCAACATATGTGCAACCCATTATGAAAGAAACTATATGAGGTATTTCACTTAGAAAAATATGTATCTGTCATTTAGCGCGCAATTAATGACAAGCACATGGATCTCTAAATTACAAATCCAACTGACACAAAACCCCTCATAATGTCCTCACATACCCCAAAAACTTAATTTCTCTGGGCAAAATTATCCTAAATAAAACTTTCTTTAATTATTTTCATTTTTCAAAAAAAAAAAGAACTTTTAAATACAATAAAAACCCGTTAATTTTCCACTTAGTCCAAATGTTATTTATTCCCTACGACATAACAATATCTTAAAATTTTTATTTATTTATTGAGTCCATTTTGAACACATTAAGTGTATACATATTGTTAATTTATTTTCTATTACATACAAAACTATATAAGTAAGAAACAATAAAAACATGTTTCTTAACAATGTTGTTGAATTCATTTTGCTCACAAACTTTACAGTGACATCTTACAAAAATTGATAACTGTCCAGATAAACAATACAAGTCGGCATCTATATGTATTCTCAGACACAGATCATGTCAAAGACAGATAGGTTATTTTACCAAATACAGAGCAGGAGTAAAGTGGAATGATACACAGAAAGATTTTCATAGATTTATTTTAAATAATGTAATTATTTTGAAGAAGCAACTGCATAATACATGATGCCAAAATAAAAGAATCACACTAATTTAATTCTCACCAGCTGCATTTAAAATAAAAAAATGTATCTGAAAAAAAGTTAGAAGATGACCAACAGATTAGTAATGAACCCTAATTGAAATATGCAACTGTTAATAGTTAATTCTTAGTCAAATACTTTAAAATCAGTTTTACTTTTCTATTTGTTTTCTGGGTGGTTAGGATGAAGGAGGAATATAGTTTAAAAAAAAAAATTACCAACAACATTTTCCATTGGCCTGGATAATTGGTACAGAATAGTTCTATTCAAACTATGAAATACACTATCATATGATATAGAAGAACCTATAAAAAGCACAATAATAGTATTAAAAACAACAAATGACAGTCAATACACAGAAGCAAAATAATTAACATAGTGCAAGAAATTTTAGCAAATTCACCTCTTCGTTTGGCCTGAGCAATTAATTTGATGATAAAATCAAGCACCTTATGAGAATCTTTGGCAAAAACACCTACAAAACAAATATAATTCAAACCACCAATTCTCACTAAAAATTGATAAAATAATACAGAAAATTTGAATAACAACACAAAATTAAGATATGTTTGGCAGTTAGAGACTTAAAACTTTAATACAGCAAAATGAACAAATAAATAGCAAATCTAATATATAAATCTAATATATAAAATTCTCCTGTCACAGTGTTAGTCACCTAACTCCTCCGAAACCACTCGACCAATTTTAATGAAATTTTCTATGTATATTCGTTAGGTCTGAGAATAGGTTTTTAACTATGTCTCATACCCCTAAGTCATAAGGGCGGTCCACCCCAAAATGTTTAGCCCCAGAGTGCTATTAATTTCAATCAGGATTTCTGTGTAGACATTAGCGTGTCGAGTCACTTTTCAAATGTGTTTGCCAGATAATGTGGAGAGGGGGGGGCGTTAATAAAATGTTGAAAGTCGCACAAGGTTTGCAATTTTTGATAATTGATCGCTAAATGTGGTGCCAAAACATGACAATTTATTATAAATATATTTCACGTATAGTTAGAAAACGCCTGGCGTATATTGTAAAAGAGTTTTATTAGGCGATTTTAATATAGATTTCTATTCCGAAGAAGTGCTCTGTGGAACAAGAAAGGAAAGCATGGTACACTCGTGGATTATGATGCCCATTCCAAACAGCATTTAAAATGTCTTTGCGGTATAGTTGGAATATGCCTACAGGAAGAATATGCCTGGCGAAGATTGTAAAACAGTTTCAGTAGGCGATTTTAAGATAGATTTCGTTTCCAAAGATGTGTTTTGGGTACAAGAAAGAGTTGATTCCTATTTTAACGCCCCCACTCTCGCCAACTTAAAAAATCCCCGTACTTTGGCGAGCTTTGCAGTCATGGGTCTCTGGCAGTTATGCACAAGTTTCAACGGTATACTTACGTATTATCCCGGCGGTCTGTCAAGACAAGCAATTTTTCACCAAGATAAATGCCGGGCACATGAAATTGTTGATGGTTTGGAATCCGATTGGCAACATATTTAAAATCTACGAAAAAGTAGTTTGGCAGAAGTGACCTCCGGGATAATACGCAAGTACCGTTTCAACGCACCCAAAAGAACTAGGTGATAACTAAAGTAAACAAACTAGCGATAAACGAGCCAATGAAGGAATTTGAAGACATTTAATTATTAAAACTACATTAATTGGTAATCCAAAATAAATAAAAATGTAATGGCATGCTGTACTTACATGTTGTTCCAAATCGCCATTTTAATTCTAAATTACGATTTCTACATAAATGCAAAAAATCGTCATGGTAACTGCATATGTTTAATCATCGCCTCCTTGGCGAGAGTCGACGTGTTAAAGTAGGAAACAATATATAAAACGGTGAAGTATAGTTGTGATATACTTGGTGAAGATTGTAAAATAGTTTTAGTAGGCAATTTTAAGATAGATTTCGATTCCAAAGATGGGTTTTATAAAATAGAAAAGAAAAATACAGCACAGTCATGAATAATGATAACACTTTCCAACTTAATGGAATAAGGACGAAAAATAGGGACGAAGCATAAATAATGATACGATTTTAATATATAGCACTATAGTGCGTATTTAAAATCTGAAAGTGTTTCAGATTTTCATCTTTTTTTTTGGGGGGGGGGGGGGGCAAAATTTTTTATGGAATGACTATCAATAAGTCTCAAGGCCAAACTATGTCTGTTTGTGGATTAGATTTGAGCACGCCATGTTTTTCACACGGACAGTTATACGTGGCATGCTCTCGAGTGGGCAAACCATACAGTGGGCATCCAGTTTGTTTGTGTTATCTAAAGATGGGATAACAAAAAATATTGTATACTCTATTGCGTTAAGGGATTGATATTATTTTTTAGTAAAATTATTGTAATTAGCGATATATATAAATTTAAAGAATAAATTACAATGAATTAAAAATATATGTTTGGTATTGTGTTATTTTTATATTCCAGCATCTTTCACAGCGCTCCATGCCTCTTCCACTCATATACCACATCCTCACAAACTTACAATAAGTTTGTCATTTCTTTGTACTAAAATAATCCTAGGAATAATTTAAATGGCAAAACAACGTTTGTCGGGTCAGCTAGTGTACACATATAAAAATACTTACCTAGCCAAAGTTTATCAACAAGGCAACTAGTAAAATAGAAAACATTTGGCACAATGTTACTGTAACTTCCTCCTCCTACAATAGGCATGGCTGCCTGCTCACCCAGCAAAACATCAGCAGCCAGTAAATGGTCCATGACTAGAGATAAAATATCCATTTGGAATTCACACTGTTGATTATGAGAGGAATCTATCGGAATTGCCTAATGAAATAGAAATAAAGCACTATCAACAAAAGTTTAAACAAATGAGGCAACATAAGTGTACAGCAAACATGCACATTCAAAAAATAGCACAACTGTAAAACATTTTACAGGAAAACAAGTATTGAAACTCTTATTTAAATATTTGAAAAGCATATAATTCAGGGTTTATTTTTAAACTGTTATGGTATTTTCCCATAAGAGGGTGCAGTTAGTCATTTACTTGTAAATCAATTTGCCCGGTCCATTTACTGATGGTTCATGGATAAATTACTTGCAGCCAATGTAGTTCTCAGGAAAAAATAATTACAAATATTAAAGCTATTATGTTAAGATACACAAATAAATATGTATATAAGGGTTTTGAGTAAACAAAAAAAAAAAAAAAAAGAGCATGATGCATTGTAGAGTAGTATGAATATGTGCATTCATTTTTTTTTTTCAATTGACATTATATACAAATATTGTTCAAATAAATAATTTCACTATACTAACCTCTAAAAGTAAGTCTATCACAGGAGCCTGTTTTGGACTAGGTGCAAGAGAAAAACTATCAACAACAATGACACGCAAGAAATCCATGACAAATTTTCTGGCACTGTGAGTAGGTAAAGAGTCCCTTTCATAATATACGGAATCTTTAGATTGCAGAAACACAAACTGATCACTACCACAGCTCTGCCAATAAAAAACAGTATATAATAAACCATGCATGTGAATGAACACATATGAATTTAAGTTGATGTGCCCCTTGTCTTTTTCAAAAGGAAAAAAATAAAAATATGGATAATCTAAGATTTAGTAAAAAGCAGTAAAATTATACTTACATGATAGTCATCCAAGGGAGAATTTACCATATTGTCTTGCTCTACTGCTGGCTGGTTTGGAGGAAACAAGGTAGCAACTAGAGCTGCAATAACTTCCTGTGTCATGCATAATGAAATAAAATCAGATCTGTTGTGGTACAAAGAAATGAAGAAATGCAACAATGTAACTGAATACTCTAAAACAGCTTCATTTTGATCTCCGACCTAGAAAATAATTTATAAAATATTAGTAATAATAATAAATCAAATATATTTTGTTTAAAGAAAGTCTGCAGGTAAAAGGAAGAAAAAAGGTATGTTCATAAAACTAGAGACTATTTTTAAGTTATTTGCATTTAAAACTAAATAATGCAAATTACAAACATTAACTTAAGGAGTAGGTATGTAGAAAGGATTTTGAGCTAGAGCTATGGAATGAGGTAAAGAATACATAAGCTACGGAATCCCAGTGATAAAACAAAATGAAATAAATAAAAGAAAAGTAACATAATAGTAAATTAACATTTAAAAAAAAAAAAGTTATTACAGCAGTGTATTTTAGTTTTCATGCAACTCATAACTAAAGGGCTATTAACCCTTTATGCCACGACGGGACTTATGAGTCCCATTGTATGTAAAATCTAATAACATGAAAAATTTTCCATGAATCCCAACAGGACTTCTCAGTCCTTTTATTTAAACCTTCTTTTAATGACCATTAGATGGGAGTACTGTACAAACCGCTTGTTCCGTTGGATATTAGTGAACAAATTCCTGTTGTGCTGCTTTTGAATCGGCATTCAGCTTGAATTTTTTTTACTTTTCATTCCGAGTTCGACATCTGCAGATTATTGAATGGTAAGTACTTTGCATTTCCCCCCCTTATTCTTTGTGAACTTTCATGTCATTTTAATTAAAAACATAACCAATTGAGTGGAAATTTCATCATGTCATGATTTATTGTTCTTTTGGGACTTTGAAGTCCCATTGGGTCACAAAGGTCCAGATGAAAATCTGATATTTTTTCAAATGGATATTAGTTAGTGCATTTTACTATAATTTGTTTTTAACATTGAATGTGTAAAAATATCATGTTTTAATACAGTTTTTAAGATTTTGTTTCAAGGCTGTGCAAAAGGGGTGGGGAGGTAGCGAGAGAGGCACAAGCCCCTGGCACTAGAATTTTTGGGGTGCCAAAGTTACAAATATGATAAGATTTATTATTATTTTCTATGTGTACACATAAGTTGGAAAAGGAGGAGAGGCAAAATATTGTTTTGTGCAAGAGTCGATCTTCCTTCATACGGCTGTGTTTGTTTGCTCTGTCATTGAACATTTTCATTTTTTTCTGCCTTTTTTACAAAACTGATTTTTATTTATTTATTTTTAGAACAATGGATAGACAACGGAAAGGCTTGACTACAGAACAAATAAAAGTTATATGGGATGTTGAAACGATGTTGAAACATCAGATGTTGAAACATCAGAGGAGGATTCTTGTTCGGATGAAATATATTCACCTGAACAGGAAAACAAAGCAAAAAATCAAAATTTGAATGGAGGAATTAATCATCCAATTTCAGACTCTGAGAGCGACAATTCAAATGCTGACTTAGAAAATGAAGAACCACCCAAAAAACATTGGAGCAAAAGAGACTGCACATCAATAATCTCCATATTTAGCTTATCCCATGGAACATGTGATTCAGCTCCAGGAAAGAAATGGTGGCACCGCCTTTTTTATGACATTATAGAAATTGTGATGGTAAACTCATATATTTGTTACTGTGAAATACAAGATAAAATAACCCTTCCAGAATTCAAGTAAAGGGTAACACAAGGTCTTCTAACTATGTCAAAAGAGCCTCCAAAGAAAAGGGAGAGACCAAGATCGAATGGTGGGGAGATTAGTGAATTACCACCCTCACAAAAGCGCAAGACAGCAAATTTTTCTGTTTCTGATACTATAAGGAAACAGAACAAAGGCGCACATTGGCCAATATTTCTGAAAAAAAGAGGAAGGTGTGAATTTTGTGTATCTATAAACATTGAGTCAAGACCCCATTCTCAGTGCACACTATGCAAAGTATTTCTTTGTATAAATGAAAAAAAGAACTGCTTTTATGAATACCATAATTGATTGCCCAATAAATTACTTTCATTTATATTTCGTATTTTTCATTATGACAATGTAATGAACATAAGTTCCGACAGGACTTTTAAGTCCCGTGTAATATTTTATATTATAATAATAAGAAAAATTATTGAAAATGAATCTAAATTTTTTAACGTCTTTCTGTAGTTAAATTAAACATTTAAAAAAATATAATGTGCAACTTTTCTAAAAATATCATAATTTGGGACATAGGGTTAAAGAGTTCAAGCAATCATAAAGTATGATAAATAAAAACGATACACACCACATGTATAATTGTCCTAATCATATTTAAGGTGACAACAGCAGCTTCTTGGCAAATTTCTCCTCTGGGAATAATTTGGTTATTAGGTGTTTGACCAGTAGGGGCTCCGAACAAATAAGACCAAACACCATCCATAGTGAGCTAAAAAGAAAACACACACTTAAAGTAAGTAAACGCTTTTTAAAAAGTGTTGCTTCTTTACTGACCGTTTTGATTGCAACATGTTTCTCAGGTTTATAAAATTTAATTTTCTCAAAATTCTTTATCATCATACAGTTAGTATGGTCTAAAAACTTTTCTAATCATTATTAATAAAAGTTGTCATTTGATGCAGAAATCACATTTTCAGATTTTTTTTCCTTTCTTAAAATAAATAAATAAATAAATAATAAATAAGCCTAAACTGATTGTTTCTGTTTGTATAAAGCTCTCTGCAGCTAATCCATCATTTACACTTTAAACAAAAGAAACTAAATACAAAATATCTAATGTTGTTATGATTTCAATTTAAAGTAAAGTTTAATTAATTAATAGTCTACTTAATTAAAAATCCTAACCTTAATTAGTGAATTTTAAATCAAGTAAAATTAAAATTTCTAAACATTTTGTTTATTAAGATGGTTTTGTTTTGTCACCATATACCAGTATTCATAAAGGAAATAAAATAATAATGAAGTGTTTAAAATTTATTAAGGTATATGATAAATTACTATTGATGACAAATGGCTGACTCACTTTTTTAGTTATTTATTTACTTGTACTATAGTTTGCCGCCAAACACAACGATCGTTGATGCTAGCGGTCGTGTTGCCATCATAATAGAATGTAATGGTATATATGTGTTCAAGTAATTAAAATAATTTGTACAACAATTTTCTTTTAAATTTTAAATATATGAAAGTACGTTTTGTGAGAGCTGACATCATTCAGAGGGCTGGTAATTAATTTTTAGAGCTGAATTTTCCTTAGAAGAAATTAAGTTGTTTGTAATTACAGTTAAGTTTTTTTTTCTTTCACTATAATCATCTTTTCTGGAATTCTCTAACCTTCTTTCTAATTTTTAATAACATCCAATAACTACGTGCATCGATACTAATACTTCGATTTATTATATCAAAGAAGAAAACAACAACGGCGCAAGAATATTGAGATTGTGATCCAAGCATTTTCAAATTTTTAAATCAAAAATTGAATTTCTACAATAATTACAGCATTAAGAACAACTTTCACCTTTTATCTTCGTCAAAATTTAAGTTTCAATGCTCATCAATAATAAATCTACAAGTTTTCAATAATAATAAATTTATCTTCGACCGAACTACTTTACGAGCGGAGAGCGCCAGACAAGGGAGTGAAAAGGTGAATTAAGGCGCTGACGAAGCGGTGTGCGATCTCTTGACTGCCTGTTACTGATGCCGGAAGGTTGTACGAGAAATTCCCTGTACGGAACAGCGAAAATGGCGCGCTCAAGAAAAGAATTTCGGTTGTTGGACTTGGAGACAATGACTGCCTGATGAATGATCTGGATGGGGAACCCCTTTCTTCAATCAATTATCTGATAAGTTTCTTTCTTTCTTTCTCTCTTTTCTCTTTTTTTTCTTTATTAATTTTTTTTTATGTGCACAAAGCGTTTAGGTAAAATTTAAGAAAACGTCAGCTCGGGGTACAGGAAAATGTAGTATCTTAACGTATTTAGTATTTTCATGTTTTAAGAGATTTATCTAAGTTAAATGCCTAATGTAAAAGATTAAAAGTTTAAATAAATGTAAATTTTATTAGTGTAAAAATGGCTCCTCTTCATTTATCTCACTTCGTGTAAATTTATTTCAGCAGTTCTCTTTCAGGTTTTAATTTTTTTTTTTTAGCCTAATGGCATTTGCACGTAACATCGAGAGCCTGGTTGGTATATTGCAGTCACAACACTTTTAAAATTAAGCAATTTCTTAGGCATGAATTATGAAGATGATAATTGGCTAAAATTTACTTAGTAAATTTATGAGTAGAATAAGGTCACAGACACAACAATGTTTTATAGATACATTTTGTGATCAATAAATACATTTCCAATTTAGCTAAAATGACAAAAGCAAAATGATAACTTACAGTTATTTAACTATGGTTTTATTAAAAAAAAAAAAAAAAGATACATCAGATAATTTGTTTTTTAAATAGCAATTTGCTTTTACTGAAATGTAGCTTAAACAAATATTGAAATAAAACTGATTAAGTAACACTGAACATTAAATAAAACTGAAACAACACTTTTAAAATTAAGCAATTAATTCCTTTGGCATGAATTATGAAGATGATAATTGGTTAAAATTTACTTAACAAATTTATGAGTAGAATAGGTCACAGACACAACAATGGTGCCGTTCAAATTTGGATCGGCGAATTAAGTGTGATGAATGAGACGAGCCATTTTATTTTTTTTAGTTGTATTGCGTCAGCCATGGGTTATATTTTTTTTCTGAATGATTTTAATAGATTGTATAATTATTATTAGTTATTTAGTATTTTGGGTTACAATTAATTAATTTAAAATGCCTAACAGTAGATCATCCACCCCGGAACTTCCCTCTTTAGATAATGCGCGTCATTTAACCGTAACTACCGTAAATTTTGGGGAATTTATCCCCCTAGTAACACCGTTTTCAGGGAATAACCCTGACTTTACAATTAGTGATTTCTTCGACAAAATCGAAGAAATCGCCAAACACAGATCATGGAAGGACAAACAAACACTATTTGTCGCCAAAACTAAATGCGTAGGAGAGGTGGACACTTTTGTTAGGTCGCAGCCTCAGTTAAAATCTGCCGATTACAAAACATTTAAAGAAGCGTTGAAAGACAGGTTCGGCACTAACGACAAAGATTGTTCTCTATTAAAATTCACAATGGCAGTACAGGGTTTTAATGAGACCACGCGGGTTTTTTTATCACGTTTAAACGGTTTAGCACATCGCTGCTTTCCCGATGATGAGCCCATTCGGCAAAGGATGTTGGTTTCCCAATGTCTGCAAGGCCTTCGACCTTCCGTCCGCCGATTCATCATGGCACAAGACCATGACACTTTTCCCAAGATTTGGGCTCTGGCCTTATAAGAGGAACAATGCGCCGTGTTAGAGAAAGCCTCCGCGAATGTCAACATTGTTGACACCGAGCCGAAGCCGTCCGCCATTGAAACTGAGTTGAGGGAAATCAAATGTTTGGTTCAAAATAGCATATTCGAAACTGATAAAAGAGTTAGCGATCTTCAAGAGGAAGAAAAGAGATTGAATAAATTAGTCCTTAACAACAGTAACAATCGTATAATTTGTTTTAAATGCAGAAAACCAGGGCATTATAGTCGCGATTGTAGATCAAGGTATTTTAATCAACACAGACCCAATGGAAATGACAGGCAGGGAAACTAAATCAGGGGCAAGACTGGGACACTCATCTGATCTTGAATCCCCCTTTTGAGTGCACTGGGATTGCGACTTTGGAATCCAATTATACTTTACCCATTATACAAATTAATTTAAATGATTTGTTATACATACTCTTATTGATACGGGTGCCTCAATTTCTATAATTAAAGGGAGTGTTTTGGAATCTTTGAAAGACACACGCTGCATTAAATTAGTAGAACCTTGTTTTTTAAAGGTATTGGGCATTGCACAAAATTTAGTAACCTTAAACCATAAAGTTAAGTTAGAAGTTCAATTAGGGACCTTTAAGTGTGAAATAGATTTTTTTGTATGTAATACAGATTTATTTAATTACGATGCGATCTTAGGTTCGAACTTTCTTATTCAAAATCAAATTCATATCAATTTTGCCAAGACTACCATTTCAAATGAAAATTTTTTACTTAATTGGTCAAATAAACAAATTTCTAAACATAATGTTAATTCTGTACAAAAGCTAAATTTTCAAGTAGGTTTTAATAAACATAAATGTATCATTCCCCCTAAATCTGAATTAATTGTGACAGTTACTACTAAAGATAATTTTAAGATTTCTGATTTTGTCTTAATTCAACCACATAAGCATGCTATGTGTCATGTGTGGATTGTCTCGAGCTCAGTAAATGAAGGTAATGACAACGGCGAATATTTTGTTAAGCTAGCTAATTTTTCTAATGACCCTGTTCACATTAACAAAGACACCAAACTAGTAAACATAGAGCCTATTGAGGTAATTAAGAGCGATGAAGTAAGCGTTAGGGAGAAATTTTATAAGGACAATAATGAATTGATGGGAGAAGTAAACATGGCAGAGGAATTTTATGAAGATGAGAATGAAATTTTTGGAGGTAAATTTGATCTGGCTTATTTAGGAGATGAGGAAAAAGTTAAATTAAAAAATTTATTAATTAAACATAAAGGTGTTTTTGCTGAAAGTGTAAAGCAACTTACAGGTTACAACACCATAGCTCACCGAATCTACCTAACAGATGATTTGTCAGTCAGGCAGAAGCCTTACAGAACCCCACATCCCTTACGAGAGGAATTGAAAAGTCAAATAAATCAGCTTTTGGATGCCGGGATAATTTCTGTAAGTGATTCACTGTATGCTTCCCCAATACTATTAGTTAAGAAAAAGAATAACGCGTATAGGTTAGTGTGTGACTATAGGAAATTAAATTTAAAAACACAACTGCTTCCTTTTCCTTTACCATTAATTTCGGATTTATTAGAAGGAGCCAAGTATTTTTCTTCTTTAGACTTGTGTTCAGGCTATTGGCAAATGAATTTAGATCCCAAGAATCGTCATAAGACTGCTTTCACCACCGAATTTGGCCTTTTTCACTGGAATTGTCTCCGTCAGGGTTTGAAAAATGCAGCGTCGTCCTTTCAAAGATTATTAGAAATAGTATTAGCTGGGCTAATGGAGTGGAATATTAATACTTACCTCGACGACCTAATAATCGCGTCAAACACGTTCGATGAACACCTCGAAAAACTAGACATGGTATTCAAGAGATTAGGCAAGCACAATTTAAAAGTTAATCCGGGAAAATGTCAATTAGTTAAAGAAAAAATTACTTACCTTGGGTTTCAGGTCACTGACGGCAAAATCTTGCCTGACAGCAGAAATGTGGAGGCAATTCAAAATTTTCCAATTCCAACTAACAAAAAGCAGGTTCGGTCATTTTTAGGACTTTGTAATTTCTATCGCAAATTTATAAAGAATTTCGCCCACATAGCAATACATTTGACTAAATTAACAAAAAAATCGGTAAATTTTGTTTGGGATGAAAATGCCAATAATGGCTTTTGATCAATTAAAGTCAGCATTAATCTCTTATCCTTGTCTCATTTTACCAAACACTAAGAAAGAATTGGTTTTGCATACAGATGCTTCTGGGTATGCTATTGGAGCTGTGTTGAGTCAGGAAGGCCAGGATGGACAATTACATCCTGTAGCTTATGCAAGTAGGCAGTTGAAACGATGCCGAAACTAGGTATAGTGTTTTTGAAAGGGAAACCTTAGCGGTCGTTTGGGGAATAAATAATTTTTGACACTATTTGTATGGGCAATCTTTTAAACTTTGTGATCAGAAGTCACTTTCCTATGCACTCAAACTTCAGGATAGCGGTAGAATTACAAGATGGATACTAGCGCTTCAAAATTATGACTACACAGTAATTCACACTCCTGGAAAAATGAATGTGCCTGCGGATACTTTGTCACGAACAGTTCAGGTAGAACCCGTCAATGTCATTGAATTCACAACAAACAACTTTCCCCCTGCTAGGATTAGGAATTTGCAAGAGCAAGACACTAAGTGTCAAGAGATTTTGACTAAGTTAGAAGACACAAATGAAATTGAACAAAATGGGATGAAATTTTTTAAGAGGGATGGAATTTTGTTTTGTGTAAATGATAAAGTAAAGGGTCACAAATTCACCATCACAGATAGACTAGTAATTCCAAAGACACTCATTAGTGAGGTTTTGTCCTTAGGACATGACTCGATAACAACAGCACACCCAGGTATTAAGAGGACTTTAACCTGAATTAAGAGAAACTATTTTTGGTGGAACATGACACACCATATCATTAATTATGTCAAATCTTGTCGATCGTGTCTTAAGAGAAGAGGGTATAGCGCTAAACATAAAGCGCCGCTACAAAGAATTCAAATAACTAGTCGGCCTTTTGAGCGAATTGGGATGGATGCAGTAGGGCCACTTCCTATTACTGAGTCAGGCAATCAACATATTATAGTAATTGGCGATTATTTTACCCGGTGGGTGGAAGCATACCCTGTGAAGGATTTACAAACTGAAACGATTGCTTTGGTGTTAGAAAAGTTTATATGTACTCATGGGATTCCTGAACATTTGATAACTGACAGAGGTAGTTCTTTGATTTCTGATAGCATACAAAAAGTTTATAAAAAACTTGATATTAAGAAACATACTAGTACAAGTTACCACCCAGCGACGGACGGGGTAGTTGAACAGTTTAATGCCACAATAATTAACGCACTCCAGCACTTAGCAGACAATACTTACCATGAATGGGACAAATATTTACATTTTGCACTTTTAGCCTACAGGACAGCAGTGCACTCAACCTTAAAAGATACTCCAGCTCATTTAATATATGGAAGGGATTTAGTATTGCCAATAGATCTTATAAGTAGCCCCCCATTGAGGTCATATTCTGATCAGAGGGATCTCAACGAAGATTTAGAAATTCGTCTACAACAGTGTTTTAAAATCATAAAAGCCAATTTAGTTGAAGCTGCAGAAAGACAGGAAAAGTATAGAAAAAAGGTGTGTAAGGAGAAGGGTATTGTTATAGGAGATCTGGTGATGTTATACACGCCGTCAATTAAAGTTGGGCAAGGGAAAAAGTTTTCTAAATTTAATAAAGGGGTTTATAGAGTTAAAAATCAACTTAGTAAAGTCAATTTTGAAATTATTAACATATACAACCATAAAGATAAACAAGAAGTCCATGTTGACAGATTAACCAAAATTCCAGATCGCCTCATTTTCCCATTCTTGGATGAAGAGTTCATAGAGGAAGAGCCTAGTGCTCCTAATGAAGATAACGAAATTTTAAATTCGCCAGATCTCAATAACAGTCCATTCCCCAAAAACAATACAAAAACTGTCAGAGTAGTCGTGAACAGCAATCGAGTGCCCAGGAAGCTGCCAGGGTAATGTACAGCAGTCTACGATAGGAAGCTCTGCTCCAGTTGTCCAGACCCCACCACAGACTGTGGTTCCTCCAAGCACGGGACAGGCCACCAAACATCAATATAATTTGAGACCGAGACAGCACGGTTTTGTGAAGACATGAACTTTTATCACGAAGAATCTTTATGTTATAATGTGAAAATTTTATGTGTCATTTTGTTTTATATTTTATATGATTTAAGTGTTAATTGTTTTAATTGATTCTCTAATATGTTATATGAGTATATAACATAAGTTTAACACTAATTTGTTGGGCCCAACATAAATATATCTGCTGCTGAGCATAATTTTTTAAGTTTAAGGTATTTATTGGTGGAGTAGCTAACCATCTAATGTGAATATTTTGGGTTTGATTAATGTGTTCTTCACCTAGATATAGCAAAGTGTTAAATTTTTTTTTAATTTTTCCTTATAAATCATTTTATATATGTTTTGTCAAAGTGGCAATTAATAGGGTTCTGTTGTAGGCTAAACACACTAGTTAGAAGTTGATCAGAGTCCAAAGTCTACAAATTTTTTTTAATTATTGAATATGTTTGTGTTAGGTGTAAAAATTTGGAATGGTTCGGAATGTTGGAGGGTAGTGAAGGTTTCCCTTGTGATATGCATTTCAACTTCAAGTGCTAATATTTTGTGTAGTATTAGTTAGGTATTTTGCAATTTCTTTTAAATTAAAATCGAATTTCTACAATAGTTACAGCAATAAGAACAACTTTCACCTTTTATGTTCGTCAAAATTTAAGTTTCAATGCTCATCAATAATAAATCTACAAGTTTTCAATAATAATAAATTTTTCTTCGACCAAACTACTTTACGAGCGGAGAGCGCCAGACAAGGGAGTGAAAAGGTGAATTAAGGCACTGACGAAGCGGTGTGCGATCTCTTGACTGCCAGTTACTGACACCGGAAGGTTGTACGAGAAATTCCCTGTACGGAACAGCGAAAATGGCGCGCTCAAGAAAAGAATTTCGGTTGCTGGACTTGGAGACAATGACTGCCTGATGAATGATCTGGATGGGGGCCCCCTTTCTTCAATCAATTATCTGATAAGTTTCTTTCTTTCTCTCTTTTCTCTTTTTTTTCTTTATTAATTTTTTTTTATGTGCACAAAGCGTTTAGGTAAAATTTAAGAAAATGTCAGCTCGGGGTACAGGAAAATGTAGTATCTTAACGTATTTAGTATTTTCATGTTTTAAGAGATTTATCTAAGTTAAATGCCTAATGTAAAAGATTAAAAGTTTAAATAAATGTAAATTTTATTAGTGTAAAAATGGCTCCTCTTCATTTATCTCACTTCGTGTAAATTTATTTCAGCAGTTCTCTTTCAGGTTTTAATTTTTTTTTTTTTTAGCCTAATGGCATTTGCACGTAACATCGAGAGCCTGGTTGGTATATTGCAGTCACAACACTTTTAAAATTAAGCAATTTCTTAGGCATGAATTATGAAGATGATAATTGGCTAAAATTTACTTAGTAAATTTATGAGTAGAATAAGGTCACAGACACAACAATGTTTTATAGATACATTTTGTGATCAATAAATACATTTCCAATTTAGCTAAAATGACAAAAGCAAAATGATAACTTACAGTTATTTAACTATGGTTTTATTAAAAAAAAAAAAAAAAAAAAAAGATACATCAGATAATTTGTTTTTTAAATAGCAATTTGCTTTTACTGAAATGTAGCTTAAACAAATATTGAAATAAAACTGATTTGCATTCACTTTGTGTCAAACAACATAATACTTGATAAAGAAAGAAAGATGATTGCATCTTAAACAAAACAATACAGAAAAAACAAGAAAAAATCAATGTACTAGGAATAGTTTTCTAAATACACCCAATTTGCAATATTTTGCTTTAGGGAAAGATGAGAACTCTTTTTGATAATAAGCAATTGAATGCAATGAAATTTATAAGTTTAATAAAACACAAAATAATATACCATAAAATTGAAACTACAGATTAGCAAGAAAATTTAATTTACTACACTGTGAAAGGAAAGTAGAATAAAGATTTCTAAGAAAATGATAAAAATATTAGGTTTTTCATTTACCTTAACTTTAGAGGGCAAATTAGATGGTATAAGGCCAAGCAAAATAGAGAGCAAAAGATAATATACTTCAGGAATTTCAACATGATGTACTAATAACAGTTGCAAGTGTTGAAAACCAGGAACATGGCAGATTTCATCTGTTACATCAACGCTACCAAAAGACTTGGGATTGGATCCACTAACATTGAATCCTACAAGAGAATACAATGATTTTTTTTTTTTTTTTTTTCAGATTAAAAAAAAAAAATATATATATATTCATGTTCAGAAATATCGAAATTTAAGGATTTTGCTAATAAGCTTCAAACTTAGGACTTCAAAATACCAAAACACCAAAATTCAAATTGAAAATTTGATTGTTTTGTGGGCCATTAACCATTATAGGAATAATAAAAGCCTGTGGGGAGACTTTCACCGAAGAACCCTTTTCAGTATCAAAGTCAATAAAAATGAGATTACCTTGTAGATACACACATTAGTAATTCTTTCCATTAAGAATTGTAAAACTTTATGACAGAATATTCTAATATGTATCTTATTATTATTTTAATGGCTAAATGCCATTGAAAATAATTATAATAATAATAAAATCAAGAATATTTGGTTCCAAAATGGTTTATGAACAGTAGTTTTAAAATTTGTATTATTTAAAATATTTTAAGATTATTACTATATATACTCAGTTTAAATCAATTTTTGAAATAACTAACCTAAAACAATATCCATCCGACTGTTGAGAATAGCATCTGTTTCAGCCAGCCATCCACCATTCACAGAGGATTCTCGAAACAGCTGAAGTAAATGTTGATGACTAAGAAACATGGCTAGCATTTTCATTCCCAAGATGACAGTAGATTGATGTAAGTGCTCTTGTAGGAACAAAAGAACCCAATCATATCCTAAGCACTTAATGACAATTTCACAAAACCTAAAATATAAAACTTTATTTGATGAGTAAATAAATGTGTAAATAAAATAATATAGCATTTTTAAAGCATTGGATATCTGTTGAAAAGTAAAGAAATTGCAAATTTAGCACATAAGAGCCATATATCCTACTGATTTACAATTGATTAATTTTTTCCACGCTAGTTAATTCTTTCAATTAAGAAAATAAAGCTTATTTTAACTGTATCTTACAAGGAGAGGGCGCGACCTTTCTAATCACCAATTTGAATGAAATTTGGTACAAATATAGCTCAGTTGGTGGGTTCAATTCCAGCTGTAGCTTTTTTAAATCTTTCTTTTGTTCATTTCAATGTCCAATTTAATTAAATAATAAAATAAAATTAATTTTAACATTTTACTTTAAATATAATTATTTGTCCTGCAGATAATCGTAAAATCTTTAATTATTTTTATTAGTTAACATCACAGGTTGTGTTATTGATTCAATTTTAAATAAATTATTAATATTATGTATCTTTTAGGACAAATAATTATATTTAAAATAATGTTTGTGATTTACAAATAAGTACATCTAATTTAATTCACAAGGGGCTCTAACACATTACATTTGGAGAAAACTGCCCTTAACTCCTAACCATTAGATCGACAGCCGTGCAACACCCATTTTAACGACCTCTCTTTGAAGGAATATAATTCGTAATACAACCATTCACAAAATTAGATATGTTTGCATGCTCCAAGCATCTGTTCCTCGATGAAGCATTCTCTAGGATTAAATTGTTTATTTTTATTATTTTTTGTTTATTAAATTCCTATGCTATTTGTAAATACCACACAGGGAAAAAGAAACTATTATATTAATAATTAATATGAAATCTATTCAATTACGCGAGCTGTGATGTTAAAATTAATTTTATTTTATTATTTAATTAAATTGGACATGGAAATGAACAAAAGAAAGATTTATAGGAACTTCAACGACAGCTGGAATCAAACCCACCAACAACAGCACTGCAAATCAGTGTGTTTATGCCCCACGTCATGAACACTCCGCTCATATTGCATCAAAAAAGTATTTAAGCTCCATATGCTGATTTTCGAATGTTCGGAATGTGATTTCCTGAGAATGCCTGTAAGATGTGTCCTAAAATTTGCATCAGTTATTGTATGCCTTGTGTGCCGTATTTGTACCAAATTTCATTCAAATTGATGATTCCAAGGTAGCGCCCTCTCCTTGTTTGTGGAAGACATTACTGACATTATAAGTATTTCAAAGAGCTTAAAAGGATGAGAACTAAAAAGTCCACAGTAAAATGCAATATTTACAGTCTAAATATTTTTCAAACAGCAAAACCTCAAGACAATAGTATGGACTGAATTAATAAGCAGTGCATTCAATCCAGTATGTTATTAGTAATCCGGAAGACTTAGATTCACAATTCTCTTTTTTTTTTTTTTTCCTTAGTCTGAATTGCCTGCATGTGGACATTCAAATATATTATATCCTTCTGGTAGGCAAAAACATTAACCAGCATTATACTTTTTTATGGAAGGGGAAGGACAAGAGATAATATTTATAAAAAAAGAAAATAAATTCCCTTTCCCTAAAATTTTACATAGATTTCAATAAAGAGAAATCCTAACAGTGTTTCCAAAAAAGCAAATTGACATGCCAATGCCACCAGCTGCAGCTAAGTTTTGGTCACCACAACATAAGTTCAGGAGCCCATTTACCTCCCTCCTCCATGGGCAGGCACTTGCATTTGCCACATAGGCATTTGCCATTACAAAGGTCTGAAATGCTGGCTGTTTTATCATAGAGGTACCCAGTAGGTAGGCAATGTTATTCTCTATGAAGGAACAAACCAAGCCCAATTCTGGAGTTAAATCCAAACCAATGATTGTAGAGAGTGATGTGGTAACCACTACAGTATTAGGAGCTGCTCATAGGTCAAATTTGGCCACACATCTGTTTAACACATACTTAACATGCTTACTGTGTTAATTGTATGTTATTACTTGCAGCTCAGCATTATAATGGTATTTAATTTTATATTACCAACAAAACAACATTTTATTCAATATTTACTGCACAAATTTTTAATTTTTATTTTAATTTCCTTTTTAGCCAACTTTGACAAATTGATAGCCTCCTCCTTTTTAATCTTTTTATTAAAACACTTAGTTGATTGTGTAGAAAGGAAATCCTACTTATATATAGATGCCAATGTTTGTATGTATGTTTGTTACTCTTTCACGCTGAAACAGTTGGACAGATTTGGATGAAATTTGGAATAAAGACAGTTAAAGTCCTGAATAAACAAATAGGCTACTTTTTATAGAGGGAAAAAACACTGTTCCTATACTATACAAAAAAACTATCTTTTATCCTCCCCCCCCCCCCTAAAAAAAAGGATATAATTGATTTTTAATTTTACAAAGCCGTTGACAGATGGCGCAAACTTAGAGAATACGCAGTTTTTAATAAATAAAACATCAGATTTCCTTTTCCGCTAGTGAATTTGAAATAATTGTTAGACGGTTTCATTTTATGTTATGAAATCTCAATTGAATGAGTCACGTGACAAACCATCAGCATGCTTTTTTTTTTCATGGCATAGAAAAATACAACCTTTTTAAATAAGTAGATCTCAGCATTTAATATACATTTACAAGAAACCCACTGTATCTTGTGACTGAGTGGCTGATGCTCTATCATTATTAAATGATGCTATAATAATATTTTATCATCAGCTTTGCCTGACTTGGATAAAGAATACACCTGAATCTGTTTTTGAAACTTTCATTCAGTTTGAATTGTGCATTTTTCTGCACAGCTTTTTCCCATTCTATTTCTATTGTATTACATCCAGAAAAAGGATGCTAGAAATATCAATTTTAATCTTGTTCAATCACACTTATGAATAATGACACACTTTCCAACTTAATGGAATAAGGAAAGGAAATAGAGAAGATCATGGATTATGATATGCTTTTAATATATAGCACTTTAATGTGTATTTAAAATCTGAAAGTGTTTCAGATTTTCTTCCTTTTTCTTTTCTTTTCTTTTTTACCATTTTTTGATAACGGCTAATATATCCAGAAGCTGTTCAGAATTAATATAGGACGAAAATAATTTGTACCTTTTTGTAGGTTTTTATCACTAAACCATCTTATTTTGTAACCAGGGGCGGCCCGGCAAGGTAAGCATCACATCAGGGAACCTGCTTTGAAGAGGCATCATTTCGAACTCAAAAACTAAGTAGAGCATAAAAAGGGGCGTCTTTTTTATGTTAGCAGGGGGTGCCCCTTACCCTAGGGCTGCTGCTGTTTGTAAACATCTTAATTTTAAATTTCATTCAGAATCTGAGAGATTTCAGTGCCAGGAAGCCGGTGAGAAACAGGATTCTCTCTGAACAAGCTTTATTAAGACAGCGAACCAACTGGTTGTCAAAGACGGCTAGTGTTATGATTTGCAGCCTCTTCTGACAGCTAGTGTGCCATTTTACAGGCTCTTCTTTTCAAAGTTCAAATAATTTTACTTTGAAAAATAATTCTTTATTAGAAATATCGGATAATACACTTTCATTGCATAAAGCTATGTTAAACATACCACTGATTTATATGAGACAAATATACACTCTGTAACAGTGCATGTTAATTAACATATTGCTCCTATAAGCAAATTATTTTTACCTTACTAAACATGACAATCAACAGATAAATGTTATTATTTGCATAAAATCAGAATTTATAAAAGATTATTAGAATTCAAATGAAATAGAAAGAAATTTTTTAAATAGTACCTGGAAACAGTAACTTAATGAAAAAGCACAGCAATTTGCTAAAAAAGTATATTTAGTTTGATCAGTTTGGTATTATGCATAAGATATAAAGAGAAAACTATAAAATATTTAAATTACGTGTAATTTGTGACTCCTGGTTTAAAGAATAAAGAATAGAGCAAAGCAAGGCAGTGATTTCTTAGCAAAATATTCTGGTTATTTTTGGCATCAGCATATTCTTTTTTCTCTGAAAGAGAAACATTTTCAAAATGCTTAACATGGATCTAAATTTCAAAGCAATAACTATTTTATTGAAAATTAAATGCCATATTTAACTTACCAGAATTAATAAGAGCATCATTAATATTTCCTTTCAGATCTATTTCCTTTTCTTTCATGGAAGAAGCTGGAATCATAGAAGCAATGAACTGACCAAAACTGTGAAAAGGAAATAAAATGAATGAAATGATAAAAATAACAAGCATTACAAACATCAATTACAAGAGATGCATTTAATAATCACAATATAAATAAGATCATAAACTATGTCAGAACCCCTTAAAAAGCCCTCTGACCAAGGCATCCCTCACTCAACCCCCTTTTTAACTCAACTTTTTTAAGATTCACTATTGAACATTACTTAATCGGGAATATGAGCTTTATAAAGACACAAAAACAAACTTCTGGCAACAGTTTTTCAGGGATATTTAATAAAAGAATGAAAAAAAAGATAGAAAATAACAGAAAGCACATTATTTGAAACAGAGCAGATATAACAGGAGCAAAAAATATCTGCATTACGGGACATACATTTCTGATTATAAACTGTGATGAATAAAAGTTGCATTAAGAACATGCAAAAAATAAGTCAAAAAATTAAAATGATTTTACTTTTCCATTGTTATTTTTGTGTGCTAATTGATCTGTATTCTATAATTATTTCTGGTGTATGTTTGGTACTTTAATGGAAGCTGAGTGCAAATTTTGACAAGATCAGATTTTTTATTTTGCAATAATTCAGAAAACTAGTAAAAACAATTTTGAAAGTAAACTAAATATCTTATTTTCATAAAGCAAATAACTCATTTCATTTAAAATTAATGTATCCCAATACATATATGTATCTATAAAATTGTTATATTTGGTAATGAATTTCTTTTGCCCAATAAACAAAAAAAAAAAAAAAAACCAAGATTAGAGAATGTGTATAAAAAAAAAAAAAACAACTCTGGCAATATAGCTTCAGAAAAAGTATTGAAAATTGATGGCTTTTTAGATGGAAACATTGTACTGTTGTGAAAGTGAATAAATAAAACAATATTTTAGTAACATATCTTAGAAACTATTAGATTTTTCCTCCAATTTATTTATTAATTGGAGAACATTCAGTCAGACTTAATAAACCTATAGTTACTGGACAGGACAATATTTATTTTCCTAACAGTTACAGGATGTGCAGGAATCCTCCCAGGTTACAACACATGACATAACAAACTTACAAGACTTGTTCACAATTCTGTGTCACGTGACCTCTCAAAACATTTCTGGCGACCATAGACAGTCCACAACTTCTATTGAGAGTTTAAAGATATAACACCCCTCTCCTCATAGTTTAAATGACTTACATTTTTCTTTCTTATTCCTATTTTCATTTTAGTTAGAAGAATAAATTACAAATAGGAAATACAAAATTACATAAAGCAGAGCATGGTATTCAGAGTTTCTTTTCAAATAAAACTAATAATCTTAAGATTAAAAAAAAAAAAAAAAAAAAAAAAAAGGTCCAAATATTAGAACTGGATCAATAAATGTCAGTATGGAAAAAGCAATTCTTGAATAAATTTAGTCAGTGCAACAAATGTGCACTATACATGAAATACTAGCACTTAAATAATACTACTTAAAAACAAATTCTATTTTGAAAATAAAAAATTACCATCTTATATCTCCACTTTTATGTGTATCTTGCAGTAAGATACAAAGCAAACGGCATAATATCCTGCAAGTTGCTGATGAAAGTTGTAATTGCTTGAGAACTTGCAAAAGCCTAGTGACCATATTTAGATCTCTTAATATTCTTAAATTAGTTTTTTGTTCACTGAAAAAGAAAATAAGTAGTATGAACAATAGACAAAACTGACATGTTTTAGATGTCAAAATGTATCACTAAAGTTAATTCTGAAAAAGTTATTAAGTACTTTAAGTTCTAAAGGCAAAACTGAAGGACACAATAAAATATAATTTCATTTTTAAGAGCCATAGCTCATTTTAAAAGAGTGCTATATGAAGAGGAAGGGATATGAATCATAGCTCTTATGAGTTTTAAGTGAAAAAACAAACTAACAACAACAACAACAAAAAAACCTGACCACTCATGGCTTTGTACAAACAACATGTACAAACAAAATATAAAAACCTCACATTTACTAATCAAAATAATAAGAAATATATTAAATTACCTCGATTCTGCTACAAGTTCACAAAAGTGTTCATACAAAGACTTCTGAAGATCTCCAGGTGAATCTTGCCAAACCTGTAAATTAATATTTATGAGTGATTTCATAAAATTCCTTTAAACATTGCTCACAACTTACAGGAAAACAAATGTATGAAAATGCATTACTTAAAGTACCTCAAGATCACACAGTAAATCCTCGAAAGCTGAAACATTTGGAATAGACGTACTTTCTCTACCACTATCGACAGTACCAACTAAAGAAAAGGTTAAATGCAGAATGTGACTGTTCAGTAAGCTACGCTTTTTCTTGAACAACATTGCAAGTGTCTAAGAATGGGAGAAAAAAAAAATTAATAAATACATATTTGCATTACACATAATAATCTATACAAACACCAAACTCTTAAATATGATAAAATATAACTTAAAGGAAATTGCAAAAGACTAAAGCCTATTCGCATTAATCTCAAGTGTCTGTTGTTTAAGGACTTGTTCAACAGATCATAAATTCACTAATAAAGGAAACGTTTCTACAATAATACAAGTTTATACACAAGAAAAAGGCCACTAAAGGCAAATATTCAGGACATAAAATTAACAAAATTACATATAACATAACAATGAGGTAACAAACTTTGAACTTAAAAATGGTAATAAATATGTACAATGACATTGCCAGATTGAGTTCCCCTCCCCAAAATAAAATCCTGGCTATTCTACTGAATATGTATATAAATAATGAGACAAGCAAATAATTAGGAAATAATTTGCTTGTCTTATCATTAATTATATAATAAGACTTGATATAATGAGTACCTGATATCTTTTCATTCTATCCATTTCTTGTTGAGCTGCTCTATTGCTTTTCACAACACAAACCAATGCTTTCACAGCAGCATACAAACCTTCAACATCTTTGGCCATAGCAACTAATCCTAACAGAGTAGCAGTACCTCCAACATTATCAATGGTTAGAGATACAGGATGGGGCACAAATGTTCTAGCACCTAAAATGAAACATATAATTCATGTAGTGTTGGTGAGAGTTAGCAAGAATCTGGGATACATACACAGAATGACAACAATACATGAATATTTATACACATAGATTCTAGCTATAGTAAATTGATACTTAAAGATTTTTAAAAAAAGGAAGGTTTTATTTTTAGCAATTATTTTACTAGATTATTGAGTCAGATTTCATGCTTATGTTTTATACATCTTTTTCTTTTTTTTTTTTTTTATGAGAGAGGAGGATGGGGGGGGGGGGGGCTGATAGTGAATTTTTTTTTTTTTTTTTTTTTTTTTTTTTTTTTTTTTTTTTTAAGAGAGAGAGGGGGGAGGGGAGATAGCATACTAAAAACATTTGATTCTGACCTTGCATAAAAATCTTTTCATGTTAAATGATTTTAGTTAAAAGAGCGAGTGGACAGTATAAAATTATATAGCATTTGGTTTAAACCTTAGATTTCCGAGTAATTTTATCTATTAATCATTTTTACTTTACATGTTTTTCACTGTATTTTTTCACTGATGCAGTAACACAATTATACTACCTTTTCCAAAATAGACCCCTAGATAATAAACATAGATATAAAAACCAACAAAGACTAAACTAGGCCATCTTAAAGAAAAAAAAGGGGGGGGGGAGAAGTCAAATTTGAGTACTGTAAGCAACAGTAAACTATTGTATACTGTTGATGTGTTGGAAAAGAAAGGGCACACTAATAAAAATGTATGCTGTACAATCCAATAAATGGCATAAAAAACTTGTTCAGCACTAATCAAACTTTACAACTCAAGTGTTTTCTGTATGACCTTTCAGGACTCACAAAGGCTGCAATCTTTGTATTCTTCTATTTAAAAGATCAAAGTAGTGTTTTGTTTTCTAATTAAAAAAATAAAAAAAAGAAAATGATTGCTGACTATGATACAATTCATCCCATTTTTAATTAATATTTATTTCATTTTTAAAATGTACATTTAATATTTTTAACCACTTCAATATTTTATTTTTAATTTTAGCTCATTATTTTAATTTTAAAATATGTTACTTGGCTTTTTCACTTTTGATGTAATAATTGCTGTTAGAATCTTTAGTCTGTCATCTCTACTAAAAACAGTCTTCTCAGAGCTTCTCATACTTTAACATTAATGTAGCCTAGGTGTCAATGTTTTTGTAACTTTCCCTAGTTAGAAAGTTTGATTCCAAAAATAAATTTTACTGTTTTTTTCCCAACCAGTCCATGGCACCACAATCAATGCTAAAGATCATTGGCAGTTTATTTAGTTGCTGTTTAATGCTCCAGAAGTTTGCTAATAACTCAACAAAAGAGTTATGAAAATATCATCAATAACAAAATGAGCATTATTTATACCTGTCAAATATCAGAGTACTCACCAAGATAACCAACAAGAATTCCCCCTAAGCACCTTGCAGGCCCGCTGAGATGTCCACCTGAATTATGAAGAATGTGAATTGGAGTTGCATTTTCATGAGAGCTCATACCCAACTAAAAACAAAAAGTAAAATTGTTCAGCAACTGTTTTTTTTTTTTAAAGCTAACAATAAGAATTAAAAAAAAAATTAAGTAAGGAATAAATCAGTATATAAAATCATTTTAATGAGATTAACTCACTAAGCAATATGGTAGCATAGGCCAAAACTTACAGGCATGGCCCAAGCCTCTACTAATCACCTTGGCCAGATCTGACGAAAATTAACTAACCAAACATTGTTTCAGAATATTTACTCTGAGCCATTAAACATTAATCTCACTGGTGATTTAAAACTCTGAGCCATGTTTGAAAATATTTCCTTTTTCAAATGCAGTTCCAATGTTTGTATTATCAAGACGATGCAAATAGAAATGTAAGGACTAAATAACGAAATTTTTATGCAGCAGCTAATTAAATTTAAAATCCTATTTCACTCTAAAATTCCTACAAAATCTTCGAATTTATATTTTTGTTTTATTTAAAGTTTAAAAGAGGGTTAAATGAGCATTTTATAATCTCACCAAATTAAAAAATATTCTGAAGGGGAGTTGCAGATGCAACAATATAAAAATTAGTTCTCAAAAATTTCTTTGAAAAATATCTCAAAAATCAGTAAATTATGTTGAACATTTAGAACAAATTGTTTTTGAAAGAAAATTTTATCTTCTATCCGATGATGTAATAAGCATTTTCTTGT
The DNA here is from genome assembly GCA_038373885.1 of Cheiracanthium punctorium. Lineage (NCBI taxonomy): Eukaryota > Metazoa > Arthropoda > Arachnida > Araneae > Cheiracanthiidae > Cheiracanthium > Cheiracanthium punctorium. Next base: position 68,615 of record JAWZYV010005184.1, read on the forward strand.
AGACATTATTTTCACTCCTATCACTGAATATCCAAGAAAAATTACTCAAAAATCCATAAAATATTAAATAAAATTTCAAAAAATCATTTTCAGGTGCATAACTTCATGTTTAGAATTTCCTTTGCACCACATTTAGTATACCTACAAGTAGTCATTTGTGTGTAATGTTGACAACATACATACAGACATTCAGGGGTCAGTGCAGGAATTTTTTCTAGGGTACAACTTTTGTGAAAACTTAATTGTTGAGAACTTCAATACCTATGTTTGTGAATGTCAGTGAATATTTATATGAATTTTCATAACAATTTTGGCAAAAATCGCTTTTTTTCTTAAAAAAATTTACAAAAATTAAAATATAAGGTAAAATGCCGCTGAAAAAAGTTGTTTTAATCTATTATATTTTTGTGAAGAGGCTGTAAAACGGTCCCAAATTTCATCTGCATCAATCCCCGATATTTCTTATAATTAAGTATAAGAGACATAAACAAATATGTTATAGTCATATGTATATGAGAGGGATAAATTAAAGTTTCTTTAAAAGCAGAACAAACCATTTTGGCTATTGATCTACAATCAGCTTTACTATAAACTCTTCTGATTTTTGCAAGAGTCATAACTGATACAGCTGCAGCATTTATGCCAAAAACAATCTTTTCTTCAGACAGTAAAGGCTGGTGAACATCAGTGCCTGTTAAAAAATACTAGATTTAGCAAAACAAATTTTTAAATACACTTTAAACAAACACAAAATTTATTCGTGTAAAAGATGTACAAAAATAAATATAAAAATCCACTAATTATACTTAGATTGTAATGTTAAGACTATTTTCAGACACCACTAAGAAACAATATTAATTAATAATGTACACAACATGCAAAGAGGAGAGTGAATAGATCCATTAAATCAAATATATTTTTGATGCACTTTATTTTAACTTATTTGAAAGCAAGAAGAGAGATATTTCAATAACATTTAGTATTTTCTTCCCAAATATAGAAGGTATCGCCAAGCTGGGTTCAGCATTGAAATCTTATTTTTGGTGTCAAATTAGGGGATATTTTACCAATAATTGACAAGCTTAGCAACTGTTAGCACAATTTTATGTACGGCTTAAATAATGACTGCTTATACATTTTAATATATAGAAAGTCTTTTGGGTGACCCTGTAAATAAACTAGTCAATAACAATGAAAGAGGAGGGATATACAACTAGATGTTATATCAGGTGTAAATATCCAGTTTCAATATTCTATGTCAAATCATTTTTAATTCATGCAATAAATATACATATGTACATACAAACGTCATACAAAAATTGAAATCCTGATTAAAGATAACTGCCCCTTAGAATTAATTTTAATTTGCATTTAATTAAAACTGAATTTCCCCCATTCCTGAAACAACAACATTTTGGATTTTCCCTAATTGAAATTCGAGAATTGTATGAATTATTTTAATATAAACAGCATTAGAGAACATTTTGTTTCTGCAACTCTACTAAACTTGTAAACACAGCCCAACTAAGACAATTGGAGGCACCAGGCCTAGCACTTTTCTGGGCCCTGTACAGTCAGCCATACTTTTCTGACACTCAAGTCATAGGGTACTTTTTTTTTTTCAGTCACATACTGCCATGACTTCACGAAGCTTAAGTTAAAATTTGCAAACATACCTAAATTAAAGTTAAATAAAAATATCAAATAAACCAATATCTTTTCCTAAACAAATGGCATAGAGGCCGAAATAATCGTATAGTTTAAAAGTTTTTAGCCGCCAAAGACCCAGGTTCTATCTGTGCAATTCGCTGAAAAGAAAAATGGCGCAACGACGCCATTGTAGACCCAGTAAAGAGACAAAGAAATAATGAAGAAAACACTCTGTTTAACTTTAAAATCTTACATTTATTTTAAATTAACTTCATAACAAATTTATCTTGAATAACTAACCACACCATTACATAAGAGTATAACAACAACTTAACTTATTACTAATAGAGCTCTCTAACCATTTTAACCATTATTCTTAGTGCACTTAAGTAGTAGCCGACTGTAAAAAAAAATATTAAATAGAGAAGGAAAGGAAAGAAAAGAAAATAAGACTTATTGTCTTTAGGAAGAATCTGGGGGCCCCCATCGTGTCCTTCTCATCACGTTGTCATTCGTCGCTTCTTGCCTCGTCTCCACAACATTATGCTTTTGGCTTCTCTCCAAAAAAAGTCACGTTCGGATCTCCGTCCGCAGGCACCAGCCAGAGGAAGAGAGAGAGCTCGCTCCCTGACGCTCGCTTTTCCCTTCTCAGCCTTCTCACTTCTGTAGTCATCCGACAAACAAGTTCATTCATGAACTTTAATTTTTTCATATCTTAGTGCATAAAAATTGAAGTGAAACTTATTTAATTGGTGAATTTACGTCGCATTAAAAAGAAATTTAATTATTTCGTTGGTTAATTGATGTATTTTGAGGCATTTACATTTTTTCTTGCACGTGGTTGTGTTCCTCCGCCGATTTCGATGTCTGTATCGAAACTTCATCCAATCTATCGAATTATGTGAAATGATGCAGGGAAAAAGGGTAAAAAGAAAAAAAACAGAAAAGGCAGAAAAAAAAGTTAAAGACAGAGAGAAAATTTTAGCATAAAAAAAAACTTTTAAACCAAAACTTAAAATTTAGCAAACACTTTACAAAGCCAAAATATGATGTTTGTATCAAAAATTTATTTAAGGAAAAAAATGTCGGCATAAAGAAAAGGAAAAGTCGGCTCGATTTTAAAAAACACATAAACATTTCTAACATTAATTATTTATCAAAAGTTACAATCATACCAATACCACGTATCAAAAAGAAAAGTTTTGTTCATCCGATCTGGCAACTTGTTTTGACGTTAGCGCGCAAAACGAATCAAAACAAACTGCGAAATCGGAAAGTTTGTGCCGTGAAAGAAATAATAAACAAACCCAAAAGATAAGTAGTACCACTTAAACATTACACAAAATTTTACTCTATAATTTGTTTTTTACTACTCATAGATCGCTAGAACAAACATTATTTTCAAAACATTTTTCAGATCATAACAATACATAAAGCGGCAGTTTTTGGCATCTGTTAACCCTCTTTTGTCAAAAAATTTTTAAGTCCATAATTTTTTAACTTTCAATATGCAGTGAACATTAACAGAGAAGGCAGGATCATTCAGGAAGTAATGCTGTAAAACTCTTAAATTTTATTACTACATATCTACAGGCTCCCACACTGTTTTGTAGTATGAATTTCAGGAGTTTTTCAGGAAAAAATATAATTTTTCCAGTAGTATACATAAATACCTTTTCTAACCAATCATCATTGAAAACGCATTTTCCACCCGGCATCTTTAGGCAAATTTAAAAGGATGAAAATCTCATGATGGTTTAAAATTTTACTACTGTCGCACGCGTACAGATTATTTCCAACACACCACCGCAAATGGCAAGCTTTGTAAACATGTACCCTATGTACCAAAGAAGAGATAAGAGCATACAGCTCATACACCAATCACAAGATACTTTCGCAGTGACGTAAGAGCTGGCAGTTAGCGATAAATGAGTTTGAGAATGCCAACGGGCTAAGTTCAGGAACAAAATTATTGGATAGGAGGAGAGCAGGGACGAATGTCTACAGTGAATCGCACCATCATTGGAACTTTTTGCGGTAAGCTTTCAGCCCATTGAAGTGATTACAATCCTTGTCTCCAAGTCCGTGGCAGGAACATCAATAAACATGGTGGTGGATTATTACACTTTAAACATGAGTCGAAAAAAAAATTTCAGCAGATCGCACTTATGAATTTTTTTTTTTTTTCACTTTAAGTTCTAGAAAGAAAACTAAAATAAACTAAAGTCAATACTAAAATTTCAGGAGTCTACAGAAAAATTAGTAAAATCCAGGAGTTTCCAGGGCCCTTAATGTTTGAAATAGAAATCCAGGAGTTTTTAAGGATTTCCAGGAGGTGTATGAACACTATATCTAGAAAAAGAAAGCATCTATATAAATAAAACAGAGTGTAAACTGTCCGTTTGTCTGTCTGTCTGTGTCTCGCGTAGCTCCGAAACAGGTGATCGTAGACCTACCAAATTTTGTACGGAAATTCTCCAAGACGGGTCTCGACACACCTCGAAGCGATTTTTTCGAAATTCGAATTAGAAAATGTTTTATTTTATGTTTTGTCTGATTTTTAGCGATTTTTCTTGCGTAATACATAATAACGCCGGTAATTGCACTCGCAAGAAAACGATAGTTACATCATCGTATAGAGGAGAAAATTTTCTTTTAAAAACTGTTTGTTCGGACTGTGTAACATAATTTGCAGATTTTTGGGAATTTTTCAAATAAAATTAAATTTGACGCTGACTTTCGTAAAATATTTTAAAAACTACTGCATCTTGAATTCTATCCGTCATAACTTTTTTATATTTCGGCAAAAGACGGAGCACACAATTAACTCACTTTTAAAAGAAGAACGGAGGAAAAATATAAATTAGGAGAATTTTTACGAATTTTTAAGTAAAGAAGGATTTTCATTTCCGTAGCACCTGCTTATCAATTTCGGTTTGATATCTTGCGGTTTGGTTGTCATGGATACAGTAACAATGATTAAAATTGCCAGTTGAAAAAAATAAATAAAAACGGGTCCCGCGAGCAGACGATTTCTTTGCTTGGCTCGATTTCCTTTTATAAATACTGGATTTATTTGTGAGAAGAAAAATTAAACTGATATAAATAGCGCAGCCTTATCTCTTTTCTTTTTGTAAAGGGTTGCAAGAGAGGGTGACGTATTTTTAAAGTTTAAAAAAAAATGTCCATTTCATGTAGTGTCTGAGGTATTTAACGCTAAAACGTGAACCTAAAAGACAGCATGTCTGAGGAAATAAGATATTTTGAAAGTGAGAAGTTCACTGCAAACGGTCCATTTTCACTTTTTTGATACCGAATGACGCTGACATAGTTTTTTTTTTGCGTGTGTGTCATTATATTGCAATGATCTCAGGTTATTACATATATGACGCAAATTTTAAGTCAAGAGTGAAATAATTTTGCTTTTTCTAGATTCCACATCACTGGAATTAATTCGAATTACACATGTGAGAAAATTTTTCGTTTCCTACCGTGCAAAGAACGGGCACGCAGCTAGTAATATATAAAATTCTATTGTAAAAAGCATATTTTTTAAGGAGCAGAAGGATGGAGAATTATGGAGGCAGAAACAAAGAAATTAACAGCAGTAGAATATACAACAAACATAAATCCAAAAAGAAAAAAAAAAAAAACTTCATTCCTTTTGAAAGTGTGCAGGAAATTTATTTCATTTTTCAAAAACCTGTAAAAAAGAAAATAACAGAAGCAAAAGTTTTAAATGAGATTACCAATACCTGATAAAGTAGGGGCTTGAAAACTTCCAGTATAGCAAGGACCTAGTTGATACACCATAGCAACAGTGGCAGGGGATAGCACTTCTTCAACCAAATGACAAGGACCCTGTTTCCATAATAAACGTGATTGTCTCCTGAACTGAGGCGGAGTTCCAATGAACCCAAAAACTGATGTTGCCACAGTCAAGTTAGCAGCACCTCCACCAGGGTTTTGAGAAATGTAGTGAAGCTGCAAAAATTATTTAATAAAAAAGAATTAGTACAACATAGATTACAAACATACTCATTTTACACTAAACAAACATAGATTTTCACATTACATGATTATTTAGGCACAATAGAGCTCTTTATATTGTACTCTAATGGCACCTAAAAAAAAGTATGAAATAGACATTACCACTGGTTAAGTTCAATATTATATAGATAAAAAATAATAGTGGGTCTATAATTTCAGTGATACATGTTTTAAGTAGGTATTTTTGATATCTTTTAAAATTAGAGAAAGTGGGCAGAAAGGTAATAGGAATTACAGTAGAAAGCACAGCTTGGGACCATGGCGGCTCCTCATTAAGGGCTAGAAGGGCCTGGCCCCACCGACTAACCACCGTCTAAATCAAAGTATCTTTATTATGAAAGACAGGTCTTTCAATAATTTACTTTCATTGAAAACATGCGGGCATTTTACTCTATTTTAATACTATCTATTAAAAAAAGCACTTAAAAAAGCGATAGTTATACCATTTCCCCCTTATCTAAACCATAGAAGTACCATATGGTATTTCTATGATCTAAGCCATGCATGGGAGATGGGCAGGCTTGCCCTGAATTTGGCGTCTTTTCTCCATTCACCGGGTTGACATATTTGGCATTGAGCACAAAAGCCATATTGACACGGAATTAACTTGGCTTCCAAATGGCTTATTTGGCACTGTCTTTGGGGCCCAGATCTTTGGGCCCTCGCATGGTGCATGGTCATCTACACGATTGTACGGTGAAATTTCGGCAATCAGTAGCTATTGGCGAATTTTTCCGCTTAGGAGGAAATCCTTTTTATTTGCAGGATCATATTTTTACAGTGCAGTCAGATATTTTTCTGTTTTATTTTCTTAATTTACTAAAAAGCGATGTATAAATGTCTTTTTTATATACATTGATATTGATTTTAAAATAAATAAATCATCTAAAAATTATGAACAGGCAGCTATAAAGAACATAAATATTAAATAATTAAATGTGGTTTTTTGTTTAGTAATAAAGTAAACTTTTCAATTTAACATAATTAGGTAAAAAATAGCAAACATTGTATAGTAATTATGATAATCATTTGAAATTTAAATTTTAATGAGAAATTTTAAATACTTATGCTGTGTGCATGTGGGGATAGGTTGTTCTATATCTATATATATTTTCGCGATTTTAATTGGCACTTTTTTTTTTTTTCGGGCCCCATTACTGAAACAGGTCACAAGCCGCCACTGCTTGTGTGGATTTTGGGTCATAAAAGATAAATCATTGCATTTTTTATTTTAATAAAGCAGAATACAACTACAATGAAATAAAAACATATTCAAAAGCATTTCACTTATGTTTTCACTTTAAATACAAAAGCATAGGAGAAAAAAGAAAAACAAATGCAAGAAGAGTAGCAAAACACATGGTTCCCAAATTTACTTTTTTTTAAAAAAAAGCATGTTCTATGGTGGTTTGTTCCAAGACATTTTTTTCTACTTTCAGTTTATTTATTTAGTTATTTTTTGCAAAATTGTATATTATTATTAATTTGTTTTGGTTCAGAACTTTGCTATTCTAAAAATTTAAGGTATTCTCTTAACATTAACTTTCATAATTTTTTTTTTTTTTTTTTTGGATTATCCAAGTTTTCATCATTATCATCAGAATGACATTTATCTGGATTGAAAACACTTTTCAGCAATTTCATCATTAGTGGACGACTGTGAATTTAATTATTTACATCAGAGAAAGTGTGTGGATTTCGGAGATTTGCAAATTTTAGGTTGGCGGATTTTTGGCACTCAACTGTATAAAGCCAAGCATTCACAAAGAGAAAACCCTGATTCAGCTTCTACCGCTATACAGTAAAAGAAACTTTCACTGCTTTTGTTTATAGATAATTTATCTTTTTACAAAATCTGAAAATTGACTTGCAATTTTTTGGAAGACCAGAATTTCTGGGAAAAAGAAAGGGAAATGGTTTCTACTCTGGCATAAAAAATATGTCATACCCAAAGTAGATACTTTTGCACAGTGTATTTTAACCAAAATTGAATAAGATTATATTTATAGGACATTAATTGACACCTTTCTTCTGGATATGCGATAAGTATGTTATAATTCAGATCCATTATAACTAGTGGACACTGTAAGGCTCGAAACAAGCAACAGCAACTACAAAAAATGCTGTGATATTAGACCAAATAGCCAAGATGATAAACAGTTCTCATGGCTCACTGTGTTACCAGATATATGTACAGGTAAATACAGACACGAAACATAGTTCCAGAACAAACATTTCCATTTGAAATGTCAGTACCACTTCAACTTTGTAGAAAGGATTTTTTTCAAAAAGCAATTCTTTTTATAAAATTATTTTAATAAAAAACAACAAACCTTCTGAGTGTTGTGATGTTGACCATCAACATAAACAGAAACCGAACTGTTTTTCAGAACTGCTCTGTTTAATACAATCACTAAGTGGTGCCATTGCCCTTCCTGGAGTAGTTCCGGACACCATACTCTAACACAAAATTCTTCACGTTCTTCTGGTTCCCAATCAACGCCTGCTGAAGATGCAATTTGAAATTAGATTAAAATTTCTTTTTGATGTAATTAAAAGTTATGAAAAAGGCTTTACAAAATTATCACCAAGAAACATGTATAGTAAGACTCAAATTTTTTTAATAATGTAATAAAATGGTTATCATGAATACCTATCATATAGATTTTAACAGGTTGTCTTCCTTATTTTATAATGTTAGTTACATATTACTTAGGCAAAAATTACTTATGTAAAGTCTCTATCAATTTAAATATATTTCAAATATGGCAAAAACATCAGCTATGAATAGCATAAATTTCTCTAGACAATATATATTTAAATATATCATTTATAATTTACTGCAATAATCCATTTCCAATATCAAAAATACACAAATTAAAATTTACGATAAAATAACAACTCAAGCACACAAATTACTTTACTTATCAATAAACACAATAAAACTGACTAAGTTATGACCTGTTTTAATATCTTTATTTTCAGTACGTCTATGCTTTATTGTTTCTATATTTTCTATTGTACATATTAATCTGTACTTGTATTTTAAATTTAAGTTTGCTTTTATTTTAAATAAAAAATGTAACTTACAATATAAATCGCTTGTGAAAAAAATTAAATATGATATTTATTATGCTATTGGGAGGGGGGGAGAGGGGGGCCAATATGTCTGATTTTAACAACTCTTCTCATACCTGACTGATGCAACATAGTTTCTGTGGTAGATATTAACAAAGCCTTATCTCTTGATGAGACTTGGATGCTCAAGCACATCAGTTGCTCATCTTTACCTTGAATATTTCTTACAAGTGTCAGAAGTCTAATAGCATGAGGATCTGAATGAGGATCACTGAACTTTTCTGGGCATATCCAAGTGGAAAAGGATAGCCCAGTTTGAGATGGAAATACTCTATCACCTAAAACAAATAATAAATGAATTTTTTAATACATATTCATGAAAAGTTAAAGATGTATAGAGGCAAATTTAAATTGGATTAATAGATTTAACAAATAAGTTAAATTATCAAGTTAAAAGAAATACTTCAATTACATCTTATAATTCAAAATTTAAAGTAGAATTTAACATACAGTAAATGCCAATAAGTTATAATACCCATTCAGATTATTCTATACTTTAAATTAAAAGTAATATGCAAAACAATAATGTTTTTTTTTTCCAGAATATTTAGTTTTCATCTAAAATTCAAAAACTTTTACAACAAACTTGTATAAAGGATTGATCTTATCAATCTCTTGGGGTGGGGGGGAACCCCACCAATTAGTTGTGAAATAACTAATGAATTGTGTAACTCATTTTATATAAGATGAAACACTAAAAATTAAACAAATATTCATGAGCAAAATATTTAAGGCTCTTCTTCACCCAGATAAAAAGGAGAAAAAAAACCAGAATCATTGTACAATTGTTTTCTTATGTTTTTGAAAGAAAGTATGGCTTGTATTAGAGGATCACAGTTTTAGACAGTTTGAGGTGCAGATAACACAATTTATCTCCTCTCCTCCTTAAGGTCTCACAATGTACATTGGTTGATTATGGAATAATAATTTTGCTGTGGTTTTACAGCTTGTGCAATTTAGATCCATTTAAGTAGACTGTTATAGCATATTTCTTATTTTATTGAATTTTTAAAAACTTCTCTGAACAAAAATTACTTTTTATCGATATTTTTATCACTGGTAAAAGCATGTTTCTTCATCACTATTATTAAATAAAAAAAAAAAAAAAAAAAAAAAAAAAAATACAGATATTTGCCATAACACTATTGTGTAAATAAATTTTTAAAAAAATTGTTTAGAGCTCGAATAAAGATTTAAGGTAAATTTTTAAATAAGTAACACCGTTAATTTGTAATGGCTACTGAAGAAGAAAAAAATAATTCCTTCTATATGTAGATTCTACACTTTAAGAAATTGTTTCATATTATTTGGTAAGATGGCATGAAAACATTTGTAGTTACTTTTACATAATGCACAGTTTACAAAATTAAGATATAAAACCTAGAGGAAAGCAGCTTTGTAGCTGTAAAAAAACAGAAATTAAATTATTAAAAGACTTAAACCATGTTACTGAGTTTAATTTATTCACAATGTTAGATAAAACTAGAGAAATAAATGTGGTGAAATATCTACACACTTTTGAAGATAATGAGAGCAGAAAATTAAATAAACAAAAGATAATTTTTATATAGACATTATTTGATCCAAACATATACATGCTGGTTATAAGTGAACTTCCCTTATAAACAGAGTTCTACAGCTAAAATGGGTGAACAGATTGTAACCAACTTTGGTTGATATACTATACATGAAATGTGCACAAGGAATTAAAAAAAAAAAAAGTTTTTAAAATGTCCCTTAGGTGATGCTTTGCATGACAAAACAGCAAATTTACGATGGAAATGGTTCAAAAGGTTCAAGCAAATTCAGCATTCATTCAATAGTTTTTGTATATCTATTAACTAAATTGATCATTTTTTTTCAGATGAATTTACAATGTAAAGTGCCACTGTGGACATTTTTTGAAGTAAACTTTTTTAAAATTTTACTTAAGTGCATATTTGAGTACGGTGCCAAATTCATCTGATAATTGTTTGTTTTAGGCTTTGAGTGTTGTGCAATAACTCTTGGTGCTTTTTTATTTAATCATTAAAGGAACACAGCTTAAAAACATTATAGAATAAATCAATTTATATTCAAATTTCTGTAAAAGTATATGCTTTTCCGTAGCCCACAGTAAACCAAATTTAAAAAAAAAACCCTCTGTAGAAACTATGGAGAATCTGTAGTAGTTAGCATCTCTGGTAACCTATTTTGCAATTATAAAAATGTAAACTGAAAATGTTGCATATTTTATTCATTATGCATGGTAATCTTTCAGAGGGAGGGGAGGGGGTACATTTGCTAAATCATAAATTTGCCTTCTTAAAACAATTTTTTGGAAAGTTTCCTAAGATCAACGACATTACAAAATTAAAATAGTTAAACAATGGATCTAAAAAAATTAATTGCTTTTTGTTATGCCACCAAAATAAAATTCCAGTCTTTAAAAGTTCCTGAAACGGGCAGCACAATTTTTATATGGACATTGCTGATTAAGAATCGTTTAAAATTACATGCATGTAAGTTACTATTTAATAAATGTAAGACATTTTTTTTTTTTTTTTTTTTTTTTTTTTTTTGTAAATGCAAAAGCATAAAATGAAAGCATCAGGTTGCTTTATACACTGCCTTTTGTATGACACAAATGTTCTTCCAATACTACACAATTGAATTAGTTTTTTAAAAAGAAAATAAGAAAAATTTAATAATTTTTAGAGATTTAGAGTTAAAAAAAATAGTTTTTTTTTAAATTGAATGTTTATGAAATGAAACTGTAATTAACCATAGTAAAATATCATTGTATTACTGTTTGGAATGAGCCATAATGGTCCAGAAATTAGTGTTTTAAGTCACAATTCAATTGAATATATGACCAATAAAGTGTACGTGTTCAGTGCCATATTACTGGCAGGGCAAACGGGGCAACTTCCCAGGGCCCACAGGTGTTAGGGACCCAAAAATTTTACATTTTACAATTTTACAATGAAATTACAAAGGAGAAAAATATTTCAAAAGTTATTATTTCAAAAGATTTTTTTATCATAAATCATGAAAAATGAAAATGATTCAAATTTACATTTCTATAAAATAATTATTTTCTTTTCAATTATTCGAAATGCTTTCGATGCTCGAAATGCTCTGCTTATATATCGATATAGCATAGCAGCATGTAAGAAAGTAACCAACTATATTTTGTAAACAGTATTTTTAATGTTGAAAAAATTGCAAAATTCTGAATTATTTGTGTGAATTAGTTATTTTAAAAAAAATATTACTGTTTACAAAAAGTGGTTGTATTCCGTTCATGTTGGTAACTATGATATAGTATTTCGATATAACGTTTCACTATCTGTTTTATTGACATCATGTAACTATATTCATTTCTTTCAGATTACTTAAAACAAAATTTGTGTTTGGAAGGGGGAAGATATTTAAAACTTTTCAGAATAAACCAATCATAATCTTTTTCTTTTCTTCTTTTTTAGAAGGGAGAGGTTATTGCGTGGGGCCCAATTTTTTTCTTCCCCCCAGTGCCCACAGTTGTCTTGATCGGGCTCTGTACGTGTTAAAAAAATTCTTTCTTGAATGCACTTATCTTTTCAGAACTGAAGTTACTATATCAATGTCCTGCACTTTACAAATGTACAGTGACATCATAATCAAACAAAAAATCATATTCTTGAAATTAATACTTCAGTATATAATAGAAGTATTATGGAGACCAGAAAGTAATGTCATTTTTGTACACTGAATTCAAACAAATTTTCAACAAGTTTTTACTGACAAACAAGCTGTGAACACAGGTTTCATATTTATCACATTTTAAAACAAAAATTTTACTGATAGTACTAACTCAAACCTCGATCTCGTGAATTTTTTAATATCTCGGAGAAAAACAAATTTCCTTCAAATTTCCTATACACTCAATGTTAAAAAAAACTTTCACGAATTTTTTTGGCTCATTCCTCGATAACTTGAATTTTTTTCCATAAATACTGTAGAATTTTTTTTTCTAAAAACTAAAAATATTCCAAAAAATAGAAACTTTTAAAGAATAGAAAAGGTATATTCACAAATTACAGTGGTAAGCTTCAAATAAACTGTAAAGTGAAGCGATATAAAGATGCTAGTTACAAAATGAAATCATTTCTCTCTACTTTCGTTCGAAAAGGAAAAAGGAAAGTGCAAAGAAGTTTGGGATACCAAGCAGAACACTATCTACAATTAAAAAAAATAAAGCATCTATCCTACAAAAATTCGAGGGCGACTTAGGCAAGCAAAAAAAAAAATAAATAAATAAACTGGCAAATTTCCCGACATGGAGAAGTGCCTAATGATGTGGATTGCACAATGTAGAATTCAAAACATTCCTGTATATGGACTTGTAATCAAGAAAAAGCTGAATCTTTTGCAAAAGAACTAGGCCACTTAAATTTCAAAGGCAGTAATGGTTGGTAAGAATTTCAAAAAATGTAACAACATTACATTTTTGAAAATGTGAGGTGAAAGTGTTTGTGTAGACGAGAAAGTTTGTGAAAAATTTAGGAAGAAAATAAGTTTGATTCCGATGGATTACGACAAAAAATATGTATTTAATGTGGATAAATCTGGACTTTTTTAGAAATGCACTCCAGATAAAACTATGCATGTAAAGGATGAATTATGTCTTGGAGGCAAGAGACGTGAAGAATGTCATATGTTACAGTTCTGTGCAAATATGAATGGAACAGAGAAATTTAAAATGTTGATGATTGAGAAATTGAAAAACCAAGATGTTTCAGCAGCATTAAATCATTTCCTTTGGATTATGCAGCACACCAAAAAGTTTGGATGACATCTAACCTTTTTGAAAGCTAACTAAAAAAAAGAAAAGAAAATTGAAAACAGAAAATTGTACTTTTCATATAAAACTGTATGGCACAAAGTAACATACCTCAAATGTAAAAATTGCATTTCTGACCCCAAACATAACTTCAACCACTTGATCAGGGCATCATCCAAAGTTTTTAAGTATCATCATCATGTAGTTAAAAAAATGTTGTTCGAAATGAAAGAAGGGGTTTCACCATGTGGTGTTAGTGTTGTACAAACTCTGCGAATGGCTGACAAAGCATGGAACAAGGTGTCTTCCTCTACAATAATAAATAGCTTTAAAAAGACCGGTTTCATTAAAGATCACGAAAGTAGCCGGACAGGTATGTAAAAAAGCTTTTATCTTTATTCTACTATTGACAGCGTGTGATTTTTGATAATTCAAAATTTCTGTCTTTCTCTTCAAGTTCAAGATATCGAGGTTTGACTATGTATATCTTATTTTAAAGAAAGATGACTATCTTCTCCTTTTTTACATCTACCTTCAATGCAGGACAAGTTTCACAGGTATCTCTTTCTTTTCTTTGAGACAGAAACATATCTGAAAAGAACATTTTAGTTCCCTTTTCTCTATAGGTTACAAATTTTGGAAAATGCTGTCTAATCTAGAACCGACATTAAAAAACTAGCATAATCTAAAAATTTCATCTCATTAGCTTTAGTAGTTTTGGCTAGGTGAAATACTGATGAACAGTATTTCACTTAGCCTTATTTTTTACCTCTTAATAATTTTGAAAGTTACACAAAAGATTTCATAAATAAAACCAGCTCAGTGTTGTTGTGCAATGGTTTCTTTTTAAAGCATAACACTTCATCTTTCTGAAGGTAAAGTCAAAATCTCATACATGAATCTCAGGGCTGAATAGACTATTAGCAACAATCAGTAGTGTTGCTTATAATTTTATTTTTTACTACTAGACAACAAAAAACAATCTATTTAGAATGCTTAACCTATGAAAAGTAACACCTTAAGTTTTTAAAATTTATTTATCTCAAATTAAAAAAAAATTCACACATATGTGATACATGCTAACTTTTCATTGAAAATTTACTTTTAACTGTGAATTTCAATCCAATTTGCATTTTTATTATATACTTCAAATCATCAAATTTAATTGCACTTAATATTTGGTACTCATTAGCCCATCAACTATTTTTGTCTATATATATGTTATTCTTTTTTTCCTGAAAATTTGTGATTTGGCATCAATAATAGAAAACTATTATGCAATCACCAGTTTTTAGTTACGCTATCTTTATTTGTTTATACACTGCTCAAAACAATTAAAGGATATTGTAAGTTTTACATAAAATAAAGATATAAGCGAATTTTTTTTTTTTTTGCCGAAAATGGAAGAAGAAAATCACAAATGCAAATTTTTCTGATTTTCAAATTGTGGAGTATGCTAATTTTGAGTTCGACGTCAAAAACGTCACTTCAGCAGCAGCGAATGAAATTGGGCTTTCAACTGAATAAAAGACAATGAAGACAAGGATGATCGGCATTCAGTGACTGCTTTGTTTCGATGAGTACGATGTCTCAGCGAAGTCATTTAACCAATTCAGAAGCTTGGAGAGTTGTTGGTAGGTTAGAAGGGGGTTAAACTCAAGCCAAAGTAGCGCAAGCCATTGGAGTGTCACAAAGTGTGATTTCCAGGATCTGGAACCGGTTTTTGGCGACTGGAAGTGCAGGCCGAAGACCAGGGCAAGGTCGTAGATGGGCAACAACGCCCAATGAAGATCGTTATTTAGTGTTAACGGCTCGGAGACACCGGAATATGAACACTACTCTTCTCCAACAACACCTTCGCTCGGCTACTGGTACCACGGTTTCAACTCAGACTGTCCGAAACCGGCTCCGTGGTGTAAGGTCTGTATGCTCGCCGACCGATGGTATGTGTTATACTAACATCAAGGCATCGTCGCGACCGCACGGAGTGGGCAACAGAGCATGTGAACTGGAGGAGAAATGAATGGAGCAATGTTCTTTCTTCTGATGAGTCCCATTTTTCAGTTCATCCTGATAATAAGCGTATTTTCATCTGGAGGGACCGTGGCAGTAGGAATAATCCTGCATTCGTGCACGAAAGTGTCGGCTTTGGCGGTGGGGAGTGTTGGTGTATGGTGGCATCTCCATTGACACGCAGACCTCTACATCATTCGAGATGGACCTCTGACTGGTCGCCGATATAGGGATGAGATCATCAGACCTATTGTAGCCCCTTATGCTGCAGCAATCGGAGATGACTTCATTTTAATGGACGATAACTGCACGCCACATCGTGCTAACCTGGTGGAGGATTTCCTTTTCGAGGAAGGAACCGTACGAATGGAATGGCCAGCGTGTTCTCCAGACATGAATCCAATAGAGCACGTTTGGGACGCTCTAGGAAGACGAGTTGCTGGCCGCCAACCACCCCCACAAATTCTCCAAGTACACTGGAAAGAGCTCTTCTGGAAGAGTGGGACAGAATACCCCAACTCGTGATTAATAGCCTCACTGACTCCATGCCTCAAAGGTGTTCAACGTTGCTGGCCTTAAATTACTGTCTTTACATAAAACTAAAATTCTTATTAAAAAATAACTTTTTTTTCCCCTTTCTGTAATCTGTTGTTAAATTAATACTAAGCTTGAAGGAAATGCTCATCTGAAGTTTGTTTAGGAATAATCCTGCATGGGATACAGTATTGCAGCCATATCAATAAATCTGGTTCCCGAAATCCCACAAATCCAAAAAAAATGAAGGATTGCATTTCCTAATTGTCAGTGCACTAGATAAGAGTAATTAAAACATGACGGTAATATTGAAATCAAAAATGGGGATATTGAAGATGAAGAACAAGAGCCAGTGATGTCTTTAAAAAGTGAACTTCATTTAGCTCATATGATTCCTTCTGGGTTTTGTACAAAAAAATAACAGAGAAATAAAATGCTAATAATGAATATTATGACCATAATTTTCAAGCTTCTGAAAATTATTGTCTTAATTATCAATTATTTTTGCTTGTGGGATTATGGCCAATTACCTACACTAGGACCTAGACTGAGGGGGAGGGTGTGCCCACTGTGAGGGGTCTTTCTAAGGGGTCCTAGCCCGTATTTAGGATAAGTTTTGGACAAAACCCTAGAAAACTCCAGACGGCTAGATTGATAGACACAACCTTATGGGGGGGAAACACAACCGGGGTTAGACACGATCTGGAATTGATAGACATGACCTGGGATCCGGCACTCCCGGTTGAGAGCACTATGTGCTTGCCCACTAGTGGGCCTTAGTTATCAATTAAGATTAATCATTATTAGTGATGTAATGGATATCCGGCAGCTATCTGGTATCTGGCTGATTTTTCAATATCCGAAATACCGTCAGATATCAAACCGGATAACTACCGGATAACTGACTTCTATGGCGGATATCTGGCTATATACTACTAAAGTTCTATCTATAATACATGGGACAGATTGGAAAATTATATTGGAACATTCTTGATAAAGTGATACATAAAACAGAGGGATATATTTTTTAACTGAAAAAACAGCAAATTTAACACAGGAAATGGACCATTTAAAATACAATTGACACAATTTCAACATTTGTTCAGTTGAGCAAATGTTGAAATGGTGAGAATTTGTTCAGTTGAGCAAATGCTGAAATGGTGAGCATTTTGTTCAGTTGAGCAAATTTATAACTAGTTAGGCTAATATTTAGAGTTGATTTCATGCTGTAAATGCCGCTTAGCAGACATTTTCTGAACTAAAAAAAAACTTAAGCACATCTCATGTAGTGTCCATGTCCAAATTTGGAGGTGATCTTCTCATCCTTTTCAACTGTAGACTGGACAGGAGAAGTTTAATTATAAGCACTGTTTAGAGTATCATTTGAAAAATATGTGCATTCAGTACATGCGATATCTCTCATGGTAGTCCCAGAAATAATGCAATTTTACATTCTCTCCAGATGGAGTTTCTCATATTTTTAATTTGCTCCGGAATTCCGATAATTAATAAAGACTGTCTTAAAAATTCATTTACCGAGACGGGGAGAAATTTTCAATCTTCTCCCTTTTCTAAATGACAATCTTTTACTGAGCAACCCTTTATTGATGTTGTTGTGGGATTAAGGCCAATTATCTACATAAGGGATCTTGGCTTGTGGGTGGGATGCCCTCCGTGGGGGTCTTTTTAAGGGGTCCTAACCCGTATTTACGCTAAGTTTTGGAAAAAATCCACGGAAAACACCAGACGGTTAGGTCAGCAGACATGAACTGGTTTCAAACAAGGCACCTTCCATCTTCCAGTCCAGTGCACAATGCACTATGCCACTGGTAGGGCCATTCCTTTATTGAAGTTTCCAATATCCAATGATTAAAAATTAATGCTTAATTTACATTTTATTTTTAACTGAATTTAGTTATTTAAATTCATTTATAATTTTTGGCAAGTTTCAATTGATTTTTTAAGTTAAGTCTACTTAAAATATGTCCATTTCAAATGTGTTTGTGAAATATTTATTAATGAAAATTATAACATGACATTTTACTAGTTTAAAATAGTTGTTTTAGTTACTACTACAGCATTGTGTATGATTATCACTCCATACATAAAGTTCGTTGACTAACATTTTTTTTTGTTTTTGTGTGTGTGTGTGTGTGTGTCGGAATGTCGAAATTAAGAGTATAAAAGTGAAATTGTCCTAAAATTTGGAAACTAATGTTTGAAGTGATTTTTTTTTATGAATTTGCCCTCCCCTAATTCCCCCCCCTTATGGTGTCATATAAATGTGTGTACTGTGAAAGAATGCTCGTATATTTTAGAAGCTTAACAATTAAACAGATCTATTTTCTTTTTAACTTGTAATAAAAAAAAAACATTACTTTTGATTAAAGAAATTTAATGCATAACCTGAAAAATTCTGTTTAATACCTGTAAAAACTGCAAAAGGAAGCCTTTTAATTTCATTATAAATATTTAAGAAATTTACTTTTTATTTATCAATCTCTAAAAGTAATTTAACTTAAAATAAAACTAAAAATGACAATGTAAATTACTATTAAATTATTAAAACAGAAAAAAGGCATTAAACCTATGTTTGGAAAAAATTAATATTCATCTACCATAGGTACTTTATCAAAATAGATTTCTTAAATAAATAAAAAAATATGCTTTTCTTTGTGAAAATAATCTGCAGTTATAGATACATTAATAAATGTGTCATGGTTAAAACTTATTTGCTTCTGCCCGTAGTGCACACATAAAAAGAATATTTTAACTTTTTACTTTTTAAGTAACATTTTTTTATGTACGCATAAGTAAAGATATTTAGTTTTTGTAAATTATAAGTCAATTATTAAAAAATAATTCAATGATGCGTGAAACGTGTTTGCAATTTATTGTTCTGATGTCATATTACATAAGAAAAAATGAAAAAACACAATAACTAAATACATGTTTAGACCCAGATATCTGTATCCGGCAACCAAAGGAGCTTTGGATATCCGATATCTGGCAAAATCATGATCTGTTATATCCTTAATTATTATTACAAGGGTCAAACATCATAGTTCTCAAATATCTTCTTTTTTTAGTACTTTTCACTGTTCACACTTTTTTAATGAATTCCAAGCTGAATGGAATGGCAATCCAGCGAGATCAGTAAATTTCAATCACGCAAAATCAAAAAATATGCAGCATTGGATTCCTTATACAGGGTTTCTACGGATTTCACAACTTTTGCTTCCCTGACATCTATCATGCTCTTCCTTGACTTTTTAAATAGCGTGCTTTCCTGAATTTTGTGCTTCTATTTTTAATTTTACATCCTTTAATTAATAACTTTTTATATATTTTGCCCCTTTTTTACAAATAATAATAATAATAATAAAATCAATATACACAAAAATATTATTTGACATCACTGAATTCTAACAAAAACCATGTTTAATAATAATTTAGGATAAAATTAAGAATATTTCAACTGAACAAGATATGTTAATAAAGAACACATTTTAAAATTATTTATACGGTTAAATAAAAAAATGAAAATAAAACAGTTTCTACAATTAGGTTCGAACAGGAAGTATTTTCTTGATTTTGCCGCAAAATTCAAATATTCTTGCATTTCTTTGACCTTTCTTCAATTTCTTCAAATTTCCCGGACTATATTCCGTATACGGTGCTTTGTTTACATATCAATGTTTTTGTTTACAAATCATTGCTGAACAATCTGACGCCGGAGTGAGCGATGCACCGCCAAAGTGAAGTTACCTACCGGTGGTAGTTGTGACTGGCAACCATAAAGAATATGTGTTTCGTCAGGTTTGGGAATTTGAAATTGTTTCTGTTATTGATGGAAGGGAATGAAATGTGTTATGTTAATATATGAAAAGAATTTGTGTGTGTTTGTTAGAAATATAGTGTGAATATAAAGGTAAATAAAAGAATTTGTGTGTGTTTGTTAGAAATATAGTGTGAATATAAAGCTAAATAAAAGAAAGCATGCTGGTGCTACGTTATAAGCCGGTGGGTGTTGGGGACATTTCTGAGCAGTTATTTAAAAAAAAAAAAAAAAAAAAGGTAAGTGCTCTTTTTTAACGAATCTTTGCAATGTTTAAGGTTTTTAATGTGAATTTTAAATTGATATTTGATACGTTTATGTTTTCGTAAGTGCTATTTACGTGCTATTCTAATCATAATGACTTTATTAGAGGTGTACAACTAGGTTGTTTAATGCACCCATGTTTTTTTGAGTTGAAAACAGGCCAGTGTTTGCCCAGTTTACATTGGCTGTACAACTAGGTTGCTTAATTCACTGATGATTTTTTAGTTAAAAACGGTCCACTGGTTACGTAGTTTACATAGCTGTACAACTAGGTTGCTGAATCCACTGAGGTTTTTTTAGTTAAAAACGGTCCACTGGTTGCATAGCTTACATAGCTGTACAACTGGGTTGCTGAATCCACTGAGGTTTTTTTAGTTAAAAACGGTCCACTGGTTACATAGTTTACATAACTGTACAACTAGGTTGCTTAATCCACTGTATTTTTTTTAGCTAAAAACGGTCCACTGTTTGCTCATTTAAAATTGCCTGTTACTGAATTTGCAGACGTTCTTTTTGTTAAATATGGATGTTGTATTTTGTTTTAATGTTTTGTTAGTGGAATATATGTGCAATTTTAATGTGTTAAAATACTTTGCTGATCGTGCAAAATGGTTGGCGACAGTTGCTGGAGCTTGGTGGTTGCAAAGCTCCAGCTCCGGCTGTCACCATGCTTACATGGGGGTGCGCACCGGCTTGTATGATTTTACCAATTTCCCTGACTTTTTTCCCAAATCCCTGACCAAAACTCATTTTCCTGACTTTCCAGGTCTGTAGAAACCCTGTTATATTAGAGAGCCTTTTTACTATTGACAGCTAAAAATATTCTGGTCATCAAAAGGAATGTAGCCAATTTTATGTGATTGATGAGCTAATATGTAAATACCAAGAATTCTTATTAACATTTAAGCATTTTCAGATTCTTTTATTAGTATAAAAATAAATCATAAATGTTTCTTACAAAATAATTTACCTGTGCCAATTCCTCCAATAACTGATGCATCAGAGCCCATCGCTACCATTCCAACTCCTACGACAGCAGGAGCCGAAACACTCTGCGGAGCAATGCTAGGTAAGTACAGACAGCTAAAGCCTTCAGAGCTCATGTCAAATTCCACAAACGGTGGCATTATTGAAGTTCCATGAAGGCGACAGTCACGAGGTGTTGTCATGGAAACTAGAGTTTTTACCCTCGTGAGAGGTACAGGCCCACCGTCTCTATGATTGGCAGGCTTAGTTGATTTCTGAGAGTCCTGAGCATCTTCATCAAAAGGAGTACAGCATAGAGGTGAACCAAGTCTTAAGAATGCTCTTTAAAATAATAAAAATTAAAAACTTAAATATGAATTTGATGAGAAATGTCAATTGCGATATTTTTAAATATTTAGAGGAAAAATAAATAGATTTCTATAGATTTATACAAATAAACAATCCAATTAAAAAAGTCACAAGGAAAAAAATATGGTACAACCACAGTACAATATAATCAAAGCTTCAAATAACTCCTAAATATGATCAGGAGTATTTTGCTAATAACAGTTTTAAATACACATATGCAATATAAAATATTGTTGTTAAGAGAACTATTGTTATAGAGGGAATCATTTCTAGAACGAAAATTTTTTGTTCTTCATATCCTATAATCTGTGACATCAACAGAAGGTGCTCTGCTTTCATTCAGCACCATTCTCATGCTTGCATAAACAATAAACATGTTCTTCTCATTCAATTTAATATACAGGGTGTTTTGAAAGGTTTGTACAAAAGTTTTGGACAGATAGCATACATGTACATCATAAGGATTAAGAATTACATAGGAAACCATGACTGCAAGTGTCATTTTAACCCTAAAAGAGTAAACTCTTTTTGGTTATTTTTCAAATAATGTGGATGTGGCTTTAAAATGTTGAAAATGTAACAAACTTTTTTTTAAGTGATAATGGGTTAGATCATAGGTTCCCAACCTTTTTTGAACTGGTGCCTCCTTTTCTAGTGAATATTTCAATACCGCCCCCCCCCTCCCATCCAGAGAAACAAGAGCGTACATAATGCATGGTGAAAACAAGAATTAAATTTAAAAAAATTACTAATAGGTAGAATATTATTGGAATTGAAACACTACTGAATTTCTTTTTCATTTAAAAAAGAGGAATAAAAGTTTTAGCTTACCTGTTTAAGGACAGGCAGGGGTTTTGATGATACGAAGTAATAGATAATAAACTATTGCTTTCTAAATTTGACAGTTTCAGAGAACAATCAAAATGCATACTTAATTATATTATAAGTATTTTTATTAAAATATTATCAGCGTAATTTTTAAGTCTTTTTTAGACTATATTTGGTTAATCTTCTCACGCCCCTCCGTGCGATATCAACGCCCCCTAATTTTCTTTGGGTCTTTTACTGCCCCCCCGGAAAGCCTCAAATGCCCACAAGGGGGCGTTATCGCCCACTTTGGGAACCTATGGGTTAGATGAAAGAAGTATAAAGTGTAATAATGGTGCTTCTAATTGATGTATTTAGCACACTGATTGTATAAATATTATGCATGAAATTATAAAATATTGGACCGTATACAACATTTCAAAACAGGCACAGTAGGCAGAGTTACAAGTAAACTACTACTTACACCACTTATGCATTCTGCTTACTGTTCACTTTTCAAAATCTTTTACAGTCCTATTTCTTACAATTTCATGCATAATTTTCCTATTAATACAATCAGTGCACTAAATAGATCGATTAGAAGTACATTATTACACTTTATACTCCTTTCATGTAACTATTAGCACATAAAAAATCTTTGATAAAAATTCAACATTTAAAAGACACGCCCATATGTGTTAAAATATAAACTAAAACACCTGGCTTTTAAAGGGTTAAAATGACGTTTGTCATCATAGTTTCCTATGCAATTCTTTGTGATGTGCACTATATCCCCTAGAACTTGGTACAGTTCCTTTAGAAACACCCAGCATTTTATAATCTTGAATAATTTTTACATCACCCCACAAGTTTTAGTCAAATACCTTTGTCCAGAATTATACAGAAAATACAGCCTATAAATGTTTATAACAAAAACAATATTTTTTTATTATCTACATAAATGAAACCAGAGAATGTTTACTGTAAAATGTTTTAGGAGGAATGCAATATTTTGTAATATATGTACTTATTACCATTGTCACACCAGCAATGCAAAATCTAAACTTTGATGAAGTTTTTCTACAGAAAGTGTACCTGAGAACATTTCCAACAGTTCAACCACATTTATCTACACTTTCTTTGTGCAACGTTTAATTTGTGTGCATCAAGAAAGAAAAAAAAATTGTAATAATTATTGTGTTGGTAGGGATAATATTACCATCGTTTTAGAGATAATTATAGTTGTAAAGAACATCGTTATATGTAGAACTGCTTTATATTAATCTAAAGGAAATTTAGCTAGGACTACGGAAAAATATCGTAATAAAGAGAATTATCATTATAGAGGATATCATTGTAACGATACTACTATATTTGTTTTAAAGAATGATTCTGGGAAGCTATTTTAACAATTTCACATACTCAGAGTTGTTATTTAATTTCTGGAGGGGGGGGGTTGTCTTTTTGAGAACTTATTTACTAGCTACAGTACTAAGAAAAACATTTACCTAAGGTCTTTGGGCTCAAGAGATTGTGCAGCAAGTCTTTCTAGAATGTACTGTAACGGAGGATGAAGCGTATGATTTTCATTTTCCAAAGCAATGTGACAATGGACGAGTAATTCACCTGGAAGCCCGGATTCACACATTACTTGCTGGTTTCTTTCAGATCTTACCAAAGACCTCAAAACTTCAGCAAGGTAAGTTTGGAGTGTCAATGCCATCTGTAAATGAATCAACTAACACATAAATATAATTTTTTCCCCTGAACTATGAATATATTATGCTAATATCAAAATGACTTAAGAATTTTTAGATTTTTTTAATTATTATTCTGTTTATTTATTCTACCTAATCACTTTCATCTAAAAGTATGTTAAAATTATTTTTCAAGTTAAAATAGTATGAAAACTTAACAACTTAGTAACAAATAAGCTAATCTGAAAAACAATTATAACTATATTTAAGTTAAATGGATCAACTATTAAAAATTACTGTCCCATTTCAATATAATTTTACAGTCAAACTTATTGCAGGCTTAAGGTTTCTAAGTCTGAGCTTATTTACTATTTCTCACTGATATTTATAAATAATTAAGACCCCTATCCAACAATATATGCATTATTCAGTATCAAATCATAGAGCAGTAGGATGTCTAAAAAATTGCTAAAGGTCTGTGATGTATTCTTTGATGGATGTATCAGATATTTCATTTACACTATATTGTAAGAAATTAAATGTTAAAGTAAAGAATAAGAATATATTTGAAAGCAAACATTTCAAAGAAAAAAAAAGTGCAGATGGTTGATGAATGTGTTCCTAATATATTGTCATAATACATATCATGAACTTGCTTTCACTGAACTTACTTTGAAAGAGATTTTTTTAAAAGCTGATTTTAATTTTTTTTAAATAATTTCAAGGGTATACTTACAGTCATTCACAGCCTAATAGAGTAATATTTAATGATTTAGTTTATTGAAGTATGTAAAATCAAAAAAAAAAAAAAAAGAAAGAAAAAGAAAGAAACAGCTTAATAAACCTGTATAGTTTTAAATAATTCAAAATAAGTCCTTTCAAATATACCTTTTGGTCAGAATCATAAGATATCGATGGGAGTAAATGATGCATTGAAACTACAACACCTGGGTGAACAATAATAGGATCAGGAGTTGGTGGTGAAAAATTCATGGTAAATCCAGAACGTCTGTTGGGAGAACAAATAGGAGGGGAATCTGGTGTTGGGAGAGATGGATCTGATTCCGAATGAACTCGTCTCAAGGGTGTAGACTGAGTAGTGATGGATGATGGAAGATTTGGCCTGTAAAAATATTTTCAATTAATTATTGAAGTAAATGTCATAACTAAAATTTGAAAAAGCGTATGGAATTTTTAGAAAAAAAATCAATGTGGCACAAACTATTGTAAAATTAACTGAAGAGGAGCTTACTTTGCAAATATTGTAAGTTTAATTATTTTTCCTGAATGTTTTATACTTCTCTTAAGTTTGCTGATTATAAGAGTGCATAATACATCTTGCGTTGAGAAACAATAAAAGTTTTTTTAAGTGGACAACATAACTTATTTTTAACTGTTTCTAAGTTGTGTGATCATTTAAAGCAGGCCTGCACAACATACAGCTCCCCAGAACTCCGTTTGTGGCCCACAAAGTTTTCATACAAATAAAGTTTATATGTATATATACAGTAGGGGACCCGAAATCCGGAATGCTCGGGACCGGACCCATTCCGGATTTCGGAATTTTCCGGATTTTGGGATACCGGCTGCGAACTTTACCGATTTCCGGAAGTCTTCCGAGGTAAGCTGTAGCATAGGTCCTTCCGCGTTTTAGCGTCTATTATGACGTTAATATTAACTGAAACTCTATTAAATAAAAACTTTAAAAATATGCACATGATTATATATCTCTGATTAAAAAAAAAAAATGAATGAATGAATAATACAGTATGTTAAAGATGAAGTAAAATCCATTAAAAAATTCGAAAGCTATGTTACCGAGCCGAGCAAGAATTTTTTTCAGACGGATTTGACGATTGCTGCAACTAAATTGGCTGAAAATATGCAACTTATATAATCTTAAAATTTTACTTAACATTTTTTCATACATAGTTTCCGATTGAAATAACTCATCCTACACTGCAATTCAGCGGGATACAGAAGGACGGATAGAGCAGTTGCGCAATTTTCGGATCAACTGTCGCCTTTCCTCAGCCCGTTGATCTGCGTACTCGGAGGAAAGATTTCTGCCTAGCAATTTATTACGTAACCCAACCTTTTTTCACACATCCACAGTACTTTGAGAAGTGGGGGGGGGGGAGACAGTCATTAAGCAGACCAAATCCCGTTCATCTTTGTTTACGCATTTAACAGACTAGATGAATCATCAACACTTGAAGCTGCGTGCGTGTGTGTGTGCGTGCGTAAAGGACACATATTTTCTCCCCATTAAAGCAAGTCATTCTATAATAGCATAGAATATATTTACGTTACGAGAAATCGAAAATTACCGTACAAGATCTAACGGTAATGCAATTCTAATTTATTAAACATACAAATAAATAAAAATCAATGAGCATACCTTTATATTTTATTTATTTAAATAAATCTGTTATTTTTAATTGCTTCATTTTATCTCGTTTTTCTTTTTGTAACACTTCTTCAATTTTATACAAACTTACAATATGCTCTCCAGCAATAAAATTCTTTTTTTTCTAAGACATTAATCAAGTCTCTGGTCATTTTCATGCATGCATCTATAGAGACGTTAGGTGTGTTGTCCTCTTCAGAATCATCGGAACTATTTTCGCTCTCATGAGCATTATTTTCTGGTTTTTCCAGCACTAAATCTACAATTTCTTCATCCGTAAGCTGGTGGACAGCCGGAGCATTTTCCTCAGCCTGTAATAATTCTTGAATGCATTCTTCGTCGATCACTTCTTTAGATACGCTGTCCTTTGCGTACTTTACTAAATCAGAAATTAAAAGATTTTCTGAAGAAACACTAAATCCCCCGAAATCAGCATCCTTGTCTTCATCAAAAAAGATGCTCTGGGGCCATATTTTGTGCCATGAGTGCACAATAACCTCACTTTTGAGGGACTTCCATGCGTCGGCTATTTTCCAGATCGCATCTTTGATTGTAAATGCAGCTTGAAACTCCAAGATATTCAAGCCATTGTTGCAGGCATTCAACATCTGCTTTAAAAATTCGGTTTTGTAAGCACATTTTAGAGCTCTCAACACGCCTTGATCTAGAGGTTGAATAACTGACGTGCAGTTGGGTGGGAGATAATATACAAAGACATTATCTTTGCTTTTTATACCAGATGCTGTATGTGCTGTACAATTGTCTAACAGCAATACAATCTTGCAGTCATCTGGAAGTCCTACTTTTTTGCAGTGGGACCGAGCTTCTTTCACAAAAACATTTTCGAACCAATTTTTGAAAATGTCGGCTGTCATCCACGCTCTTCTATTGTGTTGATAGTGAACGGGATACACTTTAACATTTTTCAGTGCACGTAGTCGTTTGCTTTTTCCAATAACAAGCAACTTGCTTTTATGGGTACCTGCAGCATTCGCGCAAGCAAGCACCGTTATGCGTTCCTTCGAGTCCTTAAATCCAGATATTGAACTTTCTCCTGCGAACACATACGTTTTACGGGGAATATAACGCCAAAACAGCGCAGTCTCGTCCGCATTAAAAATTTGTTCAGGGCTCAGATTTTCAGATGAAACCATTTCGGTGAATTCTTCTGCGAAATTTTCTGCCGCTTCCAAATCTGCCGAATTTTGTTCCCCGCATACTTTCACCAACTTCAGTCCATGACGAATTTTAAATTTATTGTACCATCCAGTACTGTAGTCACATGGTACAGTGATATGCAATTGTTCGTGGAACATTTTAGCCTGGGTAATAATCGTAGCACAATCCAGTTGAATATTCTCGCTTCTTCATTGTCTTATCCATTCGATTAACACTTTATCTATGTCAGGACACTTAGACGTATGCAGAGTCTTCCGCTTTGCCATGAATTCCGGACGGTCACTTCCCGCAAACATCTTTAATAATTTATCTTTATGATTTTTTATGTTGTAGACTGTGGACGTTCCAATTCCGTATTCCTGGCATAAAGATTTAACACTAGTACCGCTATCTAGTTTGCGTAATAAATTCACTTTATCAGAAATGCTTAAAGACACGTGCTTCCGCTATGGCGCCATTCTGTAAACTATCGTCAACAGGACTGGAAGCTAGTACTAGAGTAATCGTATGTCTAGTCTGTCCAGTTCAGTTCAGTTCGGCAATTCTTATTCACACTCAGCATTACCATATTTCCAGAAAAGTTTCCCTCCAAGAACAAAAATTTCCCTTTATTTACAGATGACTACGGACTGGACATCCCTTTACTTCAAATCCCGCCCACCTGTAATAATATTTTTGGGGATATTTGTCCAGCAGGATTGCGGATCTATCCAATAAAGGCAGACTGCTGTTTCTCTGGAAATGCTTTCAACAGAACTCGCCGATCGCAAAGCGAAGAAAGGCGTGAGTAGATGTGATCGATCATTCTCCTGGTACGCGCCCGCGCCCTCCTTTCCCTGCGCTTCGCGGCGATCGACGAAATTCTTCCCAATTTAACAGGTTTTCTTATTTTTTCGTATATTCAATTGAAAACGGTCTTTCAAAGAAAATGAGGAATAAAAAGGAAAATAATATCCGTTTATTTATGCTTATAGGAAGGGGAAAAAAAAAATTGCAGAAAAAAAAGTTCCGGATTTTGGGTCTTCCGGATTTCGGGTCCCCTACTGTACATGTATATACATCCCACCCCCCACTACGGACTAAATACAGTACTGTTAGAACCTCAACAAAGACAAGCAATGCTCATACTCTAATTATGATCATTTGGAAGACATTTTGAAAACAGCAAACGTGAAACAAGGACTCCATATAATAAACTTGTAAAGGAGAAAAAAAAAATCCATTCTTGTATATTGTTATTATTTTGTTCTTAAAGTATACTTTTGTTGTTGTTTTTTTCATTTATAATTTAAAATCATACATTAAGATTATATCTCCCACGGTCATATTATGCAAGTACTCTGCAAATAGAAGAAAGCTTGTACAAGTGAATGAAATTATGCACAGACAAATATACATTTACATAGAAATAAATCCATTAAATTATAAATCAGAAATTAGTGAAATCATAGGAAAACAATAAATAAAGAAAACATACTTATCAAAAGCATCAGTAGCTGTGTCATACAAGAGTCTGAATATCAAACAAGAGGAGATGAGAGGTGTTGGAACACTATGAACAGCAATTCTGAAAAACAAAATTTTTTTATGAAATTTATGAATGGAAGAAAAATATCAAAATTGCTCTTTTATTGTGTACATAAACAAAACAAAACAAAAAATTTGCTGTTATAAGTGAGTATGAATTATTTCTCTGTATAAAATGCTTAATAAACATCGTCCCTGAATATTTGATTCTCCAAATGAAATATATTTAATAAAAATTCTATTTTCTTTTCAAAGAATAGCAGTTATAAAGCTCTTATTTCCTTGATTTTTATAGTAAACGCATGGCTTCTGTTGCTAAAAAGAACTGATGTTCATATTTTATAAATGAGTTAAACTTTATTTTTGGGTTGTTTTAAAGTAAGAAATTTAGTCCATACACACTTCTTGTGACTTTGAAACTCCAGTTGCTGCAATTAAAAATTCTTACCAGTGCAAATTTCTACACCTACATTCATATGAATACAGCTATTAGCTATTAAACTGCCGTTTTTCGCATTGTTTCCTAGTTAAAACATGTAACTGCTGATTTAACTTTCACTTCATTCAATTTGAAGATATTCTGATAACTTGCATAAAACCAAAATTACTGATATATTTTGCATCAGTGCAATGATTTCTAATAAAAAGTATCTCAACAAGCATACCAGAGTTGATTAAAAGCTCAGGCAATACTGGTAGTATCAACAAATTACAAGTATTCTGCAAATTATTACATTGCCAATAATATTGTGTACATCACCAACAGTAACTAAATTCTTTCTAATAGCTTGATATAGCATTAATGATACTTACTTGGTATCTTTGGCCATAGAAAATATTAAATGAAAGACATGATCATCAGATAGTATACATATCTTTTCAACACTATCTTCTAATGTTGTATGATTGCTGAAACATCCTAGTAGCCGTACAGTGTCAGTTAAACTAGTATGGCAGATCTACAAAAAAGTCAATTTGAAATTTCAAAGAATGGAAACATTTCAGTAAGTTTAAGCAAAAATGCAAACTGTCAATAAAAAAATTAATTTCAAAGAAAGACAAAATGAAATTTAAGTATACAGTTGAAGGCCAGAAATCCGCCGACCTAAAATCCACAAACGTCCAAAATCCGCACACCTTCTCTGGTGTAAATAATCAAATTTGCAGTATTCCGCCAATGATGTAATTGTTGAAAAGTGTCTTGAATCCAGATAAATATGATTCTGATGATGATAATAAAAACTTGGGTAATAATAATAATAAAAAAATTCATTTGATAAAAGTTTAAAGTTAAGAGAAGAATACCTTAAATTTTTACAACAGCTAAGTTCTGTAACAAAACAAGAATTAATGATAATTCTGTTTAAATATTCCGATGAAAATATGCAGTTTAAACATTGTTTAAACTGCATATTTAAACAGTTATACAATTTGCAAAATTAAATAAATAAAAGAAAGAAACTGAAAGTAGAAAAAAATATTTTAAAACAAATCACCATATAACATGTTTTCAAAATTAGAGAAAGGAAATTTTGAAACCATTTGCTTTGCTAGTCTTCATGTAATTTCCTTTTTCTCCTATGCTTTTGTATTTAAAGTGAAAATATAAGTGAAATACATTTGACTTTGTTTTTATTTCATTGTAATTGTATTCTCCTTTTCTTAAATCAGAAATATAATGATTTATCTTTTATGGCCTGAAATCTGCAAAATCCTAAAATTCGCACTAGCCTTGGTCCCGAGCTGTGCAGATTTCTGGCTCTCTACTGTAATTAAAATTACAGTGCATGTAAAAATAAAATGTTCACTGTACTATGTCACATTAACAAAAACATTCACAAACACTTTAAACATTCCCTGCAACATACTCATCAAATTTCTAACAAGTGACTTTTTCTCCAGTATATATGCTTACTTACTTCAGATGCAAAAAACCTTGCATTTGCAGGTTCATATCGCATTGCCATAGCCAGTGTGTGAAACAAAGTCCGAAGCAAGATCAGAATCTCTTTCTTTTCAACTGTAATATATGTATATTTACTAATGAGTTACTAATTTAAAAAAATCAAAGCATAGTAAAATCAGTTATTTTAAAAAGAAAAGTTTTTTACATAGATAGAAAAAGATTTGTACAATAATTTAAAAAAATTCATTAATTATGTTCAATTGTTGAAATAATAAACTAATTTATAATAAAGCGAAGAAACACTTAAAAATAGACACAGTCAAGTACAGACAAAAATAGCATTCTTTTCTTTAGCCTTTATTAATTTAAAAAAGGAATCGAACCTGATTCACAGAATGGTTGTTGAATTCAGAGTTAACTACGAGTAGATCAAACAATAAAAATACAACTTGTCACATTTTATTTTTAAAAATATGAAACATTTATCTATGAAAACAAACTTCAAGGTTGAAAAATATATTTATGAAATTATCAAAAGAAAACAAAAATGTATGAGAATTATTTCAGTATTTTTCTCCATAGTACTTATGCTTAAAATCACTATATACAGCTAATACATTAATCAACAGAGAGTAACTAAAACCTAAATTACAATAAAATCTGTCTAGTAAATGGGAAAAAAAAAACTGCTTTAAAGCTTTTTCTCTTGACAAATTTCACACTGAATCTATACATACATTGTTAATCCTGAACTTAATAATTTAGCAAGTTTCTTTGTAAGTGAATTTACTGAATTTAAATAAATAACAATGAATATTCTAGAAGCCCCACAAAAATTGAAAAGAAATTATGATAAAATAGAAACAAAGAAATGTAATTGGACAGTCATAAATGTCATTACCTGTATGCCATGGTGGTTTAGGGGGTTCAGAAAGACAGCCCTCCATTGAAACAAGAACAGACATCACATACACAAAGCCACCCACTTTTCGAAATACAGTCCTAGTTCTGTGGCTCTCTCTCAAAACATACAATAGTGACTGGGAGAAAAGTACACAAATGAAAGCATACAAATAGAAACAAGATCATTTATATCATCATTCTATGTATAGATAAATATATTTATTGGGTAAAGAACTTCCAATGTACATAGATTTCAAAAATAATAATATATAAGAGCTAAATGATGAAACCTTTTTTATAACATAATTTTTCCATATCAATTATTGAATCATTAATATTAAAACTGTACATATTTCTTATAGTGCATTTATAATTTATATTAAATCAGCCCTGATTGCAGACTAGTTTAATTTTTACTGTAGACCAGTGAAACTGTGCATCTGAAGTACACAAGGATAAAGAAATCATGTAAAATAATCATAGCTTATATAAGAAATTTCAAAGTTTAATTGGTAAATTTATTGGATATTTCTCACAGTATAAAAATTTATAAAAGCAAGAAAACATCAAACATGTTCAAACAGCTTTTTTCTTTAACAATTAAAACTAAAAACAATTTTTGTTTTTCTTTCTCTCCACTTCCCTACCCCTGTTTTCTTTTCTTTTTTTTTTTTCTTGAGGAAGTTTGCATAGCTCCAGATACTAATTACAAGACTAGCTCATCAAGTATTTAAAAACTATAGCACGATTTTTCACTAACCTTACAAAGCAACTACAAGTCAAGTTAGGCACAACATAAGGTTTTGCTGAAAAAGAATAGAATTCTGTGTATTTACCTTCAGAATGTGAGTTTTCAAGTCCAATGCTAGAACTGGAGCTGTATGCATCAAACCCAAAAGAGTTCCCATATCATCATCACCACTGTTGCTTAACACAAGCTGTTGGACAATACCCAATGCTGCTTGGCGGCATATATGATATGGAACCATGTTATGTGCACAGCGAGCACCACCACTTTCTCTAAAAACGCCTGAAAAAAGAAAAGTAATTAAAATTGAAAGTTATATGAAAAGAGAAAATGCTTCAGATATAAAATTGAAGCAATTCTAGGAACTTTGTACATTGAAAAACAGCAATAACAAAGTGGTGGACATATCTTTTTACAAGCGAAATGTAACAGAATTTGGATTCCATTTTTCAAGCTGAAATCAAATTGGTTCGCATTTTGAATCTTATTTCAAATGTACAGGGGTGATTCTGGGACTTCTCAAAAAAGCCTGAAAAGCATGTAGCAAGAATAGCTTCATTTTTCAATTATGCTTGCAACAATCAATGAACAAATTAGCCAGTTTTCAAATATGCAAAAAGGTTATTTAAAATAAAAAATATGTACTTCCACTTATAAAGTCTTTATTATGTTATAGTGAAATAAAATTTGTCAAAAATCTAATAATAGATCTATTTCAAATGATTAAACATTTACTACAAACGTATGGCAAAAAAAAAAGTGTATTTAACTATCAAATCTTTAAAAATTAAATATAAAAATAAAGACCAACTTTTAATCCTATGGCATTAAAGATTTAAATAAAGGAATGCTTAAGAAAAAATAACTATTCACAAGAAGGATGGAGAAAAATTGAAACTGGAATAATCTGGAAAAAGGACTGGAAAAATTGAAACTGGAACTTAGTGCAATTTTCCCCTCTGTTAGAAAAAAAAACTCAGAATTTCACTATCATTTGCTAAAAATACCTGGAATTCTGAGTATACTCAAACCACAAACAACCCCTGAATGCATCAATCTTTTGTCTGCTCAATTGGTCTGAAACTTTCACGTCGAGATTTGGTCACTTCTTGAATTTAAGGTCTGGTCTAATCAAGGGGGTTTTTTTTTGTGGTATTTTACGGTATACATATTTAGATCTTATTATTAGTTTACTTTTATGTTTTCACTATTTACCTTTTATGACTGAGGAATGGCATTATATTAATAATTTAGCAGGAACAACATGACTATATTTTTTTTTTCTTGCAAGAAAACATTATTGCAGTAATTAATATATATATAGAGTAAAAGGCATAACTTACGAATCAACGTAGCATCCACTTTGCAAATACAAAATTCTAAATATCCATGGAATGATATATGAGCAAAGCAATTAACTTAAAATCATATATATATATATATTAAATGTTCATGAAATTAAACATTTTCTGTCACAGTAATTTTGAAGTTAATAAAAGTTAATACTGAATTTAGCCCTCTCTCCACCTTCCCCTTAAAATACACTATTGATTTCAGTCTATTTTTTTTAACATTTTGCACTGCTTTAATGTAGCCTCAAATATTTCTAAATGTGATGCTAGTACAACAGTAAATTCAATAAATAAATAAACTTACTAGCATTTCCTGAATTTGAATTTAACAAAGCAGTTAAGGCCTCCATTACTAATGATCCCAAAGTTAGCTGATCTTCTGATATTTCACAGCTAGCTGTATTAAAACAAAAATACACAATTAAATATTTCAAACCTTCATAGTTCAAAATGTCAAGTTAAAAAAAATATTTATTGAAAAAATTGTCCAAACAAAATTAAATTATTAAATAAAATAAAAAAATACACAAAAGCCTTTTTTTTCTTTTTTTTTAGGTGTGAAGAAACCCTAGGAACATTTGATTTTTTAAATTACTAGTCAATAACTTTCTTTATGTTGATAACAAAACAAACTTTAAAAAAAAAGAGAGAGAGAGAGAGAGAGAGAGATTTTTTCTGGTTTTGAAAACACATTTTTGTCTATTAAAAGAAATAATAAAAGAAGCTTCCCATAAACTTATTAAAATATCTAAAGATAGGTAGGCTATAAAATGACATCAATATAGATAATGATAAAACTATTTACTGAACAAGAAAATACTAATAAAAGATTTTATACAGTACTATCCAATACAATAATGCTAAAATCATAAAATTTTCATTAACTTTTATGTATACTTGATAGTCAAAAACTAGATACTTATCACCATCTCTGCAAAAATATTTTCTTTTAATAAGTAGTAGTATAACAACAAAATGAGAAGCTAATAAAATGTGATTTTTTTACTCTTTAAAAGTAATTTATTATTAAATAATTACAATTATAATACTATTTTTAAATAAATTATTTAAAAATAGTAATATAACCGTACTGTATCATTACTACAGTAATTTACAACATTTCATTTAACAATTATGTTTTCTAAATGTTACATCATGCTGGTTAATTTCTATTTTAATATATCACAAAATTCCAGTGGGAAGGGGGGGGGGGGAGGTAGCATACCTGGTTTTTCATCAGAAACATCAGGAAAAGCTTCTTTTAAAATAGCTGCATACCTATGTAGACAGGTAACTAAAACTTCTAACAAACCTACTTCTCTGTACACATCTTTAAACACAGAATTGGAATGTAACACATTTAGCAAACTTTTCAGACATAATATACTACACGTAGTGGAGCTGAAATAAAAACAGGCAATTTGTGCTTATTATTAGGATACTTAACAGCAATTTATAACAGTCTCATCTTGAAATAAAGCCAATAAGAAAAATAATAATAAAAAATCCACTTTTGAAAGTTTTAAAGAAAAGACTGGTTAAAAAAAAAGTAAATAAAATAACACTGAATAATAAGTTTACTTACTTTTGCGTTTTTAGAAGAATGCTTAAACTTATCAGTTCTTTACAAGGCACAAAATTCAAGTCAAAAATTATAAATTCTAACAACTTGAAAAACTTTTCCTGGTAAAACAGAAACAAAAATAAAGAAAAAACAAACTAATACACAAATGTACAAATAATTTTTAAAAATTGCATTAAAAGTATTTCGGGCAATTTACAAAAAGTGACAACAGCTTATTTCAAACAAATATTACAGATGGATTATTTGGGATGGTTCGTATATGTATAACTAGCCACCTCCAGCGACCAGCTAGTCTGCCGACAGCCACTTCGCGACCAAAAAGTGTAACCTATGGGCCCCTTTGTGACTGAAATGAGCAAATTACAGCACATAGGCTGCTTTGCAACTGGACTGTGCAAGCTGTGGGCCGGCCACCTTTGGAGACCAGTTAGTTTGCCAGCTGGCAGTTCGCGACCGAAATGTGAAATCTATGGCACATTGGGGCTGATTTTACACGTTACGGTGAGTGGCCACCTTCGATGACCAGCTGGTCTGCCAACGGGCCACTTCGCAACCTACGGGCTGCTTTGCTACCGGCTTGCGCAACATATGGGATGCCCGCCTTAGGCAACCAGCTGGTCCACCAATGGGCCACTTCAAGACTGAAATGTGCATTCTACAGGCTACTTGCGCCTGGCCTGTGCAACCTATGGGCTGCCTGCCTGCCTACGGTGGCATGAATTCAATATTCCTGCAGGCCATGCCTCTATTATAATAAAGTCCGAAGGACTTGCAAGAACATCGACCTGGCAGTTCTCAAATACCCCTCTTTTCCCCCACACTCAGTTTCCATAATAGCCAGGCCTGACATAGGAGGTAAAGCCACGGATCTTGGAACACAACATGTCACATAGTTAGAGAAGAAAAATAGTTACTTCCTTTGGGGAACATGCCAAAATCATTATAATTAATTTTTTAACCACCAAAAAATTATGATAGATGCTTGATTTTTCTTTTAAATGAAAGTGGAACAGTTTGTCCATAACCGCTTTTTTGTTAGTTAAAATAATCTATAGTTTTTTAATGGGAGCTTTTAGAGGCAAAAATTGGCAACAGTCTTAAAATGTTGCTGTTGATTTTTATTTTTTTTTTAAATCCGGAAATGCAGCTAATTAAAAAATGATGGTCTCTTTCGAAAGAAAACTCTCTGCTCTTTCCGATTGTGTAATTATTTTTTCTTTTGAACGATCGGAAGCCGTCTTTTTGGAGGCCAAAGAGAAAAAACAGTCAAAAATGATGTAAAATATAAAATTATTAAAAAACTAATTAAATTTTTTTAAAATATGACTGAGGGGCACAATCCTGACCCTCTGGGAACCCCCATGTAAGATTTCGTGCAAATTGGCTGGATGGTTAGTCCGCCACGTGAACAACATAGACAGAGACTCTTATTATATGGATAGACAGAATAGATCGACCAAATTTACAGAAATATACCCATACAATTTTTTTTTTTTACATAACTTCTAGTCTATATAAATTTATATAAAAACAGGTCATTATCATGAATATCTCACTAATAAAAACAATTATTGAAGTATATCTAGTAGTTTACATGAATCATACAACCAACAGGTACAAAATAGTAAATATTTTAAAAATATAATTCATTATAATTATACTTAAGTAAAGTTATAAAAATTGAACTTTTGGGATGAACAGGGAAATTTGTCATGCTACATAATAGTCAAATTGAGAACTAATAAAAAGTATAAATTTTATTATTACAACAAAGGATATGAGAGCATATGTAAAAGGAAGAAAGACTATGAATGAAATTATAAAAATTACCTGAATTTCAGGAGGTTTAATGTGGATTTTTTCAGAAAACTGAGATAATGTGTGCTGACTTTCTAAAATAAAATAGTTGGCTTTGTCTGAATGATAAACAGCACTCACAGCATCTAACAGTAGGCCACATAAATATGGCGTCTGAGCCTAATATATCAAAATGAAAAAATAACTCAGCAAAACAAAATGCTTCTTCATGTTATACAGAAAAAAAAGGCATCATGTCAATTTGTTAAAAATATGTAAGTTACTACAATTTAAAAATTTTATAATACATTACATTGCATTAAAAGAAAAGTAAAATCATAAAGAAAAGCTCTATGATTAACAATTCAGCAGATTTTCTTGAATTACCTTCATAAACACAGACTGTAAAACTTGGAATGCTTGAAGGTTTCTAACACTTGAACCTATTAAAATAAAAACTATAAGTAACGTAAGACAAAACATATGTGTATCATTAATTGTTAAAAATATACAGTTTAGCCTATATTACTGAAGTTTTTTTCTCCAGGTTTGAATAATAAATAAATGTACAGATCAGTATCATTAGATTATACTAGTGAATTTCTAATATTGTTCTTAATTACTTGCACTGGTGTATTTCACATGCCATTAGAGCTTTAACAGCTGTTGTTTTAATGCTACTTTGCCCTTAGTTTTTTATCTCAGCTTACCTAGAAGTCACTCATGCTTATTGATGCATTGCATGATGTTCTTTTTGTTTTTATTAATTAGAGTAAGAGCTTACATCTTTGTATTGTTTAGTGTATGGAATGCATCACACAGGAATTTCTAAAAAATAGGTCTAAATATATCTGTCTCTTGCTTGTGTTATTTTATACTCTTACATAAGGAATAATTGTATGAATATATGTATGTAAATATTTTCTTTTAGCATATACTGTATATTGTTATGATCATCTGAACCTTTCCTGCATTGAGAGAGGCAGATGGTGGCAAGCCAAATGGGATTAACTATAAATGAGAAGAAAACAAAATATATGTTTAAAAAAAAAAAAAAAAAAAAAGAGTTCTAGATACCTATCTTGAAACAGATACTTATAAATTTGAAACAGTAAAGTCTTTGGCAATTTCCTTGTTTTCACTTATAAATGTAGGTTTAAAAATAATGCATTTACTTTAGTATTTAAAAAAAAAAAAAAAAAAATTTTTTTCAATGGCAATAATTTTCTTTTTACACGAAGCATTGTTCATAAAGTTTCATCTATGTCAGTGCTGCAGTTAGGAGTGGCTGACAGCTCAAAATTACTTCATTTCATGCTCTCACCTCAATCATGATGCCAGGTCCATAAAATTGGCTGAAGCTGGAGATTTCTGTCCGCTTTGTGACTGTGATTTTAATAATGTCTGCCAAGTTTTGACATACTTCTTTCAATTTTCTCAAACTTTTAAGACATGCCTTAGCATGTTCCTCCTCTTTTTTCCCCAGAACAGCTTAGTAGGAAGAGTAGTAGGGTTTCTGAGGACCACGTCTTGGTATAAGATTAATTCCTCTTTAGATCCTTTAGACTGTTTTAGGGGAAATTCCCTTTCTCTGTTATATCTAAATTAATTTATCTCTCAGGTTTAACCTTTTGTTAATTGCACAGTCATATGCATATACGTACAGACATCAGGAAACAAAAACTAGTCAAAATGGATTGCACATGCATATCTATTTGAGCATTTACACATGCGAATGTTGAGATGTCTCACAAAAACTCTTCAAAGTACAGTTAAATGTATTGATAATTGACTTTTTCATCAAAATCTGGATATAAAAATTTTCTGAGATTACATTACTTCCTTTTACTTTGTACAAGGAAGAAAAAAAAAGTATTAAACTACATATTTTTTATGAATTAATTTCAGTTTAGTTTTTTTTATAGAAGACGTTTCTATTTGTTTATGCTTTCTATTCCTTAAACCATTAAATTTACTTATCCAAAACTGAATCACACGTTCAAAATAAGTCAAGGCATACTTTCACTCCTTGAAAAAATTCTAAGCAATGTCTCTGATTAGGAGTGAAATGATTAGGCTGCCCTGATTGAATAAACTTCTTTTAATAACAAGATGAGAAAAAGGCCTGCTTCCTCCCGTACGAAGAGCAAGTACTTAGTTGTACAGTATTATCATAAATGCTAGCTTTGAGTGTTTTTTATTTACTGTAACGCATAATTATTTTATTTGAATTAAAACTAATTTTATAAAACATTAATTTTTTTACATAGAAATTTAGAATAGTGCACAAAATACACTACATGGAAATTTTGCCGCATGTATCGGCATGAATAGCTACGGTTAAATAAACTTTAAAAAGCATAATGAAAAAAAGTAAAATGAAATGGAAAGCAGAAATTCAATTCAACTTACCTGACAAGTGAGGGATTTGAAAACCAGGTAACTGGAATAATGAACCAGTACTTGCATGGCTTGGTTTTAACTCAATATAGCCACAAGAAGTGAGGGAAGCAATCAATAAAACTATATTGCGAAGGGCCTCATATGCTTCTTCAGAGGTATTCTGTTCTAGCCTATTGAAAAAAAAGAAGTTTTACAGAAAATAAATAAAGAAAGAAATATATATATTTTTTTTTAGTGTCTAAATTAGCACAACTTATGGCAAGAAAACTATACTTGAAATAAGGTACAAAACAATATTTACATTTATTTACTCACTCATTAAATAAGCTTTTAAAGGGTTAAAAGTTGTCATCAAACCTCAAACATACGATGGCATGAATATGCATAAATAAAAAGCTAATAAAAAAGTCTCAATGTCTCTCTTAGAAAGAAAATAATTAAAGTTTTAAAAGTGCTACCTTGTATATCAGACTCACTTTTACACTACTTTGTACTCATATGGAGTCAATAAATTTTGAATCTCTATTTAGATCAGTTTAGTAACTAGAAAACAATCAGTAATTTAAAAAAATATATAAAAAATGCTAAAATACTGCCTTTTGAAACATGTTCAGTACATTCATTGTTACCATAGAAAATGTTAGTACAAAAGAAAATGTTGAGTAATGAATATAATTTATACAAAATATTTTTGGGAAATGATACTTTTAAGTATTAACTCAAACAACTTTTAACAAATTATAAATTGATTTTGATGATAGATCTGCAATACAGCTTATTTTTATTAAGATTTAAAAAAAAAAATTACTTTATCTACAGCCCAAAGAATAGCAATTTTCCCCCAGGAAAAGCCTATGTAGCAGAAAATTGGGAATACATTATTTCTGGTGGTTCTTGCAACAATATTATATCTTTTCGTGAACCATTTTGCATGAAGTGCTGTGCTATAAAGACAGCTTAATTTGCTTTCCTTCGCATTTCCAGTGCATTTTTTGTCTTTTGATAGTGCATGTGTATTATATTTTGTGTTTTATAATGCATAAGTAAGGGTTTGTGTATTTTTGAGTGTAATGAAGCTGATTCTGTTCAGTTTTTTTAAAAATAGAAATAGTGTTTTACAGGAATATTAGTTATTTATTAAATTCAATAAAATATTTAATTTACAATGATTGTATTTTTTGCAAGTGTAACATTCATGAATGCTATAAAAAATTGCTATGCATGAAAGTATTGTAACAGTTTGGAAGAATTATTTATATGTGCACTTTGAAACCTGATAGGTTGGTCTGCAGAAATGAAGAATGTTTAAAGGTGTAAGACTGTTTTACAAAAAGTGTAATACTGTTATATTTCACAGAAAATGTGATACTACAGTGCTTTAGCTAAATGTTTTAG
Source organism: Cheiracanthium punctorium (assembly GCA_038373885.1). Classification (NCBI taxonomy): domain Eukaryota; kingdom Metazoa; phylum Arthropoda; class Arachnida; order Araneae; family Cheiracanthiidae; genus Cheiracanthium; species Cheiracanthium punctorium. The sequence continues at coordinate 109,950 of JAWZYV010005184.1, forward strand.
AGAAAGTGAGTAATTTTTTAAAATATTTTTTACAGTATTTATTAATTCAGATTGTTCAAACTTTAGTATAGCTAGATTCATTGACGAGTTTTTAGTTTAGTAGTGAACCACTCACCACTGGTAGCAAATTTTTGACGCAGTTTTTTGATGATTTTTAAGTTAGCATTTGTAACAGATTTTTAAGCCCCAACCCAACTTCACCATAGTCCACCCACAGATACCAGATCCAGTGATATTTCTTTAGGTTAACACAGAACTAGCATTCCACTTCCTCAATGTGGGAGCAGGATCCAGGTTGCCATTCTAGGGGGATGGGAAATCACTAAATTTTGTACTGGGTTGCAACTGAAAGAAAAGCACTAAAAGAATAACTACATTCAACATCTAGATAATTACCTAAGAAGAAACTCAGACAGAAAAATGTATCCCTGACAAGTTCGAAAGTCATCCAGAATAATCTGAGACACCTCACTGGAATCTTTCAAAAAACAAAAGACAGTCACAAACATCTCAACAATTTCCAGTGGTGATAGCTCCTGAACTCTTTGCATATTCTCCACACAAAGTGCAATACAAGCTTTATCTATTAAAAAAAAAAAAAAAAGATAAATCTAATCATGAAGGGAAATATGACTATCTGTGGAAATAAAGTAACTATTAATTCTAAAAAAGCTTATGAACTAAATAACTAAAATGCACAGTGCTTTGCTTTGGCAGTTCACATTAGTATCTCAATATATAATAATCATACAACTTATATACATAAATATTTTTATTTTAAGAGTAAATTAATCTATTTCTTATGTTTACATCATTTACATCATATCCATAGTTACTTAAATAAATATAAAATATTAGATTTGTGACAATTCAACAGCAATATTTTAGATAGACAGCAATTGGTGTGAATACTTAAGCTTTTCAATGAGTGGTGCTCAGCTAATAAAAAAAATATCTAATGCTTTAATAATAATACTTTTCAGAAAAGTTCTTTTTAGTACAGTATAACCTCGATATATATAGACCTATCGAGTCAACGGGACACTGGAAAAATTCGAGATATTGAGTTTTTGAGATAACGAAGTGAAATAAAAGGGAATCAGTTTGTAGGGGAAAACATTTATTTGAGATACCGAGGTTCAAGATATCGAGGTTACACTGTAGATATTTAAGTAATGGGTAGTTTTACAAATGCAGCTTTATATTTTTAAATCTAGATGTATACTTCATATAAGCTTGAATAATGCTGACAATGGTAGTCAGTGGTTAAGGTGTCAGACTGGTAACTGGATGGCTACATGCTTGATTTCTGACTACAGTTACAGACTACTGTGCACATGCACACTAAATCCACGGTTTTGAAAGTCTTGTTGGCAGTCCCTAGCAGTTTCTGACAGGTAGCAATATTCAGAAGTTTTTCACCTTTTAATGAGGACCTATATCCTGGTGGGAAAAGCAAGAGCAGGATTAAAAAGGCTGTAATTTGTTCCAACAGTAAATTCCTGTCTACTGTTGGATTCTTGTAAGATACCTTCTTACACCTTTTCGATACCTTCAGATCACAAATTTTCCCTAGCATTAATGATAAACAAAACTTAGATGAATTCAATTAAAGCTGCACAACAAATTTCTTTTCATAACACAGGAGGGAACCTAGAAGAGTTGCAGATAATGCAGGTAGAAAGATAGAAAGAAATACTTACTGTGGATGTAACTGACAACGGAATGGGAGAGGCCATGGCGGGAGAGGGTCATAAGCACTTCAGCAGCACTCTTCCTCCAGACAGTGTTATGTGCTGGACACCAACTTGTTATTGCACTGAACAACAATGCGAGATCATCTTTCCTGCTCAATTCTTCTGCTGGGCCAGAGTGGCTACAGAGTCTAACTAAAACCTGTCAGAAATAGACACAGTATATTTAGGTAGAGTTATGCTTTTCTGAAAACACACCTATTCTGAGCAGAGTTTTAAAAAAAATTCTGATATTTTAGCTTAAAAACAGGCAAAATTAAAAAGACATTCATGCAAAAGTATATTTTTTTCACGGACTTTCACTAAATCTGTTCACGAGCCAATCAACAGTGTATGGAGCTGACAATAGTGAATGTCCCTGCACTTAATTTATGACTTAATGAGTCAATACACTGATATTATTCATGAAATCCGCCTGTTCTGAATTCCCACAAAACCAAACAGTGATCAATCCCAATTAGTTCAGAATAGCAGGACACTACAGAACTTTTATGTTTTATGCTTGCCAAGCTTTTTGATGATTGAAGCATACACGTAATAGATAATCATTTCCCTTTAAGATTGCTGAGTTACATTAAAGCTTTGGACAATTCCTTTACTAAAAACTGTCAAAATAGCTTGATTAGCACAGTCAGATATTTTGTCTAGTAAGCAGGTACTTAACAGAAAACTACTTAAAACTGTTGCATTTTTAAGAATATGCTGAAATTACAGCATTATGACTGCCATGATTTGCAGTACAACAATATTAGATACAATCTGTTAATTTCTTCTTCAATTTTTCAAACTTTAGAAAAAAAAAAAAAAAAAACCTATCAAACTAATTCTACCCACTTTCTGATTTAAATACATAAACAATATACTGACATTGTTCCAGTTAAAAATATGTTTTATTTCCAAAGTTTTCTGGCAAAATAGATATTTACACAACTTCTTATTTGTAGATTATTATTCTTATTTAGTTAGATAGTTGACAGGATGCATTATGATATTTAGGAGTAAAGTTTTGGTTAAAGCATTTTCAGAGGTGCCATCCTTCAATGAGACTTATCATTAGGAATTGTGACGATTTTCAGTAGTTTTTTATGTTTGCGCGTAGTCAGTCGCATGGGCAATTAAAAAAAAAAAAAAAAAACGCAGCTTTGTGGGGGCAATAGAATTTAATTATACCATATTAAAATTGATCCTAAATTATTGAAATATAAAAAAAAAAAAACTTACCTTAATTATACCTTATTCAAAACATTTTGGGAAAACAAATTGCAACTCATGAAGGGGTAGATAATTCATCAAATTTAATATAAAAATATAAAAATAATCATATATACAAAAAAAAAACTAATTACACAGCACTACAGCGATAAAAATTCACTCACAAACAAATTTTTCAAGAAAGTGCGATAGTAACAATCTAATGAGAAACGGTAGCATACTGTGTAGGTTTTCATTTTGGGAGCGGAGGGGGTGGATGAGGTATTTTAAACATTTGTTTTTAGAGTCAATACAAATGCTTTAAAATAGCTGTTTTTTAGTAACTAATTTATGCTTTTGGAGGGGGGACCCGGTCCCCTCAGCCCCTTTTTTAAATACACCCCTGTTGAGAACATAAAAATATGCTCACACAAAAACACTTTGTTGTTCCATTACAATGGAATCCACCCACCAAATCTTCACAGTTTAGCATGGGCTGAAAACAAAAACAGAAGAGAGAAAGTGTAAAATGTGAGAAAGGGCAAAAAGAAAGAAGAAAGGCTCCACAGGCGTCCAGACTCAACACTTTTTATCCAATAACTGCTTGTTTGGAGCTTTGAGAGTGTTGTGCTGCAACTCTTTCAAAAATTTTAAATTTTCTGTTTTTTGAAAGAAGTAATATATAACATTCAAAAAGTACCAGTATATATTATCCGGCAGCAGATGATGCCTGCATTTACTTCTGTTTATTCATATGCAGAAGTTCATGGAACAAACCATTATAATATAGGCAGTCTAATGCTTTTCCAGGTATTCTGAGTTATAAAATGCAAAAAACAACACTCTCTCAAAACTGCACATACCGAGATCGAGAAATATGCAGATTATAGAATTGTAGATCATTCTACTGTTAAAACTACTTTTTGTAAATATATTCTGTACACTGAAAAATAAATGACTACACAAAATAAAAACTAATTGATGTTAATTTTTTATTTGATCAGTAATGTACCTAGGGGCGGGCCGCCCTGGGCAGCAAGTTAAAAACAAAGATCAGGGATGGCAAAATGACAAAACAGAAAGAATGATGCAACAGACTGATGGACAGAGATTGGAGGGGGGGGGGGGGGAGAGAATGCTAAAATCTAAAAAGAATGGGGTGGTAAACTCAAAGACTACATCAGCTACCAAGAGTTCTTGCTGAAGCACTAAATTTAGTGAAAAGAAAATACAGCAGCTTACAAGCAAGCAGGTGTATTAATTTCCGTGAAGCATAGATTGGGGGGGGGGGGAAGGGGATGGCTCATTTGCACAAGCTTCAATGTTCTTTCCAAAAACAGAAATTGCATTAATACTTAAAAATAGTAGCCATTTCACTCAAAATATTTAGCTGTTTTTATGTGCAAATAGCCTGCATAGTTGCCTATAGTAGAGAAACTAAGGCGAATCCATAGAGTAGTTGGCATCTCTGCATTTTTATACATGATACCATCAAAATATGAAAAACGGAAACAAATTTCCCCATCAGTCATTTTTATACAATCCAAAACTAGAGTTAAAAATATATTTTCAGGTAAAACTGTTTAATATATAAAAAAAAAAAGAACTAGACAGCTGTATAAGAAAAAAACTAACCTGTACAAAAACTTTTTGCAAAAGTATGCGCCTTTCTTTGGGGGAAAATTCACATTCAGGATCTATATCATCAGGATTTTCAATGGGTGGCAAATCAAAAAACAAGTACAGGCACTTCACTAAAGTAGAAGGTAATGATGATGCAGTCATTATATCTACTAACGGTGCATCCCCAGCAGCTAAAAGGTTCACAGCAGTCAACAACATCCATCCATTACTATGCTCTTCTGTGCTGGAAATCTCTAAAAACTTTGCTATAGCACAGCTTGCAGCCTCTGTGAAATAAAAAAGCACATCATGTAAATTTTGAAATGCTATTTATTTTGATAAAATGCATGTCTGGCAGTGGCTCAGTCACTGAAACTTGATTCCCATCAGAACAGCACCAGCATTGGCTAGTGGTTCGGAGGGCAAATACCTCTCTTAACTGAGTGTGCTGTGGACCATGTACACTAAATGGAGCTGGCACACATAAAACCTGTTGTGGTTCTGAGGGTGCTAATCCAGGTACTAAGACAGATGCAAAGCTTACATTTTATTGAGGAATAAAATGTAATATTCGTATAGGAGAGAAAAAGAATTGTAACTACAAAGCAGTTATGAGATTGTTTTTAAAGAGGGAAACATCCTGTAAAATTAGAAGTAATATGCTACAATAATAACCTTTAATAAACAATTAAATTAACATAATAAATATTGATAAGTGAAAATTAGTGTAACTGCAGATAAATTTTGAATATGAAAAAAAAAAAAAAAAATCTGCAGAGGATATTGTATGAGAAGAGTAGTAAATTTTAGACAAGTATTATAGTTTTCTTAAAGGCCAACACTTATAAGAGTCCGTTGTCGTACCCTCCAGCCTATGAAGGAAGTTTAATGGTCAATTTGCACATGCAGCCTATTGTAAAAAAAAAGGGAAATGCTGCAGGGTTGAAACATTTATGGGATTTTAATGACCAGTCGGGATTGCCAACAAAAGCTAACCCGTGAAACCACAAAACCACACCTTACACACAATGGGGAGATTTTCTCTGCAATCCAGTAAGAAGATACTGAAGAATACATTGAATTGCCATTCTAGTGTATGACAACGGATCGATATGAGCGGTGGCCTTAAAAGTGATACAGATTATCTATTATAGACTAAACACAGTAACCAAACTAAATAAATAGAGATGCACCGAATACCATATATTGCTGAATAGCAAATACCAAATATTTGGTTAAAATTCTCACCGAATATTTGGCCAAATACCGAATACTTGGTTAAAATTTATTAAAGCGTTATTAAACTTTGATTGCAATGATTAATTTAATCAGTTTTTTATTAAACAATATTTCATAGGGTGTAAAACTTCAAAAATTAAAATGCTGCAAAATTTAATATCCAAGTGTGTTTCTTTTATATATTATTAATAACTTTTTTAAATATTAGTGAAATGCTGGTAATTTTTTTACCTGGATATTTTACTAAAAAAATTATCAGTTAATTGACTTTACATATATATGAACACTTAATGTTACGAGTTTTTTTTTTTTTTCTGGTTACTGTTTCAAATTTAAATCAGTGAGTAATACCAAGGTTAATGTAATGTGTCATAAGATTTAAGAAAAATTGAAAGGCAACAAAATTCAAATTTAACATCTGAGTGTTTTCTCTTACATTACAACTAATTTCAATGTGATATTAGTTTTTTGTGTGATTGTGGAACGCTATGTTAGGGCTATCTGCCAAGAATGGCCTTGATAGGAGGACTTTCTAAGGGTTTCTAACGCCTATTCACATGTGATATTAGTAAGTAACAACTTGAATCAATTTAGTACTATGGTACTATACAATATCTTTCCTTCATGATATAAAAAATATGTATTTGTTTACCGATTGGTGAATACTTCAATTTGTTTATTATTCGGTTGCCGAATATTTAAGTATTCGGCCGAACTGAATATTCGGTTTGTCTGCCGAATAGGCAGTATACCGAATATTCAGTGCAACCCTATAAATAAATGAATATACCTATATATGTCAAGTTTGCAGACATCACTCAGATTCTGCAATAACAGGAAGCATAATTTAAGAAAAGTTTATAAAATAGGGTTAAATCAGACATAAAAGTATTTTTTTTTTAAAGAATGGAAATTGAAAAGAAAAGCTGCAAGTTTAAAAAAAAAAAAAAAAAAAAAAAAAAAAAAAAAAAAAAGGCTCAAATTCGTCAACTGAAGTCAAATTACATTTATAGCAATCGGACATAAAAACACATAAATGAGAACTTGAAAAAAATATTAATACTCACCAGTACTTTGATTTGATGCTCGCCGGCGTATTTCTGACACCATAAGTCTAGACACTAATTGACAAAATGTTAAAATGTCTGAAAACTTTTCCATCATATCTGACGAGGGACAATTTCCAAACACCTAAAGGATGAAATTCTGTCAAATTCTTAGAAATTTATAGTGCTGTAAAAGTAACGACAAAATGAGTATCCGTATGTATTTGTTACTTAGATGTTCACTATTCGTTACTAAGTATTCGTTACTCGTTACTTTCGTTACTACTAATAGAATAGGATCATACGCATCCGAATACCAAGGAATCTAAGGGATTACAGATATGTATTCTAATAGTACCAATACAAAGTACATTAAAATCAGACATTAGAAGAAACAGAAAATTTATTTAACATTTCAAAAAGTATAAAACTGAATGTGTAGATGAAATACATAACATCAACCACTAGAATTATAAAATTTACTATGAATTTGCCAGTAGTAGTTTGATACTGCTAGTGCAGCCATCTATGAGCGTATTATTTGCTAGATTATACTGAAAAGAGGAACAATAAAAATAAATATTTAAGAGATTGACATAAAATTTTTGGAAATACCCATAAAGATTGTAAAACAAATCAGTTTACCGAAAATCAGTGGCAATGTTTCGAAATATTTACAATGTGAATATGAAATAAAAGACGTAAGCATAGCAAAATAGTTTTACAAATTTATAAGAATAGTAAAAATAATAAAATAATCACACTACAAAATTAAATGAGAATATGAAAAAAAAAAAGAAAAAGTTAAGTTCGCAATCCTGCTTCGGAACCACCCTGAAAGAAAGAATTCTGATTGCACCACTATTTAGTACTAAAATGTTAGAAAGCCCGAAATTAGCACCCCTTACTAACGTGCTTCTCTTATATGTATTGCTCCTCTACAATTATAAGAACACCCCCCTCCCCCCCCCCGCAAAAAAAGAGTTCAACTGCGCATAATAACATACTATACACCGGATCGTATCCCCCCATTGTACGACCCATATCAATAGAGCAGCAGATAGTATATCCATCTCCATAACTGTAACGAAACATACGGATTCTTCCAAACCTCATCAAAACGATTCCATTCGGCGCGGCACAAACGAATTGCAACCAGAACATACTACTCCTCAAATACCGAAACTGATTTTTCCCTCCCAACAGCGAGAATCCATAATACTTCCGGTATCTAGTAACGGAAAGGAACATACTATTACTCAAATACCGAAATTCATTTTCTCCCGTTCGAAGTTCGAACCTGGTCGATCCGAAATGCAAACTCGAAAGTCATTTTCCCCATTGAAACCGCGATCCGATATCCAGTAACCCCAGTAACAAATAACGCCTCGCCTGGCAGTCTGTATTCGAAGTTCGAAGCTGCTCGATCCGAAACATCTTCGGATCGAGTAACGAGTAACGATATCAACCGAAAAGTAACAATTCGTTACTTCGAGTCTGAGTGATTATCCGTATCTTAGTACCGAATACATGCGGTTTGCTTCAGCTCTAGAAATTTATAAATAAGCCACAGTTTATAAATTATGTTCAGCAACAATTCCTCTTTAGCTCAGCTAATTTTAAAAAGAAATTTAAAAAGAAGCTAGACTGATAGTGGCAGATACAGAGGAGGGAAAGGAGGCTTCAACCAGCCCTAAAAGACATGGTTTAAAGGTAAAATTTTTCACCACAGTACACTTTATTTAAGTCAAATGAGTTTTTTTTTTTTTTTTTTTTTTTTTTTAGTCATCCTAAAACAATTTTCATTATTTTAGAACAGCAGTTTGCTTTATTCAACATTTTATTCTGGCCAAAAAAATCTTTTTTTTTTTTTAAACCCTCCTCCACAAAATTTCTGTATTTGCCTCTGTAGATTGCAGTCAAAAGAAACACTTTTGATGAATGAAAAGTCAATATATGGATGTTGGCTACATAAATAACCAATTCACTTATTTTAATCATTGGTCTTTTTAAAATCACTTGATACTATGAAATATTTCTGCAAAATATTCATGAAACCATTTATTATTTTACACCATGGTTTCAATTGACCATGCTTGTTGATACAATTTTTAAAATATTAAAAATGGACATGTTACTGGAGCTTTTAATTGCATTATTTGTTGATGTATGATGATTACAGACAGTGAATTATCAGCAGGATTGCAAATAGAGAAAAATAATGAGTGAAAATTTCCACAGGCTAATGAGGTCTAACTGTGTTTATAAATCAACATAGTTTTATTACTTAAATTATCTATAATTAAAGCAACTCAAACTTAAGGTTCAAATGAAGAGTTTTTTTTTACAAATGTTTTATCAATTATTTTAATAAAGATTATATAAATATGTATGTTGGCCTTCTGCTACCTCTCCCCAAACTTTTTTTTCAAGATGGTGGTTGGCAAGTATTAGCATATAAAGACATAAATAAGAAATTTGAGACCAGACAGGACACACCATTTAAAAAATTTAAATATTTCGTATTTTAATAATCTAACAATATATTTACTTATCAATAACATTTTGAGCAAGCTTAATAGTAACTAAACAAGGCTTGATTCAACTGACCTTGCAAAATAAAGGCAACATATTGTACAAGCGCTGTTCTTGTTCATTTTGGTTTAGAGGATGGGCAGGGTGTGCTAGTTCACTAAATAGTTTGTGTAGATGCATTAGTCCTAATGCGGTATGTTGTGTTGATTGAGGAGGATCTTCACCCATTGCTGCTCCCCGAGAATGGCCGACGAGCAATTTTCTCATAATGTTCATGTTTGGACATCAGCCTGCAATTACGAAGAAACAGTTAATTGATGTACATAAATTTTAATACATCACAAATAAAAAGTGATACCAATGAAAATTAAAATATATCCTAATCTTATTTAACATACCAATAGCAAGTAGAGGCTCAAGGGTCATTTTCAAAATTCAGTACCATTTGCTGTCTGTGCATATAAAATATTTTCTACAAGTTATAAAAAAATTAAATGATCTTTCTTTTTATCAAACAGTTTCTAGTACAGGAACAATAGATTAAAAAACATACTATTTAATTAAAAAAAAAAAAGGAAATGAATAGAGAAGATACTGAAATATAGCTGTCCGAATCATAGAACATAAAACGTGTTATCCAGAATTACTGCCCCAAAACTAAAATTTCTGCCCTGCCATGCTTTAGCATTGTGAAATAGAGTTTAAATTACATTATGAAAAGCCCCTTTTTTTAAGGTTTTAAAAAAATAATAAATGACTTTTGATAATTAAATATATCTTTCTGGACATTGATGTCATGTCTGTTAGCCTACATTATTTTAAACTTTGTAAACAACAAAATTGAAATTAGAGAATAGCAACACTTGTTTACTATTAGAATGTGGTCAAGAAAGAAATATAAGCAGACATCTTGAGTTTTTGGCATTTGACTGAAAAAGCAAAAGCCTATTTGTGATAAGTGTATTCTTGTAGCATGTCATGTCAGTTACCTTAATTAATTGTATAAAATATATTTATTTATTTGTTAATGCAATTGATTCATTTAGATCATTAGTTTTTTAGTCTAAATTAATGTTTCCTTTTCGGTTCTTGTGGAATTATTTAGACTAATGAATTTTTTTTCTTTGAAATGCCTGTGTCTTTGAAATGGCGTGCCTGTTACTATAATAAGTAACAGACATGCCATATTTGGTAACAGACATGACAAACAAAAACTTACAAAATATTTTTTAAATGGAAAAGGCTATATTATATGGACAAAAGGACTCTATACCTATGTAACATATCACTTTGCATTATTTTATGCTAAACATAAGTGTACAAATTTCAAAGAAAATGTCCGGTAACAGACATGACAAATTTCATCAAGTCTGATAATGGAAAAATGCAAAAAAATAAATAAAAGAAAAAATGCAATGAATAATACTCAAATAATGTTAGGAAACAAGGTATGTTTTATATTATGGAAAAAAAACTACTTATTTTTTGAAATTATATTTTTGCTTCTTAAATTTCCAAATGGCACCCAATTTTGAAAATGACCCTCGCAAATGACTTATCTAAAAGATATATTTTCTTTCCATCAAAAGAAAAATACATATTAAACCTACACAAATAGAAGATCAAAATGTCAGGAATGTTATACATTTTTGTTACTATTCAGTGCTCAGCTTTTTTTGTTTGTTTGTTAGTTGAATATTTATAAACCGAAAGCTGCTGCACATTTGTCCAAATAACTTGAGGATTTGGACCCTTTTTGAGCCCCAAAAAAATAAATAAAAGAAAAAATGCATGAATAATACTCAAATAATGTTAGGAAACAAGGTATGTTTTATATTATGGAAAAAAAACTACTTATTTTTTGAAATTATATTTTTGCTTCTTAAATTTCCAAATGGCACCCAATTTTGAAAATGACCCTCGCAAATGACTTATCTAAAAGATATATTTTCTTTCCATCAAAAGAAAAATACATATTAAACCTACACAAATAGAAGATCAAAATGTCAGGAATGTTATACATTTTTGTTACTATTCAGTGCTCAGCTTTTTTTGTTTGTTTGTTAGTTGAATATTTATAAACCGAAAGCTGCTGCACATTTGTCCAAATAACTTGAGGATTTGGACCCTTTTTGAGCCCCAAAAAAAATAAATAAAAGAAAAAATGCATGAATAATACTCAAATAATGTTAGGAAACAAGGTATGTTTTATATTATGGAAAAAAAACTACTTATTTTTTGAAATTATATTTTTGCTTCTTAAATTTCCAAATGGCACCCAATTTTGAAAATGACCCTCGCAAATGACTTATCTAAAAGATATATTTTCTTTCCATCAAAAGAAAAATACATATTAAACCTACACAAATAGAAGATCAAAATGTCAGGAATGTTATACATTTTTGTTACTATTCAGTGCTCAGCTTTTTTTGTTTGTTTGTTAGTTGAATATTTATAAACCGAAAGCTGCTGCACATTTGTCCAAATAACTTGAGGATATTGAACAAAAACAGGGATCATGCTAACATGCATATTTTACCAACTTTTTCAAAATAATCCATTTTCTTTCATAACATTGACCCCCATGACATTTAAAAAAAAAAACTCTAGAAGCACACTCAAAAACCCAATTTTATGTCCCTATGTCAAATTTACATATTTTCAAAAAGGACCCACAAAATGCAGCAAAAGACCCCAAACAATTAACTTTTAGTTGGAGTCCCTGGCTCCACGAATTTACGAATCCAATGAGGGCTTCTGAAAAATATTTCTTAAACATGGAAATTTAGTACATGTAACATACAATTTTGCAAAATATGCATTAGAAAATTAGTACATTTAACAAAGAATTTTGGAAAATATGAAATTCCCAAAACTTAATTTCAAGATTTTAAAAAAAAGTTAGAACATTTTTTTTCTTCCTTGAATGCAAAATCTGTATTTTATTTCAAGTTAAAGTCATTATGAACATATAATTCAAAATATTTTATTAAACTTTAACATTGATTTCTGAAACTATTTAATAATTAAATTAAAAAAGCTATTATATCATACCATAAAGAAACAGCACATAATTGTCAAAAAAATTTAATTTTTGTTGGTTTTACATTGAGATATTTGTTGATATGCATGGAAACCATTACAATATCCACCATAATAAAAGATATCTTATTCTCATCAAAATGCCTAAAATGTTACATTAACTGAACATATAAATTAAAAAAAAAAAAAAAAAAAAATATGAAATTTCAACCAGCCTTTCATTCTATTTTTAACTTAAAAGTAGCATTTTACAAATATTAAATTACCATTTTAAAATTTCTTAGTCACCGAATATTTGATGTTGACCTAAAAATTGGCTAAATATTCAGTATTCAGCAAAATAGCAATTTAACATAACCTTAGAAAATATACCAGTTTTCATCAACATTAATTTAATATTAATGTGTGCTGACATAAAATAATGTTAATCAATAAAACACAGAATTAAGATTTTTAATAAAATTATACTACACTAATAAACAATAAAAAGATATAGAATGTTGAAAATCAGAAGAAAACCACTATCCATAAGCTAATTAAGAGAATGTTTCCAGTATGACAACATAATCATGATATTTAAGAGAATATTAATTAAAAGAAAAAAATAGCATGCAAAATTAATACTTAACAGGTCATTATAATGATTAAATTTATAAAATATTACTGCATTCTAAGAATAGCAGATCTCAAAATTGCTTTGCATTTCTCTTTTGAAAAAGAGGGCTGGGGGATGGTATATTATTGGTTAAAATAGGTATACAGGAAGCATCCTACAGCATCATTTAACTACACATAAAAAGTCCTTAAATATAAAACCTTCATCAAAATAAAATAAATTACAATACTGAATCGTAGTTTTATATACATTCCTCATATAATAACTGTATTATCACTTGCTAGTACTTTTGCAGAGAGAAAAAATAAATAAAACAAAACTAGATATATTTCATGTAAACACAATTCATCTGCATGGATAAACTAGAGCAAAATTGAGAAACAAAGTTTATAGGATACTCGTTAACATAATCAAATCAATCAGACTTACCAGTCATGTATCAAAAATCCATTTTAGTACCATTATTTATATGGAAACCAAACATAATTTCGGATCAAAACAATGTTTGCATTACACGACCAAGTATGAGAAAGGGCGAGGTAACTACCTTAAACAAAAATATTAATATAAATAATACAGAATATGCAAATTAAGCATTAGGCATTCATGCATTAATAGTTTGAATAAGAGAAAGAAAAAATCAATTATTATTAAAACTGAGGCGGAAATTTCGACCCACCATGAATCAGATGAGCCCAGACATTTTAAATCAGAGTTGAGAAGTGACAGCGTATCAGTGCAGTGTGTATTTTGCCTATTGAATTATGAAATCATTAATTTTTCATTATTAAGTATGATGAAGACATAATACAATGAATTTTTAAAAATTTATTAATTTTCGTTTAAAGTTTAGAGGGAAAGGGGGGGAAATTAAATGCACTTAATGGACATTTAATTTTTTTAAATAAGCCGTGATTTAATGGCAACCTCTGCATCTGTCAGTGATGTTTACAAATTGTAGGGAAGATGTCTGCTCAATTTTTATATGTAGCTCGATACGATTTATCTGCGGGTCATAAATTTGTACTATTATTTAAAGAAGGAGATCTTTTCATTCCGATTCCGAGTGTTTCAAATAACCCTAACTGGGCTGTATGTGTTGACACGAAAGGAAAAATCGGTTATGTTCCCTATACATACGTAGCCAATAAACAAGTAGGATTTTCTTCAATGTTAATTATGTATTTGTGCTCATAATTCTTGTTTTGTTCATTACATTCATTGTTACTTATAAGACTTTTGTTGTTAAAAAAATTCACTCCGGCATTTTGTTTTTAATGGTTTGCCGGTTGTAAATTGATCAGGTTTTATAGGCAGTGTATTCTATCAGTGGCGGCTCCTCCATTTGAGCACGTGAACCCCCAGAGGAAAAACTAAAAAATAAGCACATTAACAAATTAAATAAAAAATATATACATTAAGTACACTTCTAGATTTTAGGTGATTTAAAACGCGAGTTTTACTCTCCCTCAACCCCCTACTATTATTTATTTATTTGCCAGGAGAGGACAGCTCGCTTCACTGAATGTGTCGCTTAGAGCTGCATATACGTCGGTAAAATCATACAAGACGGTGCGCACCCCATGTAAACACGGCGACAGTCGTTGGACAGTGACTGTCGCCAACCATTTTGCACGATCAGCAAAGTATTTTAACACATTAAACTTGCACGTTATTTCACTAACAAAAACATTAAAACAAAATACAGCGTCCATATTTAACCAAAAGAACGTCTGCAAATTCAGTAACAGGCAATTTGAAATGAGCAAACAGTGGACCGTTTTCAACTAAAAAAACTACAGTGGATTAAGCAACCTAGTTGTACAGTTATGTAAACTAGGTAACCAGTGGACCGTTTTTAACTAAAAAAACTTCAGTGGATTAAGCAACTTAGTTGTACAGCTATATTAAACTAGGCAATCAGTGGACCGGTTTTAACTAAAAAAACAACAGTGGATTAAGCAACCTAGTTGTACAGCTAATATAAACTGGGCCAACACTGGCCAGTTTTCAACTCCAAAAACATTGGTGTCATTTTTTTGAGTTGAAAATGGGCCAACAACCTAGTTGAACCCCTCATATAAAGTCAGTATGATTAGAATAGCACATAAATAGCACTTACGAAAACATACACATCCAATATCAATTTAAAATTCGCATTAAAAACCTTAAACATTGCGAAGATTCGTTAAAAAAGAGCACTTACCTTTATTTTTTTTTAAATAACCGCTCAGACATGTCTCTATCACCTACCGGCTTATAACGTAACACCAGCATGCTTTCTTTTATTTAGCTTGGACTATATTCTGTATACGGTGCTTTGTTTACATATCAATGTTTTTGTTTACAAATCGCTATCGAACAATGTGATGCTAGAGTGAGCGATGCACCGCCAAAGTGAAGTTACCTGCCGGTGGTAGTTGTGACTGACAACCATAAAGAATACGTGTTTCGTCAGGTTTGGGAATTTGAAATTGTTTCTGTTATTGATGGAAGGGAATGAAATGTGTTATGTTAATATATGAAACGAATTTGTGCGTGTTTGTTAGAAATATAGTGTGAATATAACAGCTAAATAAAAGAAAACATGCTGGTTTTACGTTATAAGCCGGTGGGTGTCGGGAACATTTCTGAGCGGTTATTTAAAAAAATATAAAGGTAAGTGCTCTTTTTTAACAAATCTTTGCAATGTTTAAGGTTTTTAATGTAAATTTTAAATTGATATTTGATGTGTTTATGTTTTCGTAAGTACTATTTACGTGCTATTCTAATCATACTGACTTTATAAGAGGTGTACAACTAGGTTGTTTAATCCACCGATGTTTTTTTGAGTTGAAAACGGGCCAGTGTTTGCCCAGTTTACATTAGCTGTACAACTAGGTTGCTGAATCCACTGAGGTTTTTTTAGTTAAAAACGGTCCACTGGTTGCGTAGTTTACATAGCTGTACAACTAGGTTGCTGAATCCACTGAGGTTTTTTTAGTTAAAAACGGTCCACTGGTTGCATAGTTTACATAGCTGTACAACTAGGTTGCTGAATCCACTGAGGTTTTTTTTTAGTTAAAAACGGACCACTGGTTGCATAGTTTACATAGCTGTACAACTAGGTTGCTGAATCCACTGAGGTTTTTTTTGTTAAAAACGGTCCACTGGTTGCATAGTTTACATAGCTGTACAACTAGGTTGCTGAATCCACTGAGGTTTTTTTAGTTAAAAACGGCCCACTGTTTGCTAATTTTAAATTGCCTGTTACTGAATTTGCAGACGTTCTTTTGGTTAAATATGGACGTTGTATTTTGTTTTAATGTTTTTGTAAGTGGAATATATGTGCAATTTTAATGTGTTAAAATACTTTGCTGATCGTGCAAAATGGTTGGCGACAGTCACTGGAGCTTGGCGATAGCCAAGCTCCAACGGCTGTCGCCGTGTTTACATGGGGTGCGCACCGGCTTGTATGATTTTACCTTTAGCTTTATATTCACACCCTATTTCTAACAAACACACACAAATTCTTTTCATACATTAACATAACATATTTCATTCCCTTCCATCCATAACATGAAACATTCAAATTCCCAAACTGACGATACACGTATTCTTTATGGTTGCCAGTCACAACTACCACTGGCAGGGTACTTCACTGCCGATGTGCATCACCCATGACGGCGCCAGAAGTATCACCAAATGAAACATGTAAACAAACATTGATATGTAAACAACACCGGATACGGAATATAGTCCTATACGTCCTTACCGTAATTTCCCGCCACAATTTGGAACCTTATTGGAAGGTGGGGGGGACTTCTGAATATTGGCACCCCTCGGAAACTGCTAGCGACCACCGAAGAGACTTTCAGAACCACAGATTTAACGTGCACGTACACCGCATGTACACGGTGGTCTTTAGTGGTACGCCGGTATCGAACCCACTACCTTCCGGTGACGAGTCCAATGCCTTAACCACTGGGCTACCACGGCCCTTCCCTTACTATTATTAAAAATGCTTATTATAGCTAACGCTGTATCAAAGATTACTACAGCATAGTACTTCGTAACTCGCATGTTGGTCGGCCAAGTGGCCTTCTGAACCGCTCTCGAGAAAAGACGCTGAGAGAATTGCGGGAGAAGTAAGCTGCTGTTGATATCACTCTGTTCGAACATTTTTAGTGTGCTCTCAGGGATGATTTTTTTTTTACCGTTATCTCTTCTGGATTCTCGATTTGTTTGTTATGTTCGGTTAGTTAATCCGTTATTTTCATTTTCTTATTATTTTCTTTATTTTTATCATTTTTCACAATATATTTTACGAACTGGTGTAAATAATAAAGATGGGAGTAAAATAAGTGTTTCGGAGCTGATGAATTACATTTTTCAGTATTATCCTTTGAAAAAAAAAATGAATTAAAAAATGAAAACTGCACTTTTGCTAAAACTTATCTTGATGACAAAATGTAGGACCAAAAATTACTTCTTTTCTTTCAGTTGCATGCATTGTTTTACTGCTTTGCTGGAAATGCAAATATATTTTAACTTGTAAGGTGTGTGGTATCTGCATATTTAATTGTTGAAATCTATTTTGTGAACCTCCATTTAAATAACCCACTAGCCGCCACTGTACTCTATTATGTAACAGAGTTTCTTAACCACCAAGTCTCGCCTGGGTGCTGAACTCAAGCATGAAAATTGAGGTGGTCTGCAAAAGACCGTATATATTAAAATTTATTATTTAAAAAATTTTTTGGGTAGGCTGCAATATGAATTTCAATATTTTATTTTTCTGTGGGAATTTCTTGGGGTCTTGAATAGAAAAAATAGAATCTGTAAAAATCCCTACTTGATGAAAGGTAATATTCAAATATATTTTTATCCCTTAATATAAATTGTGAAACAAGGCAAGTTTATATCATTTTCAATTGAACAAATCAATTTTTTCGTGTAGCTTTATCTTTTGCTATTTCAAGGAATGCCTTTTTAAAAGTTAAATGGTGAATTTTCGCTTTAATACTGATAGATGTTTCTTAGTTAAAAAAACAGGGTATAAATTTGTTCAAATTACTAAAAATTGATTTAACATGTGTTATATCGAAAAAAGAACATTTAGTAAAAAATTGAGATAAGTTTATTCTGTGATTGGTATTTCCAAAAAATACAAATTACGGAATATTTTGTCATTAAATTTCTCATTAAATTTCAATTAAGTAATTGAATTTCAATTGAGTAATTTGTCATTAAATTTCTCAGCATTGAGTTTCAATGATAAATAATGTGGAGCAACTCCATTATTTGTCACACTTATCAACTTAAATTTTTGGCTTTTATAAGAACTCTCAAAAATATTTTCTATCAGAGCTGTGCCCTTGCAAGTAGTAAAAAAAATCAATGATTGCAAACTTCATGCAAAACAAAGTCATTTTTTATTTTCAAAGAGAAAGGTCAAATTTCTTTTATTTCACTTAAAGTTTCATTTTATTATTTTGTGCCTGAAAGAAAATTAAAAAGAGCCTTTTGTCATATCTAAGTAAAACTGAAGAGTTATTTACTATTCATTTGTAAATGCTATATAATGTGAGTGTTGAAATTAAATACATGTTTCATTTTGTCTAATGAGCTGTAAAGAGTATCTTCCCAAATAGTCTGAAAAAAGGACAATTGCTGTGTTAACTAAGAAGCCTTATCCAAATCCAAATGAAAAGCAAGCCACTTTGACAAAGAGTTGTTGATGATGATCGATGCAAAATTGTGTTATTTTTCTCATACAATTTTTGATAAAAAGTACATTGTTTTTGCAAACAGTATTCTGTTAATGATGCCAAATGGGAATTAATGATAATAAATTATTTAAAATAATTATTTAGCTAATTTTATTTATTGTTTTTCAAACTAATGGCACACATATTTAAGTTGAATTTCTTCAAAAGTGAGCATCTTTCCACTTTTTTTTTAAGAGACACAATATTTTGTTTTTGCTTAGAGTGGTTCAAAAGCTAAGTCCTGCCTTGCTTCTATTTCTTTTTGTGGAAAATGTGATTGTAGCTTAATCATTGCTCTTCACAACCAGTTTTGTGCTCAAAATTTACTTTAAAAAACATTCTATTTTAGCTTTATTTAAGGTATTGACTTTTTAAAAGTTAAGAGAAAATTTATAAGAAGATTGATAAGCATTCACAGTATCTATTGAACTACAGATGATTTAAAGGGAAAGAGAAAAGCTCTATTTGTATTTAAAATATGATGATTTGTTTTTGTGTTTCCAACAGGTATCTAAAGATGAATTACTATGGTTTATTGATGATGTATTAGAAAAGTTACATTCTGATTCACCTAATTCTATTTCTAAACTGACTAGAGATGTTATCAGGTAAGTTTCTTTTGCACAGTTTATTTGGAAAAGGCATTATAATTCCACAGCTCATTTTAAAAAAATGCAATTTTTCTTAATTTGTGGGCAAATCTATAACTTTTTTTCTGGTTTGTTTAATTATGTAACATACTTTGTTCTATTTTTTGCTTTATAGTGATTTAACACGCAGAAGAGCAGAATTGAGTGAAGAAATAAGTAAAAGAGAAGATGGTACTTATTTTTTTAAATTATTCTTATTCCTAACTGCTAATTTTTTTTCTTTTAGTTTTTTTTTTTTTTTTTTCACACCAATAATAAAAAGTTTATTTTCTTGAATGTAGAACAAATTTGCATTTGAACAAAAAAGGCAGAGTTTTTCTCAGAAAAACTTCATCATTATAATTTGTTAACAAAAATTAATATTTTAAAAGGGGTCCGGGCCCCCTGGACCCTCCCCTTGAATATGTCCTTGCCCCTCTCCTGGGTCAGAGATAGCTATCCAATGGTAGGGGTTGGGAGATTCTTCTTCAGAAGTGGCAGACAAGGAAGCAGTTTCCCTCTGTGTGAGTGTCAGATAAAATGGCAAAACTGCATATAGAATTGAATGTATTATATGCTTTTGAAAATAAAATGAAAATTCCATGAAGTGGTATTAATTTTAATACACTTCTCAGAGAGATGTTACACTACAATACTATGAAGAAAATCAGACATGTAAGTTTGTTTGTTTACATCTGAAAGATATAGTGCTACAGAGAAGAGTTATCCAACATACTGACCAAAGTGCAGCCTTCCAAAGGTTTGAGTATGGCCCTCCAACTATTATGTAGAATTATCATTTTTATGGTGGATTTATAAAATAAAAAAAAGAGAGAGAGAAAGTTGTTTCTCTCATTAACTTAGCATTTGGATGTAAAATAAAGAAATAAGGTAATAAATTCATATGGAAAATTTTAATATCTAACATTATGAGCTGTTCTAGCATATTTTCTTTACTATTTATTTATTTATTTGCACAAGTTAAAATGAGGGATTTATTTAAATCCCCTTTGACACATTCGTTTGCGAATGCATTCCAAGCACCCTAAAAAAAAAAAAAAAAAAAAAAAAAAAGACTCTTCTTAACTTCCTACTCCCAGAAAGAAAATGTTCATTGCATTAGCCCACAAGTTTTATGAAAAATTTTGAAGTGTCCCCTTACCATCTTCGTAAGGAGGGGTTCAGTATGGTGGTCTTCAGTTGTCATCCCATTCAATAAGGGCCAACAGAAGTTTTGGGATTTTGAGGGCCTCCTATCTGTGTTTTTAAGTTTCTGCCCCCTCCAACCCTACCCCCTTACTATGCCACTGCTCTTTACACTAAAACATTAGACAATTCTATTTTACAGGTAGGGGAAGTTGGGGTAAATGAAACAAAATTTACTTTTTTTTTCTCTTGTTCACAAATTTGCATGTACAAAAATAAAATTAATGGACACTTTTAATACTCTTTTACCCCATCTAAATGATTTTTTTGAGTTTATAAATAGCTTTTTCATATTTAATGTTATATTACAAAAGGTAAATATCTGTCCGTGTTTCCCTGTACCCCAAATACTGGGGTACAGTGAAACACTTACTAACACTTCACAAACACTCAAATAATATGAGTCAAAATTCGAATTTCAGCATTTATGTTTTATGTACATTTATAATAAACATTAATGAGACATAAATATGAAATTTAAATGCATTTAAAACACAAATTTAACTAAACTGTTATATCTTGAGATGAAAACATAATACTTTTATTAGAGGTTAGCTTATAGTTCTTCATTTTATATTAAATTTACTAAAATCAAATTCAAAAATTAGCATTTCTGTTTCCTTTCTGTACCACCTGAAGGAACAAGAGGTGGTAGTTTTGATACAATTTGAGTTTTTCAAAAATGTATGCTTCCAAAGAATGCACAAATTTGAAGCTTGAACTTAGTCATTTGGCGTACAGAACTTTGCATTCTGTTTGATATAAGTTTATTATATCCCCAACCGAGTACATTTCTTTACATTTAAGTTCACCTTCCTTGATTAAAACATAATCATTTAGAGAGATACTACTTGTGTCATACATGTTATTTGAGAATAGCTCATAGTCTGTACTGTTTGGATTGTTACATTGTTAGTTAAAAGATAATCTAGATTGTCACCATCTTCAGAGTCTGAAGAAGATAAAGTACCATTTAAAAACAATATTTTGTTAACTTTATGTGCTCTATGGAGATCTCAATCTAAATATTTAACAGTAACATCTTTATTTTAAGTGAATACATTCACCCGGATTACAGTGAAATATGTTTCATTGTATCCCATCTGCAAGTGTTTCATTATACCCCAAATTGAGGCTACAAACTAAATGAATTTTTACTAATTCCTAAAATTAATTTTTTTAATTCTGGCTTTTAAAGTGTGAAGACCACACCATAGTGATCACAATATTTGAAAAATAACTATACCACCCAAATACACAAGTAATTAGCACAGCAGATAAAACTAATAAAGAGAGCGATGGGAGGGAGTTTAATTTAGCTGATGTTATTGTAAATGTGAGAAGCCTGCAATTAGTTTTTTATCTTTGTCGAAAACGAGGAGGTAAACCAAAATTATTTTTAGTTACAAAATTTACTTTCATTGGGGAAATCCAATAACTTTCTATATCTCTTGTTGTAAAAATGTGATTGTCTTCAAATCACATCAGCAACTGGAACATATATTTGTATAATAGGTGTGTGAGTTTAAACTTTCTGTGACAAATCCTATTGATTTTAGGTAGCATGTTTCATTGTACCCCAACTTCTCCTATTTGCATATTACACGTTTGCTTGTTAGAAATGTTCTTTATATTAAAAAAAAGAATATATATATATGTAATGTATAAAAACCCAAATTACCTTTTTATACATTACATATATTTTTTCTTTATAATTTTTTTTTTTTTATAGATATTCTGCTAATTTTTATAACTAGCATTGTCTTTTACTGTCTATTTTGAACTTACTGTGAAATTTACTATTCATATTATTTTTAACTCCTGACTTTTTTTTTTTTCTTCTTCTACCTTTTTTTTTTTTTTCTTTTTAACTAGACTTTAAACAAAACAAAGCTGATTTTATTGTGACTCAAAATGCTGCTGAAGAAAATGCAACTGAAGTTAAAAATGTGGAACAGAAAGTTTCTGTTGAAAAAGAAGAATATCAGTTAACTAAATTTTCTGTAGCTGGTTCAAATAGTATTAAAATTGAAAGCAATAAATTAGATGAAAATGAAGTTGTTTCAAAGAGCTCTGCTGAAAGCGGTATTGTTACAGATGATTTAGACAGAAGTAATATTCTTCTAAATAATACTGAACAAGATGGCACTATTATTGGAAAATCTGTTGAGCATAGCCCAGATGTTAAGAGTTCTGTTGAGTCTGGTACAGTTCTCAAAGATTTAGCTGAATCTGGTTCACAAACTGAAACTATTTCTAGTGATATTGTGCCAACTTGGTTAGTGCCAAACTTAATAGAAAATGTTCGATGCAATACTCATCTAAGCCATGAAAATTCTAAAACTGCCATTGATGTCATCATCAACACATTTGCTGATGCACTTCCTCATCTTAGTTTTATATGGCATCAACTAAAAGAAAACTTGGATAAGTGCGAAATAATACAAGTAAGTTGAGGCTTCTACATTTTTTGCAAGTGTTATAGTATTTAAAAAAGATATGGCAAACACATTTCAATTTTTATAATTTTCTACTAATTTAAAAATACTGACTCTCTAACAGGGAATAAAAATACAGTAGAACGTGCTTATAACAGTGTTGGGATTGGGGCATTAGAAATATATTGGTATAGACAAGTTGAGATTTTGTACATAGGGAGTGTTTCCTCTAAATATCAGAATAATGATAAAATATACTTAATGCTCTGAATAAAACTTTGGTCATCATGGAACATATCTTATATCCTGATTTTGAAAATGTGATAACTTAGATGGTGAATTTTTATTTTATTGGAATGAAACACATAATAGATATACCTATTAGTTATCTAAAGATTTGTTGTATTTTATAGTGCATATTCTTTATGATTCAATAAAAAGAAAATTTAGTTATAATTTTTACAAACAATATACAGTAGTACCTTGAGATAGGAGTGGCTTAGCATGCGAGTTTTTTGAGATACGAGTCATCATTAGGTCAGCTTTTGACTTGAGATATGAATTAGAATTCAGGGTATAAGTAATATTTGATGGCATTACAAACCCTACTACACACCATTCACATAATAGTCATGTCGAAGAATATCTGAATGAGCATTGGACTTTTCATCTTTGAACAGAATGTCAAGAAAAGAAGCATAAAGAAGTTAAATTAAACAAAAGTGAAGTAAAAGAAAAAATTAATACTGTATGCTAAATGGCTTTTTCAAAGTATGTTTGTTTGGATTTTCTTTCTAATAGTATGTATATATTTAATTTGTACCTATAAAATATATGTTTCTAATATGATAGATTAATCACATTTCAATGGGACAAATTGATCTGAGGTGCTAGTATTTTGACTTACAATCTCAGTTGAAACAACAAATTAAATTCATATCTCAAGATACCACTGTATATAATTGTATGCGTCAAATGAAAAAATAAAAATTATTTTATTTTATTACACCCCCCCCTTCTTCCTTAAAAAAATGCTATTTAGAAAAAATCTGCTAATTGCATATTTATATATATATACAGTGTTTTCACTAGAGTGCGAGAATCTCACATTTTTTCCCCTTTTTCTCACATTAAAAAATTATGACTACGAGAAATATGCGCACCCTACAAATTAGTTTCATTCTGTGAAAATTCTCACATTTCAAAAGATTAAGGCACTTATTCAAGAAAAGTCGCGCCTGCTTCCATTTTTCATAAAGTGGTTATATATGCAGAATTGGGTGTTTACTCGAGGCAGGAGTAAATACCCATTTACAAATACCTTACCCACTGGGTATTTACCCAACCCAAATCTACAGTGAGAAATTCTCACCTATTTTTTTGAGTAATGAAAACCTTGATATGTATAGTAAGCCTTGTACTACCTTTTTTTTTTGGTGGGGTGGGGGAGGTAAGATTTATAATTATCATTATAGATATGTGCATTTAATAGGAAATTATGGCTATAGACTGGTACAAAATACTATGAGTAAATATGGACTTTAGCAGGACCAATATGGACTTTAGCAGGACCAAAAAAAAAAAAAAACTCTGTAGGCACATTTATCATTTGTTATAGACAAAACCGTTATAGACAGGTTTCGCTGTATCATCCAGTTGAGTCATTAAATAAACTAATTTCTAGATTCAGATATTATAGCTGCATTGTATGAGTGATAGCAATGCCGGATTAAAACAGAGCGGGGCCTATAGCAAATGTTATCAAGGAGCCCCGTGTTCATTAATGCACTCAGAAGTATTTCTTTTTTTTTTTTTTTTTTTTTTTTTTTTGAGGGGGAGGATTTCACCCTCGCATTATAGTAGTATAGATAAATTAACTGAGAAAATAAATAGTGCTAATTATATTATAATTTATTTTTCATGTGAATTAATTAGTTAATGGGATTGCTAATGCTAGTTAGATGTAAATAAAACTAAAACTTCCCACGCGTTAGATTTGAGAGGGGTTTATCCCAACCCTTCCTCCCACTTGGGTGCACAAATGTCTAGGTTTTGTGCGATAATAAAATAAAACACAACTTTTACAAACTTTTCTTGATTTAATATGAGCAAATATGAGCTAACACTATGCAAATCAATTTCTCCAAGTACTGTTACTTCCATATAAAGCTTCGAGCACTTCTAAAGACCATTTCGTTCGAGTTCTTCAAGCATGTGTGCATTACTTTTCAACCTACCTTCATAAAAATGGTATAAAATATTTTGTTTAAAAAAATTTCAATAAGAGGATTGTGTCTTTTCTAAATAGAATAATCGATATAATAAATAATAAAAAATTGGGATAAAACATTCATTATTGTATTACTTTCAAATATTTTTGCAGGATATAATGTGATCAAGTATTTTGTGAGTTTCTTTGTGGAGCAAGAGTATCAGAAAATACCCTTTGTTTTCAGTTTGCCTGGGGTTATGGCTTCCCAGATATCCTGACCGTCTTGCCTTTGTGCAAAGATCCTTCCATTCTAATTATTTTATCTGAATGAACTTACTGATATTCGCTACCTTGACCTGTGGTTTAGACCGGCCAAAAGCAATTCTTTTATATTTAGCAATTTACCTGATTACTATTATAATTTATCAAAACTACTGATTCTCAAAATATAAAAAATGACACACATTCCTATAAAAAATGACACACATGACTTTGTTCAAATACTGTAAAGTGTAAATAAATAAATACATAAAAATAAAGCAAGCCAAACACTGAAAGCTTTCTGAAGATGGCTTACTCCCTATTTCATACACCTTCAAATTTTGCCAAAGCCACCCCCTTTACTCTAAGACAAAAGAATTTTGGGATGGCTCAACATGCAATTCGATACCATCCTCATATTTATAAAACAAAATAAGTTTATATCCAACATTTAAATAAAAAATCATTGTTTCAAGGGGAATGTCTTTTTTATGGGTCACGTTTTTTCCTACATTCCTATAGACCTCAGCTCTCATGAAAATGCATAAGCTCAACTTGTTTTCCAGAGAAAATCTTCAGAAATAGCCACAAATAGTTCCTATGTATTGAGTCATTTTGAAAAGTTTGATTACAACTTCATTAAAAAATTCATTCGATTTGTTTCTGCAAAGTTCTTGAAATGATCGTGGCTGATAAGCTATGACCTTATAGCCTATCGGCCACATGGATAATCCGCCCTACCGACGCATTAATGGAATTTTGTGGATGGAGGCAGTTAGGTGAAAGATTCACATACACACATCCATTTTATGGAAGTAAAATCGAATTGTTTGCATTAATTTAATTTTTCTCAGGAAGGGCGTTTGCCTCCTCCGAGCCCTTGCCATTAATACATCCTTGAACCTGCCCTGACTCTGTTCTTTCATTTTGGCACTTAGTTTTCTTTCTATATTTGTTTATTTCTGGATTCATTCAACAAATAAAGACAAACTTGTAACATTATTGGTAAGGAATGCATTTTTTAAAGGCCATACATAAGTGGGTAGTCCTATATAGTAAAGGTCTGGATACCCCTTCTCCGAGTTGCGATTTTTCTCAACAGGAAGATAAAAACCTGCTCAATTTTAATAGCAGCGTAGTACTAATGATGAAGTGTTTTTTTTTTTTATTTTTTTATTCTGCCTCTCCCGCTGTTTGGACCCTCTCTGATTTTTTTTTCTGGGTACTGCATTTTTTGTTCCTCTGTGTGTTAAAAATACTCTCGTGTGTGTCTCTTGTTGCTGTCTTTAGAATACTCATTCAGTTTAGTCTAGGTAATCAGTTGACTAAATAATGCAGGCATGCGACAGCCACTCTAAATTTATGTATATTCTTTCAATCTACAATTTATTTGCAGTTCCATAATAGAGCTTCAACAATTGTCTTATCAAAAAAAGGAAGAAAGAATTATGATATTTATCTTTTTTCTTAAAAAAAGCTAGATTTTAGGGGCGGGGGGGGGGGGACAAAAACTTTCAAGCTACAAACGCGGGGTCCCCAAAAGCGTGCGGCCCATAGCATTTGCTACTTCTGCTATATTGCTAATCCGGCACTGAGTGATAGCACCCAATGACCTCATTTAAACCTAAAAATATGACTAAATTGAATATTCTTTTTTTTACAAAATGAATTTCAAAAACTTTTAAAAAGATCCCATTCAAAATCACTTTTAGTAATACATAAAAATGGAATCCTTTTAATTTTTGAGAACATTGTGAGTTTAGAGTTTTTGTGTTATGACAAGCCTACATAAGGAGTATCTGCCTACTGTGGAAGGGTGCCTTGGTCAGAGGACTTTTTAAGGGGTTCTATTATGTATTCACATTTCATCTAGAGAAAACAGACCAAAACTATAGACCATTAGATCAACAGCTGTGTGACAGGCCTCAACACGGGACCTTCATACTTAAACTGTCTGTCATGTTCACTGTCTTATCTACTCAACCATGGTGGGGCTCAAAAATATTGTGCGTAAATATGCAATAAAATTCTCTAAAATAATAACATTGTATTATCGCAATAAATTTGCTGTTATAATATCCTGTGTTTAAAAAAATCTGTGTTATTAGCATTAATTAAAGTAAATTAGTTATAATTAGTTTCAGTTAAAGTAAATTGTACAAGTTCTTTTTAAACAATGTTGTAGCATAACACAGACAATCTTTACATTGAAAAGTTGAGGCAAAGAGAAACCATTAAGTATATATATATATATATCAACATATATATATATATATATATATATATGTTGATGCTCTCAGACTTAACAGAATAGTATTGTGTTAAACTTTTTTTAAAAACTATTTCACTTATTTTGTGTTTTATTTTACTTTTTTTCTTAGGAATCTACTGACAATGTTGTTCATAGTGAAGATAAGAGAAAACTTCTGGATATTTTCAAGCAGCTATGGTATTGCAAAAATGATGAACAGCAACGCAGTTGGCCTGTCCATGAAGATGAAGAACTCATTGGTACTTTACTGAATGACATGAATAATATATTAGTAAGTTTATTTCCTGTATATTACATGTTTTTGCTATACTGATAGCACTTGAATGAAGTTTGACACATAAAAAAATTTTTGCAGCTGCAATTGCGCCCCAGAAGGCTTCAAAACACTTCATTTTAAATGCAGTTCTCAAAATTTTTTGAGTGAGGGTTCCCGAATGAACAAGGGATTAATTAATATGAATGATGCATATTAATTAATAGATCAATATTTTATTAATACATTAATTATCAATCATAATTAGTTAATAATAACACCATACCCCGAAAGTTAACACATTCTATTTATCGGTTGCACAATAACCTGGGCCCCCCCTTCTCTTGAGACGGGCGGACCCCTCCCTCTCAGTCCGGGCCTGTTTAGAGCAGTACTTTCATGACACCATTTAACTAGCTAAACCTAAAAGATAGCTGATATTGGACCATTCCATGCCTAAATCCCATTTTCTTCTGATTGTGCCAGAATAGTTTGCTGGTGCAGAACCAGCATTGCTGCAACTATGGCCCTGCCAGTGCAGATACCAAACAATTAAAGCCGGTGTCAGCTCACCAAATACCCGATAAGGCTATGTTTGCTGAGTATGCTCAGGGGTCGATACAGATGAAAATTGGGTCCATTTTGTGGCACCTTCACAAAAATACAATCGATTCAAACGGCCCTTCATTGGCATTTTACCATATATTTTAATTTGTTTTATCAATTATTTTAACAAAAAAGTGACTTTTATTGAAAATTAGGATGAAAATTCTCAAAAATAAGTGTTGAAAAATTGGACCCTGGAAAAAATTTTTGGATCAACTCCTGATGCTTATTGTGTATCATATATATTATTTCTCAAAGGTGTTTTTTTCTGGTGCGTCTAGATCTCATTAAATACTTGACCAAAAAATTTTTTTTAAATACCCAGTTAAAGCTTATAATGTCTACTTTTGACGAAAATATGCAAAAATTCGGAAAAAATCTTTTTGTTAATAATAAAAAAACAAAAAAAAACAAATCATATATATTATTTCTCAAAGGTGGTTTTTTTTTCTGACACGGCTAGATCTCATTAAATACGTGACCAAAAAAAATATTAAAAATACCCAGTTAAAGCTTATAATTTCTACTTTTGATGGAAATAGCGCCACCTGTTGGTGACACATGTTTTTTATTCTCTGTGAAATGCAAAAATGTACAGTAGATGGCGTTTGAATAGCCCTAATACTACTGATATATTCAACCTTAAATGTAAGAGGCGCCATCTTTGATATAGAGATCAGTGGTTCAAACTGTAAATATATATACCAATATATATATTTATATATTGATATACAATTAACATTAAGTAGATTTTCTTTATGCTTATAATTATTAACTGCTAATATTGTTTTTAAAGAGGTTTTATAAAATAAAACAGTTAAAATAAATGTCTACTTTTTGAATGATTTCCAATCAAACATCTAACTGACCCGTGAAAATATTTAACAGAATATTATGTACTTATAGACACATTTATTCATTTTCACACTTTAATATTTGCAGTTGTAGTATTAAATACAATATTGTACGAAATTTTTGCACGGGTCTGCTAGTCATTGTAAAAATTACTAATGAATTTTCATGATTTTCAGATGGATGCAAATCCTCGAGTAACACGAGAAATTGTACAATGCGACTGTTATGAGATGGTCAATATGTTAGTAACTTACTATCAAATGGTAAGTTTTGTTTAATAACATAAAAAGCATTTCATAACATATATATGAAACAAATTATATTAATGTAATTCACATGTTTATTATTGTTGTTGTTGTTATTATTATTATTTTCAAATTTGAAGATGCAAAATCATATGAAAATTTTAAACTAGGAAAAGTAAAATATAAAATTGTATTGAGTAGGGATGAGAAAGATTTGATGATTCTACTGTTGAATAGAGCATTTAAAAAATGACTTTTGATGATGGCTTTGATGCAGTCATTTACAGATTGTGATTCCATCAGTTACTTGAGATTAACTTTTTCATGGCTTTGCATTTTTTAGATTGTAAAAGCTGTCAGGGAAGAAAAAAAATAATATTTAATTTCGAATACCGGGCTGGGCAAGGCCGACTCAGCCTTCCATCCCTTGAGTGGGTTCATAAAATGAAGACCAGGCTTGCTTGGGGTCAAGTACTGGGGTCTTCGTGTCAGGCTGACCACCTGGCCAAGGCATATGCATCCGCACCCCAGAGCCCATGGTTATGAAGGCGTGGTTGGGCAGCGCAGGCCTTGGCCCCGCAGAGGGGCTGTTGTGCCAATGTTTGACTTAACTTTTCAAATAAATTCTTTTTTATTTTATGTTTCTAGAATTTTGCAGAAAATTTTTGTGTAGACATAAATATTTAATATGCTTTCAAGCTTACTTCAAACAGGAGATTCAGGTTTTTTTTCTTATTATTCAAGAATGTTACCTCAAAACTAAAAAGATATTACTAATAAAAAATTGGCGCAAGTGTTTGCTTCAGTTTTGTGTTATATTTAATACATAGAAATATAAAACTTCTGGAAATTTTGAAGTGATGGGGGAAAGAAAGTTTTTCCTGGCAGGGGGGGGGGGGAGTTCTGAAAAAAAATTGACTTTATATAAATAGAATTTTTCCTTGCAGTTCTATTTTCTTATTACAGGAGTAAGCAGACTTTTTCAGTGTACAGGCTACTTTTAATTTTTTCAAAGTGTCCACCCAGTAGCATAGATGTGGTGAGCAAAAAAAAAGACACAATATTTACGATAACTTAATAATAAATACAGAATATGTACTTACCTACTAAATGATGCATTTATTATCACACAATCCAAAATACATAAAAAATAAATCATTTTTGGCTAAAGTTAGTTCTTGTAGTTACAGTTAGTAGAAGACTTAGTCTGTATACTGTAGGCCAATCTTGAATATCTCTGTATATAATTACAAACTGTTTATTTTGCACTGGATTCTAAGTGGTCATCTATGAGATAGGAAAAATATGTTGTTTTATAGACGTAGGTAGAGACAAAGAATGATATTAAATGAAATGCTACTTTTTTAATACTTTACTTTGTCCATTAAATTCCAAAAGTTATTCTTAGGTTCTGAACTATGTACTTTTAAAATTATGTCATTAAATAAAAAAATAAAAAAACTCATTTTTCTCAAGAGATAAAGAGAATACAGAATTTATATTTTTAGTTATTTCTTCCTTATCATTGCCACGATCACTCCAAAATGTCTTGGTGGTCCACTGGTCAATCAAGATTGACTTATTGCCCACCCCTGTCTTAGAAAATGTTAAGAAATAAACATTTTAAAAATTTATACAGTCTATCCCTCCCCCCCCCCCCCCCACCACCACCACCACCACCACTTAATATGAATATGTATATAAAACTTGTACTATGAAAAATTTAGCCTTTGATCTCAGAAATAGTTGTTTTTCTTTTTCAAAATATTACTAGTCTATTGAAATTTTCATTCAACTATGCATTTTGAGTATGAATATTTCCCCCATCCTTTCCTTGTTCTTCTAGTAAGAGACAGTTAACATAAGTTTAAAATTGAGCTTTTTATATCAAGTGTGTTACCATTTAAAAAGTAGTGTAAATGTTTTCTTCATTCATTTTCTTCATACTTATTTCTTCATTTACACTCATGTCCATAAATTAAGGACAATGAAGTTCAGGCAAAGAAAGAGAAAGAAGCAGAACAAATTTGACTTATTTGTAAAGTCTATTTATTAAACAAAAAGTAAAGAGCAAAAAAGATGCTATATGTTTGACATAATTAATAAAAATTGCAAGTTTTACTCCCTTGACCAAATTTCAAAAAAGAACCTATTTACAAAAACAGTATAACATGATTAGTAGGATGGTTAATACGGAGTATGTCTCCCGGACGATGCAATACAGGCCTGATAACACCTAGGCATGCTGAGTATCAAATGATCAATCTGATCTTGGGGAATATTACACCACTCATCAAGCAATGCACTCCGAAGTTCCGGTAGACAGGTGGGAGGGGGTTGACGGGCTGCAATTCGTTGGCCAAGCATATCCCACACATGCTCTATTGGATTCAAGTCCGGTGAGTATGCTGGCCAATGCATACGGGTGATATTCTCCGATTGAAGGCATTCGTCTACAATGTTTGCACGGTGAGGACGGGCGTTGTCATCCATAAACACAAATTCAGCACCCATGGCACCCCGAAACAAACGTACATGTTGTTCCAGAATGACATCCCGATAGAAGTGGCCTGTCATCGTTACACTCTGAACATGCAGGTCAGTTCTGGAACCAAGAATAATTCCTCCCCAAACGAGCCATCCTGCACCACCGTAACGGTGTCTTTCAATGGTGTTCTCTTGGTGGTAACGGGTACCTGGCGCTCTCCAGATGAATGTCCGGCGAGACTCAGACTCCAAACTAAACCTGGACTCGTCGGAAAACATCGCACAAGACCACTGTTGCGGTATCCACAATGCATGCTCTCTACTCCAGGTTAATCGCAGGCGACAGTGAGTTGCGGCAAGTGGAACACATCTGACAGGCCTACGAGCATATAGACCAATGTGCCCTAAGCGTCTGTACATGGTCTGCCTTGAAACTGTTGTACCGGTAGCTGAAGAGAGCTGATGAGACAGGTCTGATGCTGTACTCCGTCTGTTTCTTTTGGTAGTAACTGCCAAATAGCGGTCCTCATTCGGCGTTGTAACTCGGGGGCGACCTGTGCTGTAACGTCTACTCACATTACCATCATCTTGGAATCGTTGCCAAAGCCTGGAGATGACACTCTCGGCGATTCCAAGTTCCTCGGATACTTCCAGCTGGGTACGTCCACATTCCAGTTGTCTGATAATTCTGCCACGTAAAACATCATCCAAATGCCTCCTTTGTGCCATAACTATGCGGTTTTTGCACTGAAAGGGTTTCACAGCGCTTGTGAACAATTTTACTTCTTTGCCACCATTCCTTATATACCCCTCTCTTACACTCTCGTCATTGTGACGTACCATTCACGCCATCTGGTGGTTTCCTGTAATTTGCATATTCTTCTTCAAGATGTGTGTGATCATTCCACAGGTGAAATTTTTATTTTAGAGATCAATTTCTGTGTGATTCTGAATTATCCTTAATTTATGGACATGAGTGTATTATGTATTCATTATATATAATAACATTCATTATATGTTTGTAACTGCAAGGTTAACAAACATTTTATAGAACTCATTTTATGGATTATAAAATTATCTGTAACTTTTCATCACAACTTGAATAATTAAGATGTTATACAAAATAAATGAGAATTTCAAGGATAAGATCTATTATCATTAAAAATAAAAATTTTCTCTTAATTTTAGAAAAAGTTCAGAACTTTTTTTATAGATCACTTTGAAACAAACAAACAAACAAAAAAACTTATTGCTATTTTCTATTATTTGCTTTTACCCATTAGTATTTGTTATTATCTAGAATTTTATTTTAAAATATAATTGTATGAAATAAAAATGAAATATAACAGTGATGAAAAGTGCTTAAAAATAATTCTTATTAATTAAAAATTACTGTAAGATTCAATCAATATTACTACAATATTCTAAAAGTAAGTTTTAATTCTTTCATACATTTTATCATTCATTCAACTATATAAATGTTGCCAATATAAAAAAGAAAAATATGGTTCTTTCATTACTTTTTAAAATATTCTAAAAATTCAAAATCGTCCATTATTTAAGAGCAAGTTTTATAATTACATTTTTTTCCACTAAGAAATTTTAAAGTAACATTTTATTATTGATTTTATTATTCTTAATGTAAGAGTAATTGAAAACTTAAAAGTAAAGGTAGACAGCAAATAGATTTTTTCATATGTAACTTTTATCAATTGCTTTGAAATTAATTTTTTGCAGATTTTTTTTTTAAGTTTTTCATATGTATATATACATATATATTAAAATAATACATTTAGAATAGTTTAAGAACCTAAGAAAAAGCTGGCAAAGTTAAGGAGCCTGAAAAGAGTAAGTACTTTCAAATGCAGATTATGGGAATAAAATTTCAATACTTAAAATTTTTGGGATTACAATCAGTGAAACTGCATATATATCAGGTGCTCATATTTTTTAAACGATACTGTAAATATTGACTGTTCAAATTTATCATTTCTACTAATTAATTACAAATATTGATATAATTTTTATAGTGAGGAAAGTAGCATTTAATTCCAGATTAGATAAGCTTACTAGGATTACATACTTTGGTATACATTGGAAAAAATGAGTTTGAACTTTCCACCTCATTGTTTTTATGAGAGATGGACTTGAAAAATATATACTTTAAAAAAAAAAAAAAAAAAAAAAAAAAAAAAAAAAAAAGCATCAAAATATAACTCAACGAGTATTATAAAAATTTTGAATGTGATATTTTATAAGTGAAACTTGAAATTTTATGATATTTTTAAAACTGGAAATAAACCCCTTCGGGAGGGGGGGGGGGGACAAAACAAGAAAGGTGTTACTTTCTACAAAATTTCTGTTCTTTCTTTTTTTGGATGTGTGTGTTTCCATTTTTAGTTATACATCAATCTTGCCTACGTTTACTAAATTGTTTCTCCATTTCTTTAAAATTTCATAATTTATTGCTATTTGTTATTCATAATTTAGGAGCCTCGTCGAACATTAAGAGTTAAAATGCTACATGTATTTTTAACTCTGTGTGAGTTAGATTTAACTGTAGTTACATGCCTTTTAAATTCAGTTTTACCAACAGAACTGGCCAGAGATATTCAGGATAATTTTGAAGGTAACTATAGCTTTTACTATTAAATGTATACATTACTTCTTTCGTAAATGTCTCCATTTATTTTCCACAAAACTTCCATGCCATTTTACACCAACTATATATATTTGTATTTTGCTTTTCTTTCTTTCTAATTATTTTACATAACTTTAAAAATCTATATATTTCTCCTGGAACCTTACATGTCTCAAAATATAAATTTAATAAATAGTAAATATGCTGTAGATTCAATAGGATATCAGACTCCAGATTTTGTATAATATGAATTTTATATTTATAGATGAAGAAAAAGTGCAATACTCATGCTATTTACTAACAGTGATATTCAGTACTGGAGAACAGCCACCAAGAGGAACGTACGGTAAGAAAATATGTTTTTAAAATGTTTCTCTTTACTAAAGAAGTATTAAAAGAACAATCTTACTATCACATCTCATAAATACTTTTGTTAAGTGCTACTGCATGCATTTATTTTGCATATGGTTTATTAGTGAGTATATTTTGTGATACTGTGAATAGAGTTTAACCATCCATAAAATAAATTATATAGTTGTTAGCATTCCTTTGTATATTGAATTAAAATATTGTTATCTATATTAAAAATTTGCAAGTGATCCAAGTTCACCTCGTATTGCATTCACATACATACACACATGCAGACATATATATATCTATATAAATAAAACAGAGTGTAAACTGTCCGTTAGTTAGTTTGTCTGTACTTCGCATAGCTCCGAAACAGGTGATCGTAGACATACCAAATTTTGTATAGAAATTCTCCAGGACGGGTCGCGATTTTTTCAAAAATTGAATTATTTTAAAAAATATTCATAAAAAACATGTTGCAAAAGTCTAATTTTTGCTCCGCCATTTCGCAATCGTAACCCCACAGTGGGAAAAGAGAGAATATCTGGAGGATATAGCATATCTAGGTTGCCATATTTGGCACGTTTATTAAATAATTCAGACTCTTGAAGTAAAAATAAAAGAATAATGATTTTTTTGTTTAGATTATTTGTAAGGTTGTTTTTTAATCAAAATATCATGTGCATGTGAAATCAGAGCTGGAATGAAATGTTTTATACTCAAAAGAAAAATAGGATTTGAAGATTTTCTGAGACTAAAATCTGTTACTTTTTAATTCGGCAAAAAATAAAATGGTTGATGTGCAATTTTGAAGAGATGTTCTAACGCTTGGCGCAATTTATCGTAATTTCATCATCTGCTACTTGGATTATGAATACATCTGAGAATAAGTTTTTGAAATTTTCATTCAGTTGGAACTGTGCATTTTTCTGCTCAGCTTTTCTCCATCTATTTCTAATGTGTCACATCCAGAAAAAGGATGTTAGAAATATCAGTTTTAATTTTGTTTAATCACACTCATGAATAATGATATACTTTCCAACTTAATGAAATAAGGACCGAAAATAGGAAAGACCCATGGATTATAATACGCTTTTAATATATAGCATTTTAGTGTGTATTTAAAATCTGAAAGTGTTTCAGATTTTCTTACTTTTTTTTTTCCTTTCCGTTTTTGTGATACAGCCGGTATATCTAGAAGCTCTTCAGAATTAATATAGGACAAAAATAATTTGTTCCTTTTTATGGGTTTTTATCATTTAACCATCTTATTTTTGTAGCCAGGGGCGGTCCGACACAGTAAGCATCGCTTCTGGGAATCGGCTTCGAAGGGGCTTCACTTCGAACTCAAAAACTAAATAGAGCATAAAAGGGGGTGTCTTTTTTATATTAGCAGGGGGCGATACTTACCATAGGGCCGCTCCTGTTTGTAACCATCTTAATTTTAAATTCCATTCAGAATCTGAAAGATTTCAGTGTCAAGGAAGCCAGTGAGGAACAGGATTCTCTCTGAACAAGATTTATTAAGATGGCGAACCAACTGGTCGCCGGAGGTGGCTAGTATAAAATAAACTAAAACCTAAAACATACTGTCATACCTCTACAAAACAACAATACAGTGGACCGATGATGTATGAGAAAAGCAGAAGAAGCAAGATTTTCTTGAAATGGAAGTTGGAGATGTTTACAATCATTGTGATTCTCATTAGGGGCCATGCACATCAGATTATAAATATAAAAAAAAAATAGTTAGAAATCAGTAAGTGGCTTAGAAAAGAATAAAAAATTCACTTGGGGCCCATCCCACTGCAGAAAACATGACAAAGCAAGAGAAGCAACTTCAAATGTGACTCTCCAAATGCAGAATAATAATACATGAACCTCTAGTGTTTTGAAAACCAAGACCGAAAATATAAAATACTAGATGCCTCCGGCGACCAGTTGGTTTGCCATGTGAATAAATCTTGTTCGGAGAGAATCCTGTTTCTCACCGGCTTCCTTGGTACTGAAATCTCTCAGATTCTGAATGGAATTTAAAATTAAGATGGTTACAAACAGGGGCTGCCCTAGGGTAAGTGGCACCCCCTGCTCATGTAAAAAAGATGCCCCCTTTTTATGTTCTACTCAGTTTTTGAGTTCGAAATGATGCCTCTTCAAAGCCGGCACCCCGATGCAATGCTTACCTTGCTTACCACGTCAGACCGCCTCTGGTTACAAAAATAAGATGGTTGAATGATAAAAAACTACAAAAAGGTACAAATTATTTTTGTCCTATATTAATTCTGAAGAGCTTCTGGATATATTGGCCGTTATCAAAAAACAGAAAGTAGAGAAAAAAAGGAAGAAAATCTGAAACGCTTTCACATTTTAAATATGCACTAAAGTGCTGGCACAGATTTCGTATTGCCAATCTTGGCACCTTTTGTTTTTTGCCAAACCTTCACCAAGTGGCATGTTTTGTAAAAGGTTTACCTTTCAGGCTCTTGATGCAACTCCCAAGTTTCAGAATGGCAGACATCTTTTTTCCAGACACAAAAAACATTGACAAAAAACATATTACACTTTCATCTACAGTTACAATGATATTATTATCCAAGAGCACATAAAAGTAAATGCATTTCATTTGCTATAGCTTCCTAATTTTTTTATTTTTAAATTTAAATTTTAAAATTATCAATTTTTTCCCCCTACAAAAGCATTTTTATAACAACAATACAAACAAAAAATGTCAGCAATCCCTAGTCAATGCAAAACTCCCTAAAGCTTAAAATTAAAATTCTCCCAATTGATATACCTTATTATCTCAAAAAAGTCATTGCACAAATATATCCTACCAACCATAAAAGAAATATTCAAAAATTAAATTCACAACAAACTACGGGTTTCCATCAATAAAAGACAGACATCTTGTTCCTAAACACAATATTGTTGATAATAAAAACATATTTAAACAAAATTTCTCATAAACTCATACATGAAATATCTATTTGCAACTCCTCACTTTCCCAAACTTTTCCACTAACTTGAAAACTCAAACATAAAATGCCTAATCAAAAAAAAAAAAAAAAACTTATCTTTTAACTTCTCAATACAAGTCCTGAAAATCTGATGTTTTATTTATAAAAAGCTGTGTATTCTTTAACCCTTTATAAGGCAGTGATAAAATACTTACCACCTACGGTCTATTAAATACAGAAATCAATTGTCATTAGTGAATTTTCTAATTTTCGTTCAGTTATATTGGATGTATATTTTTTCCATACACCTATATTCTAAATAATATTTGGCTTATGAACTTTTCTTTCATTCGCAATTTTAAAGAAAGCTCGAATAATTACTCAAAAATTGAGCATAAGAATCATCGCTTTTAATTATATATTTTTGCGTTTAATTCCGTGTACAAGCAGCAGGTAGTTTTCTGACTTTGATTTTGTGTATAATTACTGTATTCTCCTGCAAAATTTCTATGTTTCTTTAATACTTGTTTCTCCAATTTTCATGTAGGATATTACAATAGAGGAAAAATATATGAATTAATTCTAAAAAATGGGCCAGAAAAAATCCAAGTAATTTCGACTCTCTGCACATACCCTCGCCTTATTAAGGGTTAAGTTTGTGAGGCTTTGTAACATAAACACTCAATCGTATTTTATTTATTTTTGGATAAAAGATAGTTTTTTTGTATATTATAGGAACAGTGTTTTTTTCACGTGATAAAAAGTAGCCTATTTGTTAATCCAGGACTTTAACTGTCTTTATTCCAAATTTCATCCAAATCCGTCAACCATTTCAGCTTGGAAGAGTAACAAACATACATACAGTTATTGACATTTATAATATTAGTAGGATTAATTCTAAAAATAAATAACTAAAATAATAATTCTTGTGTTTTAGTATCTTAAAAAAAGAAAATGTGTATGAAATGTGAGGAAAAAAACAAAACTGATAAATTATAGAAAAGAAAATTAATAATAATAATAGCAAACTTTTGTAGAAGAAAATGCTTGGGGGAAAGTTTAAATGACAATGAATTTGATTAAAATGAAAATATTTAATGCTAGTTTCTTTATTTTGTGCTGCAAAAATATTGATCTGAACACTTAAACTTTAGCTTTAATGAATAATTTTCCAATTTGTAGATTTTATCAATAAGAAGTTTTTGCATTTCCTGTTTGAGAAACTGGAAGAAGTTGTGAAAGAGGGAGAAGAAGATATGGGGCAAAATTTATTGAACGTTGTTTTGGCTTTTAATCTTCACTTCCAAGAAGGTCAGGATAACTTAGTCTTAGAAACATTAAAAGAAAGGCATTCAGCACAAGCACTGACAGAAAAGCTTGTTTTCCTTCTAAATAGAGAAGGTAAAAGTAGTTATTGTATTATGTTGAAAAAAATCTAAACATTTTAATTTAGTTCACCTTTAAATAACTATAAACATCTATTATACGACAAAATGTTAAGCAAAGACATTGTGTGAAATATATTTCTCAATATTTTACCTGCTTTAATACTGATTTTCCTTAAATAAATTTGAATAAAATATTCATATTCTACACATGTTTGATGTCAGTATGTAACTACAAATTCTACATTTTATGATTATATATTTAACCTTTAACTCATAGTCTTTACTAATATTTATTCAATTGCTTATGTGCTTAGAGACACTGTGTGTAGCTGGAAATGAATATCTATTTATTTATTCATAAAAGTTTGCTACTTTGTCATTACAGTTTTTCAGAAGTTTTCAATTTCTTATTAAAATAAATAAACTGATACTCTAAATGTAAACATTTTTTTTCTCAGTTATTTAAAGGACAACCTACTAAAATGGGAAATGTACATATCTAAAATGTTTTGTACAAGGAAGCAAAATCTGCTGAAAAACAAGAGCTTGTTTCAAAAAGATGAAAAAGCATGAAAATGAAAATAAAATCCCGTGAATAGATCCTGGGAAAATAAAATCCTATCAAAGTAATATTAAGTGGTGTTGATAAAAAGTTTTTTTTTTTTAATTGAACAAAATAAAGACTGAGACATAAATTTTTTTTCATTGATTTATGGAGAAATATATAGTACATAAACTTTTCTTGTCACATGTTTCTTTTGTATAGTATTTACCTGCAGTTTCAGAATTTACAGTTACCTAAAAAGTACATAGCAATAATAAATAAATTTCTGAAATCAGAATTTGAACAATGTAATATGAACAATAATTTGTACAATTGTGGTAATTTCTTTAAAGAAATTGTAAGAAGCGAAAATATTAGATTTAATTTGGCCATTTAAAAGTATTTTGTAGAATTGAGATTTAAATATTCATAAATTAAGGTTAGGAAAAATAAATAATGTTTACAAATTTTAGTGACTGATAGCAAATTTGTTAAAATTTGAGTATCTCAAAAAAGGTATGCTGGGCACAGATGGATTAAACTAATAGCACTTTCTCTCTTTACATTTTGATGTTTAATAACTTACAACAAATAAAGTTGCAAATTACAGGCATTTCACTTAACTTTTTTACTATTATTGTGATTTTTTAAAATAAAAACAAAAATAGTTTTACAAAGACTGATATAGTGACTAAGTTGAAAAGAACATGGATGTTTATATTTTTAAACCTTAGTAGCTAGCCTTAAAATTCATTTTAAAAATTTGAAGTTTTGATGGATTTCCTTTTTTAATTCACAGAACAAAATGGGTGGGTGCCCCATGAAATTTTAATTTTTTTAGGACCCCCCCCCCCCTAGTGAATATGTAGGTTAGTTTTAACACTAATATATCTAAACTTAAAACTGTTCTTTTGTTTCAATAAATTGGTTTTCTAACAAAAATTTGTTTTTCATTTAAGTTTTTATTTTGCAGAGGATCCATCGCGAATTTTGAATCATGATTATGATACACCAAATTCTGTTTTAAAATTCATGGTTGATTTATTTTCGAATCCTTCTTTAATTGATCTTTTCTACTTAAATGACATCAAAGTCTTGTTGGATATTGTTGTTAGACAACTGAGTGATTTATTACCAGGAGAAAAGGTAATTTTTTAATACTTCAATGAAATTTACTTTTACAGTGATTATTTAAATCTACAAAAGTAGTTATTTTATGTTTATAGTAATAAATTTATAATTATCTTGCATTTTTCCAAAGTTAGATTTACAGTCAAGTTCCGATAATCTGAGTTGTTTGGGACAGACACTGGCTCGAATTACTGAAAACTTATGCAGACGATTATGCAGACTGCATTATAAATTCAAAGAGAAAAATTTAGTTTAAGTTCAGTATGTGCAGAGAGGTCAAATAGTGAAGAAATAACAAGCACACAGATTTGTAAATATAAAAATGTATTCAAAGTAGCATCCTTCCTTTATTTAATTTAAAAAAAGGAATCTAAGATTTTTTTTTTTCTTTCCAGTAGAAAGTTTCGTGCTACCTCGGATTAAACAGAGCTCAGATTAGTGGAACTCTATAGTATTAATATTTATCTAAAAATCATAATAGTTGCAGTTCGGGTGTTATTACTTTTCAAAAAATGTTTAATTAATAGTTCATATGTTGACAAGTTAATTATTGTGTAAAGCAAAGTTATTCACAATCTCAGTGAACGTATTGTATAATTTTTCATTCATTGTCCATTACTAGTTGCTATTAGCGCATCTCATAAAAAAACCTGCACACTTCAGCCATCTCCCAATGTTTAGTGTCTTGACTGTTTATTTAAAAAAGCATTTATTAATTAAGTTCATATACAAGGAATAAATGTTTTTTAGCAATTCAGCTGCAGTTTATGGAAAAGCAAAAATCTGAAAAAACACTCAAAATACTGTTGTTAAACAATAAAGTAATTAAAAAGCTTTATAAAAAACACACAGATCTCTTTTCAGTTCCCTGTGTTGCTTGCGACAAAGGGCTTGGACTGATGAAGGCCAAAACAATTTTTGGCTGAAACGTGCGTAGCCTCTTACCTATAACGTCTTATGTGTGTTTTTTACAAAGTTTTTTAATTACTTTAAGCAAAAATCTGTTTGCAGTGTGTAAGATAAGTCAATAAAATTCATAGTTGTTAAACAAAAACTTCTTAGGAGATCAAAGCAGATAAAAATTAAGTTTGCTAAAAGAGAAGTACAAATTTTAAGCTGCAGAAATACGTTACTTGTGTCTATCAAGAAGGGTCCAATATTTCTTATGTAAAATCTTCATTTTCATTCAATCTGGCATGAAAAAGGTTAATAATATTATAAAAACAATAATGCTTGCATAATAAATCTTATAATTGTTTTCTGCTTCTAGAAACGTTTTGAATACTTGATGTTAGTGAGAAATCTACTGAGGAATTCCAACTATGGGGAACACATGCATCAAGTT
The DNA here is from genome assembly GCA_038373885.1 of Cheiracanthium punctorium. Classification (NCBI taxonomy): domain Eukaryota; kingdom Metazoa; phylum Arthropoda; class Arachnida; order Araneae; family Cheiracanthiidae; genus Cheiracanthium; species Cheiracanthium punctorium. The sequence continues at coordinate 152,567 of JAWZYV010005184.1, forward strand.
GATGGATTGAGAAAATGTTTCAAAACAGTTCTGGCTCATGAAGTTCCTGAAGAAAAAGAAGTAGAAATTATTTTAAATATCATGCGAGAATTCCATTGTTGGTTTAATGGAAAATAGAACTTATATTCTATATTTTTTAGTTTAGAGCTACATATCTCAAGTATTCAAAGTACTATTACATCACAGTTTGCTTCTAACAACTAACCATATTTAGTTTTATCAGTGTTAGTTGATATTCTGTGCTATATTTTTTATTTAAGTGTTAGTATGCTTTAAAATAATCTAATAGTTTTCTTTTCAAAATATAATGTGTTAAAAAATGCATGTTTAGTGACAGATTAATTTAAGAATAACCATAGAAAATGGGAAATTTTTCATAAGTGAATCATGTGAAAGTCAAAAAATAGTAATTCTATTTTTTATTAAGAAAATTTACATGAAGTTTTTTTTAGGCTATATTGGGTGTTCCATTTGCAATAATTTGTTTGTGTTTGAATAAATGATTTATAGGAATGTACAATAATACTTTTTAAACCCGTAAACATAAATATTATTGACTAGCAGTAATTAGTTTTTCAAACTATCACTGTATTCTACCTTGGATGCATACAATTACATAAACTAATATTATTAATAAGACTTCCTTTTTAAAGAATTTGGTAATAATTATTTCCCCCCCCCCCCACAGGGGTGTAGCCAGAAATTTTTCATGGGGGGGGGATTACGACTGCTGCAACTCATATATATGTATACATATGTGTGATAATTTAGTGAAGTATATACATTTTGTATGGCAAAAAATTTCTCATAGGGGGGGTTATGACCCCCTAACCCTCCCCCTTGGCTTCGCCTCTGCCCCCCAAATTGATTATTCAGCATATTTAATTTTTGCTGCTGTGGTATTCTTATTTTAGGAATAAGCAAGTATGTTAAAAACACTCAAAAAAGCTGGTGTTAAGATCAACATAAAAATAAAAGGACTGTTAGAAAAATGTGAATTAAAAAATATGTTTTATGAAGTATTATAAGTGTATGATTAAGTAATTTTTAAATCTTATTTTAAGAATTTAAATTTAATCATTAGTACATTCCATTTTCTTAGACAATTTGAGGACATTATTTCTCTTTGTTGTTATATTGACAAAGGATACAAATTGCATTTCTTACTCAGTTAATCTATATAAATAAAATTAGACTTTTGTCTGTACATTTCTTGGAATTCAAAAATTTTGCGATTTCTATCCGTTTCAAGAACCCGGGAATCCGATGCAACCCTCAAAAAAAAGTTTGTCTGTCTGTCATTCTGTCGTTCTGTCCGTGACGCTTTTTCTATTTAAGCATCACGTAAAAACGGCTGAAGCGAATGATATGAAATTGGGTGTCATGATAGGTTGTCACTCAACTTAAAACATAGGCATGGAATTTTAAAAAAATCTTGATTGGATTTTGAGATTTTGCGAAAATCGTTTCAAACTGCGTAAATTTGTGTTCAAGCATCACGTAAAAACGACTGAAGCGAATGATACGAAATTGGGTGTCATGATAGGTGGTCACTCAACTTAAAACATAGGCGTCCAATTTTTAAAAAATCTTGATTGGATTTTGAGATTTTGCGTAAATTTGTGTTCAAGCATCACGTAAAAACGACTGAAGCGAATGATTTGAAATTGGGTGTCATGATAGGTGGTCACTCAACTTAAAACATAGGCGTCGAATTTTTAAAAATTTTCATTATATTTTCAGATTTTGCGAAAATCGTTTCAAACTGCATAAATTTGTGTTCACACATCCCGTAATAACTGAAAAGGTGAAAAAATGATATTTGGTGAAATGATAGGTGGTTACTGACCTTAAACTATAAGCATCTAATTTTTAAAAATCGATCCGATTTCGAGATTTTGCGAAAATCGTTTAAAACTGAGTGAATCTTTGTTCTCGCATTACGTAATAACGACTAAAGCGAATGATATGAAATTGGGTCACATGATAGATGGTTGCTCAACATAAACTATAGGTATCCAATTTTTTAAACATTTTCATTAGATTTTGAGATTTTGTGAAAATTCTCTCAAAATACGTTTATATTTCTTCAAACATCATGTAATAACGACTAATACGAATGATACGAAATTTAGTGATATAATAGGTAGTTGCTTATCTTAATTTATAAATTTATAGACGTTGAATTTTTAAAATATTTTGATTACATTTTGAGATTTTGCGAAAATCGTTTTAAAATGCTGAAATTTTGTTCCAGCATCACGAAATAAAAACTGCAGGGAATGAAACGAAATTGGGTGACATGATAGGTTGTCACTCAACTTAAATTCTAGGCTTCAAATTTTTCAAAAATGTTGATTAGATTTTGAGATTTTGCGAAAAGTATTTCAATATGCGTAAATATTCGTTCGCGCATCACATATTACGACTAAAGCGAATGAAATGATATTACTTAGTTACTCTCTAACCTGTAATATTTTAACAATACATAAAAATTATAACTTCGCTTTCTTTACTTTGGCAACATACCACATCCATTCTGTGTACTCCTACAATGCTGACGAAAGTTCTTGCTTTTTGGAAATTTGCATTCACTAACCCGTCAAGGAAGGGTACCTCAGCTAGTGATGAATATATTTCTTCTACTTCAATTTCAAAAGCCAGGAAACAATCTGAATGCTAGAAATTTTTATCAGAGGTAATAAATTTGCATTAAAAAGATAAGAAAAGCAGATAACCTTGAGCCTCCTACCCTAAGGAAATGGAGTGAAAGCTATTGGAAAATCTTTTTAATTTTTTAAAATGGAAAAACAAATCTTTTTTTTTTTTTTTTTTTTTTTTTTTTTTCAATTGAACTGTACCTATAAAAAAAAGAATTGTCTACAAATTTATAAAAGTTACATTGTATGGTTGGATTTTTACAAACTTTATTTGAATGAAAAGTCTACAATCTTTAAAAATAATAAAGTATGAAAATGTTGACTAAAATTAAACTAAAGTTTTAATATTGTTACCAATATAAGTACTTGTATCTTATATAATTGAAAATATCGATAATATTTGCACAAAGAAAAAAAACTTCATGGAGTGTGAGTGTTACATATGTGTTATCTTTAAATTATCTTTCAAAGCTTAATGTGACTTCATGTATATATGTATAATAGTAAGTAATTCTAAATCAAAGTTAAGTAGCTGTAAAATGTACAAAGGGAAATGTAAAAAAGAATCTCATATACGTATCATATTTTTTATAAGCTGTTATTAAATAACTGTACTATGATAATGCCACTTGAAGGATCTATTTCTGAGTGAATTGTGAATAAAATTTATTCTTCAAGTATTATTTCAATACAATTATTTCTCTACATCATTTTATTTTAAATATGATTTTTACAGAATATCAATATAACCTCAAATTTCACAGCGAAGCATTCATTTATTAAGCTTCATAGTTCTTTTAAATATGGAAATTTCATTTTAGTTTTGCATTCTTATTTTTCTGAACTATAACTGTACATAATTATTTAGTGATTTAACATATCCCAAAATATAATTTATAAGAATTTGCTGTGCTATTATTAAAAATATTACAAGAAAGTGTTCAGATAATTGTTTAAGACTTTCTGAACTATTTGGGAAGCTAAATTAATTTATAGACAGTTTCATACAGTTTAATTACTAATTGATGGCATGAAATAGAAAATTATTTCATGACAAGTAGCCTTCTTTGTACAATGGGGAAAATAAAATGAAATACTATTATCATTATACATTTCTAAATTCAATGCAAAATAGTTTTAAAAATAATACTAATCTAAAGAAAAATGGTTCTTTCAAAAAGTTAACCTTCCATTTTCTTTTCCAAAAAGAGAAGGTTAATTTTCCAAGATGGTTTTTCTAAGTAGAACCAAATTCTATCTTCTAAACTTATTAGATACAATCTGACCCATAACCTAAAAGACATTTCAAGAGGGGTGGAAGACAAAGGGTATAAAAAACAAAATTCCTTGCAAAGAAGCTCGATTTTCAATATTATGAATATTTTTTTCTAGAGGGGGCAGCTGTATAATATTATTGATCATCATTAATTATAGACAAATAAGACATATCACAAATCAAAAGAAATTACTTAAATAATTCACTTCAAATAAAAAGTTGATTTTTCCCCTTCAAATTTTTTCTCTGTCATGTATTTAACCAATTGTGTGGCCTATCCAGTTTCATTGAATTTTGAGTCTACAGATCCATCCAGAAATGCTTTTTTAAAATTTGTGTTAAAAAATTATCGTACTTGTATCAAAACACTTAATTGAGCATTGATCTTTGTAAAATAAAATGAATACTTTCTAATTTCTAACTTTCGGGGCAAGTGAAAGACATTATTTAAATCAGAAGATTTCATGATCTTAAGGTTAAAGCAGGTCTGAAATAGTAGGGTAGGTCATGGAAATTTTTAGAAGAATATCTCTTTTTGAATGAGATATTACTAACATTCTGAAGATATGTTAATGAATCTTCAGTTCTCTCTCTTTTTTTTTTTTTTTTTTTTTTTTTTCATCATTATATTTTTTTCTGATTTAATTTAATCATAGGAAAGTTTATCTGATAGCATATGGTTTATTAGTAGTAGAAGCAAACAATTACAAGATATGTTACCAAAAAGTTTAAAAATGTAACATTTTATCGTAATGCAGCTATTTCATTTTTAAAATCTAAATATTTTTTCTTAAAGACATATATGAACTTGTATCCAGCATTACATTTTGCAGAAAGCCTAAAATTGTATAACTAATATTCAACTGGCTTTTTGCTTGTAATTTTGTGTCTAGTGTTATCCTGTATAAAACTTTTTACAATTCTTGCTGCAGAATTTGAAAAAACTCTTTTGAAAGCTATCAATAAAACTCAGGCTAATTTGAAACTTTTTTGAAAGCTATCAATGAAACTCAAGCTAATTTTTTAAAAATAATTAACTTGCAAGCCACTCATGTATATATTTAAATGCTTATTACATTAAATAGCATTATTTATGTATTAAGATGTTTATACTATTTATACCCACTCATGTTAGAATTTTGTTAAGATTATACTCCTTTGAAGCAATAATCAATCTCATAATACATACAATACATTCCCTCTAATCTGCACAGATTGGTACCAAGTGTGTGGATTTTAGTTTTTTTCTAATATAGATGATTTATTTGTTGATATCCAAATAGTGGAGGTGGAATAACCCACTAGATAGTAACCTAAAGAAGGCCACGATTGGCAGAAAGTTCTTGTGTGTGTCTTTACTTTGGTTCTAAAATTATTTTTAATGTTTTGACTGCTGAAAAATATGTGTTATTTTTATTCTATTATCCTCCAAATTGTGAATACTTTTCTGAAAAGTATCATCACAGTATGCATATAGCTAGACACATGTAAAACAAAATTGGTTTTGAAAGTTATTTGTAATAAAACTGGAAAAACAATATAAATTTATTTTAACTTTAAAAGTTTCTATTTTTATAGAATTATTAAAGAAAATTTAATATCACACTTACCAATTTGATATAGCAACTTATTAATAGGTACTCTTTAGTACTTAAAAACCAGAGTTTGTTTATTCTCCCTAATAGATATAACTTTATAATGATGCAAATTAACATTCAATATATAAAGAGATCCCATGCCTTGCCATGTATCAGAATATAATGGTGTATTTTCAACAGATAATCATTTTAATACTCCGTCTATTATAGTCAGTCATTTTAATAATGACTTAAATTTATAGCATTTCAGGGGCTTTTTATTCTGTCGTTTTTCTTTCAACAAAGTAAAACTCACACTATTAAGTAAAGGTACAAATTATTTGCTTGCATCTAAAATGTGTGGTAGAATGATAGGTGTTTGCAGATTATAAGGTTTCAGATTCTGATTGTGTTGCATTATTTTATGTATGAGGGATGTTAAAATGAAAAGGTACTAAACGTCATAACCAAACTGGTTGAAATCTGAATATGTTACTTTGGGATCGCATAGTGAGACATTTAGGGATGCAGATGTAGTGCCCAGCATGGACATTACATCTGCCCCACTGTGTTGCGCACATGCGAGGCTTTCTGCACATGACATATGACAGAAGCAGGCAGTTGTGTGTTCCATCCTGGGTTTGCCATTTCATGTGAGGGCATCATGGCGTTAACTGTTAACAGTGATTTTTACTGTGAGACATTCATAGAGCCTATTAAAATCCATCAAGAGCAAATGGCCTGGGCTGCTCTGCGATAATGCATGCATACTCCTAACTTGGTCACAAAATGTAATGGTCAAGGTCAAGTGGGAAAAGATTAAGTATCTGCACCCCAGAGCCCTTTACATCACCCCATGGTTTCAATTCATTTGGTCTGCTAAAAAAACATCTGAAAGGGAGGTGCTTCAACTCTGAAGGTGAACTGAGGGATACTTGAAGGACTGGCTCTTGTCTGAGCCAAAGGAATTGTGCAAATAGAGGATCCTTCAACTCATGGAACAATGGAATAAGCCTCTGGTGATTACTTGTGAAAGATAGGCTTCAATTATACCTACCCTATCATTTCATACCTTTTCATTTGAACAACCCTTATATAATAGTTATTTTTACTATCATTAAAGAAATCATTATGTTTAATTATAAATTAAACATTGTATGTATTATTAATATTAAACCTTGATAAGTTGTTGAAAGTACGTTTGTGTAGCTTATAGTTTATTTCATTGATGGTTTTATTCATTTAAGGAAGCAAATTATTCTCTACTTATTCATACATTCACATGTATATAAACACTTTTTTAACATTAAACTTATGTAAACACTGTTTCAAAAAATATTATTCCAAAAATAAATGTACTTCTATCACATGTGCATTGTAATGTTGGTTTATATTTGTATTTTAATAAATGCATTAAATTTAGCACACACTTCAGTAAATCTGTGCATTTGTTTATTGAATTCTACTTACCTGCCTTTTCTTTTATAAATCATACTTACTAGACAATGTGTTTTTGAAACAATCTTTTATAAATATGTTGTAATTAATTCATAAAATTTATGTATTTGTATATTATGATTATTGTTTCTTGTTATTTATTTATATAAAGATCTTAATAAGTATGAGTTCAAATTCTTTTCGATTCTCGTGACTTATATGTTTGTTTCAGTTTAGGGTTACAATTGCTCTCTTCTTCTATTCATCCTCTATAATTTGACCCCAGGACAAAATTGAGTTTTTTCAGCAATATAACCATTGTGTCTAGAAAGTTGATAATAAACACTGTTCAATTTAATTAAACAGAGTTTCAAAGGTGATTTGGTTCATGATTGCATAAACAAATGATTCAAGTGAGTTAAAAAATAAACCAAGACAAATGAATCATTTTACTATATAATACAAGGGCAGGGTCATTCCATGTCAAATCAACACACTGATTCAGACTTGATTTCTAAGGTTTTCATAATTTTTAGTATTCAGTAATATATCATTCAGTTATGAAAAAATACCAAATTTCAGTTATGTAGATAGCACAATTATTTTTGAAGTTATTAATTTTTAAAGATTTAAATTTTTATGAAAAAAATTCATATTTTGGCACCTTTAGATGCCTATAGGCTGGCAACCAGTGATGGTATAAAGCTGAGAGTGGTCTCATTTTAAAGCTGTTGACTGGGGCTATGATATGCCAGATAGGGGTTACAATTTTTAAAATTTAAATTTTTCAAAAAGTGGCAATTTTAAAAATTCCAAAATATTATCAAATATAGTTTGTAATGTCTTAATACATACAGCAAAATTCTATCATGGGATCAGGAGATACTGGGCTTCAGAAATACACATGTTTTGTAAATAATGTACCTAGTTATTAAAATTTTATTTTTTAATTACTAATTTTGCTATGCAGTATGCAGAACAGAATTAATAAAACGAAATGATTACTTTATAGATTATGTTTGGAAACCTCTCTTTAAAAGAAAACTGAAGCTGATTAGCCTACAAGTCCACTTGTAGGCTAATCAGCTTCAGTTTTCTTCAAGTTAATAAAAAAATAAAATTTTAATAATTTGGTACATTATTTACAAAACATGTGTATTTCTGAAGCCCAGTATTTCCTGATCCCATTGAGATCCCTTGATAGAATTTTGCTGTATGTATTAAGACATTACAAACTATATTTGATAATATTATGGAATTTTTAAAACTGTAACCCCTGTCTTGTGGCACAACATATTAAAGCGCCATTCAACAGCTTTAAAATAAGACCACTATAGGCTTTATACCATCACTGGTTGCCAGCCTATAGGTATCTAAAGGTGCCCAAATATGAATTTTTTTCATAAAAATTTAAATCTTTAAAAATTAATAACTTCAAAAATAATTATACTGCATAACTGAAATTTGGTATTTTTTCATAAGTCTGTGATATATTGCTGCATACCAAAAATCATGGAAATCTGGGACATCAATTTGGTAATTGTGTTGATTTGACATGGAATGACCCAGCAGTCAAAGAATGATGTATTATAGCCTCTTCAAAAAACAGGCTATTTAAGGAAAATGAATTTTTTTAATCAGACCGGTACTTTCAGAGATTAGCACATTTAAACAAAAAAAACTTTTGTCTTTTTATTATATTACTGTAGATCAGAGTGGCCAACCTCTTTGAAAAAATAAAGGGCCATTTCCAACTTTTATAACAGATTAAAAAATATGAAAAAGTGAAAAAATATTATTTATATGCTGATAATGGGTTTTTTAAAATAGCTCTTTTTTATGTGTGTAAATCTGCGTGTTGGATATTTAACAATAATATGATAAATAAAACAAAGTACAAACTTATGTTTTATTGTTAACTGACTGAACATTTTTGCATGTTCAGTCGGTTTGATTATGCATAAAATGAATATTTTCTAAATAATTATCAAACAGTCAGTACTTAATGAATGCAGCTTTTGAACTTGCAGCTTTTTTACCAAATCATCTTAACTAAGATTTGAAGATACTAACAAAATTAGATGTTTTAGAGGCCAGACAGCTATAGTGTCACACTCACTTGAGAATGGTACCAAAGCAAAACAACCTAAGCATTGGGCTCATCCCATGGCCATGCTGTTTTACCTCATCGGGTATTGGTGTCCAGCAGTGCCACTTTTTTGTTCACTGTTGTATTCAGTAGTGTATGAGAAAGATTTTCAAAAATTTCTTCAAATTTCTTGAAGGCAGCATTTAAAAAATATGAAAAATAATAGATAGTATTTTTCATTGTTTGCCACTGTTAAAAACTCTGTTGTGCTACACTGTGCCACACATGCTGCAGGTTGCCCATCCAAGTTATAGGTAATTAAAATTTTTCCATGGCAGTGGCAAAGAGGCTAAGGCAGCCACTGCTTGCTACTTTGCATATAAGTAGTTTTTGTTAAATTTATTTTTTAAGAATTTGGAATCATACTTATAGAGAGATCTGGCACTTTTTTATATACTTTAAATATTTTTCTAAAAAAATATCTATATATATTGTTAGCATGTGCTTTAGTATTGTTGTTAAAAATATATGTGTGATGCTATTTAAACCAAAGAATATATACTTTTCTGTTTTATTTGTATTCTGTTTTCCTAAGTCATTTTAAATTGTTATATAAATAAAACAAGCACATAAAGAGCATTTTCTAAGATGTGTTATAACTTAATATGTTTAAAATAAAATTGTTATCACTCTTCTGGTAAAAAGATACTGGTGCAACTACTGTTTAACATATGTAGAATATATATCATCTTTAAGGCTATTTGTTTTTTAATGTTTCAGGCTTTTGTGTATTAAAGTTTTCCCGTTCAAAAACTACTTAAAATTTCAAAAGAATTCTTATAAAAAGTAGAAGAAGTTTTCTTTTTTCCTTTCTTTATTCTTTTTTTTAATACTATAAAACTAGAATATTAAATTATTTGAGTAACTATTGCAATAGTGCAATTTTTGTAACATCATTTGTACCTAGTGGCAATATATTGTCAAATCAATTATTACAATAATTTTGCAAAAATCACTTTCTCATTTATTCACTCATAGAAAAGCCATGTAATAATAGCTAGATGATAGAGCATTTAAGGACATGCCCCTGTGCCCCCCTCTTGATCCGCTGATGCATACCCAGCAAACACACACAGGTTTTCTGAACATCTATTAACGTTCAGAAGACATTTTCTGAACGTTAATAGACGTTCAGAGAACCTGTTTGTGTTTGCTGGGTACCAACTTTTTGTTTTGGTTGTTGTCACTACAGAAAACACTACTTCACACAGACAAGTTTTCGAAAATGGCAAAAAGGATGTAAGTGACTGTACAAAGGAAGTGTTCATTTATAATCTTGAAATGTTTAATAAACCATAAACTATTTAAAAATAATTACAAGATTTTCTCTGTTACAAAAGTATAAATTAGCACAAAACCAACAAAGTCGAAACCCGAGAGAAGTTTACCACAGTAAATAAAATGGAAATAATTTAATGTTCCATGTGCGGTCCAGTACTATTTGATCCACAGACCGGTACTGGTCCAGGGGCTGGGGAACACTGCTTTATAACACTTCTTCCTAATCAAAGGTGTTTGCAAAGTGTATAAAAAGGAGGTTTGCAAAAATATTGTAATGGCAAGAATTTTCAACATACATGAAAACTACTGATGGACATTGAGCCTAACTTCTGTGTTCAATCAGATAGCCACAAATATCATATATTAAGATTTTTTAAGTTTATCTAAGGACTATTTGATTTGTTGAATTTATGTTTTTGTTTTGAACTACTGTACAATAAGGAAATAAATATTCTAGCAAATTTTGTTCTTTTACCTTTTACTAACAACTACAACAGGAGTTTGCCAGTTTCTTTTGAATTTAAAATGAGTTTGCAAGGAGAAAAGTGTTGGGAATCACAGGTTTAGAGGATCTCAAAGCTTTTTTAAACTATCAAAAGTATAAAGCCCAAAACAGGTTTTGAGATGCTCTTTACTAATAGATTCAAAGAGGGGGAAGGGGGATTGAAGTTTGATGTGTTAAAGTTTACAGCTTAAATCTAACTGTAAACTTTATATAGCAGAAGTAATGTTGAATTTTGCAGATTATTTAGCAATTACTCATTTTATTAGATTTAATAAATTGTATGTTCCATATTTCTATAATTTGTGTGCATTGTTAGAAATAAAATATTCTAAATTACTTGGTTCAGTTCTTTATTCATTCTTTTGGATGAAATTGAATTTCAAGTAACATTTTTGTTCTGTTCAGGGACTGATTTCTGGCAAGGCATTCGGGGCAAGCACCCAGACCCCCTAACTACCCTTTAAAGTTTAAAAATTTGTACATTTTGATTTTAGTTTAAAATGAGAGACAGATAATCTAATTTTTTATGAAAAGTAACTGTAATAATAATTAACTCTGTTACTATTTCATAGCGCTAGCATTATATTCGCACCTTTATTTAGCTAAACAGCATAGTTTCAGACAATTTAGACATGGTCTATATCAGCGGTTCTCAACCTTTTAACGTCGCGTCCCTCCATCAAAGGCTAACTTACGGTGGCGCCCCCCTCACATTTTTCAGCATACATTCAGTTTTTTATTCTTTAACAATGAACATTTAGTCAAATTTTCTACAAAATAATGTTATCAATGGATATATTTTTGAGTAAAAGTGAGAATAAATAAGATGTTTTTTTTTAAAAAACATGCATCACTGCTTGCTCTTTGGTTTTTCTCACGCCCCCTGCAAGTGCTCTGTGCCCCCCTTGGGGGTCGCACCCCACAAATTGAGAAACGCTGGTCTATATAGTGATGTATGCTGATCACGAGGAAAGCATAGAGTTTATTTTCAATCGAAACATGTAAAAGGAAATGGCTTCCTAATTTGCGCAAAGTGAAGATAAATAAATGCTTTGATATAAACATTATTAAAATAAATACAAAAATACTGTGGAACATGTTATTTGAAGATATGGAATGAAATTAATGATTGAAAATTAAATAACAATTGAAATATTATTATCCTATGCAAATAATATTATTATCGAACTACAGTGAAATCCCTCTATAACGATATTTTGGGGGTCAAAATGTAATATATCGTTGTAAAGAGATTCAATATTGGAACAAAAAGATTTTTGTTCTTCATATACCCCATACCCTGCGGTGTCACCAGAAAGTGTTCTGTTTTCATTCAGCACACCCTCGCAAGTAATATATAATAAATGAAAGGAGAAAAACATGTTTATAGTTTTCAGTGATTTTCATAACACTCACAAATTTTAGTTAAATACCCTTGCTGCCTCACCAGGCATTCTAGCGGCGATATAGCTTATAAATATTTATAGCATATTTGAATAACAAATACATAATGTCTAAATAAATAATACCTGAATGCCGCAAAAGCGTTTTTAAAAATGTATTAGATATTAATTGAAAATACATACCCATTAATTCATCCTTATTTATTTTGAATTCTGTGTAAAGAAATTGGAAATTGGCAACAGTCGACTGTGAAAGTCCGTATTTTCTGCAAACCTCAGCTTGCTTCATGCCTTTATCAAAATCTTTTATGATGTTGAATTCCACTTCGATAGATATGTTTTCTTTTAGCCATTTGCTTTCGATTTTCACTAAACAAACTTCAAAGTAAACAAAACTCATAAATAATTTAAAATATCCTCTTGTAATAATCGACCTCGATAGGATTTATCAGAGGTTAAAATTCTTACTCAAGTTCAGACAAAAGAACGTATCGTTTTCTATATCCGTTCCGGTGAAAGGAATCCTTGACCATTTTTTAAAGAGGGGGGATAGGAATCAAAGATGTGTCATCCAGGAAATGCCAACTGTCCTTCCACCTTACAAGAAATGCACTTTCTCATTACCATAGTGTTACATCAGCAAAACGAAACTTAGAAGACGTTCTTTGGTAGAGGCGTGGTCCAACCCGTTCCAACCACATTTTACCTTGACTTTCTTTGTGTAGCTTTCAATGTGTGTGCATGAGTTGGGCTTCTGATGCATCGCAGAAAAAAAATATATATCATAGTAGAGAGAGTTATTGTGATGTAAGGGATAATTATTACCATCGTTGTAGAGAGAATTATCGTTTTAAAGGATATCGTAATACAGAGAACTGTTTTACATTAATGTAAAGGGAATTCAGCCAGGACTATGAAAAAATATCGTAATAGAGAGAATTATCGTTATAGAGGATATCGTTGTAGCGAGATTCTACTGTATTTGTATTTCATTTTGCATCTTGTTTATGTAATATTCTTTTTAGTATATCAAATGGGTACTCATTTTATACAGAATTTAATGCTCTACAACTTTTAAAATATACTACTGGCCATTAAAATTGCTATACCAAGAAGGTGACATGCTACAGGCATGAAATTTAAATGACAGGAAGAAGATGCTGTGATATGCAAATGCAGGCCCGTAGCTATTCCATTATTATAGGGGTGAGGGCTTCAAATTTTTAAATATACACATGCACACACATAGGGAGCTTTTAAATATACACACGTACACATATATAAACATAAATACACATATATATGATTATATATATATCAGGGACGTAGCTAGAAAAAAATTTCATGGAGTGCCCAAAAGATGAAAAATGTAGAATTTTCACAAAAATGCTTGATTTATTGACATCCAATCAGAGCTTGATTATCACACGGGAATGCGGGGCAATAGCCCAGGGTCCCGGAAAAATAAGGGCCCCCCAAGTCTCCAGATTTATTGTTATCATGATTTATTACATATTCATATATACTGCAATAATAAATTTGTTGCAACTAAATTTCCTTTGTAATATCTATAGCATAATTTTTAACAATAAATTGACTTAGAGATTTATTTTCTGTTCTAATTCAATGGTCTTTAAGACTCATGGATCATTGAAAATGTATGGTATGGCCATATATATGCTTATCACAAAATATCCGATAGTTAAAATGTTTTATTTCATGACGAAAGAAAGAAAATTTTGAACTTTTTGGTGTATCAAGAAAACTTTTTGGAGTGAGCAACTTTGCTCCTGTGACTCGTAATTGCCATTCCTTGAATTAGTGCACCTGTGCACTAATTATACAAACGGACTAAAAAAATATTAAATTCACTTTTAAATGCATGGTCTTGTTCAGTATAAATAAATAGGTAATTTTTATTTCAATTTTATTTTCCTTTAAAAATGTTTTGTTTTTATGTCAGGAAAATGCAACAGCAAACAAAAATAAGTTAAAATGCTTGTGATAGCATAGGGGCCCCAAAATAACCTCTTGCCCTGGGGCCCCGACCACCTATGATCAGGCTCTGCATCCAATTACACAAATTCAAAATTTTGGGGCCTTATGGCCCACCTCCTGGCTATGACCTGTGCTATAGCCATCATCAAAAATTGAAGCATGCCTATTTTGTTATCTTTTAATAACATTCTGAATTCAAGTGCTTAAGCAAAGTTATATGGTATAATTCAGGGGCGTAGCCAAGGGGGGTTTTAGGGGGGTCATAAACCCCCCATGAGCAATTTTTTGCCTTACAAAATGTATATTCTTCACTACATTATCACACACACGTATAAATATATATGAGTTATAGTAGTCATAACCCCCCCCCCATGAAAAATTTCTGGCTATGCCCCTGGTATAATTTCAGAAGCTGTTAAATTTTATAATTTCAGACTGTTATAATCATAACATTTTTTGTTTCAAATGATGTATAATTTTGCTTTTACCGATTTTCTAAAAGTAACTTACTTTAGCCTTCATATCAAGGATTCATACATTAGTAAGTTTCGTTTACAATGTATACATAAGCACACATGCATTTATATAGCATAGCTAGGAATAGCAACATATATATGTGCTGCACACTTAAGCACTTTCAGAAAGGAAAAAATTATTTTCAAAAAATGGAAATGGGCAGAAAATGATAAAGATAAAAAATTCCCAGGTTAACTTTAATAAAGTTCTTCATCTGGTGTTTTTTCCAATGCTTAATTTCTAGCAAAAAAAAAGTGCCGTAGCTCTAATATTCTCTAGAGTTCATGTTCATTCTCAGTGTTGTACTGTAACTGCTGCAATACGGAAATCGGTAGTACATTCTATTGAAATAATGAATTCAAAGATTTTCCCATATAAAAGTATTTTAATTATTTCACAGAACAATGAAATGAAATGACATAGTCTGAAATTAGAATGAAGAAATTGTAGCCAAAATCTGTTGATCTCAGGACTAGAAGTACAGGACCTGAGTTTCTATGCAAATTGAGCTCTGGTTCTCTCTATGAAACGAGATAATAGGTTCAGCCAAATTAAGGTAAAGGAATCTAGAAGAAATGACATTTTTTGAGTGGGTTTGCACAAAAGAAATGAAATTATTTCCACTTCATCGTACATATTCAAAGATGTATCATTGCCTGAGTTTTCAATAGTTTCATAAAAGCATCTCCGTCTTAATTTTTACTTATCAAAATACCAGTACTCATATGAATAAAGTAAAATAGCTTTTAAATTAATAATAGAAAAAAAATTAAACTAAGTTTGATAAATAGGAATTTATGGAAACAAGTACATTTAAAAGTGATTATTACAGATAGAAAACAAATAAAATTTTTTCACATTGCATTCTTAAAAGTTTAAAGCTGAAGTTCTCATTCATCATATGGGAATAGATTATTAAAAACTAATATGAATTAAATATATATATTTATTTATCTGGTTGTCTCATTAAATTTTTGTTTCTTAAATAATTTATATCTTTGATTCAAAATTTAATGCTTGCGAAACCATCTTGATCATGATGTTATTATTATTATTATTATTTTATTTATTTATTTATTTTGCATCAAAGTTTGCTAGTATTTAATTTACAAATCCACTTTTAAACGCATTACATAAAAATAATGTCAAACAGTAATTAATTTCATTTTCCAATTTTAACATTATCATTTAGTTAACTTAGAAACAGAATCCATTGTTGTTTAAATGCTACAACCAAACAAAACTTAAGTAAATTTTCAAGTTCTTTAGATTTGGAAAATAAAAATACACCCATCAATAAGAAACAATTAAAACATTAATCTACTCTACTTTAAAGGACTACTTTATCTATTTTGCATTTCATTTCTTCTGCATATGTATTAACAAATCTTCCATATTACCCAGCGGTGCACATGTGCACTATGCGTTTTCCTCTTATCAGATAAGGGGCATCTGCTACTGCCGACAGAATATGTAACGTTCTGAAATTTTTCTGCTCGAAAAAAGAGGTATATTATTCTACATTATTCCATGCTGTAGCTAAATTTTTTTTTTTTTTTTCCTTTCAAATTTATAGTTACCATAGAAACAGCAGGTTTGATGGCACTCCATGGTAAATTAAACAAAAAAAAAAAAAATTCGCAGTGTCTTCTGTTGAAACTACAGCGGGATATATATTAACGTACGATTACTTATTTTTTAGTAGGTTCTAAGGCACTTATTGAAAAATTTTAAATATAACAAAAATTTTTAATTCTACTTTTAAAATTCGACATTTAATTTCAAATTTTGGTGTCATCAAAATTTACAGCACTTTTGCAAATCTATTCAAAATTTTATAAATTTTCAATGTTTATTATTAAAGTTACAAAATACTATAATACCAAATTTTACTTGCTTTCATCACAATCAACCTTTCATCAGAATGCCAAATTTTATTTCCAAGCAAAGGCACCAATTGTTGCCTAACTTAAACCATTGATTCACATACTCAATTATTTAATCATTGGGGCTATTCCCAGCATATAAGAATCTTCCTGGTGGGAAAAATTCCTACAAGCACACTCATAAACAAATGCCACACATTTACAGAAAGCTTATTCATGTCATTGCAACTGAATGCTTCTCTCTCTGGGTGTGTGTTTCCGGAAACTTTTTGCATTAAAAAATTTTTGCTTTGCTGAGAACATTCCCTCTTATATCAATACTTTATGCAGAGAAAATCATTTTATGTGTAAAAAAAAAAAAGTTCTGCTGGGTGATCTCGAGAAGCTATATGAAACAAACTCGAATCACAATCTTCCCTTCAAACTCTAATGCAGAATCATAATGACGTTATGTTTGTTACAATACAAAAGTTTGTATTATTGAAATGATTTACATTTTTGATTCTTGGTATTCAAAGGAGCTGAAAATCGTTAAAAATAAGGGAACGGATAGATTTTCAGATTTTTAAAGTAGACAACAATTCACTCTGTACCTTTTCACTTACTTGTGCAAAACTTTGAGCGGATTCGTCAAAGAGCGCCGTTAGCGTATGTTACACAGAAACAGTATAGCTTTCTATCAGCGATTAAATCTTCAGAATTGACAAAGTGAGATAAAGAGATACCGGTAGAGCATAATGTAATTCTTATGAGTGTCCCTGCAAAATTGTGGTATAGATATGTGTAAAAATGTGATATAAGGTAGCTTATATTACTTAGGAATAGTACAGTTTTCTATCAGTGAAAAAAGTTTTAGGATCAATTCAGTAGTTACAGAGATGCCCATAGCGTGTAATATATTAGAATTATTTTGAGTGTTCCAGTAAAGAGCTATTTGTGTATGAATTTTAACTTATGTTACTCAGGAACAGTGTAGATTTCTAATAGTGGCAAAATCTTAGACTCGATTCAGTGGTTACAGATCTGGCAATCGCGAATAATGTAATTCTTATGAGCGTCTCTGTAAAATTGTGATATGTGCTAGAAAGGTAGCCTATATTACTCAAGAGTAGTGGTTTTTTTAATCAGTGAAAAAAGTTTTAGAATCGGTTCAGTCATTACAGAGATACAAAGGACCATAATGTAATTCTTTCGAGTGTTCCTGTAAAAGAACTATTTATCCTATATGCATGAAAGGTAGCTTCTAATATTCAGGAATAGTTTAGATTTCCATCAAGGAAAAAAGTTATAAACTCAGTAATTTCAGAGATACTCATAGAGAATGATATATTAGAATTATTTTAAGTGTCCCTGTAAAAGAACTATTTATACTACAATGAAAGAAAGATAGCCTATAATACTTAGGAATACTGCAGCTTTCTATCAGTGAAGAAAGTTTTCGAATCGGTTCAGTAGTTACAGAGTCACCCATAGAGCATAATATAATTCTATGAGTGTCCCTGTAAAACAACTATTTATACAATATGCATAAAAGATAGCCTATAATTCTCAGGAATAGTGTAGCTTTCTATAAGGAATAGTGTAGTGTGAAAGATTTTTTTAGAATCGATTCAGTAGTTACATAGATGCCCTTAGAGCAGAATGTAATTCTTATGAATATCTCTGTAAATTTGTGATATAGTATGCATGAGAGGTAGCTTATACTCAAGAATAGTGCAACTTTCCATCAGTGAAAGTTTTAGAATGAGTTCATTAGTTCCAGACATCATAGTGTAATTCGTATGAGTATCCCTGTAAAAGAACTATGTGTGATATATTGTTTAGAATTTTTAGTGTTTAAATAAGTTTACAATTCGTATTCTACGTGTCAAATAATTAAATTTGCATTTTGTTGCATCAAAATCGGCTAACTATAACGGAAGATACGGAATTTTGGGGTACCCCATTGGTTAACATAGGGTTTTCAAAATCTCAAGAAATATTGGTGTTAGGGCTTAGCTGACCTCATTTTTAGGGACTTATTTATGGTCTCCGAATTTGGCAATATTTTGCCAAAAAGGTCACAAAGCTTGGGAAAATTTCGGACATTTGGCAGGATTTTTCCAATGGGTAAAAGTTTGTTTAAAAGTATGTAAGGTTTATTTTCTTGCATTAATATTACGTAATAGCCTAGTGATTCAACTGTATTCCTATGACGTAATCAAATTTGGCACTTTATGGGGATCCTTCGAGAAATTTCTCTTAGCTTCTGCAACACCTATAGAAGGACAGCACATCACCCCTGAGTAGTTTGAGTTTGCTTCTGTTTACTGATGAGAATATTTTTAGAATCGGTTCAGTAGTTACTGAGATGCCTGTAGATCATAATGTATTAGAATGATTTGGAGTGTCCCTGTAAAAGAACTATTTGTGCTATATGCATGAAAGAGCCTATAATACTCAGGAATAGTGTAGCTTTCAATAAGGAAAGGGTTAAGAATCTGTTAAGTAATTACAGAGACACCCATAGAGCATGATGTATTGAATTATTTTAAATATCCCTGTAAAACAGCTGTATTTATGTTACATGGATGCAAATTAGCCTATAATACTCAGGAATAGTGCAGCTTTCTATCAGTGAAGTAAGTTTCAGAATCGATTCAGAAGTTACAGAGATATCCCTAGAGCGCAATGTATAAGAATTATTTTAAGTATTCCTGTGAAAGAACTATTTATGCTACATGGATGAAAGACAGCCTATAATACTTGGGAATACTGCAGCTTTCCATCAGTGAAGAAAGTTTTCGAATTGGTTCAGTAGTTACAGAGATAACCATGGAGCGTAATGTAATTCTTATGAGTGACCCTGTAAAAAAACTGAGATATATATATAAAAGGTAGCGTATATTACTCAGGAATAATGCAGTTTCCTATCAATCAAAAATTTTTAGAATCGGTTCAGTAGTTACTGAGATGCCCGTAGAACATAAGAATAATTTTAAGTGTCCCTGTAAAAGAACTATTTGTGCTACATGCATGAAAGATAGCCTATAATACTCAGGAATAGTGTAGCTTCCTATCAGTAATATTGTAATGTGAAAAGATTTTGAGAATCAATTCACTAGTTACAGACATACAAATAGATTGCAATGTATAAATCATATGAGTGTTCCGGTAAAATAATTATCTGTGATACATGCATGAATTTTAGCTATGTTACTCAGGAATAGTGTAGCTTTCCGTCACTGAATTTTTTTTTAGAATTGATTCAGTGGTTATGCTGATGCCCTTAGAGAAAATGTAATTCTTATGAGTATTCCTGTAAATTTGTAATATATGCATGAAATGTAGCCTATAATACTCAGGAATAGTGCAGCTTTCCATCAGTAAAAGTTTTAGAATCAGTTCATTAGTTCCAGAGATCGTAGTGTAATTCATATGAGTATCCCTGTAAAAGAACTATGTGTGATATATTGTTTCGAATTTTGGGAGTTTAAGCCTGTTTAAAATTCATATACTATGTGTCAAATAATTAAATTTTTCATTTTGTTGCTACAAAATCGGCTATCAAGAACAGAAGATATGGAATTTTGGGGTTCCCCATTGGTTAACATAGGGTTTTCCAAATCTCGAGAAATATTGGTGCTAGAGCTTAGCTGACCTTACTTTTGAGGACTTGTTTTTGGTGCCAAATTTGGCAATATTTCACCAAAAAGTTGCCAAGAGTGGTGACATTTCGGATATTTGGTGGGATTTTTCCAATGCGTAAAAGTTTGTTTAAAAGTATGTAAAGTTTTGTTTTTCTCATTAATATTGCATAATAGCTTAGTGATTCAACGTATTGCTATTAGATAATAAAAAGTGGCACTTTATGGGTATCCTTCCAGAAATTTCTCCTATCTTCTGTGACACTTATAAAAAGACAGCACATTGCCCCATTTGAGTTTCAGTTTGCTTCTGTCTGCTGCTGAGAATATTTTGAGAATCGGTTTAGTAGTTGGTGAGATGCCCGTAGATCGTAATGTACTAGAATGATTTTGAGTGTCCATGTAAAAGAACTATTTGTACTATATGCATGAAAGATAGCCTATAAAACTCAGGAATAGTGCAGCTTTCTATCAGGAATAGTGTACTGTGAAGAACATTTTTAGAATCGATTCAGTAGTTAGACATACAAACAGATCATAATGTAATTCAAATTAACTACATCTGTAAAAACTTCGGTACTGAGCGGACTGTTATAAGCAAGCTACTGGCAGTTAGTGCCTGTGAATTTTGCACAGCTAGAAACAATAAATAGTTCATGTTCCATCCTGACAAGTGGACTCTTACTAGAATTTTCTATTCCTACTGGACTTTAGAACGACAGACCCAGAAACTTAGCAAAGGTTTCTGCAACAATATGTTATGCCTTTTTGAATTTCTTAAAAATAAAATAAAAGTTTAAATAATTCTTTTATTCTGGGACACTCAAAATAATTCTCATACATTAAGCTGTATGGGTATTTCTTTAATTTTTGAACTGATTCCAAAACTTTTTTTACTGGTAGAAAGCTACACTATTCCTGAATATTATGGACTACCTTTCATGCATATATCATAAATAGGTGTTTTACAGGGATACTCACACGAATTACATTATGATCTCTGGAACTAATGAACTGATCCTAAAACTTTTTACAATGACAGAAAGCTGCTATTCCTGTGTATTATAGGCTACCTTTCTTGCATATAGCATAGTTCTTTTACAGGGATACTCATAAAAATTACATTATGCTCTATGAGTACCTCTAACTATTAAACCTATTCTGAAACCTTTTTCAGTCATAGAAAAATACGCTATTCCTGGGTATTATAGACTACCTTTAATGCATATAGCATAAATAGTTCTTTTACATGAACAATCAAAATAATTCTAATACATTACACACTAAGGGCACCTTGGTGACTACTGAACCGATTCTAAAACTCTTTTCACTTACAGAAAGCTAGGCTATTCCTGAGTATTATAGGCTACTTTTCATGTATATGTTACTATGAGTTCTTTTACTGGGACACTCACAGAATTACATTACGCTCTGTGAGTATCTCTGCAACCACTTAACTGTAAAAACTATTTTCACAGATAGAAAGCTGTGTTATATGGATGAAAGGCAGCCTATAATACACTATTCCTGAGTATTATAGGCTACCTTTCATCCTTATGACACAAATAACTTTTTTACAGGGACACTTAAAATAATTCTAACACATTACATGCTGAGGACATCTCTGTGACTACTGAACTGATTCTAAAACTTTTTTTCCCGAATAGAAAGCTACACTATTCCTGAGTATTATGGGCTACCTTTCATTTATATAACATACATAGTTATTTTACAGGGACACTCATAGAATTACATTATGCTTTATGGGCATCTCACTAACTGCTAAGCCGATTCTAAAACATTTTCAGCAATTGAATGCTAACACTATTCCTGAGTATTATAGGCTAACTTTCATTTATTTAACATAAATAGTTCTTTTATAGTGACACTAAAAATAATCCTTACACATTGCGCTGTATGGACATCTCTGTAACTATTGAAGAGATTCTAAAACTTTTCTCACAAATTAGAAAGCTGTGCTATTCCTGAGTATTATGAGCTACCTTCATACATATATCATCAGTAGTTCTGTTACTGGGACACTCATAAAATTACATTACGCTCTAAGGGCATCTCTAACTACTGAATCGTTTATATATGAAGGGTCCACGAGAAGAACGATGAGAGTCCACTTTTCGTCAATGTTGAGGTTTCTACTGCATTCTGTTGTTCATTAGTGACACTATTAATATCTGAACCCATAAGGGGAAAGAATGATGAAAATGCACTGAAAAAAAAGCCCAAAGATACAGTTTACATGGAGAAGAATGATGAAAGTCCCGTGCGCCTTTCGATTTCTGGAAAATCAGCTGTATTGGACTCTTATCGTTCTTCACGTGGACCCTTCATATATATATTCAAATTTCAGGTTCCTTTTTTTTTTTTTAAACAAGAAACATGAAATCAGTTTTTAGACATTTTAGGAGCTGGAAAACAGTCTTGAGTACTAAAAGTGTTGAACAATCATGTGGTAAATTTTAAGTTGACCCCCCACCCCCAACCTTTCAATACTGAAAAAGACCAATTCAGAAACTGTCCTTACGGATGGGCATTGCACAATGGTAACAGAGAGCTCCCGAAATGAGAAAAAGGTGTTGTAACGCTGAAAATCTTCAAATGCTTAAAGAAAGAAATTTAAATTAAAGCTAGAGAAATGTGTTGCATGCATCTGTCGATTATAAAACACTTTCCATCAAAATCTTGTGTAGGGCATATGATTTAAGTTTTCCAAGGTTGGGTATATACTAGTGCAGAAAGGCAAGCAAAAGGCAGTGTAAGGAAGCATGGTGCTTCTTTGCGCTGCTCTAACTCGAATGGCAATATACCCTAGCTTGCCAGAGTGCAAAACATGAGAGACTTATTGCTATTTTAAACTGGATTTCATTTGATCTCTCAGAAAAAACTGCCCCACCAGCGAACATCTCTCTCTGTGTTTCCCAGACACACAGAAGTATCTTGACAAAGGAACTGGTGCTATTGTTGTAAGAACATTAGTTGCCTCGTTCATACTATTCACGCTAGTGTTTACCCACCAAAACATGATACAATGACAGTCAAAGTTTTGAGAGAGGAGAAAGCTAAGATAGAGAGCGGGTGCCACAGAAAAAATTCTCACAAAAGCGTATCTAGAAGTGGCCCTGTCAACAGAATTTGTGTCCTCTGAGAAGTCCAAAAATTTTCTCACTTTCTCCTTTGCTGATTGCAGTTTTCTGGATTACGGGGAAAAGGTGATCGCTAAATGCAGGGATACATTGACTAGATATCTCGCAATTTCATATTCAGATTTATGATTTCAGCAGTCAGATTTGTGAGGAAATTAAATGGCAAAAGTTCACAGACGTATTGAAACTGGACAGTATATAACCCACTCATACTTTTTTTAAGAAGTTGTTTTTTTGTGTGCATGGACGCAGTAAAAAGAAGAGCAAAAATTGACAAACATTGCAAACTCTTGAAATTTACAATGCTTCAAAAGTTTGCAATGAGCAGACTAGTGAATCTCAATTTTTGACAGCAGAAAATGTTCAGTTTTATACATAGGGGCAGATACTGTAAAAACTTAATTTTTTTAGAAAAGTATTCCTGGTGCCTGTTAATTGCTATGGGGGGAGGGGGGACTGAGCTGTCCATAGCACTACTGCCCTGTGCAAATGATTAGCTTTTCAGCACATTCAGACAAAGTAGGTGCTGGTAGAGACACCTACAATGTGTTTAAATGAGGAGATTGTACAGCCAGTTTCTCATACACAAACTGAATTTGAACATTGTTGCCTGGTGAAAAGTTGTTGTGATCCTTTTGTAAGAAGGAGAAATGCATACCAGCACTTTTTTGACTTTGATAAAGGTCAAATTGTGGCCTACCAGGATTGCGGTTTATCCTATCGCAATATTGCTGCTTGCGTCAGTCGAGATCCAATGACTGTTAGCAGAATATGGAATCGATGGGTTCAGGACAGTAATAAGGTACGCCTTGCTGGATCTGAATGGTCCGCTATCACTAGCAGTCGAGAAGACAGGCATGTTCCCTACATGGACTTAACGGATCGTGCAGATACCTCATGAGCCCTGAGTCAAGAAATGGGGTCGTTTGCAAGACCACAAGTGTCTGCATGAACAGTTCAATGACGTTTGCAGCAGCATGGACTCAGATCGGAGACAATGGTTGTGACTACCCTTGACGCTGTATCATAAACAGGAGTGCTTTCAATGGTGTGATCAACGACGAACCTTGGCAGTGCTGCCCGAGAAATAAGGAGACAAAAGAGCTTATTTGTGAAGTTTTACTGATTTTTGTGAAACAGTTAAGCAATCCTGCATAGTGCTTAAATTCAATATTTAGTTCACAACAATGACTGCTTAGAATCAAATTGGTAATGTATTTGAGAAGAGTTTTACAAATCTGTTAATAGATACTAAGATTTTATTATATTTTTAATCTAAAAGGTGTCTTGCCTTGGAGAGTAAGACAGGATATGTGGCTAATACAAATAAAATACAAATACACTAACAATTTATTTATTTTCATTTTTTGATATTTCTTTCAAATAATGACTAAGTAAACTCATTTGATGATTGAGAGATCTATAAATTCCTGTTACTGGAGCTTGTAAGTGTTGTAACATTTCTCCATGAATATTTCTTTTGAAAACTTGGTTGATCTCATTTAGATGAGTTGAGCTGTAAAGTTTATCCTCAACAATGCCACCTAAATAAAATAAACCAATTCATTAATCTGAGGCTCTATTGCTTACTGAAAAATAATCAAACTTTCTTTGTATTCTTTTCTTCAAATAATATTTTTGATTAGTATGAAAATGCAAATAAACATAGGTGAAAAAATAATCATACATCAGTTCATTCTTATGCAAAAATTTAAAAATAAATCACAAAACTGAATCTCAATGACTGGCAAATTTTTTATTTTTGAATATAAAGCTTAACTCTGAGCAACACTGCTCAAATCAGAAGATTATGTATATTAAAATGAGAATGTAAGTGATAATAACTAAAATATAATAAAACTACTGTCACCCTTTTACTCTTATAAATTACAAAAAAAGCTTCTCTTGCATTTTGTGAAAACACCATTGTGTTAGGAAAATCAGGGTTGGAAAAAAACCTGGTTTATTGGGGAAAAAAAAGGGGGGGGGGTTTGGTTTAAACCAGTTTTTTTGGCTTTTAAAAAATCCTTTTATAATTAACTGTTACATACTTATAAATAAAATTATTTGTAAAATGTTCAAATAACAATTAATATTTCTTCTGAAAGTAATTAAAACAAAATACAGTGCGCACCGGTTATAACGGACTTGGGATATAACGTACCTAGAAGCTAGGTCCCGATTACAGTCCTATATCTATAATGTTATTTAACTTCGGTTAAAATGTACTCAACAAAAGTACATACTTCGGCTATAACGTACTTTTTACACCAAAAACAAAAGAAAACTTTGCTTTTCTTAAACATTTTATTTTCTTGTTCTGGGAAATTTCAGTACCTTCAAAAACTCTCGTTGTCCGTTTTCAGATTCTCTAGTGAGACGAATTGTGTATGAATGAAGGGAGCTATCTTTTTATCTTTTCCACTTGCTAGGAAGGGAGGGCTAAGACCAAGACCATGTTTTTTATTGGTCATTCATCCATGTAAATGCCTCCTGTAAAGCCCTATCTATAATGATTCAGATGATAGTGAAGAAGAAATGGAGGAGCCTATACCAAGCATGCCCGACGCATTCAATGCTGCAAAAACAGGATCACGATTTTTTGAATGTCGCAGTGATAATACAGAGACTCTACAAAAGTCTATAATGGGTATCGAAACCAATATTTTTAAAGTAGCATTTGCCCATTTAAAACAAAAGAGAATTAAAGATTATTTATCTCAATAAAAATTGTAAGTAATAAAGAATTTTCTCTGTTTAACTTAAATTTTAAAAAATCGGACCTGTTTAAAACACATATTACAATGAAATGATGAGCCCACTTTCTTTTTTGTGTAATATTGAGTCCTACCGGCAGTACTGCTTATAGCATACTTCAGCTATAGCGTACTACATTTTTAGGTGCCGTGAGAGTAGGTTATAACCGTTGTCTACTGTAAAAAATCTGGAGTGACTCCACTCGACTTTCCGAACACTTACAATTAAGATCATTACCAAGCATTTTAATAAATTTTAATCGATGAATAATTCAAACATATATACCAAACGGAAGCTCAATTGAATGCGCCGTTTAAATGCTAGCGCACTTACAATAATTCCCCCCCCCCATAGGCCATAATGTAAAAGAAATCTTTGTCGTAGCCCTGTAGAAAAACTATAAGTCCTATACACACCAAAATCAATACCGGTCTTACGATAGTGGTTTATAACATGTATACCCAATTTGAGCTCAATCGGATCTACCGTTTAAACGCTAGCGCACTTTCAAGAATTTCCTCCCATAGGCCATAATGTAAAAGAAATCTTTGTCGTAGCCCTGTAGAAAAACTATAAGTCCTATACACACCAAAATCAATACCGGTCTTGCGACGGTGGTTTATAACATATATACCCAATTTGAGCTCAATCGAATGCCTCGTTTAGGAGCTATCGTGTTCACTCACATACACACAAATACACACACACACACACACACATACATCTCGTAAAAATAGCATAAATGAATTCAGAAGCCCTCAAAACGTGTAAAAACACCAAAATCTCGAATTCGAATTTTTTCATGATTACAATACTTTCCTTACATGGTACATGTTTGGAAAGTAATAAACAATTGTTGCTATACGTATGTGGACATTGAAATCATTCAATTTTAATATTTTATATAGAGATACTATTTTTTATATTTAGTATATAATATAATACAATAATAATTGTTTACTACATTTTAAATGGAATCTTGCACTTAGATTCATCAGTAATAATAAGTTGGTGATAAGTTGTTCAAAATGATATTTTTAAGGTTTAAAAATAAGTTGTTAAAACACAAAACCTCTATTTTAGAAACAAATTAAAAATGCAGCCTATAATTTAAGTTTAATTAATAATTTTTAATAATGATAAATCAATAAGGTATCTATTAGATTGATATAAAAACTTATTGTTGATACTTATGAGGATAATTTTAAAAATGTCAGAACGTATTCTATCTATAGTATTCGGAATTTTAAATTATTCTTTTAAAAAAACCAATTGGTTTATACCAGGGATGGGCAAACTTTTTCGGTTGCGGGCCAAAAATCGAAAAACAAAAAGTTTGGCGGGCCAACATAAATTTTCCTAAAATTTTAGAAACAATATACAAGTATTACAATTTAAATATTTTAATGAGATGAATGAAATTGCGATTTCATTTGTTGTATTGTTTTTTTTGGGGGGGATAATGTTTTTACAAATCAAAAGCAGTAATTTTTATTTTAATTATTTTAACCATTAATTATTTATTTTCTAATACTTGTAATTAGCTTGGTAGTTCAATTTAAATACCTTTTGTCAGGAGATAATGGTCTGGGTGACTCTTCTTCTATAGCTCAATAGCTTGTCTTTTTTTTAAATTACTACTAATTACCCCTTTTTTTTGTTGGGACGTTCTAAATAATTACCTTTTCCTTAAATTAATTCTGCCTCTGTTTGCCCTGTCTCCGGAGGTGTAAATTTAATCATGTAAATGCTGCCGATTTTCTGCTGACTATTACGTTTCCTTCTCTCTTCAATAGCCTAACTCATTTCTTGCAATATCTTTTGTTCAAGTCCGGTTTTTAATTTTTTTTTTTACTCACTTCTAATTTAAATTTTTACTCCAAATTTTACCCAAGGTTGTCTCGGACGATTAGCTATCTCCCGCTAAAACTTTAGGAAATTTAATAACGTTTTTAATGCCTTTTTGATCAATTAAGTTTTTTTTTCCCATTTCAAGATGGCCGATCTTGCCTGCGTTTCTTCTCGGCCAAGTTCGTTGCTTTCCCGCGTGTAGAAGTTGCTGGCCGCCATTTTTTCTTTCCTCTCTTCCTTCCCTCAACAATCGAATGTTCTCGAAGTTTCCCGGCTGAGATGGCGCGCTCTGATTGGTCCCCAGGGTCGGCATCTCGGCGAAGCTCCTCATGCAAGGGGTAGAAAGCGTCATTCTGAGAGCTGACGTGGTGCTGCTAGGACGAATTTACTTTCGGAATCTACGCTCGCAGACTAGAGGTCCAGCCCGGCATTATTGTCGTCCTGTAGTGGAAGTTCACGATGTGATTGCTTAGCTCGTAGGCCAGAGGGCCAGCTACTCAAAGATCATCGTATAAATTTTTTTGTTTGTTTGTTTTTTTTTGTGCGTAAACTCCCGGTTGCCCCACTTCATTTATAACATGTTCCTGTTGTTTGCCGACTGCCTCTATTTGGCCACCTTGCCGATGCGTCACCGTCACCGCCAATATGCTTCCCCTCCTTTTTGATGTTGAATTGGGCTTAAGGCCCCCCACACCCTGTTTGACGGAGATCAATTACCAGTTTCGACGTCCCGTTTCAATCGCCTGCACTGTGTTCATCATCCCCCGGACTGGGAGCCGCTAGTGTTAAATAGAATGCTCCGAGTGGACCGCGAGATCTCCGACGCCTGATTGTGCCAGCCGTAAGTCCGTGTTCCCTTCCAAAGAGAGACCAAGATGCCGGCTCCGGGAGCCACCAGCGTCCGACCGTCAGTTCCCTGAAACGCCGAGACCAGGCCTGCCACTGGATCCGTGGGTGAGATCGCTCTGATTCTTATTCCTCTATCTTCCTTATGCTACAAATTCTCCACGATAAGCTGGATCACAGCATCAACATGCTTCAAACCGTGCTAGAACTCTCATCTTTTTTAAGGAACTTGTTACGCTTAATGGGGGGGGGGGGATTTAAAACAAGTCGGTAAGGCTAAAAGATTCTTCTCTTCAAGTAATATCCTGATGTATAACTTACCAGTAACGCCATAAGTTCTTTTTTTTGTTAAATGATAAATGTTAATGCTGTGTTTTTTTCCTTGCCTAGCTAATTTGGGAATGTCATAAATCTGGTTTATTTTCTTGCTTTACCAATGCTAATCACTGTTATTACTTGTTTGAGTTGGTCAGCATTTCAGAGAATTTGCTGCACCTTTTGGTGTCATAATTGCAAAGTTTTTTTTTTATTTGTCAACTATTTAAGCTCATCTGTTGGATTGTAAAGGTGGGGACTTGTTTGCCCAAATTTTTCTTTTCCTTTTTGATAGGATAATTTTTTTTTTATGCTGCAGCAAAGCCTTTTAACTTAAATTTTGGATCCCAATCGTGCTACTTTTGTCATGACAATTTTAATTAAGCATTACCCTTTTTTTTTTTACTTTTCAATTTCCAAGGGCTATTAATGGGAAACTAAAGCACTCTATGATCATTGTTTTTGTGCATTCCTACCACGCGCTGTAAAACCTCTGCACAGTGTTTTACTTACTTTTATTTCTTAATATACTAATGTTGTGAGGCTGCTAGATGTTTACTCCCCTTTGTTGTTGAATAAATTTGTGTTTTGGTGATCTAATGCAATGTCTCTGTGATTATTTTACCACATTTCTAACACACATTTCAGGCAAGGCTGAGAACTTTGGGTTATTGAATTAATTTTGGCTGTCACAACGCATGTACTAATCTTAATTTTGCTTAACTTGTAATCTAAATTTTAACTTTGCTAAACTATATTTTTCACGGCAGTGGTAGCCAAATACTACACATTTTTAAAAGTTCCTTATATTGAGGTTCGAAGTGAGATGCGCTGATTCTAAGGAACGAGGCTAAATGCTCATCTGTCAGTCTACTTCTGGAAGAATTCTCTCTTAGTTTCATAGTTGAAAACACTTGTTCACATATATAAGATGAAGCAAACATATATTGACATATATTGCAAACATAGCACTGATTTTCTGGGCGTGAGATAATAAATTTGGGAAACTTACTTTCGATAATGATTTGTAAAACTCTGGCATATTTAGAAACAACTGCTTGAGATGATCATTATAATTGCAACTCAATTAATTCAAGCTGCAGATCTGACCTCACTGCTTCACAATTTACGTTCAAAGGCATGGTAAAAATATCCAATTCTGTTTGAATGGCACGGAAATCTTGAAATCTGCGTTCGAACTCAAAATGCACTTTTTTCAAGCCATCTTCATAATTCTTAATATGGATATACACTGCTGGCCACCCAAATTGCAACACCAAGAAAAACAAGAGATATCACAACAAAATTTATTGTGTAGATAACATGTTGACCAAGTAACAAATGATTAAATTTACAGCATTCTATGAAGCGTGGTTCCTGCCAAAATCAGTACCCAGAGTAGCCGCCGTTGTTGGAGATCACAGCTGCCACACGCCTCGGCATTGATTCAAAGAGACTTTGAATGTGTTCTTGGGGTACAGCAGACCAAGCAGCTTCCACACGTTGCCAAAGTTGATCTGGTGTGACAGCTGGGGATGAACTCTGGGTCAGTCGTTGAGCAACCATGGACCACATGTTTTCTATCGGCGAAAGATCCGGAGAGCGCGCCGGCCAGGGAAGCAATTCAATCTGGTGATTGACGAAGAACCCTTGGACAATGCGTGCCACGTGTGGCCGTGCATTATCCTGCTGAAATATGGCTGTTGGCAAGCCCTGAAGGTAAGAAAGGACAACTGGCTCCAACACCTCGGAGATGTAGCGCTGGCTGGTTAAAGTACCGGCAATGCGTACTAGAGGAGTGCGAGAGAGATATCCGATACCGCCCCATACCATAATACCCGGTGCAGGACCAGTGTGACGGTGCATAATGCAGCTGTTCAGCATCCTCTCTCCACGGTGTCTCCAGACTCGAATCCGACCGTCGTGGTGTTGCATACAGAAGCGTGACTCGTCAGTAAAGAGAATTTCATTCCATTCTGTCGTCCACATCATTCTTTCATCGCACCATTGGCGGCGGAGACGTCTGTGGTTCCGCGTCAGAGGTAGACAAAGCAACGGACGTCTTGCGGACAGACCATTCTGCTGTAAACGACGTCGAATGGTACGCGCAGACACTGGATGATGCGTTACAGACTGAATCTGCTGTGATATGGTTCGTGATGTGACTGAGCGGTCCGTCACTGCCATGCGTACAATCTGCCTGTCATCACGTGACGTGGTGCACTGAGGTCGATGCGGTCGATCACGTCTGTCCGTCGTACCCTCCTGCACCCAACGATCACATATCCGCATCACAGTTGTTTGGTTTCGTCCAATACGACGACCGATTTCCCTGAAAGATAACCCACAATCTCGGTATGCCACTATCCTTCCTCTGTCAAACTCGGATACTTGATCAAAAGATGATCGTTGTTTCCTACGAGGCATAATTTATCGTTTTTTTGAAAAAAAAGCAAGAAAAACACAATTGCTGTACTTGAAACCGTCGAAATCTCCAAGCCTTAAATAGCGCTTTGAGGTGGCGCCACAGGCGCGCTTGATGTGCGTCTGCGCTGAAATTCTAATCATTTGCATATCTCACCTCAGCTAATGCATGTTGTAAATTTCATATTATTTGCATGCTTCCTTCAGGGTGTTGCATTTACGATGGCCAGCAGTGTATAATATGTAAATATATATATTCTTTCAATTTCCGTCAGACCAGAAAATTAAAATTCCATCTGCGGGCCGAATAAAACCTTCCGGCGGGCCAGATTTGGCTCGCGGGCCGTAGTTTGACCATGACTGGTTTATACCATGGTTTAAATCAGTCGGTTTAAACCATGCCAACCCTGGGGAAAATAAATACTTACAATTACTGAGTGTCAAAAATTTAAGGTTTTGCTGGAAAAAGGGGGTAGCTCCAACTGATAAGTTTGCACAAACTCTGAATAATGGTTGAGAATTAGCACAATCTAATGAGACAACTACCTTTATCTCTTGAGAAACACAAAAACTAATGATTGTGCTACATCCTTTAGGTACCAAATAGATTTTTTTTAAACTGAACGATAGTACATGTAACTCTAAATTCCATGAGGGTGGAGCTACCTTCTTTTTTTCAACACACTCTTCAATTGCTATGTTTCAATTAGCAGGCACCACTCATTACCAAGCTAACATGCTGGTGTCAAGGTGGCTTTTCATTTTTAGGTAACTGCTAGATTGTTTAAGATATATTTTCTGAGATTAAAAAAAAAAAAAAAAATGTGTAATTTATTAGTTTATATTTATTCTAGAACCATGGATATGAATTAAAAGATGTAAGCATAAGAAACAGGTACAAGGTTATTAACTTTGCAACATTAGCTTAAAAAAAAAAATGTTTTCATTAGTATGCTAATATAAATGTTTAAAAAAAAAAATAACACCAGTTGTTAACCTTGACACATTAGCATTAGTACTTCTTAACAGAAAAGTATCTGAAAATTTTACATTTCTTACCTTAAAAAGAGGGGGGGGGGGCATTTGACAGTAGAAAAAAAATCAGCAGTTTAAATTTTAAGAGTAAAGAAACTTTTTTGTGTAACAGCATTTTAATTTGCAATACTTACCAAGTAAAAGTATTTTATCATTCAGCTTTTTACTCAGTTTCAAGGCCTTATTTAAAGAAATTTCAGGACTGAAGACCAATGCATTGCTTGATTCAAAGAGTTTCATAAGAGCTTGGTATTTAGTGTTTTCAAAGACAAGCTTTAGAACATTTATGTTATGCATATAAAATTGAAGGTCCTGAAAAAAGAAAATAAAAATAAGTTTTATACGTATAAAAGATGTAAGTTCAGTCAAGCAGTTAAAATGACAATTTTTTAATGTTTATTTTTCAGTTTTTTATTAATATCTTCTAAACATGGGCATCGGCAGAATATTTTCCAGGGGGGAGGCAAAGATTACTTCAATATATGGTTACCATCTTTGAAAGAACAAAAAAGCATCGAAAGCAATGACACACAAAAATCCAGGGGTGGTCAAGTGCCCCCACCCTATGCTGCTGATGCCCATACTTCTAAACTACATGTGCTCAAAATTAAGAGAATTTGCATATTTTGTCAATTTTCATGAAAATAACTGAATGAACTGTAAAACCAGTGATTCAAGACAAAAATGCAAATCTTTTATGTTGAATACCTAAGCGTATGCATAGCTGCCAACCTTCCAGGAAAAGATTAAGGGACACAACACGTGGTCATAAAATCAGAAATAAGGAACACAGTGCGTGGTCATTAAATGTATGATTAAATATACAATTAAAAATCTTACATTAACAGAATTAAATTATCATGTGTAGAGAGATGATGTGCCTATATAATCATTAATTTATAAAAATAAATTATTCTTAACTTATTTCTACAAGACTTAAATGCTTAATGTAATAAATACTTGACAGAATAAGATAAATATCATTCAATTAAATTTATTGCCTTATTTACAAGGATAAATGATTTACCAAAAGCTAAAAATGTACATGTTCTTCCTTTTTTCTTTTAATTTTTAAAAATCCTTACACAGAAGCTGAAAAATGGAACATTTTGGCTTAAAAACGTATTTACGAAACAAAGCTCAAAAAACGGAACGGATCCGTATAAAACGGAACACTTGGTAGCTATGCGTATGTATGAGTATTAGAGATGAGACTGGCTCAGTCCAAGCCTGGTCCCAAACTGGGCTTCAAATTCATGATTGTGTTCGACTTGGGCTCACGAGAAATTTCTTTTTTATTGAACATACACCTAGTAAACAGACTTTTTAAAAATGATTCATGGGAGAGATAAATTATAATATTATTATTTGATAAATTTGAATAAAAAGAATTAGAAAGTGCATTAAGAATTTGCTATTTGTCTTGCACAAATGGAAAAGTTTTGATATTCTGTCAGTAAAGTAACTGACCTTTATTTATCTATTAGCAGAAATTTTGGGCTTGGATTGGAAGTCCTCGGTCACTGGCTTTAAAGAATGAGCTTAAACTCATCTCTAATGTGTATGGGTGGAGGCAGTACAGGAACAGGCTTTATAAGTGCACACGACAAAACGCGCATTTTTTTGGCTAGCACACCTTGCTGAATTTCTTGGTGTTTCTTGCAGCAATAGATTGGATTCAAATTCTAACAGTAAAAATGAATAAACACTAATGTTTAGATGTTGGAACGAGATGGGGAATTGTGAGGAGACTAAAAGCAGGACAGTCTCAAGTAGAGATTTCAATTTAATGCCCAGCTTCAAGTGCAACTTATGGAAACAGTTCCTAGATACTGGATTCATCAAGAGAAAGTCTGGGCAAAGTGGTCCAAGAGCCATGACGGCCAGACAAGATCACCATTTGTCCATTATAATGAGGCGTAACAAGGATGCTATAGCTTCTCAGCTCTCTCCTGACTTGTATGTGGCCACAGAAATCCGAGTTTCAAGGGTGACTGTTTTCAGAAGACTTCATGACAGAGGGTTGTTTGTAAGAAGACCTGCTATTTGCGTTCCATTCACTTCTTTGAACAGGAGAGTCCATTTAACATGGAGCAGAGAGCATAGATTAGAGTAGGGATCAATGGGCAATCACTCAACTGATGAGTCTGGTTTAGCCTAACCACTGATTCCAGCCTTACTTGAATATGAAGAGAACCAGGGACCTGCTACCTGCCCTCCAATGTCTGCAAAATCAACCACTCTGTCGACGGAAGTTTAATGGCAGGCATCATGTTGGATGTCCACACACCCTTTCATGTCTTTGAAAGAGGTGCTGTGACTGCTTTGAGGTATAGTGATAGGGATGGTCTTGGAACCCTATGTTCACCTTTTGAGGGATACAGTTAGACCCGAGTTTATTTTCATGGATGGTAATGTGAAGCCACATAGAGCTCTTCTGGTTGACAAATTTCTAGAAAGTAAGAACATTAACCCAATAGATTGGTCCAGCTCATCTCCAGACCTCAAAAAGAGCATGTCTCTGTAGAGGGCAACTGCAACTAGCAACCCCTCTCCGAGAACTATCCAGGGCCTGAAAACAGTGTTGCTGAATGAGTGGGACCAATTGCCAAGGAATTCATAACTGGCTTTTTTCAAATATGAAATCATGCTATAGGGGCATGTATACATATAAGAGAGGACCATATCTCCTATTAACCCTTTTTTGTGGTTCTATTCTACAAGAAGAACATTTCTGAACTGTTCACTTTTTTTTTTAAGACCCTTTGTGGGTTAACACTGTATAATCTTCTCTTGCAGGAAATTGCAGAAAAGTATGTTTCCAAGTCACAAGATACCCATCTGCAACTCAATTTTATGAAGAAACATTTTTTAATTCTGTTTATATTTAAAATAAAACTAACATTTAAATAAACTTTACAATTGACCAGCTTTAATTAACTATTGCTACACAGAAAATTTGAAGATCAAATGTTCAAGTTGCCTGGGTACAACTCTTTGCTTCACACACACATGCATTTCAGTTCAATTTAGATCAATCAGAAGGGATTCTGAGGCACCCTCTCATGGGATTTTTTTTTAAATTAGAATTTTAACAATAAATAATTAAAGCATGAAAATAAATGGATTAATCAGTACAACCCTGGTTAGGTAACACATTTCATTATGTCAGAGATGCCACTCATAAAATATCAAAAAAGAGGAAACTGTGCATGAATAAACAAAAATAGTGGAAAAAGAAGAAGTCCTATGCAAATAAAACAAATAAGCAGAGCTTATTTTAGAAAAATGTAATGTATGGAGAAAAGGGAAAAAAACATATTTAGTTCATTTTTTGTTTGCTTTCATAAATATTATATTTTTTATTAGTTTTTTGATTGACAAAATATTTTTTGTTTCAACTTTAACTATTTCACATCATTTTAATTTACGTCTGAACCTGCTCTATTTAGCGAAGTTTTTCCTTTACTGGTTTCTTTTAAATCAGTAATTTAAATTTGAAATAGGAGTTAATTTTTATTCTTACAGCATAGGAGGTTTAAATAAAGGAATGCTAAAGCAAAAATACTAACTTTCAAGATAGATGGAAAAAGATTGAAATTGAGATATGCTGGAAATAAATATTTAATTACTGCTGGGGAAAAACATAAGCACCATGAAATTTTTAGAAAAATTCTGCTGATTATGCAAAATGATTAAAAAATAAATAAATACAATATAAAACACGGAAATCTGCCGATCGGCGGAAAAGTGGCATCTCTGATTATATGAAATATTTTTTCTTTAAGTTTTAATCTACCGTGTTTACTTGTGGAAGAGTAGCATCCCCCTTCCCCCCCCCTCCAATTTTGAGTCTAGGTGCAACTATTATGCGGGGAAATGTACTGCCCATTATTATACATTCTAATGCTAAAATAGTACTGCTATGCAAAATAGATTAAATAAAATTAATGTCAAAAACATTGTTTATTTTTCCTAGCCTTTATTCACGAGTATTGAGCCTATGAAGGCAAAACCCAGGCCGTAATGAAAGAATAAGACTTTATAGTGGCAATTACATTTTAACATATCAATACAAACATCAAAATTATAAAGTCCTACGGTGGCTGAGCAGACCCCTGAAAAACGCAGGTTCACTTGACAACTGCTAAGGCGTGAATGATGATGAGAAACTCGAGCCAAAAGGTTAGTACAGAAGCAAAACACGCCAAAGAGACACGCCAAACAAAGCGTGAAAGTAACATGACGCCAGTAGGCGTTAAGAACATTTCTATATAATTATTTTTTGAATCCCAGTCATGCCAACAGATAAAACAAACAATCTAGCAGCTAAATTGTAACCCAAAATGAAAGCCAATGTTATTTATAGATTTGATACCATATATGGTCATAAACAAACCATGGGAACAGAAATGCTAGGCTTTACCAATGCAAAAGTGAAATAAAAAGGAAAAATAAATGAAAACGGAAGATTGCTTTTAAATACGGTAGGTGCAGAAATAAAAACTTTACAGGCGAAGGGAAGAGAAATCCAAATCGAAAGTGCAAAGAATAAATTTTGAATACAGATTAAATTTAGAAATAATTAACAATTAAGTAATTGATAATTAAAAATAAGATGTGATTATCTGCATCACAGAGCCTCAACTCCACAAAATATTTCATCATGACCCAGTAGGAAGTTGACATTTCAATTTTTATGCATAATGATTTCAAGAAGTTGGCACTAGAAATTTATCTATTATTGCTGGTATTAGTTAAAATCAAAGAAAGTCGCAAAAATATCTGGGCACAAATGGGTTAAATAGTTTTTTCATCAGTTGCACACAAAAAAGAGGCAGCTCTCTTTGTAATACTTTTATAAAATAAAATTAATAATAAGCAATCAACAGCATAAGCAGGTAATTCATTATTTTGCTATGGGAATGTCAGTGGAGATGACAGAACAGATGAGTCCACTGTGAATACTAGTTCATGGAAAAGTACAGCTGATAATTTTCTATATTCCAGATGAAGGTCAAATACGCAAATGAGACTTTTATGAGGGGAAAATATTTTGATGAATTTTTCGGCTTCAGAACAGGGGTGCGACTGTTATGCTAGGTCGATTAATAATAGTCATCCTAGATAGACAATGATAGTAATTACTTGTATAAATGAGTAAACACGGTATTCTCCACAGATTTTTTTTACACAAAAACTCTCACTGATATTACAAATAGGTTTCATGAAGAAAACCCTAGTTCTAATGTTTTTGCGTATTTTTATTACATCTTTCATTTAGACTTTGTTGTCAATCAGACTTCTTTAATACTTCACTAATCAAAAGAAAAAGAAATTATAACAAAATGCATTATACATGAAAAAGTACCTCTTTAAAAAATGATCTATAGATAGATGTCTTTTCTTCATTTGTTAATGAATTTACATGATAAACCAACATCATTTTGGATGAATTGACACATTCTTGCACTTCCTTGGACAATATAACATCATAAGGATGAGGCTAAATAAATAAATAAATATGCTACAATAATAATGCAAGTTACAATTTATTTATCAAAGAGTTGTGAATTAAGCTTATATATTGAATAATTAATTAAATATATGAGAAAATAGTAAATAAAAATTTAAAATTTAAGAAATTATTATAATTATGCATAAACATATAATTTATTATACATAAACTAAACAATTTGCTTTATAATTCACCCAAAAGCAATCACAGACTATTAAACTGCGAGTCCCTTGGACTTAGATGAACTATTTGAGGTATCTTGTTGAATTCTCTAGGTCCTCCCTTTTCAATAATTTTAGAAAATAATGAAAATAGGAAAGATTAACACAGATGAAATAGTGGTTTCTAAAGTACTCATAAGGGCTAAAAAAAACCTGGGAAAATACATGCATGCTATAACACATCAGAACAATATCTGCAAGCATAATCACACTTTCATCATGTACGGGAAATCAAATAAAGGTGCAGCTGCAGTGTAAGGCCTTCATTGGAGCTTGCATCATGCTAATACCTTTCTAAATTCTAACTGAGCCTCCTAATCTGCTGTCATATTAGACTGCATCAACAAAATACTGCCAAAGCAAAGAGTCCCATGTAAACAAACTGGACATCTTACAAATCACTTTTATAACTTAAATTGGGATGAACCTTGGAAGGCCTTATACTGCAGTTTTGCCCAAATAAAAAAATGCAGAAAATTTCCATATTTATACACTTTATTTGTACAAGGGTGAAGAGAGACTACCTAAAATTGTATTTAATTATAGATGAAACAAAAAATGGAAAAGAGGAAGACCTTAGAACAAATGGGTAGACGACATTAAAAAAGCAATGAGAGACAGATCTGCAAGAGAAATGCACCCTGAACAGGAAAATGAGGAGTAGTTTAATGTACATTCATCGGAGGGTGATGTATGATGCCACGAACTGAGTTTATGTACATATACATTGTACTTGTTTTAACACAACTTTTGTTTTTTAATGCCTTTTTATCTTATTTCAATGTACGTACAATGTAACTCTATATTTCGGATTAGCAGAGATAGACAACTATTTCTGGGTGATTCCATTGTGACTAAAATAACATTTATAATAAAATAAAAAATTTTTAAATGGCCGACTAATTAAAAATAAATTACCATAACAATACATGTGAATTACATTGGTGAGTTCGCTTGGTGACAATGATTATGGCAAGATCGCAGCTATGCTTCTGGAGTGAAAATGGTTTTGGTAGATTTCACCACCACCATCTTGATGATATCTAAATTGCTTGGTGACTTAATTTTAGTGGCTGTTATAATCCACAAGTACCAAGATAACTTTTTCTGCTTTAGTTATGTATTGTAAGATCATAAATAATGCCATAATAGATTCAATTATGAGTTTTAGTAAAATAGGGTCATTTTTGTAGTGACTGTAATGCAGAGGTCGATCCAGGAATTTTTTTTCTAGGGTCCCATTCTGGTGAAAACTGTTCTAGAGAATTTCCATATCAATTTTTGAATTTCAGTGTCTATTTTTGTGAATTTTCATAACAATTTGTATGAAAGGCACTTTTATTTCCTTAAAATAATTTACAAAACAAATTAAAATAAAGGTAAAATGTCAATGAAGGGTGTCTTAATCATTTGTATTTTTGTGAAGGGGCCGTTTTAATAAATTATAATTTTGTGAAGGGACCATTTTTATAGAGTTTAATCTTGTGAAAGAACCATAAAACGGATCCAATTTCATCTGCATTGAACCCTGTAATGTACCATTTTAACTATTTAATGTTGTGTTAGTCAAAGCTCTGAAGTAATCAGCATTTAATTAAATATCAATATACAATTTTGGTTGATTCCTACTTCAACCTCCCTTCTTTCACCAAGTTAAAATATCATCCCATGTTGGTGAGTTTCCCAGTCATCTGTTTTTAGAAGATGTATTGCTCCAATACAAACTGGAATGTAATGCATGTGCACAATTTAAAACTCTTCCACCAGAGGAACTATCTGGAAACAAACGTGAATGACATGACAATGCTCCCTGCACCTCCCCTCTGGAAGTGCCCTTAGATATTGTGCAAGATTTATTAGGAATTCCGGTTCATTATTGGGGCTAGTTTAGAAATCAACCTAGAATTTCACAGATCTACACCATCACAAAATAAATTTACCATACCGTTGTCAATAATACGGCGTTTGAAAATTTATCAACATGACAGAATAACCGGGTTAAAGTAGAATTCATTCAGTACTGTTTGTTTGTTTATGGGTCTAAACAGAGAAGATGGTAATTTGTTTAAGTTTTGTTTTCTTTACAAAATGTGGCTCTGATTGGCATAAAGGTTGGAACGATAAATGGTGTTTGCAGAATGCTGGTGGCAGATGAATCATTATAGCAAGCCGGAATGAAGATGCGCCTATCTTCAATGCTGTTTGAAGATGGGAATTTGTTGTGCAATAGCTGTTTAATTTTCTTTGTGAGTTTGATGTTGTTTTCTGTACTGTAGTGATTATTGTAAGTTAATAAAGGGGGAATTCTCTCGCTAGAATAGATGTTTGGAGTTAAATGTTTTTCATGTTACGGTAGTAACCCATTGAGGTGCAACCTTTTCCAATGCTGAAAAAAGGGCAGTCATTGCCATCGCTCAACTTAACTACCAGCAAGATGGCAGACATCCGAAACTGCACAGCCAGTCTGTGCCAAAAAAGGGTCTCTAGATCTGTGGCATGCGATGAACGTTTCGAACGTCCGCTTGGTAGTTAAGTCGAGCGATGGCAATGGCTGCCCTTTCCAGCATTGGGCAATCTATCCAGCTGTTCTCGCATTCTTTCATTTTTCAGCAGATGTGAGTGCTGTTAAAAATAATCATGACAATTTTTTACGGGAAATGACGTGCTAAAATGTAAAGGATTCTCATGGAGCTATGTCACCTGCAACTATTTTATAGAAATCAAATCTATTCTTTGTGACAGGCAACTGTCAAAACGCCAGTTTGGTGTTCCCAGA
Source organism: Cheiracanthium punctorium (assembly GCA_038373885.1). Classification (NCBI taxonomy): domain Eukaryota; kingdom Metazoa; phylum Arthropoda; class Arachnida; order Araneae; family Cheiracanthiidae; genus Cheiracanthium; species Cheiracanthium punctorium. Next base: position 193,785 of record JAWZYV010005184.1, read on the forward strand.
GCAGGAACACTGTGCGTTAAAGGGTTAAAAGAAGTTATGTATGTTATTGATTGGTGTACAAAAGTTAGGTTTAGCAATTTGTTAGAGCTAAGTGCAGATCAAGGGGTGAGGAAGAGATGGGGTAACAGTATAAAGTAAGTTGATGGAGTGGAAAAAAAAAAATAAGGCAAGTGCTTTTATTTAAAGAATCTTTTTGGAGTTATTTATATGTGGTATTGTAATCATGCTGATTTTAGATCAGCTGTATAATTAGGTTCCTAAATTCGCTGAAGTCATTTTCAGTTAAATATGGGCAAGTGTTTGCCTAGTTTACATTAGCTGTACTTCTAGGTTGCTTAATCAACCGAAGTTTTAGGTTAAAAAGGTCAACCGTTTGCTCATTTTAAATTAGCTGTTCAAGGAGTTGAATTTACCGAAGTTTTTTTTAGGTTAAAAATGGACCAGAGGTTGTAGATTTTTGAATTATTTTGTAGCGTTTGATGTTTTAATTTGTTTTTGTTAGAGTAATTTATGCGCAGTTTTAATTTGTTAAAATTATTGGAATTTGCTTTGTTGATTGTGCAAAATGGTTGGCGGCAGCCAAACTCCAGTGACTGTTGCCATGTTTACATGGGCCCAGTACTGTCTCATTCAAAATTACCTATTTATGAACCTCTCAAACCAACTCTAAAGCTGAAAAAATTCTGTAACTTCCATTTATAAATAATCAGTACAAAAACATTTACATTTTCATATTTTATATTGCTATTGAATGACCATTTGTGATTATTAGAACATCGTCTTGAAACAGAAAGATTGTGAGAGAATAACCAGATAATAATATTAAATACTACTACTATAAATAAAACTATACAACGAAGACTAAATTGAACAACAAAAATGGCGACACGAACCTCACTTTCCATTTGTATAACATTATTTTTGCAGGACAAATGATCTGGAACTATATCTGGTAAGTAAATAGGCTTACAAACTTCAACCATTAATTTACGGTCGAAATGTGGCTCTTTAGGATTTCTGCTTTTGAAATATCCAGTCCTATATAGAATACGAAAACCTGGAAAAGAAGCACAACACATAGATAATTTTCATTTATACTTTTACTTTTTCTTTAATCACTGATCATAGGTCAACAAATAATTGAAACTTTGAAAAGATAAAATAAATAACAAGTTTCTTAATATGTGCGCTATTTTAGTTATTTTAATTATAAGTTCTAATCATTTCATCTTTTATACCAGTTTTTTGTAGGGTTCTTGCTAATAGTTCAACATTCCAGGCCAAACAACTCCCAAACTAAAATGCATTCATAAATACAAAACTTACCACTATTAGGTTTCAGCACTTTTAAAATTGGTAACATTGTTGAAAGTTATTTGAATTAAATGAAAACTTCAAACATTAAATTTATTGAGTTGCAACCAGGACAGCAACAGACCAAAAAATAATATAAACAAAAGCACGATGTTGCCAAATTCACTTTATTTAAATGAAAATTAAAAAGAAAAAAGCAATAGTGCAGTGCTGACATCTGGTGAAGTGCTTGTCAGATAATGTAGACGCACGCAGGCGCGGATACATTCAAAGGTCTTGCAGATAGTTTCCCGGTAATTCCAAGGTTTTCTTTTCTTTTTTTTAAAAGATGGATAGTTACCTAAAAGAAGTACCTTTTTAAAGTCACTATAGCACAAGCGCATCACATAGATGTGTGCGTGTATGCCGTATATGCATATATACACGTGTTCATGTACGTAATATGTATTCAGTTATCACAAGCTATTATGAGTTTGCAGATAGTTTTGGATTATGTGCACAGATAGTTTTTCTTTTATCTTACTATGCAGAAAACATCTTGGAGGAACTCATGACAAGAATAAAAACATTAAATGCAGTATTAAGGTGACAATATTTCCAAACAGTAATTTGGGGACAAATCAAGCATTGTCCCCTCAAATCCATGGAAAACTTGGGGACACTAGAAAATATTTTTGGGGACTTATTTGAGGACACAACATATTACCAGTAATCGAATAGAGCATTTCGACGGGCCGCTCCTCTCAGCGATAGGTCGCCGTCTTGCATGACAGCTTGGGAATCTCGTAATGTATAGGGCAGTTTCACATTACGTCACAATTCTATGCTGGTGGAATAAAATGAGGCTTCTATTGGTTCATTGAAGTTCCTGGTGGACAGACGTCACTTCAAAATCGAGTTTTTATTGGCAGACTCCATTGCCGGTCACGTGGTTGAAATTGCTCTATTTCAATGGGAAAAACTCGATTTTCAACATTCAAAAAAAGTATTAAATTTAATTTTTTGGATGATTGTAATGGATGGAATTTGTTAATCAGACCTTCGACTTTTGTGTCCCAGGTGGCGTTTAATATTTTAAAAAGCTTAACATATAATATTTTAATGATATTTCAAGCGACTTTTTCCGCTGGTAATGCGTTCGGAAAGACAACATTATGTACTGGAATGAACACAACGTTTGTTTTAAGATTCGGCAGGTTATTCGGATTACTGTTTGTTTACAAATATCATTGTGCATGCGAAATTTTCTTACTTGTGAGATTTATGCAAGAATAAAGTTTTGTTTTTGAATTATAATTCATCGGATATTCTGTATGCCCCAGAAAACATCAAATTCCATTAATATTTATATTAAAGAAGTGTTTATTTAAATTCCTATTACGATATATTCAGATTGTTTTTTTCTTTTATAAAAAATAAAATGTACTGTTTGTTATTATTTATCATAGTGTTCTTTTAAATATGTAAATGCCTGTAAAATAAGACCAGTTATCCCATTAATAAAAAAAGTGTAACATATGCATCGCATAACATATTTGTACATGTAATTAATCTAATACGTATGAATATGAATTAAAAAAATAATCCAATAAATCTACTAAATAAAAGACGTAGACCAATTAATGTAATCTTTACTTAGTTGCATAATTATTTAAATTGACAGTAAACATGAGTGCAAAATGTAAATTTATAATTCCATTATGTTACATAAAGCTTCTGCCTTTTTATTATAAGATGGAAAACATTTCTGTTTCGCATTGTTAGCTCATAAAACTGTACTAAACAATTCTAAAATTACATTTTTGAATTTTGTTTCAAGTTAGAACAGAAATCAAAAGCTGAAACTCTGACCCTGCATTTCTTTTTTTTGGGTGAATTTTTACATATTAGGCAAAACCCAGCAAAGCTCATGAATACTTTGCTCCGAAGCCCAACACTAGTACATTAATTCATAAATGTTCCCCTTTTCAAGCTCAAACTGATTTTAGCAGACAAGACAAATCATATTCGCTTCACCTCGACCAGATTTGAGATTCCTGAGACCACCAGAATTTGGGTGTTTTCTGTATAATGCTTATATTTCTTCCTGCTAATTTCCAGCTATTTAATTTTATATCACTGTTCTGTGAAATAATTATTATATAGGAAAATCTTTAAATTATTGTTATTTTAATTAAATGTGCTACCAACCCCATATTGCAGGGGTTTGCAGTTCGCTACTGAGTATTAACATAAGAATATTAAGGCTCCGGCACCTTTTTTGCTAGAAATTGCCGCTAGCCCTGGAGCAATTAAATGTTTTCTCATTGAAAAATTTCTTTCATTAATTTCCAAAAAGTTTCACTTTTTGTATATAACCCGCATTCACAAATATCCCCAATCGTTAAAATGTGCTCCATATTCTGCTGAGGTGATGTACAAAATTTGAGAATTATATCCTGAAAAGTGTCAAAGGTATGAAGATAATGAGTACTGACTTAAACCAATTTTCAGTAGCTCTTGAAAGGAAAAAAATCACAATCACATTTTAAGGGTCATACAAATATTATGAAAGAATATTTTACAATTAAATTCAAGTATAGACCCCAGTCACATTTGTTTTTAGATATTCCTTAAGACGTTAAATGATGAAAGGCTGAAATTTTGTACATCACCTCATTTGTGCATGGGGTACATTTTATTTTCTAGGAATTTTTTTGTAAGGTAGTTCTAAGAAATTTTAAAAAGTGTAACTCTGTGAAAATTAACAAGAGGAATTTTCTCTTAACATAGTCTTTTTTTTTTAAACCTTATTTTAAACATTTATTCAATTCACACTGCCTAATTATCTTAATTAATAGATAAAGAATTAAAGCATGTTATCACTTTCTAGGTGCACTGTACGTGTGTGTGTGTCTATACAATTTATAAACACTAATATTTTTACTTCTTTGTATGACGTACAAAGAAATAATGTGATTGCAAAAAGAATTCGGTATCCAGATTTTGACTACCTCTAAATTTACTGAGTTTTTGCTTGACATCTCATTGTACACATGCATGTATGTTCCTATAAATTCATGTACAAGCATTCTGACTGGCAGCTAGACCATTTTGATCAGTGTTTCCTGGCGCCTGTACGTACGTGTGTATGTGGGTAACTCACATATCTTAAAAAGTATGAGTCGTACAATGTTGAAATTTTATATTTAGGATTGTTGTAACATCTTCATCCATACATTATGCTTTATGGGCAGAAATTCATTAAAGTGTAATTTAGAGATATTAAGTTATTTCAAATGAATCAAAAGTGATATATGTTGTTAAGGATTACAAAATGAATCTTGCCATCAAAAATGGTATCTTTATTTACAGGAGCACTCAGAAAAATTCCAACAAATTAAAGCCAATGGCAGTTTTAGAAACATTCATTCATTTCAAACAGAATAACATCTTACCATATGGTTGGATAATAGTCTGGTGATGATCAGACACCTCCCTCAAAAACTGCGTCAAAAGTCTCCAAACTTGGCAACTTTTGGTGTATATATTTCATTCGCATATCTCAAAAACTATTAGTCGTAGATTGCTGAGATTTTATATATAAGATTGTTGTAACATCTAGTTGTACACCTAGATTTTTTATTCCAATCTACTGGAGAGTTTATTTACAGGACCACCCAAAAGAATTTTGGTACATGCATGTATCCTTGCAGTCTGCCAAGACGAGTGATTTTTCGCTTTGATAAATCCAGGTTGCATGAAATCATGATGGTTCCGAATACAATTGGCTACAGTTTGCCCGCACATTTTCCGAAAAAATAATATGGCACGAATGTCTATCAGGATAATATGCAACTACCAGAATTCCAATACATTAAAGTCTATAGACATCTTCAAATAGTGACGTAGCCAGAAATTTTTCATGGGAGGGGTTACTATTGTAACTCACATATATGTATACATGTGCGTGGTGAGGGAGTGAAGAATATACATTTTGTATTGCAAAAATTTCAGGGTGTGTTGTGATCCCTTATTCCCCCCCCCCAGGCTACGCCACTGTCTTCAATATATTATGTCTGTAGTCGTTCATTGTTTGGTCCGTGCACAGAATCTCGCTATTTGTCATCCACCGTGTTGAGTTTTGCCAAAATATCGCTAATTTAACACCAAAAATAATTATGCATTTTGCATGACTCTAAAACTTTTAACCGTAGAATGTTGAAATTTTGTATTTAGAACTATTGTAACATCTAACTGCTTTTGATTGCTGTGGACTGAGTTATTTATTTACAGGGTCACCCAAAAGACTTAAAATATATTAAGGGTCTATAGATACCTTCATTTCATTAAAAATCTGTGATGAATAACTGTTTCAGCTGTGACTGAAATCTCGCTATCGCAAGCTTATTGGCTTTTGTCAAAATATTGCCCAATTAAGTGAAAAAAATCTTTAAAATTGAACTCAGCTTGGCGGAAAACTTTAGAATTGCAGTATTTTGTCTCTTTCAAATGAAATAAGTTTAGATGAAGTGCCCCGAAAATATTTCTGGTTTAATAGAGGTACAAGGAAGTCATGTGGTGTCCATATCAGATTTATTAGTTCAATGATTTGATAAAAAAAAAAAAACAATCATAATAAAAGGAGTAGTATATAGATTTTTACAGTTATATTCTTCCGTGATGATTGTATGTAAGAGAATTTTTTTTCAACATCGTAAATTACAATGTTACTTGAAAATATGTTTTCACATAATTTACACAGGAACCAGACTACATGCAAGCAATAGATATTAAAAAAAATCAGATGTCAGTCAGCCAATTTAAATTACTTTAGAAGTTATTTACAAAAAAAATTGAAAGAAAAAAAAAGCATCATATTTGACTGCATAAAATGATTTAGGTTCTTGAATTTAAACAGCAGGTAAGAACAGTATTCATAGAAAAATTGCTACTGGCGTATTATCCCGGCACTCAAACAAGACAAGCGATTTCTCGCCAAGATAAATGCCGATCACATGAAATTATTAATGGTTTCGAATACGATTGGCAACAGTTTCCAGCACATTTGATGAAAAAATACTTTGTTGGAAATGACCACCGGGATAATACGTAAGTATCAAAAAATCTTCAGAATAATTTCTAATCCTAATATCAGCTCCACACAGAACAGAGTAGAAATAGTTTTAGGTAAAAGAATAAGGATTTATTTTTACGAAGTACAGTTTAACCATTTAATCATCTGCCCATGGACACGAGAACAACAACAGTATAACCTTGATTTCACGAAGTCAAAGAAACAACAGAAAGAATTGAGATAAGAAGGTGAAATAAAAGAGGGTGTCAGTTTAATAGAAAAAACACATTTATTCAAGATATTTAAGTTCCACTCCATACCTAATTCAGAATACTGCAAAAGAATAAAAAGGCTGGTGGCCAAGTTTAGTGATTTTGAAAAAGTAGATTCTACAGTGTTTTTTTTTTTTTTGCATAAGCAACAATAAGTAATCATGCATTAACACATCACATGCCAGTTTCAACATAAGAAACTTCCTGTTTTATTTATTTATTATTATTTTTTTAATAAACCAACCACTGGTACAAAACTAGTTCTGTAAACAATGTATAAATTGACTTTTTAATCAAAATATATTTTTAAAAAATAATTAAGAAACCAATTCTTTCATGTTTTTTATTGATTTATTCTAATGCACATTTAATAACAGAAACCACACCAGAAAGTGTTATCCACAGAAAGCATGCACTAAAATTCATGTCAATCTAAGGATAAACCTATCTAGTCATAGTCATAGCTTCAAATTACATTGGAGACAAATTATCCATATATTTAAAAATCATGAAAAAATATCACAATCCTAAACTAGAAACAATATCTAATTTTGCAATTAGAGTTTAATTAGTTGCTGACAGCTTTAAAATTTCTTCCATATTTCTAAATAAATAATGTACATTCTTTCGTGCACAGTCGTGGATCGCTGTCTAAACTTAAACGCCTGTTGCTTGCTATTCTGCAGTTTGTTTACATTCTTCACAGTGGGGCTGCGTTCATATCCGAAAACCCAATGAACCTCCTCAGATTACACGTAGTTTATACTGATTACTGAGATTGCTAAATAATACATTTAGGTAAAGAAATAACATGCGCAGAACGATGCGCGAAGCTGTCACTCAGCTGACGTCAGGGATACGTCACGTCGAAATGCTCTATAAACTTCTTCAAATCGACCGGTTGGGCCCGTTTACATGTGAAAATGGAAAATCCCGGGTTAAAGCGGAGTACAGGGAAAATCTCGCAATGCATCATGGGAAAGCGGGGTTGACTCTGCATTAACCCTCCTTTCGACCAGGAATCTTTCTACCCCGCATTTTTTTTCCTAAGTAGGGAAGCGGGGTAGAAAGCAGTGTAAGTCTCGTGATTTACTCCGCATTTTTGCACATGTAAACGGGCCCAATGCGGAGTAAATCCCGGGACTTACACTGCTTTCTACCCCGCTTCCCCTATTTAGGGGGAAAAATGCGGGGTAGAAAGATTCCTGGTCGAAAGGAGGGTTAGATGCGTAGAGGGTTAATGCAGACATGCAGAGTCAACCCCGCTTTCCCATGATGCATTGCGAGTTTTTGCCTGTACTCCGCTTTAACCCGGGATTTTCCATTTTCACATGTAAGCGGGCCTGTTGTGTTACGGAGTCCGTGTCTAGGCTTTCTCCCCTTATCTAGAGGGTGGTGCAGAGACAGATGCAAAATCAGAGACAGATCACTGTAAGTTAATTTTATTTAAAAAGTGGTTATGGTTGTAACTGCTTTTAAAATGTGGAACATTCAGTATAAAGAAATTCATAAAAATATCTGTATAAATAAACTGTTTATCATTTGTGACTATGTTTACTTTAATGTATAACAAAAATCAGCTTAATTTGTTTAATGTATATTAAAAAATCAAGCCAAAATAATGAATCATGAGCGTACCCTAGTAGCAATAACCCATCGGTCGATGAGAGGCGGGTGAGTTAAATCCGAGGAGAAGGAGCAATGGCCGATCACGGCTTTTCATCCAAAAAAGGGGAAATTTCATCGGCAACTGGTACAAAATGTCCGCTCGGGGGACCATAAAGCCGATCATCGTTTCCCGATGACTCCGATGAAATAACGAAAAGAAACCGATAAACTGTGAAAAATATATTTGTTAATAAAAAATAAACGGCTGGCAGCAAAATTTTCAAAAAATGTCCGTTCTGTTTTTTATGGTTTTTTTTTTTTGTATGCTAAATTACCGTTTTTCTTAAAAAAAAAAAAAATCCTTCCTCCCCCCCGGGCTCGAACCCTGAGCGTACTTATTACGAGATAAGCGCGCTAACCCAAGACCATCGAATCTTGTCAGGTGTAAGGCAAAGTGGGAAGTACAGGTTATTTTAGTCTCAGATTGGGACTTTGCGTGAAATTTTGACAAAGTGTTGTTCAGCTATTATTATTAATAGTCAAATTATTCGATTGGTAAGAAATTAATTTCACTTTTTACCAATGTATGTTAAGTAGCAACAACATTCATAATTAATAATTAAAAAACAATATTGCCATTTGTATAGGAATTTTAGTGCGATTTTAACTTTCATATTTCTTGGATAACTTTTAAAAATTAACTGATTTCTCTTCTTGCTGTTTACATTAAAGAGGTTTCAAAAGAGTTGCTCATTGTAATGAAGTTTCAATTTTTCTTATAATGCAGCTGACGCTCAAATAGATTTTCTTTTCTTTTTTTTTTTAATTATTTAAATATTACAAACGATTTTTATATAATAAACACTTACATATTTTTGGTAAATATTTCTTTTCAAATTTAAATTTTGTGGGAGGGGCAAGTGGGGATACCACCCCCCTGTCCCCTCCCAACCCCAATACAATTACTTTGAAGTAAATTATGCGATTAATTCAAGAATTGTTCAAAATTTTCCTTAGATTATGCAAAGGCAAATCTAAATTACACAAATATTTATAGGAATTTGGGTAAAGTGAAAACCACTGGAGACACCTGCAAGGCCCGTTGACTACAGAGCTGCAGTTTCGGATAAAATATTGTTTTTCGGTTTCCCATCGGCGAAACTGCTCGTCTAGATCACTTCTATCCATGAATAAAAATTCATCTATTGCAGATAAACAAAAGTGCACTTGCCAATGACTGAATTCGACGAGTCGATGAGTTAACGATGATTCGATGAACGACCGAGCAGAAAACAAGCAGTCATTGCTACTAGGGTAAGCACTACTTTGTTTTTCCTTCAAATTACACACATCTATTTACTTTAATGTCCACATGTATTATAGTAAAGAAACTAATAAAATTAGTAGCACAATTATGACATAAAAGGCCCGTTTACATGTGAAAATAGAAAATCCCGGGTTAAAGCGGAGTACAGGGGAAAACTCGCAATGCATCATGGGAAAGCGGGGTTGACTCTGCATTAACCCTCCTTTCGACCAGGAATCTTTCTACTCCGCATTTTTTCCCCTAAGTAGGGGAAGCGGGGTAGAAAGCAGTGTAAGTCCCGGGATTTACTCCGCATTTTTGCACAGTTAAACGGGCCCAAAGCTACATTAAATAACGTTTCAAAGCCTTGGAAAGCTTAAAAATTGCTTGATGTATATGTGAAGAAGCGAGCATCCGTAGGCCTCTTTGGATGACTCATCCAAATACACGCGCAGGCACGTTACAAATAGCGAAGGCCCCGGCTTGACTTCGGCCGCATTCGTAAACGCCAAACGAGTTGCACTCGTGCAACGAGTTTCTATCTAAGGTGTTCGTAAAGGAAACTGGGTGCTTTCACTTTAAAACTAGAGCTGAAGAGAAACGAAGTAAAGTGAGAACGAATTAGGTTCGTTGAGTTTTACTTTCTGCCCGTTGTTTTTGTTTAGAAATGGCGTCCGTTGTTATGGAATAGTATGATGTTATGAAAAGTATTTTACTTTTGCTGAAGCTGCAAATATTAGTTTTTCGAGGAGGAAATTGAGGCATACGTTAGAAACTGCTACGAAGGTACATACTTTTTCAAAGGCAATCATTTTCTTGTAGTCTTCATTTTAGTAAATTCAAAAATGCATGTTTTAGTGTCGAGATTGAAGTTGATTTAAACCGTTATTTGTGAAATTTGAATTTGTCTTGCTAAATACTTTTGAAAGAATGAAGTTGAAATTCCTAAATTTTGATCTGTGCACTTCAATGATGGCCATTCTTTGTTTTAAAAATCCTGTTGATTTTATATTGAGTATGTGCTAAAAACTTTCCTCAGCAAAGTTAACGTATTCGGGAATTGTAAACAAACACGTCTCCTAGGCGACGAAACTCAATAAACTGAAGTTGTTCGTAAAGGCAAAAGAAACTGATAACCACTGACAGCACTCAACACACACATTCCAGTTTTCTTACGAAGACTCGTGCAACGAGTTTGTCCTATACGAATGCAGCCTTCGTTCTCTAGAGGTGGGCAAAAAATATCTCCTTCGTGGTTCCGGTCCTTAAAGTGAAATAATCAAGCGGACTCGGTCCTTTTGGACAGGACTTGATGGACCGGAACCATCGTGATTCTACCGGACCTGCTTGTGTACTCCGAAAGAGACCTAAGGAAGCTTCCTCATTCGTTAGATTAGGCAATTAGATGACGTATCCAAGGGCAGGAACCAATAGGTGAGCATACGAAGGCTTTTTTGAATGACTCATCGTAATGTAAACGCAGATCCGGTGGAATCACGATGCCCCCCCCCCTCTTGGACCGATCACGGAACGAATCCGGACTCGCACTGATTTCGGAACAAATCCAGACTCGGAATGAAACGGGGCCATCGTGATTCTACTGGGCTTGCTTGTGCACTCCGATGAGTCATACAAAGAGGCCCAACGGATGCGATTATTGGTTCTATCACTTAGATAGTCATCTAATGGCCGAATCTAACCAAAGAGGAAACAACCGTAGGCCTCTTTCGGAGTGCACAAACAAGCCCGGTAGAATCACAATGGCCCCGCTAGCAATCAGATGAGGGAAAGGACCGATTTCGGAACGAATCTGGACTCGGAATCAAAGGGAGGAAAGGACAAGTTCCGAAACGAATCATGACTCGGAACGTATCTAAGACGGATTTGTTCCGGACTCGTTTACCCTCGGATTCGTTCTGGGAGGAACGATTGGTGGGCTGAGCGGGGCCTTCGCAATTAGTAACGGGCCTGCGCGTGTATTTTGATGAGTCATCCAAAGAGGCTCCAGTCTTCACGTATACATCAGGCATTTCTTAAGTTTCCCAGTGCTTTAAAACGTTATTTAATGTAGTTTTAAGTAGTAATTGCGTTACTAATTCAAGTACGAACACGAACTCATAATTAATTTGTTTGCTATGATACATATTGGCATTAAGAAAATAGATGCATATAATTTGAAGGAAAAACAAAGTAGCGCTTACACTCATGATTCACGATTGCTTATTTTAGTTTCACAAGTGGATATTTAATATACTTTAAAATAACCCTGGCTGGAGCCGAGGCCGTCGCTAAGCAACGGGCCTGCGCATGAATTGCCACCACTGAAAATGAGTTTATCATTGAGGCCTGTTTTCCCCATTCACAGTGTTCTATTTTATTATTCTAAGTATTATAAATATTATATTATTTTAAAACAATTGTTTAATAGTTTTGTCGTACTAAAGAACTTTAGATGTAGGTAATCGTTTTGTGAATCTTACGCCGTTTTCTTTCTGTTTCGCCGATAACTTTCCAGGGTTATCATGAAATTCGAACATTTTGCTCTGAATGTAAAGGTAAGTGAGCACGTTTATAATTTATTTCGAAATTCTAAAAGTATGTATGTAAATCATGTTTGGTGAATAATTACTCATGTGTTATTTATAAATAAATTATTTTAATCCGAAGTCGTATTACTTGAGTAGTTTATTCTTGTAAATAAGCATGACGTTGTGATACTAGTTAGACAATTTAATTTTGCCAGTTGAAAATGTTATTTATCAGTTAGATATGCCTTGATTATGTGATTCAGACTTACATCTGGTACAGTGCAGAAATAAAGTAAATTATAAATTATTGATTTTTGCCCGTTTATATAGAAACTTCAAGTGTAGTTAATATTTTGTACAAGTGTTCATAATGCTTGCTCAATTCCCAAGTTTGATTGAGAAAGCGACAAAAGAATAACATATACTGCATGAAATGTCTTTATTAAAGAGTATTTAATTCGGGGATCGCGCTATAGAGCGTATTTTATCAATTTTCTCCGATATACAGGATATCCCGAAAACACTGAAATGCGTTTTAATAGATCATTTGTTAAAGATTAATGTTAAATTGTTTAAAATAACGTAGGAAATACGACTACGTTCATGAAATATTCATTATAAAATGTCTTTCTCATTTGTGTATTCAGTTATTTTAAAGTATATTAAATATCCACTTGTGAAACTAAAATAAGCAATCGTGAATCATGAGAGTAAGTGCTACTTTGTTTTTCCTTCAAATTATATGCATCTATTTTCTTAATATGTATCATAGCAAACAAATTAATAATGAGTTCGTACTTGAATTAGTAACACAATTACTACTTAAAACTACATTAAATGACATTTGAAAGCACTGGGAAGCTTAAAAAATGCCTGATGTGTACGTGAAGACTCGAGCATCCGTAGGCCTCTTTGGATGGCTCATCAAAATACACGCTCAGGCGCGTTACTAATTGCGAAGGCCCCGGTGGAGCAAAGGCGTTGATTCTGATTTCAACGGCTTGTCAGGAAATCTCCCCTTCGGGCGCTTGTCTACATCACCCCATCCTCTACTCCCAGGAATCTTCAATTTTCGGGGTCAGTCCTCAATTTCTGTATTTTTTCCGATTTGTCCCCAAAATGTAAAAAAACAATTGGGGACAATTTTTAATTATTACATTCTTTTTAAAATAGATTACTGTTAATTATGTATTTAATTATAAGATGTCCCTAATTTTGTTTCAAATTTGGGGGCATACCCTTAATTTTACGTTCAAAAAAATGCTAACCTTAAGCACAGTACTATTTTCCCGTTGAGTTTTGACTTGTTAAAGTTTTTCAGCTGACTTAATCTAATATTGTTTAAACACAGTTGAAATTGGTAGAAAAGTATTTTTAGCACTAGGGTGCTACCCAGACAGCACAGCAAACTTGCATCAAACTTGCAGCAAGCTTGATTTATCAAGTCAATAAGCTTGAAAATTTCAAGCGTGTAAGCTTAATGCAAGCTTGAATCAAGTGTTCTAGTTTACACTTGCCCAGCTTGCATTAAGCTTGTCATTTCAAGCTTGACATAGCAAGCTTAATTTCAAGCTTAAAAAATTTTCCTAAAAAAAATTCCTAAATACACAGGGCGCTGGTCGGCGAACTCGCCCCACCTATTTTACTTTGCCACGCATTTTCCCCTCTACGCTGAAATTTCAATTTAATTTAATCTGTTTCCATCGAGTGCCCGTGGCTGGAATAGAACCCCGGACCTTTCGGTTCGTAGGTTATCCATTCAGATACCTAGCTTCGGGCAGTTATGACTAAAGTTTGAAGTTAATTATCAAGCCGTTTTCTGGCCAGATTGATAAGTGGGCGATATGTTATTTGTTTTTTTTTTTTAATTTTTCCATGGGATGCATCAAAATTAAAATAATGTTATGTGTGATTTAGGGACTCTACTAATAGGGAAATAAACATAATATAAGCTTAAGAGCAGCATACGTTTTAAAACTTTCGCAACACTCATGAGCAATACTGCTGGCCAAAATCGAGACAAACGACTGATTTTGAAATCAATTTCGTAGTATAATTGTATTTTATTTTGAAGAATTTCCATATTTGGAAATATAGAATGGGTTTACTTACTTAACACAAATTTTGTGTTAAGTAATCTGAAATGAAAGAAACAGATAGTTAAACGTTACTTCGAAATGCTATATCACAGTTGCTAACATGTATGGAATACAAACACTATAGTCATTTTTGTAAATATTTCTTAAAATAACAAATAATTGAAAAATTTTGCTATTTTTTAACGCTAAAAATTCTCTTTACAAATGTGGTTAGTTATTTTCCTACATATTGGTATGCTATATCGATATAGAGCAAGCATTTCGAAGAATTAAAAATAAGTTTAAATTAATTTATACAAATGTAAATTTGAATTATTTTCATACTGTTCATACTTTATAATTAAAAAAATTATTTAACTTCTGATTTTTTTTATCCTTTGTAATTTTATTTTAAAACTACAAAAGTGTAAGATTTTTGGGCCCTAAAATCTGTAGGCCCTGTTTGCCTTGCCGGTAATATGGCACTGGTAATAAAATAAACACATCTTTTACGAACTTTCAGCAAATTTGAGGACGCTAGACAATTAATGTCCATTCTCTTTCACAGATGGCGCCATCACTGCGCACTTTGAAAGCTAAAATCAAGCTAGTATCACTTGTCAAGCTTAAATGAAGCTGTATTTAAGCTTGACAATTCAACTTGACTCCTGCAAGCTTGCTGCCAGCTTAAAATGAGTTGAACTGTCAAGCTTGCATTAATACGTCAAATTCGAGGAAATGTCAAGCTTGATTTAAGCTTATGTGCTGTCTGGGTATTTCGCTCATTACGAGAATTTTGTCTACGCATTTTTGCCTACGCTATATTTAGTCTACGCGATCTTGTCGACAAGTTTTGTAGATATGAACTATCACTGTGACGATATTTTCAAATGTGTTTGCCAGATGTGGAGAGGAGGGGGGGGGGTGGCGTTACTAAAATGTTGAAAGTCGCACGAGGTTTGCAATTTTTTATAATTGATCGCTAAATTTGGTGCCAAAACGCGACAATTTATTATAAATATATTTCGAGTATAGTTAGAAAACGCCTGGCGAATATTGTAAAATAGTTTTAGTAGGCGATTTTAATACCCCGATAGCACACTTGTCCATTTTATATCCATTTCTCATCCATCTTGCCTATATTACGTCCATGTCTATAAATGGACATAATCTGGAAAATCCAGAAAATGAATAGACCAAAACTAGACATAGAATTTCTAGAATAAGTCTCTTTATAGACGTATCTCAGATAATCCATACTGCCATAGTGAAATGGCAAGAAAGACGTTCAAGACTTGACCTAAGTAGGACCTAAGACGTCTTCCATATATAGACATTGATGTCCAAGACTTGCCCATACTAAGTACATAAAGACAAGCGCGTCCATAATAACGTCTATATGCATGTCTATAAGACATCATATGGGCGTCCTATAGTGCCATATTGACGTAAAATGGACGAGAATTGGACGAATCCTGGATTTTTAATGGACACGTCAGCTTGTCTATATGACGTCTTCTAGGCGTGTTCTGGACAACTTTGTGCTATCTGGGTATAGATTTCAATTCTGAAGAAGTATTTTATAGAACAGAGAAGACAAATACGGTACACTCATAGATTATGATACTCTTTCCAAATGGTATTTATAAAGCTGAAGTATAGTCTGACTATGCCTGCCTGCCGGAAATTGTTAAACAGTTTTGGTAGGCAAATTTTTCCATTCGGAAGAAGTGTTTTATGGAAGAAGGAAGGGAAACACAGTACACTCATGGATTACGATGCCCATTCCAAACAGTATTTAAAATATCTACGCGATGTAGCTGGAATATGCCTATAGTTCGAATATGCCTGGCGAAGATAAGATTGTAAAACAGTTTCAGTAAGCGATTTTAAGATAGATTTCGATTACAAAGATAGGTTTTATGAAACAAGGAAGAAAAATACGGTGCACTCATGAATAATGATACACTTTCCAAGTTAATGGAATAAGGAAGAAAAAGAGGTACGCCGCATAAATTATGATGTGCTTTTAATATATAGCACTTTGGTGCGTATTTAAAATCTGAAAGTGTTTCAAATTTTCTTCCTGTTCTTTTTACGCGTTTATTTGAAAAATAAGAAATGAGGTTTTTCTTTTTTCTTAAGATAGGTGAATTAACCATGAGTGGTTGAGTTTAGTCATAAAATTGCTTAGACTGACCCCAGTTTTCATTGCAACACACCTTTTTAAAAATACTTTTAAGTTGACTTAAAGTTTTCAAAAGTAAATTTAATTGACTATCTCTTAAATACAGCTGATTTTATTAAATTTTATTTTTAATCTTATTAAAATTTCCTAAACTTCTAAACGTATGTACAGTTTTCTAATGGAGAAGTTATCTTTTTTCATTTAAAACTTAAAATCTTTAAATTCAATTTAATTTGTTCTTGCAGATCCATGGAAAGACACAGCGGTAAAGTTTTACTTCTTTGTCCAGCATTTTTTCCCAGCATGCATCTTTGAATGCGCACTAAGTAAAAGGCTTGTCCCCAAAGGGCATTCAATTTCTTGCTTGGAAGGAAAGAAGGGCCCAAGAAGAAGGAGTCTTCACAGCTGTGTCTTTGCAAAAATGGTAGTGAACAGGTTAACTCTGACAGGGCGGGTTAGGACTGATCAAGGGCGGATTAAAGGGGGGGGCGGAGGGGGCGATCGCCCCCCCGAGAAGAAAGAAATTAATGTAAAAGATACTATTTTACTTCCATAAAATGGATGTATATATCAATCTTCTAACTAACCGCCTCCCCATCAAACTTGCAATAATCCGCCACTGGGCCTGATAATCTCTACCCCTTTTTTCATTGATCCCACGCCCTCAATTTGAAGTCAGGAGACGCCACTGACTGATAAATGTTGTTTGCGGAGTGGAGACTTATCGCTCTGCATATTATTATTATTACAAAATTGTAATAGTTTCCCGTATCAATGTGTGTTGCGGGAAAGTACACCCTCCAAAAAAAGTATTCGAGTAAGAAATAAATGTCCTACGTTGGTATAGTATATTAAAATTATTTTTCATAGAATATGAATTAGGCTATGTATAAATATGACTTTCCATATTTCTGTCAAGTCGTGCGTTTTTCAAAAAATCAATTATTATTCGGAAATCTAAAATAGGAAATTTATCTCTTACTCGAATACTTTTTTTGGAGGGTGTACAGACATTCTTGTAAGTGAAATGAGTATGTGACCTTTCGAACTTGGAGACCGTTTTGGCAACGGTGGTACAGAAATTATGAATTCTGTACGGACGGTTAAACACTTGACATTCGAGGGCCACACATGTTGGATAGTTTTCCCAGACTATAAGTTCGAAGTCATGAGCTCTGCGAATACATGGACGGCTAGCTTTAAGGCCATTCAACTAGTAGCCTTTCTGCAGGGATTAGCGGCAGCGATATCGACTGATGAGTTGAGCGACGTATCGACCATCGGAAAGGCTCTTGAATCTCGATTTGGAGACAGCCATTTTATCCAATTTAGCAGGACTGAACTGAAAACAAGGAGACAGAGGCCTGGAGAAAGTGTGCAAGTATTAGCTTCCGATGAAGAACGATTAATGAGTCCGCTTATGCCATCAGAGCCGATTTTATGTATCGTGAGCAATGGCGAACTTTCCGAACATACTCAACATTAACTTGTTATAACTGTATGACAGATTGCCTTTGAGTTCTTTTTTTTTTTGTTTTTGTGGTTGTGTGTGTGAGCTGTTATCAAACTTTACTGACGTAAGTACGTATTTTATGCGATAAATTGCGCGTATTTCTTCACACCTGTGGCTTTTTCTTTCAAACGTTTACACAAAATTGATTTCGAACATTGTTGGGTATACACATGACGATTTATTTTATACGTGTGAACCAAATGTCCCTTCATACTATTATTAATTGACTCTCTAAAACTTTCTAATAAGAAATTTTGCTCTGTTTCTTTCTAATTTCAATTTTCAAAGCCTATCTTCTAAATTTCGCCACTAGGGGAGCTGCTGTCGTTTGCGTCAGGTCGGGCGTCGTCATGGCTGACGAGAAAGGCAGGCTGCGGTGCTGACGTTTGGCCACACCACTTTTGCCCTTGCAGTCATGTGACTTAGGAGGTGTGGCCATCTTGCAGGGATGTGATTGGCCAAGAAAAAAATTAGCTGAAATTTTTTTTGGTCTCGGGGGGGGGGGGAACAAAATTTTTGAAAATTTTAAAAGGTATAATGTATGTTAGCACAGTGATATCAAATAATCATGTTTTCATATTAATGAAGTCAGGGGTCTCCCAATATGGAATTAATAATAAAAATTACATATTAGGTATATAAATACAACATAGGACCGATTATCCGGAATTCCGAAATCCGGAAGTACCCAAAAGCCGGAATGGCCGCCAGTCTCTTTTTTTTCCCCCCGATCATCATAATGAAATAGGAAAAAAAGAAGGCTTAAAAATTTAAAGCCTTCCGAAGTTGACCGGCAAAACGGAGGGGGGGGGGGTACGCACGTACATACATATCTATTTTTATTTAGGTATTTTTTAAACAAAGTTTTTAATTTATGTGTTTGAATCTGTTGGAAGAATAATAAAAATAAAAAATAATACAAGAGAATGATTAAAAAAAAAAAAAGAAAATCGAGTGTAGTTATGTGCTTCCTACCTCTTGCGGTTCTGCTTATGCGATAACATAGTTGAATCATTGGAATGTCGAGCCGGAAAGTAGTTCATGATTCACTAGAATTAAATAATCCGTTATCAGCCTTTCTGCTCTTATTTGGGCTTTTTTTTTTTTTTTTTTTTTTCGTGCTTCCGCTTTGGAATCTTTAAGATTTAAATAAACAGAGCCAGCTGACCAGGTTTTTTTTAAACAAAGGTCTTTTTTTCCCTCCCCATCCTCTCTTATATACTAGCTCCGCAGCTGTAAAATATTTGTGTTCTTGTTAAGTATCTGTCGTAATTTGAGAGCATATGCAGCTTTTTTTTTTTCCTCCACCGTAGGAGTTGATCCTTTTATAATGAGCTTTTACATATAAAATCAGTGAAAGCGAGGTACGTGATGAAAAAATTCCGATTGATAGACTGATTAGTCCATTGAACTATGTCAGCAGCAGGGTTTTGCTACGGCGCAAGAAATAATGACAATAATTAAAGAAAAGGCGTTAAAAGAAAAAGCTAAATCATACGGCAAACAAAAATTACTGAGATATTTTGTAAAAAATAATGTTGCGAAATAAATATTGTGCGATTTATGAGATTGTTTGTTTCTTGTGTAAAAGGAGATCGAAAAAAAGCTTTAAAGTGGGCGCAGAGGGTGAAAAATCAGGTTTCCTCACTGAAAATCGGAAAAAAATCCCCGGAATGTCCGAAATCGGTCCCGAAGATTCCGGATTTGAGACTTTGTACTGTATTTTGTAAATCGGAAAAATTAAAAGGAAAAAGGACCCAAAATCCCGAAAACCTTCGGTCTTGACAATTCCGGAAAATCGGTCCTATACTGTATTATAAGTCTGTTATTAACAAATACACAATACCAAAAGAATCTGGTGCTTTAATATCACTAATTAACGATACAATATGTGGTGTTTTAAAAAGTGACGAGCTTGGCAGCCAATCGGATTAATCCCATTGATGTTTCTAGTTGCGTGTTTTCCATTGGCTTACTTACTAACTTCAGTTTGGTGAGCCAACCGGTTTCCATTTATTTATAAACAGAGCTCAGAATGACACAGTTTTTATCATACGAAAGTACTTTAATTAAAACCAGATTGAAGAAAATCTGATTGAAATTCGCAGAAGATCTGAAAAGATTAAAAATCACGGAAGTTCTGAAAATGTTAAATTTCGCGGAAGTCCGCTAATCAGCTATTTAAAATTAGCAGATTTCCGCTAATTCGCGGAAAAATCACATACTATGGGTCCGAGATACCCACAATAAGATGGTCACGCTCCCCAAGTTGGCGTGACTGTTCGAGGGCAAAAGGGGTGTGACCAAATGTCAGCACCGCAGCCTGTCTTTCCCGTCAGCCACGGGGCGTAGTAACTTTACTATATCGTTACCTCACTTACATCGCTGTGGCTTTCACCGTTAGCAAGTATTTTCAGGTTAAAGGAACTGTCCTATGCTCCCTGTATATTTTAATTGACACACACTCTCAAAGAAGTATTCGAATATGTCAAATTTCTTATGCCAATTTCATACTTAAAATATTGTTCTCATTAAAAGTGCATCATGTCATACATGATAATAACGTCTCATATTTCTTTCTAAATTGGTGTCTTTTCTCAAAACTAATTAATTATTCACAAACTAAAATAGGAAATTTGGCTATTACTCGAGTACGTTTTTGAGTGGGCGTACAAAAATTTTGAAATCAAAACTATTTCTTGTACATTTTATTACTTTTGAAAATAAAAATTTTAAGTTTAAGAAAAATAATCATTAGAAAGTTTTAACTGATCAGCATTTAGGTAATTGAGGTCGTAGAGAGGAGTACTCAGACAAGTCATTGACCAAACTTTCGACAACTAACGGCTAAGATGAACAGCATTAGTAAAACATGCATAAGAAAATCAACTTTTAAAGATTTGTTTCACAAATTAGTCTGATAGAATCAGTAATATTAAAAAAAGTTTTGGAGTTAGATCGTTAAATTTCTTAATCTACATAAAAATAAACAAAATAACTACTTTTAGAAATTGAGATGTTTAGTTTACCATATTTTATTTGTATAAGAATCGTACACTGCTCACCTACTAGAGCCGCGCTATGACTACCCTGTTATTACAAAGTACACACGTTGTAAATGACAGTTTAACAGTGTACCCCTTTGAAGAAAAAATAACAATTTAACATTTGTTAGTTTTGTTTCTTTCATATATATATATATATATATATATATATATATATATATATGCTACAGCGAAAACCCGATATCAGTCAAAACCCGAATTAACTAGGGAAAACCCGATTTATTTGGGTTTGATTTATTTGTTAGGCAATAGTTTTTACATCTGTCAAAAATTATTGCATTATTTCAACGACATGTTATATGACAAGTTTTTTTTTTTCGATCTCCAAAAGGGTCAGCGGGAGCATATTTTTGAGGGGTCCCCCCCTACAGCGGTGACCGGACCCAGTGATGTTTTTTTGGGTCTCGCAAGGGGCCAGCGGCAGCATATTTTTGAGGGGAGCAAGATATGGATTCCGGTTCAACTCGCCCATCGGTTTGATTGATAGCTATTGGGGCGGATGCAACTGACCCTCGTCCGTATTCATCAATTGCTATAACATTAAAGATATTTTGTTTCTTGTCTAACAACTGTAATTTTTCAAGAAATCTATTTTCCCAATTTTTAATGCATAAAGCATTATCATTCCGGAATTCATCGGGAAAACGGGTTTTCCCGAGCGCTGTCAGTCAGAGCGCGTTTTGTCTAACGCTCCCAGTTAGAACGCGTTTTCCCTAGTTAATTCGAGTTTTGACTGATTTCGGGTTTTAACTGTAACATATATACTAGCTGCGAGCCCGTTCTTCGCACGGTAGGAAATGAAAATTTTCCTTACATGTGTAATTCGAATCAATTCCAGTTATGTGGAATCTAAAAAAAAGCAAAATTATTTGACTCTTGACGTAAAGTTTGTGTCATGAGTACTAACCTGGCATCATTTCAATATAATGACTCAAAAAGCTACGTCAGTGTCATTCGCGATCAGAAAAGTGAAAAGCTTAACGGTTTGCAGAGAATTCCTGACTTTCAAAATGTCATATTTCTACATCATACTGTTTTTTAGGTTCAGGTTGTAGCATTAAATACCTCAGACACCACATGAAATGGACAACTGTTTATTTAAAAATAGCTGCGCACCCGCTCTTCATACGGGAAGAAGCGAATATTTTACTAAAATCATATCTGCATGTGACAAAACAGAATTTTATTTTAAAAAAAGTTCAAGTAATGTCCTCTGTTGAAATTACTGCGGTATATATTAACGCAAATCTTATCGTTTAGTTGGGTGTAAGACAACCGTTGAAAAGATTGAACAGAACCCTTTTAATTTCATGAAATATTTATTAACATGGTATATTGTGATTTATTCAGATTATCCTTACAAATCTACTAATATTACCTATTACGTATATTAATACTATCAATCTTCGCTTCCCTCTCTTCATGGCTCGATTTAAAGAAACAGCTTAGATTATTTGGCACAAATGGGACCTTTTTATTCTATGGCGATTCTTTGAAATTTACGCATTAGCATAAACAATAATCATTTTACACAATGGTTGCCACTAAGCAAGCTCTCCATTCGCTCATTTGCTGCAACAACGTCATAATTAAAAAATCACAGTTTTTCAGAAAATGCATTTGAAATTATGTGAAAGTGAAGAATCGTATACTCGCAAAAACGATACTGATGACATTTAGTGGATCAGTTTTTAATAGCTCAGATGTGAACTTGGTAAAAGTTCACATTATAGCAACTGTCCCAATGGTATTAATTCAAAAATCACGATTTTTGAGTTATGACGTTGTTGCAGCAAATGAGCGCATATTTAATTTATGCATAGTTTTGTAAGATTGGCATATAGCATCCCAAAAAATTTCATCTCATAGTGGTGGAAAATATCCAAGCAGTGCCAATTTAATTATCCCTGCATCCAATATAGCGATAGATAATCCATGGTTCTGTCTCCTGAAAAGCATCAAATTGTGTAATCTCGAGGAGCTATTTAGAATCGCTTTAATTGTGACAGGACGTTAGAGTTGCAGAGTTTACAAATTTTGCGCATTTTTAAAATCTATGACGCCACTGTTTAACTACCGTAAAAGATACCCCGGTTGATTGAGGGAGTTGATTTGGATATTTCGCAGAGTAGTTTTCGAACGGTATCATATTAAAACTTACAACGACGTTGAAAAATTGTTTGCTTTACATAGGACTACTATGGAGGAACGTAATCCAACGTTAAAATAAAACTATACTCGCAACATGCATATGTTAGGAAAGATATATTTGCACTGAAAAAAAGAAAAAAAAACTGACAGAAAAAAACTGTCAGCCAGGACGCCAGTTTATTTCCGAAGATTTTACAGAAATCTTCCGTATTTTTTTCCGTATGCGGAAGATTTCTGTAAAATAAACTGAAAATCTATAAAATTTACGGAAGACTTCTGTAAAGAAAACGGAAATAAACTGGTATCCTGGCTGACAGTTTTTTTTCTGTAAATTTGACAGACTTTTTTTGCAGTGTGCAAGCGGCATAATTATATGCCAAAAAAAAAAATTAATGCAAAAAATTTTAATACATTGTGCTTTAAAACGAACTTTGTAGAGCTTTTAAAATGAAGAACATTCTCAGCTGCGTTAAAACATCTCAATTTTTAAATTAGCAACGGATTAAAATACCACTTATAATAATAATAATCGTGAATTTCTTAGTTTATTTCTATAGTAAGTTTTAATCAAAATATCGCCTCCTTGGTTTAAAAAAAGAGCAGGTATAAATGCGTTAAAATTGTGGCATAATTTTTATGTATCTTAAAGCAATTGAGATCATAGACCCTCACTTGCAAATTGAAAATCAGGTGCCCTATTTAAAAACTGTATCGATAGGTTGAAAACAAAAACTTTTTTTTTCAACGTTTAGTCCTTTGTCCCTTTTGTTTAGTCCTTTCTGTGGCAACCCAACATAAATTCTCGTGCCATGATTTATTGATGCTATTAAATTCTAAACATTAAGTTACATTTAAAAATTCGGAAAAAAATAACCTAATTTATACAAGTTTTTCGTTTTTATTTTAAACGAGGGAAAAAGGAATGTTTCACAATTTGTCAAAATATCAAAAAGTTATGACTGATAGAATTCGAGATGCAACAGGTTTAAAATTATTTTACGAAAAAAATCGTCAAAAAGATACTTAGAAAAAATCCTAAAAATCTGATTATTATGTTACATATGCAGAACAAACAGTTTTTAAAAGAAAAAATTTCTCCTCTATCCGATGATACAAATGCCATTTAGCTGCAAGCGTAATTACCGTCGTTATTACGAATTAGGTGAGAAAAAATGCCAAAAATCGCATAAAGCATAAAATAAAAAATTTCTATAGTGAATTTTGAAAAAATCGCTTCGAGGAACTTCTTGAGTACCAAATTTGGTGTTTCTAGGTGTAGCCGTTTGTCCGTTACGCCGCCGACAGACACACACGCACAGACATCTTTTATAATAAGTAGAGATCTATCATATAAGCAGGGATGTACCAGCTGAAATTAAATTTTGGAGCAATTTGTGGAGCAAGTAAAAAGGCATTTTTGGAACAATTTGGAGCACGAAAAACAGATTTCTGGAGCAATTTGGATCAAGAAAAAGTCACTTTTGGAGCACAAGGATGTCAATTTTGAAATACAGAATTTATTTTTGGAGGTAAAGGGAAAAGTCATTTAAGAATGCCAATCTAAAAAATGAAAATTAAGGAGGTTCTTAAAAACTCTTAGCTAATAAGAAAAACCAGTTTTTTTTGGGGGGGTAGGGTGGGGGTGGAGGAGAGCCAGAAGCTTAGGAAATAAATGAAAAATTCGGTTATTTTATACATTGCTACACAAAATATCTATTTTAAATCAAAAATACAATATTTACTAAACTATATTAACTCATTTATGCCTAATGTCCCTTTTCTGGGACGGCATTTTCGCTATAAGTCAAAAGCATTATTTGTTTTTCCTATCCTTTATTTACAAGTATTGAACCTCAATTCTACAAACTATTTTAACTTGACCCCGTAGGATGTTTACATTTCAATTTTTATACATAATGATTTTAAAAGAAATCATCCCTTGTTCAAGAAGTTACATCAGAAATTTATCTATTATTGCTGGTACTAGCAAAAATCGAAGAAAGTCGCAAAAATATCTGGGCACAAATGGGTTAACTAACATCAGTGAGTTACAATTTGGTGACAAAAAATTAACAATTTATATAAAATTAAATTTAAAACGGAGGTCAATTTTTACTCTTAAGGTATTAGAGGTTTAAACAAAGGTATGCCAATCAAAGAAAAAATGTTCGTTTTTAAGATCAATAGAGGAAGATTGAAATTAGAATGTTTAGAATGTGTGATGATTTTTGTAAAAATTCGGGAGATTTACAAACGTTTTCAACGTATATGGAAAAATTTAAAATGTAGCAGTTTTGCTGAATTTAGAGCAAAAATGTCCAAAAGCGATCTTTTTGTAGCAGATTGGCGCATTAGGATTGATTTGGCACAATTTGGAACAGCTGGCACATCCCTGATATAAGGAAAATATATCATATACCATGTATCAATATATACAAAGTTCTCGTAAGGGGCAGTTTGTGTCCACAACTCCCATTCACCCGCGGCACGATAGCTCAGTTAAAATAAACTTTTTATTTCATTTCTCACACAAATAAATTTGGCAACAAAAGTAATTATTTTAGCAGACGATTTCCGAACCCGTACAAATTTGTTTACCGAGTGGAGCCAGTCGATCGAAAAGGTCATTGAAGAAGTAACTTGAATCGGTACACGGGGAATGAATTTGCACACGTGCATCTAACTTACGGTGCCGCAACGGTAGACACAAAGCGCGCCACCTACACCGCCATGTTTTCGTTTGCGCCCATCCTACGTGAAATAGTCTTATTGTCCCATTCCCTACCTTCCTACCAAATATCGATGATGGATTTTGAATTACCCTGCATATATACACTTGCGTAGCGATAGCTGTCACATAGGAGGGGTTCAGCTAAGGGAGGGGGGAGGAGAGGTGCATTCTTACTGTAAAGTTTGACAATAAATTTTGTAAAATATTTCAATTGCATTACAAATTAATAATCTTCTTTTACAGTAAATTATCTTTATTACTCATTAAATTATAATTATAAAATTATTTTAATTTTTGAAAATTAGAATAAAATTTTCAAAATGAAATGTAAAAAATATTTTTACCGTATAGTATTTTGAGGTATTATAGGCATAGTATTATAGACTAGGGTACCTCTCTAGTACTAGTCTACTGAATCTTGCTCCTTCGTAAAATACCTTGAGTAGACTAGGGGGGCAGACTTCCTAAACATCCCCTTTATATACGTCCGTGTATATATATCACAAACAAGAAGGTCCAATTTTTGCTAGAAAATTTGAAGTAATCGAACGTATTATTTAGAAATGTAAAGGATAATTTTTTGAAAAAAAAAAATAATAATTTTGTGACAGTTTTCTTTAAAATAAATGTGCTTTCAAGGGGGTTAACGCACTCTCATTGTATTTATTACATTCTCCCGTCTCCCGAAGTTTCACTTAACTGCTTCCGAAAAATTATTCCCTGCAGATGATATCCCCCAGCCAGTTTACTGATCCTTTCGACTTCACAGGTAGACAATGCCGAAGTCCCAGAACACACCGTCTTAATTAACGCGAAATCCTAATCCGCTTTTATAGAGAAATGGCAGTAATCCAAAACTTCACCCTCATTCCTTATTCATTAGTCTTCATGTTCACCCTAATCCTCTCTCTCTTCTCTCCCTGGACAATTTCTTCGCCGCCGAGTTTAATTGCGAAGCAGGAAAGAAAAGAAACAAAAAAGGGGGCAAAGAGTTTTTGCGGACTTAATTACCAATTAAGTGAAATAGCTGAACGGAACGAGCCGTGTTGCGAGGTTTTTGCCGAACAGTGGAACAGTCCATGTCATTGTCTCTTAATTGCGAGAGAGGATCGGAAATTAAATGCCATTTAATGGCATGTTAAATGACATCCTGAAAACAATTATCGGACTGTTTGATGTCTCGGGAGTATATTGTGTTGGATTTGATTATTAGAACAAGTGATATATATATATATATATATATATATATAAATTTAAGTCAATTTCTACTTAGGTTAACAAAGAAAAATTTTATTTTAGTTACTTTTTAAAATTAATTAATTTAATTTAATTAATGAATTAATATTTGAAAAAACTGTTAACATCAAGTGTCATCCACTACAAGAAGAAAGAAAGGAATTTGTACTTGAGCGGATGAATAAAAAGTATTTTATTAACGGACGACTGAAAATTTGAATAAGATATATAAATATATAGGGAGAGTGTGAACTAATAGTAGGAATTGAAGGGAAAAAAAAAAGAGATGCACAGTTAGGTGTTACAACAGCTCTAAATACAAAATTTCAACATTCTACGGTTAAAAGTTTTAAGAGTTGAAATTATTTTGGCGCCAAATTTGGCGAGATTTCGGGCATGGACCAAGCAATGACTGAGTATCGTCAAATTTCGCGATATTTTGGAAAACGCGCCAAGATCGATGACAAATGGCGAGATTTTGGGCATGGACCAAACAATGACTGAGTACAGATGTAATATATTGAAGATGTCCATAGACATTAATGTTTTGAAATTCTTTTAGGTTGTCCTTGCATCGTGGTTCAGTGTATTCTAATTTTAAACAATCTAAAACACTCTAAATCTCTAAAAATGACAGAGTCTTGTTAATTTTGATATTATTTAATTAAGGTTAAAGTAATCACAATTTCTATGACATCAAAAAATAAATCGTCGAACATCTCTCTACGCATCAACAATCAAAATCGAACCGAAACTTCTTTTTAGTTCAGTCGGTTGCCAGATGTCATGGTTAAAACTTGTTCCCGGGGAAAATGCGCAGCTCGCGCGCGTTCCGAAAATGTTCTCGGAAACTTGAGTGCTCGCTACGGAACATGCCGCCCCCTGTTGGCCGATAGGCCAACATCTTCAGGCAATGGCAGTATGTTGGTGATGGCGCGAGTGACAGATCCGTTGGCTGTTCTGACATCGACGACTCGGACAAGTCCATCCTCACCAGGGTGGGTCTTGACTACTCGAGCCAGGCTCCATTTCATCGGTATTTTGCAAGCAACCTTTAAAAGAACTAGTTGGTCGGGCTTCAAGTTCTGGTGTTGGCTGGTCCACTTTCTGCGTCGTTGTAAATCATTCAAATATTCCCGACTCCATCTAATCCAAAACACGTTTTTGAGACGTTGAATCAGACTCCACCTAGAAGAAAGAGGAAAAGAATCTGGAGCAGTATGAGGTTCAGGAAAAGACATAATTGGGGCTCCAACCAAGAAATGTCCAGGTGTCAAAGGTTGCAAATCGTTGGGGTCAAGTGACATGGTTGAAAGCGGTCGAGAATTTAGAATACTTTC
This sequence comes from Cheiracanthium punctorium, assembly GCA_038373885.1. Lineage (NCBI taxonomy): Eukaryota > Metazoa > Arthropoda > Arachnida > Araneae > Cheiracanthiidae > Cheiracanthium > Cheiracanthium punctorium. Next base: position 222,171 of record JAWZYV010005184.1, read on the forward strand.
AATTTGTATCACGAGTGTAGTTAGTTCTTCGAAATTTAATATGTTGGATTTGGTAACTTTTAACAATATTGTTTTCATGCATTTAATGTTAGCTTCCCATAAGCCTCCAAAGTGAGGGGATGCAGGTGGTATGAAATGCCAACGATTTCCCTCTTCTGCAGTAAAGCTCTGTACAGGGTCTGACTGGCAAAGTTCAAGCATTGAATTCAAGACATTTCTAGCTCCTTTAAAGTTAGAGACATTATCACTCCAAATAATCTTCTCGTAATAAATCTTCTCAAACAAGCTAAGAGAGCTTCTGTCGTGAGGTCGGATACAACTTCAAAGTGAGTAGCTTTAGTACTGAAGCAGATAAATATAGCGATGCACAACTTTATTATTACTTTAGATCTCTTCAAATTAGGCCTCGTTAATATGGGACCGACGAAATCTAAACCTACTGTTTGAAAGGGTCTTGATGGTATGATTATGATTGGACAAGTCACCCATCATCTGATTATAGTTCGAGTTTTCGTCTTAAAACACGTCAAACACTTGTGTAGTATCTTCGCACTTTATCTTGGCCAGAAGGTATCCAATAAAATTGCCTGATCAAATAAAGTCTTGTTTGAACGCCTGAGTGTAAAGATTTGTTATGAAAATGTTCAATGATTAATTGTGTTAAGTGATGCGACTTTGGTAAAAGCATTTGATATTTTTGTGATTCTGCAAGTTCTGAAAGTTTCAAACGTCCACCAACTCTCAAAATTTCCTTGTCATCAATAAATACATTTAATGATAAAACTTTACTGTTTCGCGGAATAGGCTGTTTGTTCTTTAAGCATTTTATTTCAGAACTAAACTCCGATAATTGTGCACATTTTACTAACAGATGAGTGGCATTTTGTAACTCTGATGCACTTAGACTATCCCTTTTTCTATCGGATTGTGTGATTCTACAGTTTTTAAGAAATCTTAGACAATAAACAGTAATTCTAACCAACTTGGAGAAAGAGGAATATTTCTTAATGAAGTTGTTATTGTCTTGGATCTTATCCTCTATGTGTGTATTTAAAACTAAAGTTTTTCTAATTTCAAGTGTCTCTGAATCTGTAACAAGTTCTTTATGCGTTTCTAAAATTTTAGGCCATGACGATTCCTCTTCTTTTAACCAGCTTGGACCTTTCCACCAAAAGTCGCTGTTTTCTAATTCTGAAACTGAAAGTCCACGCGATATAAGGTCAGCTGGATTTTCCTTTCCAGGACAGTGAAACCATTCTGAAGGGTACTTGTGTATTTCCTGAATTCTGTTCTTTACGAAAACTTTAAACCTATCTGGGAAACCCTTTATCCAAAAGAATACAATGGATGAATCTGTCCAAAATACTCGATCAACTGGAAATTCTAAACCTTTCATAATTTTTTCACTTAATCTAGTTGATAGGAAAGAGCCCATAAGCTCCAATCTCGGTAATGAGAGCGTCTTCAGAGGAGCGACTCTTCCTTTAGAGGCAACAAAACTAGTAATGATTTTACTATCTTTTAACTTTACACGTAAATAGGCTGCGGTTCCATAAGCTTTGATGGATGCATCTGAGAAAAGATGTAACTGTATATTATGTATGTCTTTAGTTAAGGCACAGGAAAAATAGTGTCGGGGTATTCTAATATTACTCAATTTCTTTAGGTCGTCGCACCAATCATTAAGGGTCTCAACAATTTCGTTTGGTATAATTTCGTCCCAGTCTAAGCCTAAGCACCAAATCTTTTGTATCAGGCATTTTATACGATTAGTATAAGGTCCGATGTATCCAATAGGATCGAAGATGCGACCAGCAATTTGTAAGATATATCTTTTAGTACCTTTGCATTTCAAAAGAAATTTCTCAAGACTGAGTATCAAAGTAAAAATAATCTTCTTTGGGATTCCACGCAACTCCCAGTACTTTTGAAGGGACTAAAGTCTGATCGTAAGAATCAGGAGAGTCATCTACTTCTAAATTATGTTCTTTTAATTCATGACACAATTCTGGAGAATTAGTTCTCCATTTTCTCAAGTACATACTAGCATCTTCAAAGATTTCGTAACTTTCTAAACACGCAGTTAAGGCTTTATTTACATCATCCTCGCCAATATGTAAATCGTCTACATATAAGCAATTTTCTAGCAATTTATAAGTATGAGGAAATTTTTCTACATACCTCTTCAAATGGTGCTTTATGATGGCGTTAAGTAGAAAGGGAGAAGATGTGACTCCAAATAACACCCGTGTCATTCTAAATGTCTCATCTGCACAGCTGCCTTCCGGATCTTTACACCATAGAAATCGTGTGTAATTTCTGTCCTCTTCGTCTATTTCAATTTGCAGAAATGCCTGCTTGATATCTGCTGTTACAACTACTGAATAAATTCTAAATCTAATTAAAAGAAGAAAAAGATCAGGTAAAAGATTAATTCCAGCGTACAAGCAATCATTTAAGGACAACTGGCCTTTAGAATGTGAAGAAGCGTCAAAAACGACGCGCAGTCTTGTGGTGGTTTTATCTTCTCTGATCACAGCTCGATGAGGCAAGTAGAAGCAGTTGTCTTCGAATAAAGCTTCATCTTCTTCCGTCACAGATTATGATATTTTCTTTACGATAGTCTTCTAAAATTTCGTTGTATTCAGAAAAATATACTGGATCATTGATAAAAGATTTTCTCAGAGTTTGGAATCTTCTGCTTGCAACCTCCTTGTTGTTATGCAACGCATTCTTCATTTGAGGTTTCCATGGCAGCTTCACCTTATAACGCTTGTCTTTATATGAAATTTCTTCCTCAAATTTTTTCATAACCTCTTCTTCCATACTATCTTTATGTTCAGAGTCTACATTAATTCCTAGATTTTCTAATTCCCAAAATTTTTCAGCTGTTCGGAGATAGATTTCTCTTCGACAATGATCTCATACTCAATAGTTGGTCGTGAAAGTCTCCTTGACCTTTGAATGCACCATCCAAATATAGTTTCTGAAGCGACAAGCCTACTGTTTAGTCTTTTAATTTTACCTGGCACTACATCAAAATAAAAGTCTGATCCGATTAAAATTGAAATTTTATTTCCTTCATATTCATATGAGTCTGCTAACTGCAAACCTTTTAGCTGTTTGTAAATTTTAAGAATGTTAGTTTCGGGTGGAGGTAAGTTAGTAGCGGATATTTTATCAGTGACTAGAGCTTCGATGTCAATGTTTAATGAAGGTTGGTCCCTATTTTCTAATCGTATTTTTACGACATCATAAATTTTCTCTTGTGCTTCATCAACTCCAAAAGCATAAACCGAGAGAGTTTCAGTTCTAACGATGGGAAGTTTTAATTTTTGAGATACTTCCCTTAAAATGAAAGTTCTCATAGATCCGTTATCCAACAATATTCTAACAGGCGAATTTCCTTCATTGATGGATGTTGAAATTGTCGCGGTACATGTTTGCAAATAAATTCCATGAGGAGATTTTATTACTGGATCATTTTTGTTATTTTCCTGACAGTGCGAAGTGGCTGTAACAATTTTAGTTTCACCTTTGTCAGCGTTTTTGCCAAGTTGGTAACAAAGAGCTCTATTGTGCTTGCGATGGCAAATATCGCAAAAATTATCCTTTTTGTTACAGTCCTTAATTCTGTGATTTCTTTGGAGACATAAAAAGTCGATTTGCAAAAAATGCATATATTTTCAGCAACGGGTGCTAAATATTCAACTGTTTTGCTAACTTTAGGAGAATTGTAAGATCGAGGTGACTCACGCGAATTGCCGCTTTTCATAAAACCATGCTGTGGTTTCAGAACGGAATTATAATTATTAAACTCTTTTCTCTTTGCAACTTTCGAGTTTTGGAATAAAACAGATTCCCTGCATTCAATTTCGATTTTAAGAAAATTTAACAATTCTATAACATTAAATTCGTTTTGAGAGTCTTTATCTATTTGTTTTTTGTTTCCATTTTGAGAGTCTTTATTTAATCGTTTACGGTTAAAAGCTAAAGATAATTCTGGAATCAGTTTAATTAATATAGGGTACTAGCTGAAGTACCCGTCCTTGACGGGTTAGTGAATGCAAATTTCCAAAAAGCAAGAGCTTTCGTCAGCATTGTAGGAGTACACAAAATGGATGTGGTATGTTGCCAAAGTAAAGAAAGCGAAGTTATAATTTTTATGTATTGTTAAAATATTACAGGTTAGAGAGTAACTAAGTAATATCATTTCATTCGCTTTAGTCGTAATATGTGATGCGCGAACGAATATTTATGCATATTGAAATACTTTTCGCAAAATCTCAAAATCTAATCAAGATTTTTGAAAAATTTGAAGCCTAGAATTTAAGTTGAGTGACAACCTATAATGTCACCCAATTTCGTTTCATTCCCTGCAGTTTTTATTTCGTGATGCTGGAACAAAATTTCAGCATTTTAAAACGATTTTCGCAAAATCTCAAAATGTAATCAAAATATTTTAAAAATTCAACGTCTATAAATTTATAAATTAAGATAAGCAACTACCTATTATATCACTAAATTTCGTATCATTCGTATTAGTCGTTATTACATGATGTTTGAAGAAAAATAAACGTATTTTGAGAGAATTTTCACAAAATCTCAAAATCTAATAAAAGTGTTTAAAAAATTGGACACCTATAGTTTATGTTGAGCAATAGGGATCGACCGATAGTATCGGCGCCGATACCTCCAATTTTTTTAGGTATCGGTATCGGTTCTTTCGATTCTAAAAGTATCGGGAAAGTATCGGTTTCTGTTGCTTTCATCCATTTTCACCGATACTTTTCAACCGATACTTCGCTTTTCAGAAGAAACAACGCAGGCGCAACACCATTCTAGAATCTTTATTTTGGTAATGAGATGAGAGGCGTCGTTTCATTGGCACATTTGTTTGTGCGAGTGTTTTCGAACTGTGTTTTTTTTATTTTTTTTATTCTAACCATCGCTAAATGTATGTCGTATCACCATGTGTGGTCGAAATAATGGACGAAGAATCGTTAGATGACAGTTTAACAGGACAATCGTCTATTCTTCTAAATCATTTTGAATTGGTGCCCAACACTAAATACGCTATCTGTAAGGATTGCAAAAAACAAATGTCGAGAGGTAGGCTATAATTTTATTCCAGTTTTATGAAAGTTTATTTTCTCACTGTGTTGACTCGAAAAAAAAAGTCATTCATATATTTATGCACACAATTGAATCTCCTCTATAACGAACTCGCTCGGTTCCAGTTAAAAAATTATCTAAAGAGAAAATTTTGTTGTACAGAGATTTTTGCAGTTATTTCAGCAAATATTACAAACTTTTTAGTTAATTCGATGTTTACGAGTATTAAATTATGACTTTCAATTAAAAATAAATTGGTATTTATTATAAATTTGTTAAACTTAGGGGTTTCTTACTTTTTATTGTATGAATCAAATGTTCAAAAGTAAAGACAATCCACGAAATTAGAGAATAAAATATGTAATGCACTTACGTTTATTTTACTTCAAAATTCCGTTATTTTTTATTGTTTTGCATTCTGTGATTTTAAATTTTCATAAAAATATTCACATTTTAAAAGTCCGCTGAAAATAGAGTGAGGCACATTTTCTTCCATTTGGAAACCTCTTTTTAATGGTTTTGAAAGGTTGAAGCATTAAAGTTTGATGTGGTATTGGTCGTGATTCGGAGGGCCTTATTATTATATGTGCAAATTGGGACTTTGCCCAGGGCCCCCGACTTGAAAGGGCCCCCAATTTTAAATGTTTTTTTTCTGAAATATTATTTTTTATATCAAAATTTTATGAAAAATATAACAAATTTCATAGTTTGGGGCCCCCAAATCTATCAATGCCCGCTGCCCCAGTTGGTCATAACCGGGCACTGGTAAAGTGTCTTCATTATTGGAGTCAGTTTCACTTTCCTGGTCTCCATTTTTACTATATGTTACTCTTCCACTAAGTGGTCTGTTCAAAAATTTAAATTTTCTTCAAAACTAACAAAAAAAAAAAAAATCAAAGGTAAATCTGAAATATTCACTATGGGAAGATAAGCTCTTCGTTATATGGAGATTGTTTATAGTGTCATTTAAGCCTTAAAGTTACGTTTCCATGAAAAATTGCGTTATAGGGAGATTCTGTTGTATATATAGGCTTTTGATATTGTTGGAGAATGTCTAGCTCTTGATACAGATTTCACGCTTAAGAGACATGTTTAAAATTTTTATTTTAAGAAATTGGTGCAAGGACATCTGATTCGGCTTGGGTATGATATAGAATTGATGGGGTAGACGGTCAAAAATGATGGGGTAGACGGTCCTGACATCGTTTAATATTTCAGGGGATGACCCCCTTTAAAGTGTTAAAGCAGGTATGGGCAACTTTTGAAAAGTTGTGGGCCAAACTTTAGGATATTAGAAAAGTCGCGGGCCAAACTTGCGGTTTTTAGTGAAGTGGCGGGCCGTATAATTGATATTTATATGAGATATTGAATCGTTTATACGGAGTTTTCAAATGTTCCACGGGCCGGCGGTTGCCCATATGTGTGTTAAAGTGTAATATTTCAGCCTTCGAAATATGTTTGAGGATTTGTTTCTATTTAGCTTATAGAACTTCAAATACAGGCATTTTAATATTAGTCAGCCGAAAATATTTGAAACCGAAAGTAGCATTCTGCTATCCGAAGTGAATCGTATTTCTGCGCATGCAAACGGGGATAGGGTTTGAACCGAATGACGTTTGTCGGACATTACCCCCCCCCATGGTGCCCCTCTGCAAACGTAAAAAAAAGGCTCTAGATCAGTGGTTCCCAAACTATGGGCCGCGACCCATTGTTGGGTCACGGGATCAATTTCGGTGGATCGAAAAGGGTGGGAAAAATTAAATTTTAGTATTTTATATATATAGTAAACTATATTATTTTAATATAGCCTATATTGGTTATCGTTATGTAGTAGTGGGTCGCAAAAAAAAAAAAAAAAAAAACTAGTTGAAGGATTTTTGAAGAGAAGGACAAAAAAGTTCGGGAACCACTGTTCTAGATCAATTTCTCAGTTTTAGTTCGAAATGGCCCCCCTTTCGACGATGGCACCCAGACCTTGCTTACCGTGCCACGCCGCCCCTGCTCAGAGCTTAGAATTAAAACAGATAAAATTTGTTCATATCAATCACAGAAAAACATGTTAACAATGATCATAAAAACAAAAACACTGAAGATCAATTTCATTAAATATGGATACTTTAAGTAGCAACTTTTTTTTAAGACTTGAAAATTGAATTTAGTTTATTATTTTTGGATTTTTCTTCAACCTTCATTTAATCTCGTCATTTTTAAGCATCTTTTATTTAGACCCTCCAAGGCGTAGCTTGAAAACGAGCAAAAATATTTTTCTTCATATTGTAGCTGTTTCAATGACAAAATTAATGATACTAAAATTATAAACGAAACCTATATGTAAAAACAATTTATTCCTTTTTTGTGTCGCAAAGAAGTTAACTTTTTGGCAGTGACTTGAAAACTGGCGACACACGTGAACATTAATTATGTTGGTCCAGAAGTTAAATGATTCATTTTTTAAACATTACAAAATATCAAAAGTACGAATTATCAAACATTTAATGATTTTATTATCTATCAGATTAATGAGAGAGCGCAGGATTTGTGTATCATTCTGTTTTGAGAAGTGTAATAATTATCAATATCATCTAATAATTATTTGTATTGTTAATTTAAAAAGTTAAAGCTATATTAGTATAATAAGTAATACTAATTATTATTTAGTTTATTTCAAATTTTGGGGTAAAAAACATATTTCTTGTGAATAGTATTTAGTTTATATGTAAGGAAAACACAGGAATAATCGGTGTGTACCTGTTCTTCGTACGGAAAAGATCAAATACATGGATCATCCGGATTAAATATGACTTAACCCTGTCCGGAGAATCAAAATATTCGGAGTTTCAAAAAGAACTTAAAAATTATCATATGAGTTCATATTAAACAGAAATCTTTCTAAAACATTTAATAATTCACTTAGTTGTTAAATAATTGGAGCAGATAAATAAAACCAACAATTAATGTGAACTTATTATGCATTTTAAGGGAAGAATTTACATACGTATTTAATGAACAATATCTAAATACATATGTACTTACATAATACTGTACAGTTTATACATTATCACAATTTAATGCAGTTTAAGTAATCTAAAAAATATTTTCATTTGTGAAAGAATTATAATTAAAGACAAAAAACCCGTGATTGAAAGAAATAGCACTCTCAAGTGCTAAAAAAGTGACTCGACGCGCTCGCGTAGACAAAAAACCAGTGATTGAAAGAAAGCTCATGTGCTAAAAATCTAAATAAAAATTGCAAGCTTTGAAGTTGAATAAATTTCATGTGTTTAATTTTGTAAGCACAAAATCGAGGCATGAGCCGAACCATAAACAAAGACACATATAGTAAGAGCAAGCATGAAGCTGTTTTGGGCCTAATATGGAAACCTTTTATCTGGCTTATGGCAACAATTAGGCGACAAAATAGAGGCTGAGAAAAACTGATTTAAATATTTGCACCAGTCGGCACTGGAAATGAAATGGATTATCTTATTAATATACCCTTTAACCCCCCCCCCGTGTTTGTGTTCTGTCAAGCCTAAATGAGGGGCATCTACCTATAAGGGGGGGCTTGGGCGGAGGACTTTTTAAGGGACTCTAACGCATATTCACGTAACATCTGGAGAAAATCGCCCAAAACTCTAGACCACTACATCGACAGACACGCGATGAGAAAGAATTCCGAATCTGCACACTAAGACTCTTCCCAGAGCTCAACTTTTTATAAATTCGCCCATTCGTCGGCATGATTGAATAGAAAAGAAAGACTAGAACTACTATAAATTCACATTTCAATGTATCCACTGCTTTTTTATGAATGCTTTCTACTGGGATCAAATTTCATCATTTTGTTATTCATTTTAACGAGAACTACACTCTCGTACAAAAACTGCCCAACAGATGTAGGTTTAAATGACATTAAATTATGCAAAGTATCGGTATCGGCCGATACCATAACTTAAAAGTATCGGTATCGGCTATTTCTGAAAATGAATTTATAGGTAAAGTATCGGTATCGGTCATCGGCGAAAATGTGGTATCTGTCGATCCCTATTGAGCAACCATCTATCATGTGACCAAATTTCATATCATTCGCTTTAGTCGTTATTACGTAATGCGGGAACAAAGATTCACTCAATTTTAAACGATTTTCGCAAAATCTCGAAATCTCATCGATTTTTTTTTAATTAGATGCTTATAGTTTAAGGTGAGTGACAACCTATCATTTCACCAAATATCATTTTTTCACCTTTGCAGTTATTACGTGATGTGCGAACAAAAATTTACGCAATTTGAAAGGATTTTCGCAAAATCTCAAAATCCAATCAAGATTTTTTAAAAATTGGACGCCTATGTTTTAACTTGAGTGACCACCTATCATGACACCCAATTTCATATCATTCGCTTCAGTCGTTTTTACGTGATGCTTGAACACAAATTTACGCAGTTTGAAAAGATTTTCGCAAAATCTCAAAATCCAATCAAGATTTTTTAAAAACTCGAAGCCTATGTTTTAAGTTGAGTGACCACCTATCATGACACCCAATTTCATATCATTCGCTTCAGTCGTTTTTACGTGATGCTTGAACACAAATTTACGCAGTTTGAAACGATTTTCGCAAAATCTGAAAATCTATTCACGATTTTTTAAAAATTCGAAGCCTATGTTTTAAGTTGAGTGACGACCTATCATGACACTTAATTTCATATCATTCACTTCAGTCGTTTTTACTGATGCTTAAACAAAAGCGTCACGGACAGAATGACAGACAGACAAACTTTTTTTTGAGGGTCGCATCGGATTCCCGGGTGCTTGAGACGGATAGAAATCGCAAAATTTTTGAATTCCAAGAATGTACAAACAAAAGTCTAATTTTATTTTTATAGATAATAAATGTCCGTACATTTCGGAAGTAACATTTAAGGATTCTAAGCTTCTGATTTGTACTTCACATGTATCGTACAACTTCCTTAACCCCACAACATTGTTAGTGTCTTTAATTGGGTACAGATTTAAAAGCTTACTCATGTGAGCATTTAGCACTAACTCATCCCTACCGAATCTCTGTTTCAACAACTTGAGCTTTTTCATAATTTTCTTCCGAAAGAGAAAACCCATTTACAACGTTAAAAGCAGCACCTCCCAAAAGCAATTTTAAATACGAAAATTTGTCTATCTTGGATAAGGATTCATTTTTATCTATAGAATTTTGAAATTGATTCCAAAATTCCAACCAAACTCAAGGATCGCCATAATATTTTTCTATAGTCAATTTAGGCAACTTTATGCTATAGTTAGCCCTCACATTATAACTTTCCGGCGTATTAATGTTCTCAAACGATCTATTAGCATTTTGCTGAATCAAAGAACTTTGATTTTTCTCACTCGTATTACAAGATTTAATTTGTGCTGAAAGTTTTGAATTCCACATAATGATTTTCTGGCTATATTCGATAGCCGACTCTATCTCTTTGTCAAACTCTTTTTCATCTGTAATTAGTGTTTGTATTTGGGAATCCAAATCATTAATTTGTTTCAACATGTTTGTTAAAAATTCTAAGTGTTGTTCTAATTTTGGTTCGGTATTAAGCTCATCATATTCTTGTTCTAATTTACTAATATGTTTTGTCAGGCTAGAGCGCAGAGCAGCTCGAATTTTTCTTTGCTTCGTTAACTCATCCATGTTTGACAAATTTTTATAAACAACTAATATACAATTTTATAATTTCTATGATGCTCCAATATTTTTAAATGAGACAGCTTTATTTATTTGTAACATCTAATATCAAATAAACTTCAAACAACAAGTAACTTCAATATATCCAATGACGTGAAATCAGAATCAAACCAACAATGTAATCAATGTCTAGTATTTTCTAAGTTTAATTGGAGCATTTAAATACTTAAAACTTCATAGTTAAATAATCTTCTTACCTTTTTTAAAGGTATTGCTTTATTATTAGCTTCTTAAAACACTTCAAAAAGACACGATCAAATCTAACAATCTGTTTATCTAACTTATTCGAATTCTAAAGCAAACTTCCGGTGCCGATGCACCATAAAATGCATCGTGGTTCAGTGTATTCTAAGTTTAAACAATCTAAAACACTCCAAATCTCTAAAAATGACAGTCTAGTTAATTTTGATATTATTTAATTAAGGTTAAAGTAATCACAATTTCTATGACATCAAAAAATAAATCGACGAACATCTCTCTACGCATCAACAATCAAAATCGAACCGAAACTTCTTTTTCGTTCAGTCGGTTGCCAGATGTCAAGGTTAAAACTTGTCCCGGGGAAAATGCGCAGCTCGCGCGCGTTCCGAAAATGTTCTCGGAAACTTGAGTGTTCGCTACGGAACAGTCCTGTAAATAAACTCTCCAGTAGATTGGAACTAAAAATCGAGATGCACAACTAGATGTTACAACAATATTATGTATGAAATTTCAACATTCTACGACAAATAGTTTTTGAGATTTGAGTCTTAAACACATACACACGTACACCAAAAGTCGCCAAGCTTGGCGATTTTTGGCGTAATTCTTGAGGCAGATACGTGGCCGTGGTCGGACCATTACCTAACTATATATTAGGACGGTATTGTGCTTGAAATGAATGAATGTCCCTAAAACTGCCATTGACAGTAATGTGTCGGAAATCTTTGTGTTCCTGTAGCAGAACTCTAAATGATAAAGACACTTTTCGATGGAAAAATTCATTTTGTAATCCTTAACAGCATATATCACTTCTGCGTCATTTGAACTAGCCTAATACCTCTAAAATACGCTAATGAATTTCTGACCATAGAGAGTAATGTATTTAAAATCTTTTGGGCTGCCCTGTAGCTAAACTATCCAGTCAAATAGGACTGAAAGGCGGGGGGGGGGTGCACAACTAGATGTTACAACAATCCTGAATATAAAGTTTCAACATTCTACGGCTAATATTTTTTGAGATATGCGAGTTTAATGAATTTCGGCCCATAGAGCAATGTATTTAGTCTTTTGGGCGGTCCCGTAGATAAATTATCCAGTCGAATGGGACCAAAACTATATTAACATCAAGTGTCATTCACTACAACCTTAAAAAATGTATTTGAACTTGAGTGGATGAATAAAAAATTATTTTATTAATGATTGAAAATTTGAACAAGATATATATAGGGAGAGTGTGAACTAATAGTAGGAATTAAAAAAATAGAGTGGGTGCGAGTGTGCTTACTAAGGTCTATACAAAAATCCAGACAGAAAAAAATATGGTAGTTACCAAACTTTTACGATAGGCCTAGTTGTAAAATATTTATTCAACATTTATCAAAATAAAAGTGAATGTATAAACATACCACGTATAAAACCAATTCATTTTAAAATAAAATAAAATTTATTAGAGTTTTTAGTGAGAAGCAAAAATCATTTTACTTTTGAAAATTTCATTTTAAATATTGTAAAAAGTCTACTGTCAAAAATACAGTCGTGTTTTATTTTTGATAAGTTATGTTCCATGAAATTTCAGTATTCACTTTTAACAGAATAAAAGAAACCTTAGCACAAATTATCAGTTAAAGGTGTCCAAATAAATCATTGGATTCTTTAGTTCTATTTTCAATTGCTAAAAATAGGGATGCTTTCGAATTCAGTAACTTAAGAATTTATTCTACACAAATGTTTTTGAAGAAAAAATGAATTAGTTTTATAGTATTGTTTTTAAAAATAGTTTTATTAAATAAGATATGTATTATTTATAAAATATTTATAAGATTTATGATGGAGGATTTTATTAAATAATGTTTTTGTTCAAAGAAAAGTGTTGGATCTATGCTTTAGATACTGTAAAAACACTTATTTTCGAGAGCCGTAATTGTCAAGGAAATGAAGATATCGGCGTGTGTACGTTAATCGTAAACGATTGGTATCTGTAACTTTGCTGTACGACGAACGACGGCTGAATAAAGTACAAGTGGGTCTTTTTTTTTCAGCAGCTGTACATTGATTTTTCTCAAATTCATTTTGTATACAACTCCTATTTCGCAGCTCGAAAAATGCTGTAACTTTGAGCAGCTGTAACTGGGTGAATTTTGGTCGTAGAAGGACGAATTTTTTTATTTGATATGAAATTATTTAAAGAAACGTTTTCTAAATATAATTGATAGGACCAAGGGACCGTATAAAAATTTAAATTTCGTAATTTTATAGGAATTGATTTACTGGCTTCGATTGTTCCTGATATAATAGATTATACAATTTAGAGCTTTTCTGCAACTGGAACTATGTATCTCTGACTAACGGTTTAGGCAATAGCCATTGAGCATCGTTAGCACTCGACACCCTATATATATATATATATATATATATATATATATATAAACCGAATTTTTGAACCTCAACGGCAAAAGTTAGCACGAGGAGCATGTTTTTTAACTTTAAATTAAAGATACATAAATTTATACATCTGTGCCGGTCGGCTAGCTTTGGGGCAGAGAGCAGCGGCGTAAGGGAAAAAGACGTAGATCATTCCATGAAAACAGACCACTTGAGACAACAACACATTTTACTAACGAGAACAACGGTTACAACACACAAGTTACATTTAGAATGAATAATCACTATCTCAGAACATACGGTAGATGCTACGTGCGAATACGCGAGCGAAGAAAGAGATGAACAAAAACGTTCTCTCGCCGGCAGGGGGAGCGTCGCATGAAAGAAAGATGATATAGGAGGCGCGCTACAAACTCCCCCTCTGATCCCGCCGACGTCCCGGCAAGGAGACCAGGATAAAAAAAAAATAGACAAAATGTGCTTACAAGTGACACTAATAATTTTTTCTATAACAGACAGTCCTTAAGAAAGTTCGTTAAGGCTGACGAAAACAGTCATAAACAGTCACTGATTCGGGAAAGTTTTTTGTTTGAGCAAGTTACTAATTTTAACAGTTAGGACGAACAGTCACTGCCTCGTAGGTTTGTGGTTATTGTTTGACCTTGGGCGGTCGTCCTCTTCTTCGCATGGGGTTTGTGTTCCCAGAGGTGTGATGACCTCCGATGGTCTGCTTGTTCGTTTGAGGTGAAAATTCTGTCTGTGGTGCTACCTTGGGAGGCCGACCTCTTTTGCGAAGTGGATTGATCGGGGAGGTGTCCACTCCACGATAAGGGGATAATGCCGACGTGTGGTACGTAGCTATGGGCACTGTTGGCTGGTCTAGATTGGCTATGACATAAGCGGTGGGAGACTTCTGTGTAAGTACCAAATATGGTCCATCCCGTTTGGGCATGAACTTTGCAGTCTTGGCCTGACTTGCTTTACTAAGCGGGTGCTTTGTAACCCACACTTTGTCACCACGTACAAAGTAATATTGCCGTCTATTTTTGTCATAGTAGGATTTACGTTGATCCTGTTTTATTTCCACTCTCTGTCTAATGTCCTGTGTAATTTTGGCAAATCTTTTGAGATACTGGGTAATCTCTGGTACAAAGTTGTCGTTCTGTACCACAGCCGTGAAATCTTGCACTACATCATCGACTGTTCTCAGTTCACGGCCGAACGTGAGAAAAGCAGGGGTATGTCCAGTAGTGTCGCATACCGCCGTATTCATTGCAAATCTGATGACTGGTATTTTCGATTCCCAGTTATCATGTTCGTCTCCAACCAATATGGCAAGTCTTGGTTTTAAATCTCTGTTTTTGCGTTCAACAGGGTTGGCTTGGGGAAAATATACCGGTGTAAGATTTTGATCAATCTTCAAGGTAAAACATATCTGCTGTAACACTGCACTAACAAACTGAGGGCCATTATCACTGAGAATTCGTCGTGGAATTCCATGCCGCATAAAAACTTCATCTATGAGAGTTGTAGCACATTCTCGAGCTGTAGCTTGTTCAAGAGGAAAAAGCTCTATCCACTTGGTTGCACAATCTTCTATTACAAAAATCCACTGTTTGCCGCTAGCTGTCTTGGGCAAAGGGCCAAACAAATCAATTGAAAGTATCTCAAAACGTTGTGAGTAGACGGGTGTTCTGAGTAGATCTGATGGTTTCTGGTTACTTGCCTTGTAGCGACTGCATTCAGCACACTTTTTCACGTAATCCGATATAAACTTCTTCATTCCATTCCAATAGTATCTTTTGGCGATACGTTGATACGTACCCTCTTCGCCATAATGACCGGCCATGGGGTCATCGTGATGTTTCTTAAGGATTGCTTCCCGTTCTGATGACGGTATGACTAACTGCGCTTCTTCTGAGTCTGCATCCGGGATATAGCGATACAGAACTCCCTGGTTCATAAGAAAACCTCTCTCAGTCCAATTTGCATATGCTTCTGTTTTTTGGACATCTTCAAACGCTTCAATTATCTTCCTTAGTGATTCATCTGCAAGTTGAGCTTCTCGCATATCTTTAACATTTCTTGCTGGCATATCAGCGATGACGATACTATCAATTTCACAAACAGTCTCTTGTTCTGGACACACTGGTCGAGAAAGCATGTCAGCTATTACGTTAGATTTTCCTGGGATATAACAGACTTCTACGTTAAAAGATTGCACTTCCAGTGCCCATCTGGCGAGGCGACCGGTTGGTGATTTGAGGGTAAGAAGCCATTTCAATGGTTGGTGGTCGGATGCCACAGTAACAAGTGTACCCTCGATGTATCCGCGAAACTTCTTTAACGCCCACACAACGACCAATGCTTCCCGTTCCGTTGTAGAGTAGTTTTTCTCTGCTTGGGTAAGCAGTCTGCTGGCATACTCAATTGGATGTTCTTCAGATCCTTCGCCTTGAAGCTCCGAGCCCGTAATTACTTGCATCGGTACGTATTATATATGGTTTGGTACCATCCGCTTGCTTCAGAATCGGTGGGGAAATGAGGCATTGTTTTAGAGTTTCGAAAGCTTTCTGCTGCGAAAAACTCCATTGCCATAATGTGTTCTTTTTTGTTAAATAGCTTAAAGGCCTTGAGATTTCTGCAAAATCTTTTATATAACGTCTGTACCATGAGCATGTTTGTAGGAAAGATTTAACTTCTTTTACGTTTTTGGGTGGTGATATATTCTGGATGGCTGATGTCTTCTCAGGATCTACCTCGATTCCGTTCTTCGTAATCCAAAATCCTAGGTATTTTACTCTAGACACAGCAAAATGACATTTTTCTCTATTTGCACGGAGTTTAAATAAGAGTAATCTTTGGAAAACACATTTTAGATCTGATATATATTTTTCAAAAGTTTCTGATAAGACGATTATGTCGTCTAAATACGTAAGAGTTAGGATGTCGCCGAGGCCATTCCTGAAACGATCCATAAGGCGTTGAAATGTAGCTGGTGCCGTTTTGAGACCCATTGGCATTCTCAGAAATTTAAAGGTTCCAAAAGGACACACGAAGGCTGTTTTGTCCTGGTCATCCGGATGGACTTGAACTTGGTGGTAACCTGATTGTAAATCTATTGTTGACATAAATGACGTTTGTTTGGCTTCATGGAGAAGCTCATCCATTCTGGGTAATGGGTAAGAGTCAGCCACTGTAATTTCGTTTAACTTTCTATAGTCTATGCAAAGACGCACTTTACCATTTGGTTTCGGTATGAGAACCACTGGTGAAGCATAAGGAGATTCACACTCCTCCATAATTCCATCTTTCAAAAGCCTCTCAAGTTCTTGCTTAAGGAGTTCTTTCTTGACTGGATTCATTCTATATGGTGGTACCGCTACTGGTGAGTGGTTACCGGTATCTATTTTGTGCTGGATGAAAGGAGTTGGTTCTCCCCCTGGACTAAAGATACCTGTAAACTTTTCTAACAATTTACATAATTGTAGCCTTTCCTCAGTAGATAAGTGACTGCCTTCAGTCTCCTTTAAAACACAAGTGTTCAGTTTAGGAGGTTCGATAACTTTATCAGATGAAATAGTGCTACAGTTTTGTAAAGGTGAGTCAAAAGTGTCTTTATCTGGCTTACAAGGTGGTACAAATACATCTTTTTCAAATTTGAGTCTTTTCCTAGGATTACAGTTGAAATACCATTTTTTGTTTTGGGTATCTAAGCTAATACCAGCTTTGGATAAAAAATCAGTACCAAGGAGGGTACGATTATCTTTAGCTGTCGGTAACGCGTATATTGTAGTAGGAATTCTTTTCCCCATTAGTTCAATGTCTACATCGGTGTTATAAACTTCAGAGAACTTCGACAGTCCGTCCGCGAGTGTTACATTTAAATTTACTTTATGAAAATTTATCCCTTGTTCTCGGAGGAGATTATACAGGGTTTCACCAGCAACAGTGTGGCTAGCCCCAGTGTCAGCACATGCTAGACCCCACATACCATTTACTTTAATCTTCATTAACATTGCCTGGGGTTCTTGTATCGCACACGTTTGAAATTTCAAGCAGCTAACCTGGGCGGAATCAACTTTAGCGTTCGGCGTACACGTAGGACATTTTGCCTTTACGAAACCCGGTTTCCCACAGCCATAGCAGCTAATAGGTCTTTCATAATTTTTACTAACAGTTCTATTTGGTGAGTATTTATGATTAACACCATTCTTACAATTTTTAAATTCATTACTGAACTTGTACTTAGAATTTTTCTTATGTTGTTCTTGTTTTGTGTTTCTACCTTTTAGGTTTCTAATTTCTTCGTAAGAATCTAGTTTATCAACTAAAGAAACTGGATCGTTCCACTCGCTCCAATGGTCTAAAAAATGTTTTTTGTAATCAGGGGGACACTTCTTTTTTATTTGATCTGAAATTATTAGATCTTTCAACTGATCAAACGTAGTGACATTCAGCTCATTGAGCCAACCTTCAAAAAAATTTCTTAAGTCATAGAAGTAATCTCTCCACGTAGAGTCTGGACTTTTCCTGTGTTGGACGAAGGATTGTCTAAATTTTTCCGCACTCATCTTGAATCGGCGTAATAAAATCTTTTTTATTTCCGCATACTCCTGTGGGTTATTCTGAGAATCCGATTCTATTGCAATTAACTTTGAAATTTCAATAGGTAAAAGCCCGATCAGGTATACTACCCATTTTGATTCTGGTATTTTTAAAAAAGTCAATTGTTTCTCAAAAAGGTTTAAAAATGTACTAATGTCATCTACCTTTGGGTCAAATTGAGGAATTAACCCCTTAATTTCAAATTTAGATACATCTGAATTACTAGGTGTAAGAACGGTTTCTGTTTCTGTAGCATGGGTTATATTTTGTAACTTAAGTTTCTCTAATTCAAACATACGGTCACATAGCTGCCAACCTTGAAAATTGTAAAACCGGGAGGTTTTCGCACGCGATGCGCGGCACATGTACCTGATAGCTAACGTAAATACACACACAATTTAAATATATAGTAAGCACAACTTTATAAAAACTGAAATATGAATACCATATACATCTTTAAAATCAAATCAAATACAGACGTGTGCATGTTAAATTGCCTGTTAACAATTAAGTTATTATTGAGATCTTCAAAAGCAGAACAAAAACAAGTTCTTTGCATGGATTAAAATATTTCAGATGAAATCACCTAATTAAACTGAAAAATTAACACTGAAAATCAATAGAAAAAAATTAGAATTTCCACAAATTAAGTTTCTTTGAGAGATAACATTGTTGCTGTCTTAGCTTTCTTTAAAAATTTGTCATCAAAGTTTTCTTCATAACATTTCCCTTTCCTTCGACACTTGGTGATTAACAATTTCTCCAGAGCTACATTTGATAGAGATGACCTAAATTCTGTTCTGATTTTCCTCACTTGGCTGAACATTCTTTCGCATTCAGCGTTACTGTGAGGAATAGTCAGAATTGATAGGGCAGTATAGGAGAGCCGGGATATTTTTCCTTGCCACAGCCGTTCTGCATTTTTGATATTAAAGTCCACTGCTTATCAGCATGCTTCTCTTCCAGAATTTCACAAGAGAGATCCTCGACTTGAAAATCACAAAATTCGGCATGGAGTTGATCGATGGCATTATCCATAGTTTCATTCTCAGTTTTTAACAGCATGATTGGGAACTTTTCAATGAAAAATTTGAAACTTGAAAATGAGGCCTCTGTAATAGTAGCAACATTAGCTACTGCAGCATGGATAAGTATATCATTATTGAAAGGAAATTTATGAATCATGTAATCACAAACAGTAGAAAAATACCTTCTCACAGAAGCATAAAAAATATTTCTCTCAGTGTCACATAATTTACTAACAAGTTTCTCAGTTGTATAGCCAACAACTAAATCAGAATCAGTTTTTTGATTAAGAGGATTATTGTACAGTACTTCAGTGGAGGGGTTTTCCTTCACTACCTTGGGCAGAACAAACTTTGAAAGCACTTCTTTCAACAATTCTAAAAGAATAAATCGCAAATTATGAATGAGTGGTTCTTTTGTTTGCAACAAGGTATTCACCTTATCCCATACAGGAACAATACTTAGCAAAAATGAACAAATTGCTTTGTTTAACTCAGAAGACAAAAATGCATGTAATCTTTCCTCTCTATTATTAGGAAATTTAGTCTGTACCGATTTTTTCTCAGATTTATCTGAAGATTTGGGCAACACAGGAGTTAATTTCTTTGACAAAGACATAGGGAGATATTGAACTTTTGAATTACTTCCAGACTTATTCACTGGATGGCTTTTTTTAGACGAAATGTTTTCGGATGAACTTTCCTCTATTTTCCTTTTCTTTGGGATAGAATATGATTCCAGTGAACCAACACCAGATGACTTTATCTTTTTTTCATCTTCAAAAAAACTCAAAAGTGGTTCCCATTGCTCAAACAATCATACCAAACATTTTCCTAATGACAACCATCTGGTTTGTACGTGCTTTAGGATTTTTCTCACTTCTTTGTCATGCAGTATTTGAAAATTCTTCAAGCTTTCTTTTCTTTTAGCGCTCTTTTCTAGATAATAGAAAATATCAACAAGAATTTCATCAATCTTCACTGGCAATGAATTTCCACCTTTATCGGCAGCTAAATTGATCAGATGACATAAACAACCCATCACAAATAACTCTGGCTGTACCTTTTTCAGGACAGAGGCTACACCCTGTTTACATCCTATCATGACTGGAGCATTATCACAACCTAGAGCAATGCAGTTCTCAATAGGTATGCATCTTGATTTTAAATTATTTAAAATCATATTGCCAATATTCAGTCCTGTTGAGTCTCCTTCCAGGACCGGAAAGCTAAGAAGGCAAGTTTCTATTGAAGACTCCTCAAAGAAAGTAACCACCATGGGGTACAACTTGTTATCAGAGTCATTACTCCCATCAGTGGAAATGCTGAAGGGCTTGGACTGCAGATGTTTAATTATTATAGTTTCTTCTTCTGTACCCATCTGTTTAACTATAGCTGCCGTTTTAGTCCGTGCACAGCCATATTTTTTTGCCACTTCGTTGTTGGGAAACATTTTCCTTAGTAAAGGGCCCACGTGGTCTGAACTACTCAGAGGTAGATTGTGCTCTATGATAAAGGCCGTCATTAAACATTCAGCACGTATTACACTATTATTTTCTGTTGGAAAGAAACTGCGTTCGATGCTTACATTTCCTTCAGTCGAAATTTTTTGGTCAACATGCTTTTTGGTTTGCAGTGAGCAATAATATCTCCTCTTCCACTGTGGGAAATTTTAAAGTCCGCTGAACAGATTGAACAAAAGGCATATTCATCACCTTTTGACGATTTTAAAATGAACTTGAATTCTTTAAGAGTACGCTTCTTTAAATTTTTGGTAATATTTCTTATTAGGCATAGTTCAAATCGAGCAATATCATAACACGTGGCAAGAACAGTAATTTATTTGCTTATGGCGACACTGCACACCACGCGACTTGACTACACAAACACAGCAAAAGCACAAGACACGATCTTCACTTCACTTCAGACTGCATCGGTAATTGCTTTCCATGGAGCACGACCGAAATGAACTACGCACGCTTGCGTCCCTTCTTGCTTCGCTAGCCTCGTTGCTTAGCGCTACCAGCGTCCCCAATACTATCCTTCCCTCTACCCCTACCCTGCATCACGTGTGTTGATGGATTTGAGTCAGAAGAGCTAGGTTTCGGCGACACGACGAAAGTCACGTGAATCGTAGTTCCGGTTATACGAACTCCGCACCTCCAGAGAGCTCCGGTGCAGTGCCTTGTTGGGAAGAAAAAATACATGGGAAATAAAAGGCTAAAAACCGGGAGATTTGGGTGATTCACCGGGAGACCGGGAGATATGATGAAAAACCGGGAGGCTCCCGGTAAAACCGGGAGGGTTGGCAGGTATGCGGTCATCATTTTCCTTTTGAATTAATCGCGCTTCATTTTCTTTCCTTTCAGTTATCAAATTATCGAGCAATTCTTTAGTGAATTCTTCATCATACCCTGCACTTTTAAGAATTGCATTCTTTAAATCTATTATTTTGTAATCCTCTTGAATTGCGATGTTAAGTTCACTGGCTAAATTAACTAGATCTTGCTTCTTTCCTTTAGCAAGGTACGCCATAATTCAACTTTTATAATATCTAAATATTCTCTAAAAGTATTTATACCAATTTATTCACTTAACCAAAAATAACATTTTCGAAAACACTTCGGCACATGAATAACAATTCCACTTAAAGTATATTTCAATTACTAGATAAATCTACTCAAATAAGAACCTTGTTTCTCTTTAAAGCAATCAGCTTTAAGCTATGAAATGAAGTTTATCTTCTTTTAAACAACAACAGAATAAAATAAAATGAGATCACTGATTCACTTTATACAATGTCTACAGCTCAAGACAAAACAAAACTTTATTAGCGGCAACGGCGTCAAAAGTCAGCACATCTGTCTGCTGAGAACAGAAAGCAGAAAAATAAACACTTGAGAGATGCGAATTATTATACTCTTATAGTTTTCAGGGTGAAAACGAAATTCTTGAGAACAACTTTTTTTCAGGATGAAAAAACATTTTTCCTTTCTTTTCAAAACTTAGAATTCAGATATGAAAATTATTCAGATTTTCAAGCTTCAGGCACCAAAGGAACTGACTGGCATGCGTATATTAAATTTGATCTGGATAATCAAAACAAAGCTAAACAAGTATTTTCTTCGATCCGGATGATCAGAATGAACTGAATTCAGGGTGAATTCTAAACCAAAATTTTTCTTATATTTGCCAGGATGACAAAATTATTTATAAGACAATTTTTCTTATAAATGCCAGGATGAAATAATTACTCATGGAAAGTTCCTTGAGTGCTTGATCAAAAAGAAGTAAAAATCACTTATCTGCAGATATATCCTTTGTCATCGTTCGGGCTTTCGGGCCCCACGTTGGGCGCCATTTGTGCCGGTCGGCTAGCTTTGGGGCAGAGAGCAGCGGCGTAAGGGAAAAAGACGTAGATCATTCCATGAAAACAGACCACTTGAGACAACAACACATTTTACTAACGAGGACAACGGTTACAACACACAAGTTACATTTAGAATGAATAATCACTATCTCAGAACATACGGTAGATGCTACGCGCGAATACGCGAGCGAAGAAAGAGATGAACAAAAACGTTCTCTCGCCGGCAGGGGGAGCGTCGCATGAAAGAAAGATGATATAGGAGGCGCGCTACACATCATAATAAATTGATAATATTGGGAATATAGTAATTAGTAAATGTTAAAAAGTAGTTTTTTAAAATTAACGATACTTCGATAAAATATTTTAATTTTTAAACATGTCACGGTAGCTGTAACAAATAAGAGGTTGAATAACTATGCATGAGATTAAAATGCATATTTAGAAATACTCTAGCGATTTTTAAATAAAAATGGTTCTGATATTTGGTAAACAGTCTGCAAAAAAACCACTTACTTGATTACACCTAAATAATAATAAACTTTTTTTAAAAATCTAACAATTTTCTTATTTTTCATGCTCCTTGAAAAGAGAGATTGGCACCCATATACCAGTAAGAATCCATTTTATATTAATTTTAAAAAACGCAGTCACCTCGTGGCAACAAAAAAGCCCGATAGACATAATAATGCTCTTTTACATTAACATCACGGAATCTTTTTTTTTTTTGATTAAGCACCTTGGAATTTGGCAAAAAAGTTTTCTGAATCATTGTGACATCATGTTTTCTTTCTTTCTTTTTTTATATAAATTTTAAGGTACAAAATATTGAAAATTCATCCGACGGCTGCCTGAAAGATGAAAATTTATGGAGAGATAACTGTTTCATTATTTATCTGAGAACGCAGTTTTACAAACCAGACGGAGATGTGCTTGAAAGGAAGTTTTGAAACAATTAGTGACCTCTACTCCGTCTCGTCACTTCCACATGCTTAAAAATTTCGAAATGCCTTGAAACTAGACTCACGGTAGAACAATGTTTTCTTTTCGGAGTGCGTATTGTAGGAGTGTCGCGATACTGAGATTTCAAGATAGGTCCTTGTGACCCCCCCCCTCCCTCCTCCGACAAAAAAAGTTGGATACAGTAGTTTTTTGCTGACAACATATGTGTAATGACCAGAGACTGAAAAAATGTTTGTGTTTAAACTAGATGCACAATCTGGCTACTGATTTTGTTGTAGCTGGCAAGTAGTTTGTTTTTCAAGATGGCTTTTTATTAATTGATGGTCCTCTCTCATACCTTTGTAACACTACGGCTGGTCTGACAGTAAACATGTATCAATAATAATAACCCCGATATTAAAATTAGAATTTAAAATAAATGACAGTAGTTCACTAAATGTTCAGTAGTTCAGCAGTTCAATGGAATAGACTGTGAAGGTAAGGATTCTGGAATAATGCAGTAGGCAATGAAAAATACTGTTACGTTAGCAGAAAATTTTAAAATTTTATTTCAAGGATATATCTCCTGAAAATTACTTAGATTCTTTTTTCCTCAACGTCACTTATTTTTTTATTTTTTGTTTTTTGACTACTTTTGTTGAAAATGTAAATGCTGGGGATAGAATTTTTTGTTCAATTGAAAATAATTTCCAAGAAAATTAGGAATATGAAATGTCATGTTAGATTCCCTTACTTTTTGTGATTTTCAGGAATATATCTGTAAATTATTCTCTTAAACTCTACATAGAACTATCTTCTTGAATCACAACAAACCCATGATCCCCACGATTGCGTAACTTACTTTTTAACCTGCCATTGCCGATTTGGACGACAAACTTTAAAATTTAGTGACATTGAACGACAGTTCAGTAGGATTAACAATAATGTGCTGTAATGTAATTTTTTATGGCATTAACTGAAGCTTACAGGTAAGTGAATTTGGGCAGAATTTATTAACAGATCTACAAATACCATTTCTTACCCTTTTACACAGATCAATGGTCGAGTGGGTAAAACGTTGATCATTGGGAGATGGCTGAAGTCTGCGGGCCCATGGTTCTGTCCTTTTGCGCACTGCCTATCCAACAGTTTGGAGTTTAATTGTTTTCTTCCATATGTAACGTTAATACGCGCTAGAACTCCTTAAGGGGCCATCGGAAGATTAAGGTTTCAAAAATTGTTTTTCAATTTTAGTTTTATTTGAGTCCTTAGTTATTTCTGAGCATTTTGACATCAACCTTTGTTTTACCTGAAGTTTTATGATGCATTATACTGTATTATCATACAAAAAAATTTCATTAAGCTGTGACTATTATTTTGATCATAAAATGTAAAACCGCAAGTGTCTAAAATACGTGTATATTTGCTTCTCAATCCTCTTAAGACCCCTTAAAGAGTCCTCAGCTCAATTCATCCTCCCCTTAGGCAGACAGTCCTCGTGTGACTTTGTCTTGACCAAAAACAAACTTGCACTTTTAGATGCTCTTTTGTTGTCGTAGTTCTAGGAGCTTAGAGCTTCACCCTAAAAACTAAGAAGCGCGAAGAAAAATGACGACGAAAAACGAACGATGCGAAGAAAAATTTGTGAATGCAAGTCAAAAATTTTCTCCTTCTTCTTCTTTGGGTTTGTTAGATACTAGACACTTCTGCTTCAAATGTAAAAAATGACCCATGCTTTTAGGGTAGCATTTTTCACTAATGCCCCAAGCTCAATGTTTCTTAGTAGTTCCATTTATGAAGTCTGATAAGCCCTTTGAGCTAAGGTGAAACTCTTTAGTATTGAGGACTCCTAAAGTGGTGAGACGAGTAAGGGAAAGTGCATAACACACATGTATGATATGATATGATGTGCCGTTTCCTCGTTTTTGTGACATTTTCTACCTGTAGGGTCTTGTTGAAAAAGTCCCATCATGTGAAGGTGTTTTCTGAAATGGCAGTGTCTTGTGATGACGTCCACAATTTTTTGTATCTTCCGTCTTAGGTGCCTATGAATTTCAGAAGCAAAATTCACAGATGATCTGACGATCACGTTTTAAGCGTGTTATGCCCAGAAGAATCTCACCCAATTTTATTCATCTCCTGTTTGTTAGGGTGGATTGAAAAATATGCATTTAGAAAATCAACTCGGCGTGGGGTGCAAAAATTATCTTTTAAGCATAATAGCATACGTGCAAAATTTTTCAACTTCCATTAATATCTTCCGGTTCCCCAAAACGCTTAAATATTTGCGAAAAATTGATTTTTATGCAAATACTGAACATGAATACTGAACATGAATGTATAAAAAATGAGCTACATAATCTATTTTAATAGCGAAAATGAATAGGCAAGAGAATGAAAAATTGCTTATTATATTTTATTAAATGTGAATAAATTCTATTTATATAGTATTATTCAGATATCCCTACCCGTGTCACCCCAATGACCACCCGCAGAGCATAAGGCATTGCAATTCTTTTGGGTACTCTCTTAAAAGATCTATAAATGATAGACACTAATTTCGATGGAGAGCTCATCTGGCAATCTTTAATAGCATTGCACCACCTTTTCTCATTTCAAATAGCTGAATGTTCTAAACATCCTTTAAATAATGATTGTTTACACAGCATAAAGAATTGAATTCTTTTGAGTGCTCCTTTAAAAGAGCTCTACACACTCCATTTTCAATAGGGTATACATGGTATAGTACATAGGTAAATCTTATATAAATTTCGTATTAATCTGTGTATATTAACGACAGTAAGAGCACGGACAGACAGACTAACTGAAAACATAACACTTTTCAGCCTTGTTGGAAAGTTTAAAAAATACATTACAATCACAAACCGAAGTTAATTTTTCGTTATGAAATTATCTTAATATCTTAAATCAACCACAAAAATTAGTCAAAAATTGAGTGTGTACAGAAATTTTTACCACCACTGTAAGCACGAATTTCAGAATTACAATATTTTTCTGAATATTGCAACATTTCTAGGAGACGCACAGTGTGAGATTTCGTGATCTAGCAGGACAAAAGTAAATTTTCTTAGCTTTTCCCGCCGGTACAACTTTTACATTTTTATAAAAGAAATAAAATATATTTCATGAAACTGCAAGTTTATGTCTAGAAAGTTGCTCCGAATATTAAAAACAATGTGTTTCTCTGTAGTAATGGTGATTGTGCGTTAATTTTATTTTTTCTAAACGTATAAAAGTCAGGTACACACTATTTTATTTTATATAAGTGTTTTAGTTTAGTTGCGAGTAACAGAAGAAGTGATGGTTGATTTTTTTTCTATGAGAAAATCGTATGTTAATTTAATTTGAGTGTTAGTATACTATATCGCATTATACCAATGCATAATTGTTTTTTTCTGAAAGAAGAACACACAAAATATAAGTAAGAATTAATTTTTCCTTGCTTATATTTGCTAATTGATAAAAATTTGTAGGATCATCTGCTCTTCTTTGTTTGTATCGGATCTAAAATTATCGTTCTTCGTGTGATTAGTTTGTGTTTGATAGATATAAAGTGTTTTGCGTGCTCATAATGATTATGTGTTGATTTTATTTTCACAGAAGTATCAAGATCAGTTTAGATATGATTTAATTTTAATCAGTGTTTTAATTTAATTGAACTCCCTGAAATGCGAATAGTGTAAAGTTTTTCCGTTTCCGAAAAGCGAGTAGCTCAGTTTAAACTCGAATTTTACCACTCGAATTATATATCACTTATGCCAACATAATGTTTCCAGACCGAAGTACTTATAGCCTACAGGAAATAATAAAATTTCTATGCTTATATTTGCGATATTGGTAAAGATATTGTCACCCTTAATTAAACTTAATCTAACTTAATTCAACTTAATCTAAAATAATATTACGTGTATTAAATAATTAAAATTTGCATTTTGTTGAAAATCAGTTAATTAGAGTAGAGAGCAATATATATATATGTAATAATAAAATAAACTTTTCTAATTTAACCTAATTTAATTTAATGTTTATTTGAAAAAGCTTCTTTAACCTTTTACTCTTACTGTAAAGTTTGTTTCGCGGCCATACAAATATTACGCTCAGAGACATTTTTTGAAGTTCCATAAGGAGAAAATTGTTTATTCAGCAATATTTCCTGTTTTCTGTGGTTTTCATTACTACGTGCTTTTAGAACTCCTGGGTAAGCAGGTGTTTCTCATGTCTTGATTGACAATCTAGTTAACTAATTACGTTTGAGAGTAACGCCTTCGCGATCGTGCTGCACCCTGCCAGCAGGTGTGGTAATTAAGGAGTATTTAAGCAAGAGCGCGGAAATTTCGAGGGCTTCGTCTTAGCTTTTAGAGTTTTAGCTTAGCTTTTAGGAGTTGGAACGTGAAGCTTTTGCAGGAGCTTCCAGCTTTAGCTGTTAGACTACTATGTACGAAGATAGCCCCGGAGCTAAAAGGTCGCCGGCCTGACTCCTGCCCTCTGTCCGAACTTTGAAATAAAATATTCAACCTAGAACCCCAATGGAGTCGTGTGAATCATTCCAACAAGGAATGGCGTAAGGCCCATTC
The DNA here is from genome assembly GCA_038373885.1 of Cheiracanthium punctorium. NCBI lineage: Eukaryota > Metazoa > Arthropoda > Arachnida > Araneae > Cheiracanthiidae > Cheiracanthium > Cheiracanthium punctorium. The sequence continues at coordinate 250,138 of JAWZYV010005184.1, forward strand.
TTTACATGTATATATATGTATGTATATATATATATATATATACAGGGTGTCCCGAAAAGGTAGTAACGGGCTTTAATTATTTATCTATTAGAGATAAGTTGGCCGTGTAAATTGAAAAAATGTTCAAAATAACGTCGGAAATAAGACTCCGTTAAGGAAAAATTTCTTTCGTTCATTTATAAAAAGTTACGCTTTTTAAATCTGTGTACAAACCCCGCACCAAAACATTCCCAATTATTAAAATGTGCCCGATGCACTAATGAGGTGATGTACCGAATTTGAGCCTTTCAACGTACAACGTCGCAGAGATACCTTTGAAGAAAGATAATCTGGGACTGTACATGATTTTGAATGCAAACGTTTGTTGCTAGAATGGAAAAAAAATATTTTCTTTCGTGTTTTCTGTACGGCCCCCGAAATGCGATCATTAAAATTGATTTTTTTCTCTTCGAGATACATGGAAAAGTGGTTTAAGTCAGTGTTATCTTTATCTTCATATCTCTGACACTTTTAACGATATAATTTTCGAATTTTGTATGTCACATCATGAGGGTATGGGGCGCATTTTACTAATTGGGAATTGTTTTGTACAGGGGCCGTATACAGATTAAAAAAGTTTAACCTTTTGAAAATGAACGAGAGGAATTTTTTCTTAACGGAGTCTTATTTCCGACTTTATTTTGAACATTTTTAAAAATTTACACTGCCCACTTATCTCTAACAGATAAAGAATTAAAGCCAGTTACCACCTTTTGGGACATCCTATATAAATATTGCGTATTACTGCAATATGTATTACGCTATTTGATAACAAAGAATTTTTTTTCGGGATCTAAATTTAATAGAAAAATAATTGATATATTTGCCCTCATTTCCCCGCCCTATAGTCTCACAGGTCGCAAGAATTTCCAGGGACTATGAGACCGGACTATTTTAATAATCAATAAATGCACCTTTTTTGGAATATGTGAGTAGCTTATAAGCCATGTGACCATCGGTAATAAAAAAGCAAACACCGTTGAGAGAGTGGATTTTCCGTGACCTCTGTTGCCATATAAATCTGTGCAAAATGCTCCTCAAATAAAAAGATGTTCTAAACCAACAGTGAGGATTAATTTAGTCTTACAGCCACAAGCAAGGGATCCCAGAGCCCCGAGGACTGCTGTAAAAATTCAAGCCTGACTAGAACGCCAACGGTGCTGCCAGTCATCTTTAAACAAGCCCAGCTCAGGGCTCAAAGTCAGTGTATGTATATATATACATATGTATACATTATATACGAGTATTTACATATATATACATTATACATATGTGTGCGTGTGCGAAATTTTTATTGCAAGCTTACGCCGCTTCTCCAAAAACCAAACATAGAAAAATCCGTAAATCTGTCTATCAACTGATGGATATCAGAGCTCCAGCTCCAATTCACCATACTGCAGCCCACTCAGGCTCTTATTTAGAAGAATCTGATTTTGATTCCAAATAATTATTTAAATAGGATTTTATATATTTAATATCATTCTACATTATATTTCTTCTTTTTACTTCTTTTGTATGAGTAAATAAGCACTTTTCTTTTTATATTGTTGCGTATTTTAAAACCTCATTCGTAATGTATTGATACTATTTATAGATAGATCATGTTAAAACTCTTGTGTTGAGCTTTCATAATAACTCTATTGATACATTCAAAACCCATAACTGCTCATTGAACCCACTAAGATTGAGCTAAGTAATTTTATCCACCTAGATTATGAAAATCTCTATGGAACGTTCAAATTTTTCCAGAGTGGTCCCCTGGCTATGGACAGTGGTGGAAAAAACTACTTTTTTTTGGTAACAAACTACAATTACAACTACTTTTTGAAAAATATAGTTAACTACAAATACAACTACTTTTTGACAAATGTAGTTAGCTACAAATACTTTTGAAATGTAGTCACTGTTATTTTTTCAATACTTTTAGGAGATAAATTTTGCTCAAAGATTTAATTTACATACAGATTTTAGGATACTGATATACTAATTAGGGCAAACTGTTTCTCTAATGAACAACTGCTGCTAATTATTAAAGTAATGCTGAAACTAATTAAATTTTAATAACTCTATGAAATCGAAATAAGTCAGTTTTTATGGTCTAAATTGGATTCATTTGGGGGAGGAGTCTCTCCGTCTCTGCATACGCTAATGGGCCCAGCCTTAATATGAAGCTAAATGATACTAATTTTTATTTTATTCTACAGTGACACTCAGTGGCGTCTGTTAAAGTCTGAGTCAATATCGCTACAAGGGTATTTCAACTATGCATCGGGGGAAATATATGCTTGAGAATCACAGATTAGGCAGCAGTGCAAATGCAAATTGCTTTACTTCTGGTATCTCTCTGACATACCAAGAGCTCGATTAACGCACGGGCAAGGGAGGCAACAGCCCGGAACCCCCATATATTCCGATTAGAAATTTTTGTATTCCGGAATAATAATTAAAAAATGTGAATTTCTCCTGTAATATCTATACATTTTTTTGGATGATAAATACGATTTGATGGAAGTACCAAACCCTGAAATGCAATTTTTTTTTCAAGTACCAGAGCCTCCTGTTTTATGTTTTAAAGAAGGAAAGAAAGTTACAAATTTCTTGTTGGTCCAGGAAATTCTTGTAGCATGCAAACTTCGCACCCGTGCCATGTAATAGCCATCCTTGACTTAGCGTCAACATGAGTTAAAAGTACAAGTGAGTTACAAATATTAAAATGAAAGTAATTTTCAAATATATAATCTTGCTCTAGTTTAAATATGTCCGCAATTTCAAAAATCCAATTTTGGAAATCTTAAAAATATTTTATGTCGCAAAAACGCAACGACGGTCAAAAATGGCTTAAAATGCTTATGATAGTAAAGAGCTCCTCGGAGTAACTTCGTGCCCCGGGGCTCATCTAAGAATTGACATACTGAACCGTCTTTCCTTTTGATTTTTCTGTCTTCTCGGTTTTCTTTTCTTTTCAATTTCTTTCTCTCTTGATTCTCTCCTTTGTGTATCCCTCGTGCTGTCCTAATTTAAATGTTATTGTTTTTGTGTATTCCAGAGTGGTTATAGTACAACAAATAATACCAGGAGCAGTAACAAAGAAGGCGAAAGCTAAAACGGTTGAGGCTTCAGACAAAGCGTACCCTCCCTTTTCCTCCTTCTGTGCCTCCTCCTTTATGTGCGAGCATGTGTGTGTGTGTGTGTGTGTTGGGGAGGGGTATTAATAGTTTTTAATCGTTCTGTCCTCGGAAGAAAGGGCAATCGCACCACGTGATCAATCGACCAAAGCGATTTCGTGGCAAGAGTAATCTTTAAAATGTTAAACAGTTTCCAAAAAAGCGCTACAAACTACCTTTTTTAGGTATTACACTACTTAAAAAGAAAAGTAGCACGCTACACTACAAACTACGCAAAAAAAGTAGCGACTACTGTAGTTTCGTTACTCGTAACGCGTTACTTCCTAACCCTGGCTATGCACCACCTGGTTTCAGGCAGGGCCGGATTCAGAAATTACTCAAGGAAGGGGCGATCTTGTAAGTGAAGCAGGGGGGTAGAATGCGCAAAATCATTTTATAATTAATTAATGTAATCAATAATACTAATTAATGTAAATAATTATATTATTGATAAAATCTATATATGAGCGATGATTACAAAGGACAGGGAGTAGTACCCGCCATACACCCCTTAGAAACATGCTACTTAATTTTCATTATGCTTTCAAAATATACTTTAACAGTTTTTTGGACTTCTCCCAGGAGAGGGCGATCGCCCCCACCGCCCTTCCCTTGAATCCGCGCCTGGTTCCAGGTGAGCTTTTGGTCATAGTATAATCCTAAATACACCACAGAGGTCACGTTGATACGGAGGCCAAAAAGATTAATGATAACAAAACCATCCTAGGGCCACAAACAAGTGCATGGTACATGATAGGTTTTCTGTAGACTATCATCAGATGCCTCTATGTGCATCGCTTACTAACATAATACATTTTGCATTAGTAGAACAATTTATGTTGAAAGATTTACGAAGGATGTGTATGGCAATATCATCTGCATAATATTGTGTCAGGCACGTAGCTAGAAAAAAATTTTGGGGAGAACCCGAAAAGTAGAAAAGGTAGAATTTGTAAAAAAAAAGACGTGATTATTAATATCCAATTAGCAAAAAATTCAAATTTCGAAAGGGTGCCGGGACCCCATGGCCTTCTTACCCAGATTCCAAAGTAATGATGGCAGAACCCCTTCTTGTGGACATCTTCTGATAGTTTTCAAATGATTCATCAAGCATGTTCATTTGAATAACTCTAACAGAAAGCAGGGTCTCAATCCATGTACACAAAGTATGGTTGATCCCTGTATCCTGTAAAACATTAAGAATGGATAAATGTACTATCACCCCCACCCCCCCTAATAAATAAATAAATAAATAAATAAATAAAAGTAAAAAAAAGAAAAAAAAATACCTATTGTTGCTATTTGTTTCAAAGTGAACACAAGGCAGATCTTTTTTACAAGCATTTCTACTTTTTTCCTGTTTTTCAACGAATTTGTGAAAACACCTTAAAAAGTAACATCGAGCATGAAAATAACAAGTAGTAAAGTAGTTGAGTAACGTTTTTGACACCGTCCCTGTTTGTCATACTGTGTATGCGGTACTGGGCATTGCAAAAGTGTGCACTATGACTTTAATATTTTACTGTTATTAGTATTGATAAAAATCTACATATATTCTACTTTTGTGCTCTATTTTTAAGATCCGATTATTAAAAGACATTGATATATCTTCATAATTTAGAGTTTCCTCAGAAGTGATTGAGTTTTAGAACGAAAAGGAACTCGAAGTTGATCAAATTTTTGTACGACACAACAACTCAGTACTTTAGTCTATCGTGTTTTCAACAGATGGCAGCACCACAGTTTATTATTCAACCTGGGAATCACAGAGTCCTTTCGCCTAAGTCAGTGATTCCCAAAGTGGTCCAATTCCCAAAGTGATTCCCAACGTAGACAACGTAGACCCCTGTCTACGTTGGCGTGAAAAAAAAATGGGATTCATTCACATTTTTTGACGATATTTGGGAATGTGGTAGAAATGTAGCAGCAGGGGGAGTCCACCGAAACCAGTAAAATTTCGAAAGTGGTCTCCGAGAAAAAAGTTTGGGAACCTCTGTTGTAAGTGGAGAGGATATCTAAACGCAAAACCTTACAGAACAGTAATTTTGGGTAGTGGTGTTTTTTTTTAAGTTAACGCCACACTTAATGAAACTGTAAAACAAAAATTATGAAAATAAGAGAATACGCATTTCCGATAAAGGTATCGACAAAATTTATTTTACTGGGTAATGTTAAGAGGAGAAATAAGCTAAAAGAAAATTAACATTATATGGGTAGGAATTCAACAGATTAAAAAATATAAAATTTGCTACAACTGCGCACGATCTTGCATTCAAAACATGCATGTACAGGGTCTTATCAAAGTAATTCAGGCAGATCAGTTTACAAACTAAAATTGACGACGTGAAATGCGTGTATTGTGCTTAAGGCAAACTTACACGAGGGGTATCTTCCTAGGGGCTTCGGGTGTGCTACTTTTTAAGATGTTCAAACGCTTATTCCCGTTGCGTCTCGAGAAAAACGTCCAAAACTCCAGACCATAACATCGACAGCAGACGCGCGATATGATTACATGACGTTACTATTAAATTTCCAATGTTATTTATAGAGATTTATAAAAATGTTCTTTTACTTTCGAAGTACTTTTTTATTCATTTTGTAGCGTATATTTTATTTCGGTATAGAAAAAAAAACTTTCTTACTGAGTTTGTTTTGGAAAAAAAAAAATGTTGAATTTTCTTTTTTAGGAGTTTTTCAAAATGCTTCAAAAAGAAAAACAAGAAAAGGATAGCCGTTTTTAAATTTTGTTCTTGTACGGAAAAAAGTATTTTTTAAAAATCCAGGACAGCACTTTCTGTAAAGAAAAATTTTTAGTATTTTTTCATTCGAATAACTGATAAATTATTTTATTGTAAGTTATTCGTTATGCTGTGGTGGGCATTATGGTTTCTTAGATCATCCAAGCTTCCACAAAAAACAATGTGATGCATTTTTTAACACTTAGATTTTCTTCATTAATTTTTTGTAATGCTGAACTTTCTTTATCATTCTTTTTGTATGCGGGCTTATGCAATAAAAATTTATGCGTTCGTGGCTATTAAATATTCGTTACAATTGGTTTGGAAAATTAAGTCAAAACAACTTATGTGCCACATTCCTGACTCACAAAAAATCCTTTGTATTATGCTTTTCAAAGAGCTCTTACACATAGCTTTAAAAGGTTACAATTTTGGCGATCAAAATACTGCAAAATATGAGTAGCTTAGATAGAGCACATACATTAATTTCCGTATTGAATATGTCTGAAAAAAAAAACGGATGTTTTTTGCAATTTTGGTGTTTTGTATGATTTCCAAGTTCTGTGTAATGCGAACATTTCCGTTCAAACCGGCTCACAGTAGCATAAATAAATACATCTATTCAATTCACCGTTCTCATTATTAGTCAGTTTAGACAGTAAAAAATAGCCAGTTCAGTATTAGAAATCTGTACTGTTACCCAGACACAGCTTTTGCAATATGATCCAAAAAGCCAGTCCAAGAAATCAGCATACCAACATTACTTTTGAGTTTATAGGAAAAACAAACAAACAAACAAACAAAAAAAAATCGATCAGAGCAGAAAAAGTTGGTTTGAGTGGATAAGAGCGGCCCGTTCATTGATTTTAAAAAAGCCATGTCTGAATTGTAAAGTAATTAAATGCTTTTATTTTTAAAATTCCATAAATAATTAAATGTATGCATATACTTTATTAATGGAAGTAATTAAAAATCTATACTATTAAAATCTGTGCGCGTCTGTCTGTCTGTGTGTAGCATCATCTCCTCCGAAACCGCTGGTAGTTGAGTTTCGATCGAGGTGTCCACTTATTCGAAAAATTCCGAGGAAGGTCTTCCGCTAATTTAAATTTCGAAATTCGAATTAGTTTAGGAGATTGATAAAAAAACCCCGTCAAAAACACTAATTTTTGCTCTCCGCATCTCCGCGATTGTAACCCCTGTAGTGAAAATCTGAGAAATAAGCATCGAGGTTGCCATGTTTGGCGAATTTATTAAATGATTTATACTCTTGCATTAAAAATAAAGGAATAATACTTTTTTTCTGTTTCGAATATTTGCTAGGTTATTTTTTAATTAAAATATCGTCTGCGTGGGAAATCAGAGCAGGAATTCAATATTTTTTATACGTAAAAGAAAAAGGATTTGTAAATTTCAGAGACTAAAGTGCATAACTTTATAATTTGGCGAAAAAAAATGGCTTATATGGCGATTTGGGAAAGTGGATTCTAGTGGTTTGCACACAATTTTAGGATTGGCGCAATTTACTGAGAGCGTAAAGAAATAGTATTTTTAAAAACAAGTGCAGGTTTTACTAGAATTTAGCCTGAAATTTTAATTTTCTGTTCAGAAATAATGCAGTTATTAAGGCGATTTTAAATGATTTTCATCAAGTTAAATAAATTGATTTAAGTTAGGGAAACCCCGCCAAATTTCAGAAAATTAAACTTTATCATTTGTATTGCTAATTCTATGCCCCGATTGATATGAGCTGGTGTTACGAGCGTATGAATAGATAATATTTTTTAATCCCGCCAAACAAGGTGTAATAAAATAGTAAGTCTTTATAAATACGAATGCTCTTTGAGATGAATGAGAATATTTTTAAAACCCAGTTAGACTAGCTGGTAATGCCTTTAAATTATTGTATTTATTGTGAAGTTTAATGTGTGATTCATTTTGGCTATTTGCCATCGACTGCCGACGTTAATTACGCCAAAATGGCAGTTCTAGCAAAGTAAACATAAATAAATCATTTCATATTCTATTTTTAACACTGCTACAGTTTCCGTAGCAACGGAATCCATTGTTGCCACTTAAGTTGTTCAATTTAATAATTAAGTGAAACCACTCATTTCTACATCTCTTAAGACCCAAAAAAGTGAAAACGCATTAAATATGAAACAAATAGAATTTTAACATATTTCCTTCGCGTGTGACGTCATTTTCACGTCATTGTCTTCTGTTTTGCTGTCAGATTATCCGGAGAAGTACATTACACGCTAACGTATGTGGTGCTTCGGCGGACATAAGGAAGCAATTTGTCGGGTGCGTATTTGCCTAACCCCTCTGTGTGTCTAAATTGAAGCAATGAAACTTTGTAGGCGTTTTTTTTTAAACTAGAAAAAGGCAGATTAACGTCGTTAACGTGGAAGAAGCGATATGGAAAACTGTTTAATTGGTAGCCGTAATGCGAAATGATAATCGATTATTCACATGCGCAAAGCAACAAAATTTCAAAAGTATGAAAAGTCAGGAATATGAAATGAAAATCCAAAATAAATCACCAGAGACTATAGAATAAGCATCGTGTACGAGAATGATATTGCAATCATGTACATAACAAAGGCGCTTGCAAAGAATACAAAATATAATATGAAATTAATTGCTCTTTCTTCCCATGGCGTTTGTGGAATCTTTCCGAATAACGGGATCCAATGTGCTTAGAACATTTCATATAAATTACTTATATGTTAAATTTCTATTTATTTTTTCATATATATTCCAGTTACTCCAGTTACAAGACCTAGAGCTCTAGAAACGATTTCAGATTTTGTTTAATATTGAATTTGACACTATGCAATTCATCTATGTTAAAAATAAAATATGAAATTTGTTATTTATTTAGTGTGAATTGGCAGTGAGTTAGTTTTATGTAACAAGTGTGCTACTGTACTAAGAGTTCAGTAAGGGTAATAAGCTTTTCCGCTTAAGTTACGTCACAAATTTTTTCATTTACGAAAGCGACAAGATCTTCACGGAAACAGGATGCATTTTTGGTTTCTGAACGTACACTGTGCATCGATTGTTTCGTATAGGTTTTTTAAATTTGGGTAAAATTTAATAAAGTTATCTGCAACATAACTGTGCTAATGCATTGTCCACGCTTTACGAAATGCAAGATAAGATAAAATAGTATTGAACATCATGCAATGTTATTCATATGGTATGTATGAATGCTATAAATTAAACCTAAAAAAAGAGAATTATATGATGTAGAAATAAGGCATTTTTCGAAAGAGAAACGTTTCGTCTGCATACCGTAAAGTTCTTACTTTTCTGATCGCCAGTGACAATGACGTAGTTTTTGTGTCATCATGTTGCAATCGTCTCAAATTTCCACTCATGGAGTCAGCTTTTCGTCAGAATTCCAGCATTTTTTCACTGTTAGAGATTCCGCATTACTGTGTTTAATTTGACTTATATGTATTAGGAAAATAATCGTTTCCTACCGTGCGGAGAACGGGCAAGCAGCTAGTCTATACTATTAAAATCTGTGCGCGTCTGTCTGTCTGTGTGTAGCATCATCTCCTCCGAAACCGCTGGGAGTTGAGTTTCGATCGAAGTGTCCACTTATTCGAAAAATTCCGAGGAAGGTCTTCCGCTAATTTAAATTTCGAAATTCGAATTAGTTTAGGAGATTGATAAAAAATCCCGTCAAAAACACTAATTTTTGCTCTCCGCAACTCCGCGATTGTAACCCCTGTAGTGAAAATGTGAGAAATAAGCATCGAGGTTGCCATGTTTGACGAATTTATTAAATGATTTACACTCTTGCATTTAAAATAAAGGAATAATACTTTTTTTCTGTTTCGAATATTTGCTAGGTTATTTTTTAATTAAAATATCGTCTGCGTGGGAAATCAGAGCAGGAATTCAATGTTTTTTATGTGTAAAAGAATAAGAGATTAAGAGATTTCCGAGACTAATATGTATATTTTTTAGTTTGGCCGAAAAAAATGGCTCATTTGGTGATTTTGAGAAAGTAGTAGGTTCTACCGATTTGTACAGTTTTGGGCTTGGCGCAAATAACTGAGAGCGTAACGAAATAGTATTTTTAATAACAAGTATAAGTTTTACGGCGCTATACTTCGATTTTTCATATAGAAATAATGCAGTTATTAAGGCGATTTTAAACGATCTATAAAATTTTCACGAAATTAAGTAAACTGATTTAAGTTAGAGGAATTCCGCCAAATTTCAGAAAAGTGAAATTCTCGCATTTTGTACATGGTAGTTAACGGTGATTAAAACCCGTTATAATTAATAATAATTTAAATAACTGCTACTTATCAATAATATGCATTAAATTTTGGCGATGGAACCATATAAATGATAGATAACTATTTCCCATTTTGATTGCTGTTAAATCAATGCTTCGAATGATTCCCTGAGAACAAAAAAAAAAAAAAAAAAAAAAATCTTGCAAAATGGCTGTTGGCATTTGGCGATCGAAGTACTGTGTAATAAATAATTGATTCTTATTTGTTAAAGCAGCGCTACGGAAGTTTCTTTTACTAAAAGCTGTTAGTTAGGCGTAATTAATACTGTCTAATATATTTTTTGTTTTACGAATTGAAATGCATGTTGATTCCTACTTTAGTACATTTCTTAGCAAAGTTGGCGAAAAATATTCAAATGTAGTGCAGCTCTGTACTTATTTACAATTCCATTCCCCAATTGAGATGAGCCGATGTCACTAGCGTATGCATAGATATTTTTTTTTATTTATTCCGCCAAACAAAGTATTGCGTATTGACTTTAGTGTCAAGTTTAATTTGTGGTTTGAGCTATTGGCCATCGACAGGTGGCATTAATTTCGCCAGTATGGCAGTTCTAGCAAAGTAAACATGAATAACTCATTTCATGTTCTATTTTTAACATTGCTATAATTTCCGTAGCAACGGAATCCACTGTTGCCACTTAAGTTGTTAAATTTAACAATTAAGTGAAACCACTCATTTCTACATGGTAGTTAACGGTGATTAAAACCCGTTATAGTTAATAATAATTTAAATAACTGCTACTTATCAATAATATGCCTGCATTAAATTATATTGTACATGGTAGTATATTGTACAGCTTTTAAGACTCGAAAAAGTGAAAGCGCATCAAACGTGAAATAAATAGAACTAACTGTAACAGACTTGCACTTTAAAAATAATCGAAGTTTTCATGCAATTCTACACATCTTTAATTTTATTTCCTTCGCGTGTGGATGTCATTTTTTACGTCATTTTTGCTGTTTTCCTGGCAGATTATCCGGAGCAGCACATAACCTCTAATGTATCTGCTCCTCCGGACATAAGCAAGAGATTCCGATCCTGAAGTACATTGATCACTGATAAATGAAAAAAAAAAAAGATCAATTATATGCAAGCAGGAGTAGCCAAAAATTTTCATGGGAATGTTACGGGAGTGAAGACTATACATTTTGTATGGCAAAAAACTCCCCATGGGGGGTTGTGACCCCCTATCTCCTCCTTGGCCACGCCACTGTACGCAAGCATCAGTTGTCACGTCATGAAAAACCGTCGTAGATGGCAAACTCCGAAGTTGTTCCGAGGGTTATACAAAATTAAAAATTTTGCTTTTAGTAAATTTTACTTTTGATACAGTTCGAATATTTGGTTTTAATACATTTCGGCCACCAAGGTAAGATGAAATATTACTAAATACGGCAACCCAGAATTTTCTTAACTATTGAATTTGACACTATGCAACTACAGTAGATTCCCTATAACACGGTAGATACGTTCCGTGTTATAGGAATCCGTGTTGTACGGGTCCTGCGCTATACTCCACCTGCGCGGTATAATCGCGGCAAAACTTATTTGCGCTCCGTAAAAATGCAATGATGGTTGGTGTTGCCATTCAAAAGGAATGTTAATTACAGGAGCTAAGGCGTCATAATATCAGAACATATGTCTCATTTCATCGTGCTGTACGAGTCTCTTTTAACGTGTTACACGAAAACGATCGTAATGTCTTCGTCGTGTTCTAAGAATTCGTGTTGTAGAATGTTATAAAGGGGTCAACTACTAATCTGTAAAAAATGAAATTAGTTATTTATTTAGTGCGAATTTACAGTGAGATAAACGTCACTTTTATGTAACAAGTGTGATACTGCATTAAGAGTTCAATAAGGGTAATAAGCTTTTTCTCAGAAGTTACATCACGAACGCTTTCATTTACAAAAGCGACATGATTTTCACCGGAGCAGGGTACATTTTTGGCTTTTAAACGTAAATGATGCATCCATTGTTTCATGTAGGTTCTTTAATTTAGGTAAAATTTAATAAAGTCGTGTGTAACATAACTGCTCTAATGCATTGTCCACGCTTTGAAAAATGCAAGATAAAATTGTTGTCAACATCATGTAATGTTATTTATGTGGTATATACTATATATACTAAACCTCAATGTGGTATATACTAAATCTCACTAAACGAATTATTTGATGTAGAAATCAGGCATTTTTAGAAAGAGAAAAGTTTTGTCTGCATACCATAAAGTTCTTTCTTTTTTGATCGCCAGTCACATTGAGGTAGTTTTTGTGTCATGTTGCAATCGTCTAAAATTTGCACTCATGACGTCAACTTTTAGTCACGATTCAAGTATTTTTTCACGTTTTGAGATTCCGCATTACTGGGTTTAATTCGAATTATAGATGTTTAAGGAAAATATGCGTTTCCCACCGTGCGGAGAACGGGTACGCAGCTAGTCTATACTATTAAAATCTGTGCGCGTCTGTGTGTGTGTGTGTGTGTGTGTGTGTGTGTAACATCATCTCCTCCTAAACGGCTGGGAGTTGAGTTTCGACCGAGGTATCCACGAATTCGGAAAATTTCGAGAAAGAACCTCCGCTAATTTAAATAAAGAAATTCGAATTATTTTAAGAGATATTGATAAAAAACCCCGTCAAAAACGTTAATTTTTGCTCTTCGCAATTCCGCGATTGTAACCCCTGCAGTGAAAATGTGAGAAAAAAGCATCGAGGTTGCCATGTTTGGCTATTTTATTAAATTATTTAGACTCAAGCAATAAAAATAAAAGAATAATGATTTTTTTTTCTGTTTAGATTATTTACAAAGTTATTTTTTAATTAAAATATTGCGTTCATGTGAAATCAGAGCTGGAATTCAATGTTTTTTATGTGTAAAAGAATAAGGGATTGAGAGATTTCCGAGACTAATATGTATATTTTTTAGTTTGGCCGAAAAAAAATGGCTCATTTGGCGATTTTGAGAAAGTAGTAGGTTCTACCGATTTGCACAGTTTTGGGCTTGGCGCAAATTACTGAGAGCGTAACGAAATAGTATTTTTAATAACAAGTATAAGTTTTACGGCGCTATACTTCAATTTTTCATATAGAAATAATGCAGTTATTAAAGCGATTTTGAACGATCTATAGAATTTTCACCAAAAATTAAGTAAACTGATTTAAGTTAGAGGAATTCCGCCAAATTTCAGAAAATTGAAATTCTCGCATTTTGTACATGGTAGTTAACGGTGATTAAAACCCGTTATAGTTAATAATAATTTAAATAACTGCTACTTATCAATAATATGCCTGCATTAAATTTTAGCGATCGAACCATATAAATGATAGATAACTATTTCCCATTATGATTGCTGTTAAATCAAGCCTTCGAATGATTCTCTGAAAACAAAAGAATCTTGCAAAATGGTGTATGTTGGCATTTGGCGATCGAAGCACTGTGTAATAAAGAATTGATTCTTATTTGTTAAAGCAGCGCTACGGAAGTTTCTTTTACTAAAAGCTGTTAGAAAGGCGTAATTAACCCATTTATGCCTAGCGTCCCTTTTTTTGGGACGGCATTTTCGCTATTAGTTGAAAATGTCATTTATTTTTCCTAGCCTTTATTCATGAGTATTGAGCCACAACTCTACAAAATATTTTAACATGACCAAGTAGGATGTTGATATTTCGATTTTTATGCATAATGATTTTAAAAGAAATCATCCCTTGTTCAAGAAGTTGACATCAGAAATTTATCTATTATTTCTGTTATCAGTAAAAATCGAAGAAAGTCGCAAAAATATCCAGGCACAAATGGGTTAATACTGTCTAATATATTTTTTGTTTTACGAATCGCAATGTATGTTGATTCCTACTTTAGTACATTTCTTAGCAAAGTTGGCGAAAAAAATTCAAATGTAATGCAGCTCTGTACGTATTATTAATTCCGTTCCACAATTGAGATGAGCCGATGTCACTAGCGTATGCATAGATTTTTTTTTTCATTCCGCCAAACAAAGTATTGCGTATTGCCTTTAGTGTCAAGTTTAATTTGTGGTTTGAGCTATTGGCCATCGACTGGCGGCGTTAATTTCGCCAATATGGGAGTTCTAGCAAAGTAAACATGAATAACTCATTTCATGTTCTATTTTTAACATTGCTATAATTTCCGTAGCAACGGAATCCATTGTTGCCACTTAAGTTGTTAAATTTAACAATTAAGTGAAACCACTCATTTCTACAGCTTTTAAGACTGGAAAAAGTGAAAACGCATCAAACGTGAAATAAATAGAACTAACTGTAATCTTTAATTTTATTTCCCTCGCGTGTGGATGTCATTTTTTACGTCATTTTTGGTGTTTTGCTGGCAGATTATCCGGAGCGCACATAACCTCTAATGTATTTGCTCCTCCGGACAAAAGCAGAGCGTTATGTCCGGCGCGTATTTGTGTAACCCCATTGTGCTAATCAAAATTTTCTGGTGTCAGATTTTCTAGAGCATTTTTTTACCGCGGAGATTCCGATCCTGAAGTATATTGATCACTGATAAATGAAAAAAAAAAAAGATCAATTATATGCAAGCAGGAGTAACCGAAAATTTTTCGTGGGAATGTTACGGGAGTGAAGAATATACATTTTGTATGGCAAAAAACTCCGCATGGGGGTTGTGACCCCTTATCTCCTCCTTGGCTACGCCACTGTACGCAAGCATCCGTTGTCACGTCGTGAAAAACCGTCGTAGGTGGCAAACTCCGAAGTTGTTCTGAGTGTTATACAAAATTAAAAATTTTACTTTTAGTAAATTTTACTTTAGATACAGTTCGAATATTTGGTTTTAATACATTTCGGCCACCAAGGTAAGATGAAATATTACTAAATAAGGCAACCCAGAATTTTCTTAACTATTGAA
The DNA here is from genome assembly GCA_038373885.1 of Cheiracanthium punctorium. Classification (NCBI taxonomy): domain Eukaryota; kingdom Metazoa; phylum Arthropoda; class Arachnida; order Araneae; family Cheiracanthiidae; genus Cheiracanthium; species Cheiracanthium punctorium. The sequence goes on from JAWZYV010005184.1 coordinate 265,291, forward strand.
TCTGACACTATGCAACTACAGTAGATTCCCTATAACACGGTAGATACGGTCCGTGTTATAGGAATCCGTGAGTACGGGTCCTGCGATATACTCCACCTGGAGTGCGGACTGCGCGGTATAATCGCGGCAAAACTTATTTGCGCTTCGTAAAAATACAATGATGTTTTTTGTTGCCATTCTAAAGGTATGTTAATTACAGGAGCTAAGGCGTCATAATATCAGAACACATGTCTCATTTCACCGTGCTGTACGAGTCTCTTTTAACGTGTTACACGAAAACGATCGTAATGTTTTCGTCGAGTTCTAAGAATTCGTGTTGTAGACCCATGTTATAAAGGGGTCAACTGTAATCTGTAAAAAATGAAAAATGAAATCAGTTATTTATTTAGTGCGAATTGGCAGTGAGATCAACGTCAGTTTTATGTAACAAGTGTGATACTGCATTAAGAGTTCAATGAGGGTAATAAGCTTTTTCTCAGAAGTTACATCACGAACGTTTTCATTTACAAAAGCGACATGATTTTCACGGGAGCAGGGTACATTTTTGGCTTTTAAACGTAAATGATGCATCCATTGTTTCTTGTAGGTTTTTTAATTTATGTAAAATTTAATAAAGTCGTGTGTAACATAACTGCGCTAATGCATTGTCCACGCTTTGAAAAATGTAAGATAAAATTGTTGTCAACATCATGTAATATTATTTATGTGGTATATACTATATATACTAAACCTCAATGTGGTATATACTAAACCTCACAAAACGAATTATTTGATGTAGAAATCAGGCATTTTTCGAAAGAGAAAAGTTTTGTCTGCATACCATAAATTTCTTTCTTTTTTGATCGCCAGTCACATTGACGTAGTTTTTGTGTCATGTTGCAATCGTCTAAAATTTGCACTCATGACGTCAACTTTAAGTCACGATTCAAATATTTTTTCACGTTTTGAGATTCCTCATTACTGGGTTTAATTCGAATTATATATGTGTAAGGAAAATATGCGTTTCCCACCGTGCGGAGAGCAGGTACACAGCTAGTATTAGTTATAAAATTTGTTTGTCAACTTGTTGGTAAAGGATTGAAATCTTTGCAGGTGCTCAGCTCCTCTGGCTTTGAATATTGATTTGACCATACATAGAATTACGTTAAAATTATGTGTATTACGTTTTAATCCATGCGTTGTCCTAGTACGCGTACTGTAAACGTCCATTTATTACTGTAATTTATTTTTACTTCAAAACTACAGTTAATTTCATTTTCGTTTTACATTGAAGACACTGAACATGGGAGACGGCTGAAGTGTGAAGGACCCACGTTCGGGCCTACTGCACGGCTGTCGATCTAACGGTCTAGAGTTTTGGTCGGTTTTCTCTAGATTTAACGTGGATACGCTTTAAAACCCTTGAAAATTTCCCAGACGAAGACAATCCCCCATAGGCTAATCTCCCTCTCGTAAGTTTGCCATAACATAAAACACATTCGATTTATCTTTGATTGCTCAATGAATATGTATGCTCAATATACATTATATTGACTTAATGATTCTTTTAGACCTAGATTTTTGGGTTATTCTCAGCAATTTCATCTTAATGAATTTTATGAGTACGAAAAAGATGCAGAGTGAAGAACGAAATGTAGCACAGCAACCTTATTAGAAGGGGATTTGTGTGAATGTGACACACACAAATACCATAAGAATCGATTTCGAAACATTTGATAATCGCCCTCTAAGAAGGTTGGGTGGCCATCGTGTCCTTTTTTCACATACCTTTTTGAACGGAAAAAAGCAGTTATCTAAGAAATTCTTGTTTTAAAATGTATCAAATATGAATCCATTGTTTCGACACAACGTGTTCGTAATTAAAAACCTGTTAAAAGTTTATTTGTTGAAATTCAATGTAAAACTACATTACTTTCTGGTACACCTGTTATTAATAATATGCCCTCTAGCAGCAACGTATGCCTCACCATGGTACAGTGGTTATGTCGTTGAAAACGGTAGTCGGCCGAAGTGTGAAGGTCCCGGGTTCGGGTCCCATCACGTGGCTGGCGATCTAACGGTCTGGAGTTTTGGTAGGTTTTCTCCAGATGTAACGTGAGTGTGCGTTAGAAAGCCAGCATGCCAAGGCACCCCACATCCTTTGGCAGATAGCCCTCGCGTAGAGCTGCTACCATTACGCAAACAAACTAGTAGCAATATGTGGAACTAGTTTTTTTTTTCGAAATATATTCCATGGCCTTATTAAGTGATCCGAAATTTCAGTACTTTTTAATGACTGGTTACTTCTGCAGACAGTTTTGAAATAAAGTCTTTCAATTATGGAAATACTGACTGTCTGTTCCAAAAGTTAACGAACTGCACAAAAAGGAAAAAAAAAAAAAACCGTGAATATATATTCCATTCAAAAATCCAACATCATTTTCAATTTTTCGGATACTTTGACCATTCTGAAAGTATCTCACTCCTCCCGAAAGGTATTAAAAAATATTAATAATATTCCCTCTAGTAGCAATATATATCGAACTTTTTTTTTCCCCGGAAATATAATACCCTAGCCTTATTGAATGATCCGAGATTTCAATACTTTTTAATGACTGGTTACTTCTGCAGACAGTTTTAAAATGAAGTCTTCTAATTATGGAAATCCTGACTGCCTGTTTCAAAATCTTTTTCCAATGTTAACGAACTGTACAAAAAGCAAGTAATATAAAAAAATTTTTAATGTCAATTCCTACTTAGGTCAAATTTTTTATTTTATTTTAGTTACTTTTTATTAAATTTAATTAATGAATTATAAATTAATTAATGCAGGGCCGTTTGGGAAGCAAGGTTCTATGCCGTTAATCTAGTTTGTTTGTTTAGTTTATTGTTTTCATTCATTTTTAATCCCACGTAACAGAATCTAAAATTAATTAATTAAGTTTAATTAATGAATTAATATTTGAAAAACTGTGTTAACATCAATAGTCATCCACTACAAGTTAAAAAAAATGTATTTGAACTTGAGTGGATGAATAACAAGCACTTTATTAACGATTAAAAATTTGAACAAGATATATAAATACCGTATTTACCCTGGTATGGAAATCACCTTAAGCGACGCCATTGTGTTATGGAATGCGGGGAGGGAACAATTGTCTTTTAAAAGGGTATTTTTGACTTCTGATTAAAAAAAAAAGAAATTAAAAATTAAGGACCCTCGTATAAATCGATCCCCCCACTTTAAAGCCCTTCTTTTTGTCCAAAAATTCTCGACTTATACGCAGGTAAATACGGTATATTGAGAGTGTGAACTAATAGTAGGAATTGAAGAAAAACAATTTGCGTGAATATATATTCCATTGAAAAATCCAACACCGTTCTCAAATTTTCGGATACTTTGACCATTCTGAAAGTATCCCACCCCTCCCCGAAGGTCTTAAAAAATAAAAAAATAATAAAAAAGTCCCTACACCTGCATGAATCTACTGGCGATTCCAAACTCGAACAGTTCTCTCCCTCTCCCGTCTGGCTTTTCTTCAGGAATTGTCGCCTGTAGTAGTAGTAGAAGCAGCAGAACGTCTTTTCCCTCTCAGACCCGGAAACGGATCTTAACGTCGTAATCCGCTTACGGAATCCGAGAGCATATGTCCCTGGCCACTCACCAAAGAGGATTACATCACCGGGGGTAAGAGATGACCCTCCGATGACGAAGCATTCGGAATGTAAACGGGAGGAAGAACTGGGCACTTTACGAGCTGTGTTCATCTCTCTGTTCCCTCATACATAACAATGCGTTTCTTTGGAGGAATGATATACTTAACGCTTGGGGATAGAAGCTGTGATTTGGCGTGGAGTTTCGAGTGTCCGGCTGCTGCAGGAAATGCGTTTTGAATTTATTTTAAATTTTTTACTTTCGAAGGGCTTTTTCTATAAGCGAGTTTCAGAAAACGTTTCTATTTTTTCCCCGCTTAGGGCAATTAAGGAGTGACACAAATCGAGAAAATGTTATTATTTAAAGAAAATTATGTATGAAAATTTTTAAAGGTAAATGCTCTAATTCAAAACTTGTAAACATGAACGATATACTTAAAGTTTGAGGAGAAAATTGCCATTTGGCATGAAGTTTCAAGTGTCGAGTTGCTAAAAGAAAAAATTCTTAAAAGCTTAATAAAGCATGCCTAAAAATGCTTAAAAGAAACGCTCTTTGATACATACATATATGCAATTTTAATTTTCAAAAGACTTTTTCAAACAGCGCGCTTCAAAAAAAGGAAAAAAAATTCTAATTTTACTGTTTACTGCAATTAAAAAGAAATGGAATATATAGAGAAAAAATACTTATTAAAAAGAAAGTTATATACATGTTTTTTTTTAAAGGTAAACATTTCAAAACTTCGTAAAAATGAACTTATCAAATAAACTTTATTGTTAATAATGCATGTATTATGTAGGGCAGAAAATTTAATATGGTTTTATTTTAAGTTTAAAATAGGTATGGAATTCAATTTTTTCTCGTACTATATTTTGGGCATGAACCAAATGACTGACTATCACCAAATTTGGCGATATTTCAGCAAAGCTATCCGAGGTCGATGACAAATGGAGAGATTTTGGGCATGGACCAAACAATGACTGGCTACAGATGTGATATATTGAATATGTCCACAGACATTAATGTATTGAAATTCTTTTGGGTGGTCCTGAAAATAAACTTTCCTGTAGATTGGAACCGAAAATCGAGATGCACAACTAGATGTTACACCAATCTTATACATGAAATTTCAACATTCTACGACTTATAGTTTTTGAGATTTGAGAGTTCGATACATACACATGTACACCAAAAGTCGCTAAGAAAAGCTTGGCGACTTTTGGCGTAATTCTTGGGGGAGGCACGTGACCGTGGTCGGACCATTACCTAACTATATGGTAAGACGGTATTGTGCTTGAAATGGATGAATGTCCCTAAAATTGCCATCTAATTTATCTAAATTACTCGTAAAAGAAAGGTTTTTATCTTTTTTAATTTTTCTCTGCTCCAAAATTTATGTATATATATATATATATATATATATATATTTAAATCCACATTTTATTTCTTCTGTTTGGTTCCTAATCAAAATTTTGTGTTCTTATTTCTGTTATAGTAACTGTAAAAATCGAAAAAAAAGAAAAATAACTGTTTTTAAAAAATGTTAATGGTTCTACCCAGTTCGTTGCCGGAATGGTGGTGTAGCAGGGTAGTAAAATCCATCCTTTGAGAGTAATATTTAAAGCCCCAAACTTAATAGGTAGGCTGCTCTCAGAGGTTATATTGACCGCAATGCGTTGGAAATCTTTTGAGTGTTCCTGTACCAGAACTATAAATGATAAAGACACTTTTTTCGATGGATAAATTCATTTTGTAACCCTTTACAGCATATATCACTTCTGGGGGGTTTGAGAAAGCCTAATACCTCTAAATTCCGCTTTAATCAATTTCTGCCCATACAGCGAAACCTATTTAAAATCTTCTGGGTGGTCCTGTAGATAAACTATTCAGTCGATTGGGACCAACAGAGAAAGTGCACAACTAAACGTTACAAAAATCCTAAATATTAACTTTCTACATTCTACGTCTAATAGTTTTTGTGTTATGCGACTTTAACGAATTTCGGCCCATAGAGCGTAATGTATTTAGAATTTTTTGGGCAATCCTGTAGATAAAGTATTCAGTATATTGGGACTAAAAGGGGAAGTGCACAACTACATGTTACTACAATCCTAAATATAAAGTTTCAACATTCTACGACCAATAGTTTTTGAGACATGCGAGTTACATACATACATGCGTACATACGTACAAGCGGTATGGAAAAACTGGTCAAAATAGACCCACGGTCGGTCAGAAAGGGTTGCACATGCATTTATATGAACGTGCATGCTAGCGTACGATGAGCCGCATCGCAAAAATTCTTAAAAGCAAATTTTGAGATAGTCAAAATCGGTTTTTTCGTCGAAATCTGGCCCCCCCCGAAAAATTTCGGGATCACATTACTGCCTTATACTCCGTAAAAGGAAGTAAAAAGGAATAAAAAAGCGGTAGGATATGTTTAACCCACAGTTTCTTGTAAAACATATCACGTATTAAAAAATTGCTTTTCCCTTTCTTAGCATGTAATTGTTTTGAGGGAAAGCAAAAGTGTTCTAATTTCAAGTTTCAAGAATAATTTATTAGTATTTATTCATTACAATTAAGACGATTATAATAAAGAAAGGCAGAGAAAAAGATAAGGCAGGTGTACCTCATAGTTTCTTGAAAAATATATTGTATGTTAAAAAATTGAATTTCCCCATCTTTGCCTGTAAAACCAGTTTTTTGTTTATGTGTTAGAATTCAGAGAAAGTGAACATCGCCTGCAATTTATTTAAAGTGTGATCGGTGATAAAGATGCCGTTGAAGGAGATTGTTTCGCGGAAATTCAACAGTGTTCTATGTTTAAAGTTTCAGGAATAGTTTATTAGGATTTATTTATTATAATTATAAAGAAAGTCAGCGAAGAAAGCTGTCGAATATGTGAACTGAAAGATTCTTGAAAAAGATATTCCATATTAAAAAAATTACGTTTTTCGTTCTTTGCCTGTAAAACCAGTTTTTCCTTTATAAGCCTTCTATTTCAGAGAACGCGAACATCAACTGCATTTGATTTAAAGGATGATCGGGGATAAAAAAGCTATTGCAGGCGATTGTTTCGTAGAAATTCAACAGTGTTCTATGTTTAAAGCTTCAGGAATAATTTATTAGGATTTATTTATTATAACCAACACAATTATAAAGAAAGGCAGATAAAAAAGCTGCCGAATATCTGAACTGGAAGATTCTTGAAAAATATATTGCATATTAAAAAATTGGCTTTTCCCTTCTTTGTCTGTAAAACCAGTTTTTCCTTTATAAGTGTTAGAATTCAGAGAAGGTGAACATCGCCTGCAATATATTTAAAGTGTGATCGGTGATAAAGAAGCCGTTGAAGGAGATTGTTTCGTGGAAATTCAACAGTGTTGTATGTTTAAAGTTTCAAGAATAGTTTATTGGGATTTATTTATTATAATTATAAAGAAAGTCAGCGAAAAAAGCTGTCGAATATATGAACTGAAAGATTCTTGAAAAATATATTGTATATTAAAAAAATTACGTTTTCCTTTCTTTGCCTGTAAAACCAGTTTTTCTTTTATAAGCCTTCTACTTCAGAGAAAGCGAACATCGACTGCATTTGATTTAAAGGGTGATCAGGAACAAAGAAGCCGCTGCAGGATATTGTTTCGGGGAAATTCAACAGTGTTCTACATTTAAAGCTTCAGATATCACCAAGATAGGTTCAGTTTTGGAAGCTTATTTTTGGCGTCAAATTTGGCGATATTTTGGCGTCAATATTTTGGCGTCAAATTTGGCGATATTTCGCCAAAAGTGGTCAGTTTTATGACAAGTTGGCGAGATTTTAGGTACGGCTGGAGCAATGATGGACAGTACACTTTTAATGCATTGAACATGTTCATAGACTTTAAAGACTTTTGGATGACCCTGTAAATAAACTACACATTTCATTGCAAACAAAAAGGGAGATGCCCAACTAGATGTTACTACAGTCCTATATTCAAAATTTCAACATTTTACGGCTAGACATTTTTTGAGTTATACGAGTTACATACAGACGTAAGAACAGACGTTACCACAGTCCTAAATGCAAAATTTCAACATTCTACGGCTAGACATTTTTGAGTTATACGAGTTACATACAGACGTAAGAAGAGACGTTACCACAGTCAAAATCTATTCATGATTGGCCAAAATAGATCATACATGCTTAAGTACGTGCATAAATACGTACGTTCATTGATACGCTACGAAGAACTTGTCAAACCAAATTTCTGAATGATCAAACTCGATTTATATGTTAAAATCTTAATATTTAAAATTTTCGAGATCACACTTAATTTACTTTGCAGAAGAAAATAAATACTGAATTTTCCTTTCTTTAGCTACAAAGCCAGTTTTTTCTGAAAAAGCCTTCTACTTAAGGGGTCTTAGGAGGATTGAGAAGCAAATATACGCGTATTTGAGACCCTCGGGGTTTTACATTTTAGGATCAAAATAATAGTCACAGCATAATAAAACTTTTTTTAAATATAATAATACTATATAACATATGATTAAACTTCAGATAAAACTCCATTACCTTTCTCAGAAGATTAAAAAATTAATAGTCACTGTTTTATTACATATATATATTTATATTTTTTAGATTGTACTTGTCACTATCCATAAGATACGTCAATGTGAAATAAACATATAAACAATATTTTTGCTGCAAGATAGAGAAAAATATATATTTTGTAGAATGAATTTATATTTAAGAAAGATGTTTCAATTTTATTTTAACTTGAAATACGAAGAAAATCGCACTTTTCTCCTTATATTCTGTTAAAACTTTCAAAAGTTTTTCTCTCTCATTTTAGATATTAATTCATTCTATAAATGCTGATACCACTTATAACTATACAAAGTTCCGTGAAAATATCAATCACAGAAATTTTATCGTACGGATAGTTTCTAAAAAATGCGTATTGAGAGAACGCAGTTTAATGTTACCTTGTTGTGTTCAAATATGAGGCTTTCAAAAAACGTTTTTATGTGTATCTCCACTTCTAGTTAGAATAATTGCATGAAATTGATGCCAAAATGCTCAGAAATAACTAAGGTTTCAAATAATATAAAAAATGAAAATCTAGTTTTTGAGCCCTTTATCCTCCTATGACCCCTTAAGCGAAGGTGAACATCGACTGCATTTAATCGACGGACGAAGCCGTTACAGGAGATTGTTTTAGAGCAATCTCTAAGCATTTTTTAGAGCAATGCCAAATTTTAAGTATAGAACACTTGCATATTATAAATGTTCTATACTTAAAGTTTGAGGAACAATTTCTTAGTATTTATTTATGATACTTAGTATGATTATAATAAAGAAATGCCGAGAAAAATGCTGTCAGAGGTAACTGACAGTTTCTTGTAAAATAAATTGATTGTTGAAAAATTCATGTCTTCTTTACCTGTAAAGCCAGTTTTTCCTTCACAAGTCTGCTTCAGAGAAAGCGAACATCGACGGCATTTAATTTAAAGGATCATCGGGGATGAAAAAACCGTTGCAGGAGATTGTTTGTTAGTGTTCTATGCTTGAAGTCTTAGTAACAATGTATTAGTAATTATTAATAATAATTAATACGATTAGTATAAAGAAAGACAGAGAAAAAAGTAAGGCATCTGATGGTTTCTTGAAAAATATATTGCATGTTAAAAAATTGGACTTTCCACTCTTTGCCTGTAAAACCAGTTTTTCCTTTATAAGTGTTACAATTCAGAGAAGGCGAACATCGACTGCAATTTATTTTAAGTGTGATCGGTGATAAAAAAAAGCCGTTGCAGGAGATTGTTACATGGAAATTCAACAGTATTCTATGTTTAAAGTTTCAGAAATAATTTATTAGGATTTATTTATTATAATTAACATAATTATAAAGAAAGGTAGCGAAAAAAGTTGCCGAATATGTGCAACTGAAAGATTCTAGAAAAATATATTGCGTATTTAAAAAATTGCATTTTCCCCTTTTTTTGCCTGTAAAACCAGTTTTTACTTCATTTAATTTAAAAGTATGATCGGGGACGAAAAAGATGTTGCAGGAGATAGTTTTGCAAAAATATGCTTGACGTTTGAAAATAAATTTATCAGTATTTTTTATAATTAACAGGATTGTAATTAAGAAAGGCAGAAAACAAAAGTTGTCAAGTGTAATTGACATTTTTTCGTAAAATAAATTGCATTTTCTATGCTTGCCTGTAAAACTGTCGCATCTACAATTAGTATTATTATTTTTTTCTAATAATGTAGTTGTCACAGGGTCGCAACAACAACTACAACTACAAAATTAGTTAAAGTTCTTTTTAGTTTAATTAACTATTTTTTAAAAATAGATACGAAATGAAATGCCGTTTGAGTCTTTTAGATTACTGGAGCATCATTTTGCACCATTTGTATTAATCCTATCAGGCTAATCACACTGGTGACCCTGAATCGACCACAGTTGTTACTATGTAAGTAAAGAAACTGCTAAGTAATATCGACTAATAGTGATGAAAAATGTGAAGTAAACAAGGTAAGCCTTAAAATTCACCTTTTTGGGAAGAGAAACCAGAAATTTGGTTTCATAAAGAAGAGGCATATTTTGAAGTAGCTAATATCGCTCAAAATCAAACAAAATTTAACTATCCTGTGACGAAATTAGAACAAAAAGTAGTTGAAAACACATGGCACATAATCCAAGGTGAACAGAATGATAGATATGCACCTGAGAAAAAAAGCCTGTTAAGTACTTTTAAAGAAAGTGAAGAAAAGAGTATTAAATGCTGAAAATATTTTTGCTTGGTGATATGAAATCTGGCCAATCGTTAAGCAAAACGAAATCTCTTGTCGAATAAAATATAACATGTAAAGTTATGAGAACGTTGTGGCTTGACAAATTGCCAGAAACAAGACTATTTTGGTTGTAAGCGGCAAAAATGTAGACAGCTTTCAGTAATGACAGATAAAATTTATAAAATAAACTATTCAACAGAACTTTATTACTTTAGTGCAGATAATTCTGTAATGAATACTGTCGTTGATAAAATTTCAAATCTGTAAAACCAGATTTCGGAATTAATTATCCTACGACAGTCTAGAAATAAATTTCGAAAAGAGGGATTAAATCACAGTAAAAGTCGTAAACATTCCAGAAACCGATATAACGTCAATGGTAAACAATGTTACTATCACTTTAAGTTCGGTGACAAGTGTTACTCCAATAAATGCAAAAGTCCATGAAAATGAGAAATCTCGGAAAACTTCAATCAGCAGTAGAGTTGTCTGCAAGTTCTGCTCTCGAATGGTTGCCATAACTATCGTTTATTTTCAAATGAGAACAGTGGTGCCAATTTATCAGTTATTTCTGCAACAAAAGCCTGACTAATGCAGGGGCAGACGGAACAGCTGCTCCAGGACCCCGGCCAAAGGCAACCTCCAAATCAAGAAATAACCCTATTGTACTTTGTAGAAATGTGTTGTTTCTTGAAAAATTTCCTCTGCTTCAACTATAACAATTCTTTTAAAAAGTTACTATGCTATGCTGAAAAAATGATTTTAATAGAGCATTTTGAGTAAAATCATAAATATCTGGTCAATATTATCATTTTGGGCGATACCAAAGATTCGCCCTTCCTTAGTTGCAAAACAGTTAAAGTATCCACAAGAGTAAAAAGCTGGAACTTAAGTAAGCCTGCAGTTACAGGCTTTCTATTCTTGTGGACATGTGTTGTGCGTCATCGTTAACGTAACTGAATGACCGCAGATTTTTGATGAACAGCGATTTTTATGGGGATTTTAAGAGGGTTACAGCTCCCCTTGTTATATTCTTCATTTTACATTCTTGCATAATAAAATATAATTTTTCTTTCGAGAGAGGGGTAAAATTTTAGAATGAACATGTTTTTCAAAATATATAACTTAGCTCACCCTCGTACTAAATCCACAGAAACACAAGTAGCGTTTAGAATTATACTGTTGAACATACGTAAAGATGTAAAAAAATGGGAAAAATACTGCATCCATTGTCAAAAGAACAAAATTAACGGGCTAACAAAATTGTCGTTATAACTGCAAAATTCCCAATTTTGCAGTTATAACGAATTAGATGAACGACTGAGTGTCATTCACAATGACATAATTTGCCCACTTCCTGTTTCAGAAGAAAAATGGTACTGTCAAACATCTATTGACCATTTCATATGTTGGATCGAAGTTATTCCATTATCGAAGGTAACAGCTGAAACAGTTGCGCGGAGTTTTATAAACACTGGATGCCATATTATGTGATTGCAGATCAAGGTAGGCGGTTCAAATCCGAAAAATTTCAAAATTTAAGTACGGTCCTCTATCCTCCAATAGAAAAATTAAACGAGTTCATCACACCTAAAAACTGGAATCAGTGCGAAAAGTTCGATTAAATGGACTCAGATATTCCCAGCAGTACTACTAGGGTTACAGTTGGCCCTGCGAGGTGACACGAATTTTGCCATTACACAAATGGTTTATAGTAAAACTATCAGATTATCAGGAGAATGTTTCGAAAATCTGAAAACCATCTTCGATTCAGATGCGTTTTCTGTTAGATTTTAAAAGCAAAGAGAACTTTTAAAGCCATTTAAAGCTTGACAACAACCTTCTCAGAAAATTTTTGTCCACGAAGACTTGCATCATAGCACTCATGCGTTCATCAGTGTATGCAGGGTAAGAAAATCTCTCGAACCTGCTTGCGATTGATCTTTTCCAGTGGTAAAAAGACACGGCAAATGTTTCATAGTGATCGTCAAAGGAAAATATATTAATGTCTCAGTATACAGATTGAAACCAACGTATTTGCTGCAAACGAATGTGGAAATTACGGATCATAATCTAACAGGTGGCATGCAAACATTTCTCCCAAAGGCGGAAACACAATTACCAGATTTGGTGGAGAAAAATGTAGGAAAAAGAACTGCACGTACCCGTGAACACACAAAGTTTCCAATGCATATTATCAGAGTTAATTGTATTAATTATTATTATTATTATTGTATTCGTATATATTCATTTGGCAGTCAAAGATAACGATATGACATTCTTGTTATTAATCTGTACTGTAACTAAGTTACTGAGGAAGGAGTAATCTCGCATCTGCATATAACATTATCTTTGTTTCTAAAAATATAGTTGTCACAGGATGGCAACATCAACAATAGATCATGTTCTTTTTAGCCGCAGTTTAATCATTAAAAAAATTAGTTTAATAATTTTTTTTAATGGATAAGAAATGAAAATATCTCTTGAGTTTGTTAGGTTATCAGAAAACCACTAAGACCACTTTGCCCTGTTTGTATTAATTCTGTGAGGCTGATCACGGCTCTTACAAAACCAGTTTTTCCATGTCTTCTACTTCACAGAAGGCGAACATCCACTGCATTTAATTTAAAGGATGATCGGGATAAAAAAGCCGTTGCAGGAGATTGTTTGGCCGAAATGCAACTGTGTTCTGTGCTTGAAGTTTGACAAATAATTTATTACTATTTATTTATTTCAACTACTACAATTACAGTAAAGAAAGACAGAGATAAAAGTTGTCAAGTGTAATTGGCAATTTCTAGTAAAATAAATTGCATATTCAGAAATTGCATTTCCTTTCTTTGCCTGTAAAACCAGTTTTTCCTTCTACTTCAGAGAAGGTGAACATCGACTTGGATTAATCGAGAACGAGAGGACTGCAAGAAATTGTTTTACGGAAATGAAACAGTGTTTTAAGTCTGAAATTTGAGGAGCAATTTATTATTATTATTTATTTATTACAATGTACGCAGTAATAATACAAAATCGAAGAAATAAATCTAAAAATCTTTTGCATGTTTTAAATGAATCTTGATACTGTAAAGGAAACCTATATTTAATTAGGAAAACAAATGATTAAAAAAATTATGCCATATGCTCGATTATAAAAAATGTTCGAACTTAATTATATTTTATGCCTGTATAAAATGCCATAATAAGATTTTGAAAAATACCTCACTACATAATAAAGCCCTTAAAAATATTGTTTAAGGGTTAAAATTAAGGAAGAACCTTGTAAAAAACTCACGCACGCACGTTCACACACACAGAAAAAATTCTTTGTCAAAAACAAAAAAATAGAAATACCTAAACAACAAAATAGAAAGATACAGGGTTTCGAAAAAGTTGGTATCACGATTTAATATTCTATCTATTAAAGGTAAGCAAATGTAAATTGGAAAAAATGTTCAAAATAAGGTAGGAAAAAAAGGTATGTTAAGGAAAAATTCTTCGCGTTAATTCTCAAAATGTTGCAGTTTATTTATGTCTGTGTAGATTCCCCGTACAAAAAGATTCCCAATTAGTAGCATGTGCCTCAGGCAGTAATGAGGTGATGTACAAAATTTAAGCCTTTCATCATAAAAAGCAGAGATATCTTTAAACAAAGATGATCAGGGGTTATACAAGAATTTGTATGTTGAGATAGTGCAAAAAATTTATTTCCTTCGGAAATTTCTTCCCGATCTCTAAGAAGCGCTCATTTGACTTGATTTTTTTCCCTTCGAGAGCCATTGAAAAGTAGTTTAAGTCAGCATATATTTATCTTCAAATCTCTGAAGCTTTTCAGAATATAATCCTCAAATTTTGTACATCTTCTTATTAGAATATGGTTCACATTTGACTAACATTGATTTTTTTTTGTGTGTCGTATGCATATGCGGGTGTCGTATGCAAATTTAAAAATTGTTACTTTTTGAAAATTAACGAGAGACATTTTTTCTTAATGTAGTCTTTTTTCTACCTTGTTTTGACCATTTTTAAAATTTACATTGCTCATTTATCTCACGTTTAGATAAATAATTTTAAGCCCATTACCACCTTTTTGGGACACCCTGTATAGCACCAAGCGTCATCAAAGGAAGATTGAAGCAGTAATACTGCAGGTTTCTTGCTTTGTGACAGAAGACTCAAATATAAAATTCACTGTTTTCAAATAATACACATATGCTTAAACACCTGTTTTTGCACATTTGGTTTCTTTTCTTTGTACGTCAGTAACCGGTTGTTTTATGATGAGTAAGTAATAAAGCCTACCTCTGGATATGCAGTATTTGAACGTGTCTACGCGGATAGTTGGCAACATCTCTACTGCACGCTGATTGGACATAAATACGGCTTTAATTTACGGATATAAGTACTAGAATATTGAGCTCGTTTGTGGCGTGGTCTTTTGAATTGTATTAACATACTAAGTATTTTTCGTTTCTTAATTTATGTTTTTTATTTATTATTAATTGTATTTTATTTTGCTACAATCGGTCTCGGAGAAGTGGTGCCAGTTGCATTTTATTCAATTTTTACAGGGTGTCCCCAAAATGGTGGTAATTCACATAAACTATTTATCTATTAAAGATAAGTGAGCAATACAAATTGAAAAAAAAAATGTTCAAATTAAGGTCGGAAAAAAGGCTATATATTACCCATAAATACCCATATTAATTATCTGAAAGTTACACTTGTCAAATTAGTATACAATCCCCGTACAGAAAATTCCACAGTAAGTAAAATGCGCTCCATGTACCGACAAATGTACCGAAAAATGTACCGACAAATTTTCAGCCTTTCATCATAAAACGTCTCATCGATATCTTAGAATAAAGATGGTCAGGAGCGATACACGAATTTGATCTGAAACAATTTCTGCTACATAGAAGAAAGTATTTTCCTTCGTAATTCCTATACGACCCCTGAAAATCTATCATCTAACGTGATCCTTTTCAGAGCAATTGAAAAGTGGTTTAAGTCAACATATATTTAGTTTCATATCTCAGAAACTCTTTAAGATATAGTTTTCAAATTTTGTACATCTCCTCATTACTGTAGGAGAGCACATTTTATTAACTGATATTCTTTTTTTTTTGCCCTGGGATTCTATATGCATTTAAAAAAATCGCAATTTTTAGAAAATTAATGAAAGGAATTTTTTCTTAACGCAGTCTTTTTCCTGTTTAATTTAAAACTCTTTATGAAGTTACATTGTCCACTTATCTCTAAAATATAAGGAATTAACCGTGTTACCACCTTTTTGGGACACCCTGTATACTTAAACAGGTTTCTGGCGAAAAAACAGTATTATTGTTATAACAATTCATTATTGAACTTTTAAATGAAAATAGTAAATTTTATATTTGAATCTTATGCACCAAGCAAGAAACCTATATTATTGGTGCACCAATCTCCTTCTAATGACACTTGGCATTATATATTTCTACATTGTGATAAAGATTTCTACATTTCTACATTTTGATAAAGATTTAAGGGTTTTTTTCATGAGTGTCAAGCAGTTAAAATTTTATTACACACGAGGCATTATTAAGCTGCTGTTTGACAACGCTTGTATTCAATGTATTTTATTCATATATTTATTTCTTCATTTGAGTACTATGTATATATATATATATATATATATATATATATATATATATATATATATATTTAAAAGAATGTTTAGAATAAGGTAGGAAAAAATTACGCTTAGTAAAAATTCATCTCGTTAATCTTCAAAAAGTTATACTTTTAAAATTTGTTTACAATCCCCGTACAAAAATTCCAATTAGTAAAATGTGCCTTATACACTAATCAGGCCACGTAAAAAAATTGAGAATTATATTTTTAAAAGTGTAAGAAATATGAAGATTAAATGCATGCTGACTTAATCCACTTTTCAAAAGCTCTCGAATGAAAAAAATCGGATGATCGCGTTTTAGGTACTGTACAAAAATTATGAAACAAAAAATGTTTTTTGCTCCTGCAACAAAATCTACATTCTAAATCATGTACAGCTCCTGACTATCTTTATTTAAATATATCTCTGAGACGTTTCATGATGAAAGACTGAAAATTTGTACAACACTTAATTAGTGCATGGGGCACATTTTACTGACTGAGAATTTTTTGTACTGGGGTCGTATACAAATTTAAAAATTGTAACTTTATGAAAATTAATGAGAGAAATTTTTTCTTAAAGTAGTCCTTTTTCCTTTCTTATTTTGAACATTTTTTTGAATTTAGATTGACAACTTATTTCAAATATATAAAGAATTACAAATGTTTCTTTTTACTTTGCCTGTAAAATCAGTTTTTCCTTCATTGTCATGATGTTTGTTTGTTTAAATTGAGAATGTTTCTTGAGGTTTCTGACTGCGATATCGAAGATGGTTGGACTCCTGTATATCCGTTTAACATTTATTTAATTCCAAATAACACAGATTAAATCATGCTGTTTCAAGAAAGCAGAATTTTCGAAATGAATTGGTTTGACGCTGTTTCTTGCAGAAGGCTGTTTTTCTGAAAATTTTACTTGGCGATATGTTTGAAAATAACCCATCGTCTGGAAATGTTTGAAAAGGTCGCAGAATTTTCTTTAGCTGAATTTTCAGAAGATGGTGATTATTAAAGAAAAGATTTTTCTTTCATGCTTTTAAAGATATTTGACTCCTCAGAGAATGAGAAATAACTGAATATCTGATAAGGACTATACTGAAAAAATGTTTTTTTACTAAAAAATCTATTAAGTGTCGCTTGCAATTATTATTGTATGAAAAATATTTGTACATTATTATTTTGGATTCCATGAGCAAATTATTGATGTGAAAGTAGTCGTTTGGTTCTAGACTAAACATTTGCGCAACAGCCCACAATGAGTCTTCGCGACCATGGACTGTTGGTTGCGGAAGCATTTGTCTCGCGCAGGGGGGGGGGGGTGAACCTGATTTGAAAAATCATCCTGAGGTCTAACTGATTTGAAAATACCAGTGTTTAGTTACCAATTAAGCTTGGTCCTCATTTTATCAACCCACTCATAGGATGAAAGGCTGCGAGTCAATCTTGTCCATCCAGGGGCCTAACTAAAGACCTACGACACGGCAGAACAATGTGCTACTGTTACACCACCTGGCTTCAAGTAGTTTATAATGCTTGCAAATAAAAAGGATGTAATGCAAGTTTAATAGACCTTCAGAAACTAGCAAATTTCATTGAAAAATTTTTTGTGAATATTTTAAAAATAAAGAATGGATAAATGTATATATATTTAAATTTTTCCCTTGTATTTGTTCGTAGTATGCGCTTGATATGTATTTTATTAACAAATGCAAAATTAAATAATGCGAATTATCTCTCTCATTAATACGATATTAGTCTTTGAGTGTGAAACACACGAATGCATGTTTTATTAAAGCGCCCATTCTTCGCACGGAAATGAGACATAATTTCAGAACTAATACGAACATGAAATCTGTTGTGTACACAGTTTAGAGTTCTTCCGTACGTAGTGCAAAATTTTATACCAATATGCTCAATGATACTGAAGGCACTACTGAATTGAAATTTTGTGAAAAAGTACTTAAATCCGAAAAAGTGAAAATTTAAAAGTTTGAAACAGTCAAGATTTTTTCTTTATATATTCTTTGCAAGTATTTGCAAAATTACAGACCAATTGATTCATGGATTAGGTTGTGTCAAAGGCCTTTTTTTTAATAGCGCACAAAAACTATACAAAGTTGGCTTCAAGGTCCACTATGTCGATAGGCTGTAAGATTGGAAGATATGAAAATGCTTGTAATTTTAATGCAAATAAAACGCTATGAATTACTTAAATGATAATTTTTAATATAAAATACATAACTTTTCATAATATTTGATTTCAACTAGATAACTTTTTAATGCAAATTATTTTTCTAATTTTTATAACAATAATCAATGTCTCCAAAATAAGTAAAGCAGTATTTTCACTATTAAAAAAATTAAAAAATTTTTTTGGTAATTCTTCTACATGAAACAAAGCTATATTAATTATTCAGCAGACAAATATTTGTATCTACGCTACATTATGCATATATTACATAAAAGATAGTGAATTACATACATTTATATATAATATATGCACTGAAAAAAATATTTTCTTTGGTAGCAGCTCAACGTGTGGGTAAACGTAACGCCAACGCGTTGTGATGTAAAGACTGTTTGAATTTGTTGTCCAAGGTTCTTCGTGATTGGCTTATCAACGTCATTATCTCTTTTCTTTTTACACACAATGTTGTACTCCAAAGCTGCAGCACTTGTGCTGTATTATTTTACAGAAAAATGTGCGGTTAAATTACACGTATTTCTTACAGTGTTTATAGATATTCATAAATGTATGGAATTCATTATATATATATGTTCACGTTTTTGAACAACCATCATTTTATGGTAACTAGGATTGATGTGATGTAATAAAGTTAGATTATACTAAGTGAAAAAAAAAGGAATTGAAACATTTTGTGAGTGAGAGTTACGAATTGATTAGAAAAATAGATAAATAAATATTTAAAGAGAAGAAATAAAAGGAAGCTTAGAATATATGAGTAATTAGGCTAAGACGTACAGTAAGCTTTTGATAGTTCGATTAAATAATAAAAGTTTCTTTTTTTTTAAAGTAAGAATCGGACTTAATAAATTATTGCAAAATAATTGTTCGTAAAAGATAATTTCAAACCTTTTAACCGGATATTGCTATCATATTTAGGTATATTAAGGTGACAATGGATCTTCAGATTCCCAAAAAATGAATCACAAAAACGTTTTTTCTTTCTTAATATTAATTTACAATTACTTAAGATTATAATTAAAAAATCATATTGATACCACGATCAGAATGGCAGTATAACAGTCTTAAATATGTAAACAGTTGTTTTTTTTCAGTTGTTATATCAAGACTTCAAATGCTTTTTTTCTCAAAACAGATTTTTGAACTGTTTTGTAAAATTCAGTGTTCTATATGCATTGAATTTTGCTGAATCTTGCTGAAAAGATTCTTCATGAATGTTTGAAGATGTGATAGTGCTAGTTCTACTAGATATTTTATCTAACAAATTTTCTTTTTTATATTTTTGCAGGGTTTTACTTGAAATTTTGCTGAAAATAACATATGCTTACGAACACAATTATTTCTTTGCTGTAGTTTGGATTACAAATAAAAGTTAAACACTAACTTTTGTTGTAGCTACATAAGATAGCTTCAGAAAAAAAATTAGCTGTCATGGATAAAAATTGATGCGCGTTGCACTTGGAGCATTTTTAGATAACATCATTAATCAGCATATTTTAATTAATTTCTTAATAAATAAACTCTGAGATAAACCTGTATCTAATATGTTTCATAGTCGGATAATATTATATCACTGAACAAAATTTTGTTGTGATTGGTTGATAAATATAGATTTGTTCTCGTTAGCATTGTCGCCGTTAGCATTTACTGGCTTTCGAGCAAATTGCATGATCGCGTTTTACTAATAAAAAAATTTTAGATTGTGTGAGAGATAGAAAACTTTTCATGCTTTAGATGACTTTAAAAATTATGCGTACCATAAATAATATACTATAACGAAAAGCTGATTAAATATTTCAAATAAGGACAGTTGTAATTGAATGCTTTCAATACATGCATTTTTTATATTCAGCCATAGTTAATAAATACTACTAAGAAAGCACTTTAATTTATGTAAAATACATAAAATTCCCGACTGTAATATCTATAAATATTATCAGAAAATATTTGAGTAATAGTTTCAAATTTTTATGAAATCTCAATAAACCTTCATGATTTTTTAAATAATTAGTGGACTTGAAATTTATTATAGCTCATCTAACTTGCTAATATTGACGTAGAAGTTTAAGAAACAGGTACATAATTTCTGCACATGCGCATCACGCAATAGTAGTTCTTCAGGTTGGGTTTTATGAGAATTTCGAAATGCCAGTTCAATGTTAAATGAATGTCAAATTGTTAGAGAGCTTACAGATGTACACGTTGAAATATTTTCACGTGCTTTTTTTCAATAAATCATATCATATTCATTATAAAACTGTATAATAGTGTTCTAAATGAAACAACTTCGTCATATAAAATTATAAATGTCCGGATTTTATTAATCCGATTGTAAATTAAAGAAAAGGAATCCTTCCAGATTAAATCTGCGAGGAGGGCAATTTTTAAAGATTACAAATTGCGTGAATATATTTTTTAAAGAGACATGATTCGTTTAAACGGTTTCATATGTACCAATGTTCAGATTTATAACTATCATGGTAGATCGCCTGTTAATGTGTATATTTTGAATTCATTCACAATTGGAGATGGAAGATTAACTTTTTTTGTTGTAAAATTCAGAAGAACAAAAATTCACGTCGGAAACTCCATTAACTTTTCGTCGGAAACTCCTTAACATTTTTTTCTATCTCTATAACTAACATTTTTCAAGAGTTAATTTTTTTAATGGAGACTTCACAGTGCTAATTTTATATATTTCAAAGTTTTAAAGAATTCCCTTCAAATCCAGAAAGTGAGGTATTTTTCAGTTTACAGGATATTTTATTTACCGAAATTATGACTTAATGAAGAAGTAGACGATCAAATTTTTAATACACTCTGATTAAAGGATTCTGTTAAAAAAGACTATGTGGCATGTAAGAAAAAAATTATTGATACGATCTGTTCTTTTCCTGTATCAGCAAGTAATATTTAAATGAACTTTGTACTACTCATAAAGGGATAAGAGTACCCGAGCGAGAATTTACGGACTTCGTTTATCAGTGTCGTGAATTAACAGTATTTTATTTACTTTTTGACTATGGCATAGCTAAAACTACCAGAAGATATATTTGACTAGCGTAATTAATATCTCTTTAATAAAAAAATAACACAAAGTTAATTAAAAACTTTGTAAAATAACACGCATATAAAAGATACTTAGCAATGTGATCGTTCCGAGTGGCACAAAATGGCCGCTGTCTTTCAGTTGCCAAAAAGTTCCACCAACCCACAGAGGCAGCAAGGTTAGAACTGAACTTTGAAGGGTTAGAAGTTGCAAACGTGCTGTCTGTGTGATTGATGGTACTATTTTTCTTTTCCATCTGAAGAAAGGGTGGACCTTTATATCGAATGATTGTAGTACTAAGTATCTTTTTTATGTGTGCTATTTCACAAAAATTTTAATTAACTTTACCTTTTAACGCCAACTTTTTGTTGAATGTTCTTGCTATAACATCACGTACTTATGAAAATTTTATGAGGTCGTTATGAGGAAGCTTTCGTGAAAATACTGAGCTTTCGTGAAAATCGTGAATACACTGAGAAAAAAGCACTGCTTTTTCTTTACATTTTGCTGTAGTTACTGTTGCAGTACGTTGTGCTGAAGTAGCTACAGCACAATGAAAGTAGACGAAGAAGTAGCATCCCCCTCCCATTTTTTGTACTTTTACAGAAAAACATATTGAAAGTATGTTTATCTGAGGGAAAACATTACCACACGAGTTTCAGTTTTTGAAATGTAGAAACGTCTTACGCCCAATTAATATCTGTACGTTTGTGCATGTTTTATAAAAGAGAATTCTTAAGACACCGATACATTGTTGCATTAAAAATATGCAACAGACGAACATAAGCTAACAAGAGTATTGCAAGTTTTCAGTTATCGTAATATTTTCATTTTTTAATATATATATTAAGGAACGACTTAAAAAAAATGGATCCACTGACTGAGCTACGAAAGCTAAATACATAATGCATAAAAAAGAACACCCGAAACTAAACAAGTTGCAAGTTCTAACTTCTTAAAGATGGCATAAAATTTTCCTCACTAACTTTTTATTTTACGATTTTATTACTCAAATAAAATAGTGAATTGTTTCTAAGGTCTTGAAATTCCCTAAAAGTTAAATTTTAGTTCCTTAGAATTGTTCTTAAAGGAAAAAAAAGAAGGTACAATGCCTGAAATTTGAACAGTTAGAAAAACAAAATATTCCAGACACAAAAAACTGCATGCTTTTAATTAGCTGTAATTATATTTCCCTACGATCTTTCTAGCTACGTGGCTTATCGAAACTCAAAAAGTACTTTGACAAATTTTTTAATGCTTGACCCACTTATTAAAAAAATGCTTTTGTGTAAGAATTTTTCTCACGATATTTCACCACCTTTATAGGTTTACTGTATATAAGAGTGCACGGTACGAATCTTGAAAAGATATTCGGAGGTTTCATATGTATGGAAAAATTGCTCTGAATTTTTTCCCTCGTAGGTATTTCAAATATTTATGACAGTAAATTTTCTTCTAAATATCCCAGTAAGAACATTTCACTTCAAATAATAACAGTGATTTTGAAAATGCGTTTTGGATCCCATGATATCCAATCAGGAAAACCTAGGAAGATCAATGTATCACTCTGCATATGGCATCCTAGACACAAATAATCAGACTTGTGTCTGCATCTTTTATCCTGTACAAGCACTTAATTTCCTTCATGTATCCTGATACTAGTCAAGGGATCCTGATACTAAGGTTTTCCTTTTGTATCCAAAGTGAATTTTTCAAGTAACGAAACAGCTGTTTATTATCCAATAAAACAACTAAGCATAAGGCTGGAGTCGAATCTGTACAGACAAACCTTAAAAAAAAAAAATCTCATTCCATAATCCAAACTTGGCCACAGCGAGCATTTAGGCAAAATAGCAAGAATGAGATACAAGTAGGTAAACTCGCACACCTTGTATCAGATACACGTTTGAAATGTTGTCGCAGTTTCGCGCTGCCCGCGAACTCCGAAGCGCCCCCCCCCCTCCTTACCCTACTACCCCAAACTTCCGAAACTCAGGGGTTAATCATATGCGAGTCCCAACCCCGAAAGTTAAAGCCCGGGGCCCCATACGCCCCAGCAAGGTACAAAAAGTGCCCCTTTTCTTAAAATATGGAACCGCTTCGGATTGGGTAAGGGAAAGGCCCACCCTTGTTGCTAAAAAATGAAATCTAAAAAAAAAAATGAAAAGAAATATCAAGGGGGGCTTAAGACACTAATTCGATTTAGGGGCGCGGACCGAGCACTGCCATTGGCCGACCGGGGCGCAGCGGGGGGCGTGGACTGTCTGTGCGCCGTGCAGGGGCGCAAGGAGAGTAGCTCGGGGCTTGCAGACGAGAAGAAGAGGGGGTTTGGAATCGTCTGCCGTCTGGCGAGGAGGCTGATACACTTCCAACGTATCGTCTGCAGCCCGTTACAAGTGAGTGGGAAATTTGTTTTCCGGTTCTTTCAGTTTCTCCTGTTGCATGTGTGCATAATTTTTCGAATTTTTGTTTTAAATTGTTTGAAAATGACAATGCAATCCGAAATCCTACGGGTTTTCGAAAATTAATTTTTATTATTACTTTATTTGTATACAAGCAGTTTCATAAAACTAATTATAAATTGAGCAAATAATATTTATTCGTTATTATTGGAACTGTTTGTTTTTATTACATTATTAATTAGTTTAGTTTAAAACAGCTCAAAGGGGGTGAAATTTTTATTACATATAATACACGTCTATTCTTAAAATGATATAGTCCCCCCACCCCCAACTCCCGCGTATCTTGAAACCAGGTTTTAACAGTTCCACTACATTATAGTACAAAACGTATTTGCTTTCAGTCTCCAATACCTTAAAGTTCCGGTCGAGGAAATAATACACAATTACGGAGAACCAACTCTGGACACGGAAGGGGAATCTCCGACATTGTACATTTGCAATGGTATGAGTGAACAGGTTAAACCTAAACTCAAGATGCATCTGAAATTCATGAAATGTTCATGAGCACTGTTCTAAAAGACCCCCCCCCCTTAAAAACAAAAACAAAAAACAAACAAAAAAAAAACCCGTTTATTTTCTTCCAAGGGAAGAATTCTGAGTGATTTGTTTTACATTTCCTTTTCTTTCTCAGATTCTTAGACTGTATTCAGGCGGCCTAAGCAATTGCCCCATTTACTGCTGTGATAATCAAGGTCTATTAATTTTTATTGCATTTGTAGCTTAAATTAAGATACCGGAGAGACGACAGAGCAGGCTCCTAAACGTAATCTAGATGTGTACCTGTATTGTAAGCACTGTACTGAAAGCGCAAATTAAAAACAATAATACAAATTTTATTATAAAATATTTTTATTAAATCCACATTTAAACATAAATAATGTCTTAAGCAGCTTTATTTCAATTATATGTCATTTTTGTAGTATAAAGTAAACTTATTTTAAACCGAAAATGCATTAAAAGTCTTTTTTTATGTTTATGAATCATTAAATTATTTTGTTAGTTTTATTAAATAATGTTACCTGCTCTGCGACCGGTAAAAAAAAAAAAAAAAAGAATTTTCTCCTGACTGTGCGACGTCCTGACATTAAAAAAATATTTTAGAATGATTTTTACTGTCCAGTTTATTAACGCATATTTATGTGAAGATAAGAATATTTCTACATTATTTATGAATTTTAGACATTTTAAAGTGTAATTGATTTTCTGAATTGCTTCTCTGTGTCATAAGTACATTTTTTATTGTTTGTGTTCTTAACTTTAATGTACAGCTTCAAAATATCTTTAAAACAGTTACTCATACTTATTCAAGTACTAATTTAAGTTCATATTGAAATTTTACTATTACTATAAATTTTCCGTGGAATGCCTTTTCTCGTGTTTCTACGCAAATACATACATGTATTTTTTTCAATGAAATACATAATTTTTTTTAAAATTTAGGTTACATTTTTTATACATGTAAAAATGCAATTATACTTAGTGTACAATAAAGAGTATAATGTTTACGAAGTTTTGATGAGCATTTTAAAAATAACATCTATGAAATTTAATCATATTAATAGGTAATTTATTTTTTGAAAATATATATATATATATATATTAGGACAAAGTTTATTTTACTGAATAATGCAGCCATTATATGGCAGCTAGCAATTAATGCAGCTAGCAATAAATAAATAAATAAGAATGTCAGTTTTGCATCAAACATGTTAAAATGCGCCAAAAAACCTATTGCATGGTTTAATGGAAATGCGGCTGTGGATAATGGTCATGACATTTGTTCTTGATGATGAGAGAAATTTTTAGCGTCCACAGGATTGCTAGAGGTCAAAGACAATCTGAAATAGTAAGAAGATTTTACTTTAACAGAAAAGTCATAGAAAATTGCAAATTTTGGTTAAAAACCTGGAAAACCTTGAAGTGTGACCAGGAAAATTACCTAAAATCTTCATTTAAAAATAATTTTACATCTGCTGTATGTCTAGGGAAAAAAACGACTTGGCATAGTGGCGGATATGATTCCTTTTTTTTTTTTTTTTTTTTTTTTTTTTGAGGGGGGGAGGTCGTAGTTTAAAAAAGGAAAATCTTATTTAACATGAACAAAAATGTACATTAAAAATATTAATTTGAAGCAAAAGTTTTTTTTCCCACTAAGCCTCTCCTAAGGAAAAAAAAATCTTTGTCCGCCACTGTTGCGCACCTATATCAAGTCACATTTAGACCATTCCAACTATATGACAAAATAAAAATTATTTACAAATGCGAACTCCAGATAATTTTTTTAGATCATATTTCAATATTTTCCTGGTTTTTAACCGAAATCTGATTTTTTTCTGAATTTTTAATTAAAATAAAATTTCCTGAACTTTTCCATGTTTTTCAGGTTTTCCTTGGACGGTGGTAATCTATGCGTCAAAAATTCACCCAGTATACCTAACTAATTGCCTGATCATTATCCGTACTCTCATTTCTATGAAAACGTGGAATGGTTTTTTTTCTGGTGCACAATTTAACTGACAGCATTGTTATTGCATTTTTTTAATTGAAAAAATAATGAATATTTATTTTAATTATAAACACTGGTTACTTACTTAATCATATTAAGGAAAGAATATTTTATAAATTGTGTTCGACTAATTTGTGTCATAATCATTCTTTTTATTAC
Source organism: Cheiracanthium punctorium (assembly GCA_038373885.1). Taxonomy (NCBI): domain Eukaryota; kingdom Metazoa; phylum Arthropoda; class Arachnida; order Araneae; family Cheiracanthiidae; genus Cheiracanthium; species Cheiracanthium punctorium. Next base: position 291,743 of record JAWZYV010005184.1, read on the forward strand.
GAAATAAATGCTTTCTAAATTTTAAATTAAAAATAAATTATCGCTTGCTCATAAATTAACTACATGTTCATTCCACGTGATTTTAACTCTTAGGGGTCTTCAACCTTAGAAGCTTGAGGGCCATATCCATCAATCCATAAAAATCCGCGGGCCACACAATTGCCAGATAAGTGGCGTAGGCAGAAAATTTGGTACTTTTTCGTTAACAGAATACCAGTGCTAATTAGCCAAGGTTGGGAACTACGAGTCCATTTTTTAGGTTTGATTAATCAGTGCTTATGTGCCAATAATACTTTTTTATTGTAGCTATAGCAACATAGCGGCTGTATTTTAACTTGGTGCTGAGTGGTTTTCCGTTTCAAAGGAAAATTACCGAATATTTGACAGGGGAAAGGTCGGTTACAATGCTTAAATTAATTTTAGGGAAGGGGTAGGTAGCCAGTTTTTGAATTGTCTAATATTGTGTGTCTTTTGTACAAATAGTAATAATAATAAATTTTAATGAAGCCGAGTCAATGTACTTCGTACTTTTTAAAATTATGAAACATAATGAAGGTAGCCTGATAATACGCAATATTGTTACGAACCCCCCCTCCCCATCCCCCAAATAAATAAATAATTGCTGTAAATGAGAAGTGCAGTTGCGATTCATAAAGTGTCCTCCAGAGTCTGATCAGTCAGGAGCGTTCTTGTTTTTGACATTGCGTCGTTCTCCATCTGACTAAACAACTGTTCACATTGTAGGTACAGTTCTAAATTTTTTAATACACATGCGTATATGTATTTATACATATATACAATTCCTTCTTCTTTAACTTTTTTAACTTATTGCACTATTTTTCTACCATTATATGCGGTGATAATTATGTTCCAGTAACTACTTTCCGGAGATAAGCGGGCTTCGGCGCTCCAAAACTTAACTCTTTAATGAAGGTATGGGAAATACCCTGCGATATGTATTGGGCCTGAAAAACAGAAAGAATTGGCTGAGATAAATATCTAACTTCTTGCAAACTTCTACAAGGGGTATCACTAAAGAAAAGCAAAGAATCTGAGACCTTCGTATTGGGAGTTTCGTTTTCACCAAAAAATTCGCTGGACCATTAAAATATCTTCTGTGGGCCACTGGAGGCCCGCGTGCCATAATTTGAAGAAGCCTTACTTTAAGGGACTGTATATGCAGAGGATAAAACTTTTTCTCTGTATTCGAAATAACCTTTAATATTTTAACTTTAATAAATCTTGGAAGAGATTTTAATTCACCTTGTATACTACACATTATTTTTTCAATATTCTCTTTTGAATAACTGATACTTAATCTGTTTTATATAATCCTATTACTGCGATTGCAGATAATCTCAAAGGCTTGCGCCAGCAAGGAAAAAACTCTGATGTGGCCACCACATAACTTCCTTGTACGTATATTAAATCATGAATATTTTCGGTGCACTTTATCTAAACTTATTTTGTTTGAAAGAGATAAAATGCTGCAGTAATACAAAGATTTAGCGGTTTCTAGCTAAATATTTGAGATATCGCCAAGCTTGATTCAGTTTGAAAGATTTGTTTTTGACACTTAACTGGACGATATTTCGCAAAAAGCAGGTAAGCTTGAGATAGTTTGGCGAGATTTTGGGGATAGCCAAAGTAGCCATTGACTGCATACTTTCAATGAATTGAATGCATCCATAGATTTTAATGCATTTAAAGTCATTTGAGAGATCCTGTAAATAAATTACCCAGTCGACTGCAATAAAAAAAAGATGCACAGTTAGATGTTACAATATTTCTAAATACAAAATTTGAACATTGTCATAAATACGAAATACGTAATCATTTTTAGTGCCGAATTTGGTGATATTTCAAAAAAAAAACTCGCAAGGTTAATGATAGTTGGCGAGGCTTAACATTGTTGGCGAGGTTGGGCATGGCTTAAACAATGACTGACTACACATATAATGCATTGAAGATGTCTATAGACATTAATGTATTGGAATTTTTTGGGTGGTCCTGTAAATAAATACTCCAGTAGATTGGAAACAAAAATCGAGGTGCACAAATAGATGTTACAAGAGTCTTATGAATAAAATTTCAACAATCTGCGAGTAATAGTTTTTGAGATATGACAGTTACATAGATGCATTAGTACATAAGTCGCCAAGCTTGGCGACTTTTGACTCAATTTTCGAGAGAAGCACATGACCGTCATCGGACAATTACTTAATTATATGGTAGGATGGTATTGTGCTTGAAATGGATAAATGTCTCTTAAACTGCCGTTGACTGTAATGTATTAGAATTTTTTTGAGTGTTCCTGTAAAAGAGCTTTAAGTGATAAAGACACTATTTTCGATGGAGAGATTCATTTTGTAAACCCTAACAATATATATCTCTTCTGAGTCGCTTGAAATAACTTAATATCTATAAATACACTTTAATGAATTTCTGCACCTACAGCGTAATGTATTTAAAATCTTTTGGGTGGCCCTGTAAATAAACTATCCAGTCAACTGGAACCAAAACAGGAAGTGCACAACTAGATGTTACACAAATTCTAAATATAAAATTTCAACATTCTACGACTAATAGTTCTTGAGATACGCGAGTTGCATACATAGGTACGTACATACGTACAGACGTCAGGGAAAAACTGGTCAAAATGGACTTGCGACCGGTCAAAATGGATTGTACATGCATTTAAATGATCATACGTATATGAGTACGATAAGATGCATCGCAGAAATTCTTGAAATTAAATTTAGAGGTAGTCAAAATCGATTTTTCGTCCAAATCTGGACACCGAAACTTTTCGCGATCACGTTACTTCCTTATAGTTCGTGCAAGGAAGTATTAAAATACTCATCTCAGAAAAACTTTTACGAACTATAGCAATTGTTGTCAATGGTTGGCAAGTGCTCTCACTACTCACCTGGCAGAAGTACACGAAGAAGGGTGAGAGATTGGAAGGTTTTATATCACCCTTCCTATTTGCAAGATTTGAACACATGCAATTTTTAATTGTTCCCTGAAGTAAAGGTGCCATTGAAGACCGAGAAGGAAAATGTAAGACAAACTCCGAGAAAACTGCACGAGTTCGATTAACAATTGATACCTGCTCTTAGAATGCTCTCAGTTCATGCCAGTTTAATAGGGAGGGTGAACTAAAGACCACACATTTCCTGGTGTGTTGCTTTCAGGTAGCCATGTGCGTGTGCATATGCCACCCATTGATTACAATCACTAGGATTTTCGAAAGGTTTTCAAACATTTATATCTCATAGTCTAAAATAGCCATTGCTCACAAGCTATGGCAGAGCCGCAACGATTTATAAAAGAATCTTTATTTCTCGGGGCTTCAGTTATGCCGGGTATTTCAAACTGTTTCATCAGTGCAGCCATTTTTAAATATTGACTTTGGAGCTTAGTGGCGGATATACGACTTGAAGGTGTTTAGCAACAACCGCCAGTGTTTGAAGGGAAATTTGTAAAGTGTGAAAATATTTCAGTGTTCAGGCTGTACATTTGGATTTTACAAAAATGTTTAGGCAGTTGAAAGGGAATTTTTGTTTTAGTTTCAGTTTTTTCATATTTTCACTATCATAAAAAAGTTTTTGCTTTAGTTTTATTAACATTAACTTTCTATGATTAAAAAGGAATAATTATAAGGGTAACGCGTTATAAGGTTTCATCAATACAAGGCAGATGATGCTTTTGACACAGTTTTTAAATCATATGCTTGATTATGGGCTATAAGTACAATAAAATATTAATGAATAAATGAACAAGAATTAAAATAAAATAAGTAAATATTCGTAATAGCAAGATGATAATTAAAAAAATGTTATAAAAAATATAGATGAAAAAGTTTATATTCAATTTTGTCCAAATTTTCAATTACTAATTTAAACAGAGTATTTAAACGCCAAAATAAAATTTAAAAATGTGCCATATCAACTGAAGTTTGAAACACCCTTTACAGATAGTATTATTACCTGTAAAACGACAAAAAAAAATCAATTTCAAGCCCATGAGGAGCAAACACTCCTTGACAAACCGTGAGACTCTTTCGCGATATTTATATATATTTTTTACATTTCCCAAGAAAGATGAAAAATATGCTTATGAATTAAGTTTATCTATTTGTGATTTAAACTTCCTTAAATGTGCATTGATTGCACCAAATTAATGTTTATTAGATATGTACTGTGCTCTACTGTTTAACCTGTTAAATTAACGGAAACTTTCAATGATGAATGCAGTTTTCTTTCCCCCTCCCACCCTGCAAAAACCTTTATAAATTTATGGGAGTAGGTTGAGAGCCGAGTCATTGCGTCACAGAAAAATCGTTCAGGAGAAGAACCTCTAGAATACCAGCAGCTGCAAGTCACCCTTTCTGAGAGCAGAGGGATTTCACTAACATCCTACATTGGCGTAATTAACGCCCATTTTTGCACTTTTCAAAGAAATCTACACTAAGGGTACATCGCCATCTAAGCTAGATGAATATAGATCTCAATGCAACTGACAACTCTCGGGCACAAAAATGGTTGCTTGTTTTAGTATTCTAGAAGCCTTATACAGGAGGAAAAACGAGAACATTTTCTTTTCTCATTTATGTTTGATTCATCTCCCTTCATATACTGCTTTCCTGCGTATAAGAATGAAAAAATCAACATGTTGAGCCATTGGTACAAGCGATACACACCAATACGTTAAAATTAAATCTTATTTTCAACCAGTGCTGTTAGCCTATTGTAAGACTGAATACAAAAGAAAGCTAGTAGCCGTAACTGAAACATGCCCACTTAATTTAACAATAACAACAATCCTACTATATAGTTACACTGATCCCTGACTCACTGAATCTCTAAGAATTCCTGTTGAACCATTCGAAGATAAAACTTTTACCGTCATTAATCCAAACAGATTAAAAAGTTGTTGTCTAAAAACGTAATAAAATCTACATCGTTTGTACGAACAATTTGCATCCGCAATTTTGAATGATCCGCTTAAAATTTTTCGTAATTACGTTTAAAAATATAGAAAACAGTCTGCGCTACTTTAAAAATCTGAAAAATCCACCCTTTCCTTAATTTTAAGCGCTTTTTCGCCATTTTCAGCTTCATTTTATTTCCAAGAATAGAAAAAAAGTTATTCATAAAATTAACTGTCGGAGTTGACATTTACGTCATATTGAAGTCACGGTCACGAGGCTTGACGCACGAGTTGCAATTCCAAATCGTTTAATAGTTTTTCCAGATTAAATAGTTTATGCATATTATTTTCCCAAAATTATATCGTCTGCATGAAGCATTGATATAACAGGGTCTGTTCCCACAAAATGAAATCCTTCAAATGCGAAAAGTTTCCGCACGTTTCCAGAAGATCCTGAAATTCGATTTCGGTATATAATAAAAAATGAACACGAAGTTTTTTAAGTGGACGAAGATTAGATACATTGAGTTTAGACGTATAGTAATACAAGTGATATAATAGTACATTAGTAATAATAATATAATAATAATAATAATAATTTTAATTTTGATTTTTTTGATTCGAGAATATGTATATATATATATATGTGTATATATATATATATATATATATATATATATATTTGGTAATCGCAGACACCTGCTGTTTATGGGCATTGGCCTCTACGAAGGTCGAAATTAGTAGCCACTTTATCAGGGAGGCACCTAATAGGTGGGCCGGTGTTGCCTCCTATGAAGGGACGGAAGAAATGACACTTAAGCTCATCCCGGAAATCGAAGACGGAATTAAACTTTTTGAAAAAAAAGAACTGATTTCTGTAATAATTTTCGCACCAGAAAATCTTATACTCCATAAAAAATTTCAAAGATACTGCTCTAAAATTTTTGGATATGATTTTATTACTTTCTGCGTTGAATAAGTAATCAAACGCAGTCTAATTCTATATACTTATGTACAGGGGGATTATAATTAAACTTCCTCTCTTAATAATCTATAAAACGGTATAATGGATTGTGACTGTAAAGAAGTTATTTGGTTGCAGACTTAAATTTGAGATTAAAATGGCGTTGTGTAATAAAGCAGGTTCGAATGCACTTAGTTGCAGTAAAGAAAAAGACATTGAACGCTTAAAACTATTTATTTAAAAGATACTATTAAAACATTATTATAACGGGCGGTGGTGGCTCAGCGAAAATAAAATGACGTCCTATATGGACAGTGCAATCAAGATGGAATGACTTAAAAATTACGCCAGCACAGAATTACACATTGGCGAGAACAAACACCTGGCCGAGATAAATAACGCGAATTCCAGAGCAACCCTAAAAGTTAATCCAATAAAATTAAAATGACGTAATCGCGAGCAAATAATTTTAAAGATGTCGCAGGGCAACAAATAATAACTTACGCCAGCAGAATACCTAGAGGGAAACCAAAAAAGTACGTTGTTTTCTCAAACGGACGCAATATGATCTATTTTTAGCACAACGGTGCAACCGGGTCTCATTTAGAGAAAATAAACAATTAAGAAAAATGCATACGGGAAAAGCGAATATACAGATTTAAAAGCCGAAATGGCAGAAAAAAATGAGAACAGAAATGATTTAGAATTCTTGATTTTGGATAGATTACATTAAAGAAAGCCAAAGTAAATGATTATTAAAATTAAATATGTGATCTCCATCACAGTGACCAAAATTGATATATTGTTCAATTGAAAAAGAGTTCAAAAATGTCCACTAGGTGGCGTTTTCCATGAAAAACGGCAGATTAAATGATAGAGATGTTTAATTCGAAATATACGAACAATTTCAACATTTATTCAATAGTTTTTGGGCATTTATTCACTCATTTGGGTAATATTTGAGCCGATTTCACCCTGCAAAGTGCCATCCAGTGGACATCTTTTTAACTAAACGGTCTCAAGAATTCCCTTGAGCACATCTCGTGCACAGCCGATATGCCAAATTTGGTAGCAATTTGCTCACTGGTTACAGCTGCAGAATGCTGTTTGCAGGGGAAGTTTAATTATAACCACAGTGTGTATGTTTTCATGAAAAACTTATTAATTTTTTTTTTCTGAAAAGATATGCCACGTTTAAAAGTATTACTAATAGTCTTGGTCATTGAACATGAAATGCAGCAGAAAAAAAATAAATTAACATAAATGTTTAAAATGAGTGTAGAGTGGGTAAGCAAGTACTGATTTTATGTTGTGGTATTTAATTTTTGCACATATAAAACTAAAGAGAAGTAAAAAATAATAATCGAGAATTATTTAAAGTCCGAGAATTTAAATAGTTCTCAGAATTTAAAATAACATTCTATGTGCTTAAATTAGTCCTTGAGACAGAGACTAAATGATAGATGATATTACAAAAAAAAAAAAAAAAAAAAAAAAAAAAAACTTTAACATTAAGAGACACAAGACTTTAAAATATCTAAATTGGTCTCCAGTTTTTCAAAATGCATTTTCTGAAACATTATTTTTCTATTTACACCATTTCATTCGCTCTTTTTTAAAGAGAAAAATATCTCTTCCCTCCAATATTTCCGACAGCAAATTCGCTTTTCCATTCAAAACATTCAGAGTAACAGCATTGTCATGTCTTCATAATACAAGGCATTGAAAATGCAATACAGACACTCAGGGAAGTAAAAAAAAAATTCTTCGTCGTTTCTTAGTCTGAAAGAAACAGTGAGGGAGACCTGAATTTTAATTTTAAAAGTCTCTTCAAAAGTGTACTGAAATTCAAGACAGAAAAATAGCATTTAAATATTTATGTTCTTGACACGAAGCCCCGATCTTTTCGAGTATTCTTGTTTGTGTAGAATAAATGAAACCGAAATGTGAAACGTTGCAAATATTTTGAATATCAGTTTCGGTAAATTTGATCTTAGACGTCGATGTTTTTTGCTCTTGTTACGCGTGCGTGTAACTAAAGAAGTAAAATTTTTTCCTGTATCTGTCTCAAGTTGTTTACCGTATTTTTTTAGTTACCAAAACCAATTAAAGATCTTTTAAAGCAGCAGGATATTTTCCTGTGTTGGAAAAATGTTTTAGTTTTTAAAAATTTAGACCCACCCTAAAGAATAGTAAATTTTCGCATGTTAGCAACAATAACAATACGTTTATATATATATATATATAACTAATAAGTAAAACACAAAACATACTACAAATAAGACATTCCTCGCATAAAAATATAACAACTATTAGCAAGAATTAAAGATAGAATGGAGATAGTCTAAATAGAGAGCTGTATTTTACAAAGTATTCAAAATGAATATAGATAAATCATAGATGTTGATTGAAAAGGAGTAACTGAAGGTAGTAACTTTGAAAATTACAAAACTATAAATGCGCACTTGCAGCAAAATATAGCTTATATATATATATATATATATATATACTATTATTTATATAGATAGATATATATCAAAAGTAAAATAAACTTATGGCTGAAACATACCATAATACTTTTATAAAATAGCAATACACTGGGCCAGTGACATGTGTTTAAAAGTATAAGAAATAAGATTTTTTGAAAGGAAGATTGGAAATATTTAAAATCACTGCAACTCTCATCAGGGGTTACACACAGCAAATTCGTAAATACAAAGACCAAATGACCCTGAATGCACTCCCCTAGACTATTTTAGGACTCGAATTTACGAATTTAAGAGCTATTTGAATAGCTTGTACGAATTCGTATGAACGAGCGTTGACTGTATATGTACATACATATATACAGATAACCAAGGTTTGAATTATGGGCTGAGCAAGGTTCAATCAGCCTTTCATCCCTTGAACAAGTCAATAAAATAAGGACTAACCTTCATTGGGGAACTAAACAGTGTGGACTTCGCGTCAGAGTGACCATTTATCTGGGGCATATGCACACCTGGTTTGCAAAGGCATGGCTAGGAAACGTAGACTTTCGCCCCACGTTTGGACCGTTGCGAGAAACACTATATTTAGTTTAGTTTTTATACATACATAGCATTTACCGGTTATAGCGGATCTGAGTTACAATTTATTTTGCTAGTAATGTACACAGAAGTTCGGTACCTATTACAGTCTTATACTACAGTATTTATTCGGTAATACACAAAATTATTAAGATCATATGCTTATCATGTTTTCCTTGATCTAGATTTAATTTATTAAGGACCATAATTTAGGTGTAGATCTTTTCCCCCCCTCTCAGTCATAGTTCAACTCGACTGTTTGAACTTTAAAAGTACTTAAAACATTTCGTCACTACTGCCGTCCATTGGCAATGTGTCCGCAAAACGTTCTCCGTGTAATCCTGCCGCCTATTGTTGGAATCTACGAAACGTTCTCTGGGTACTACCAACGCCCAATGGCGGCATCCATGAAACGTTCTCTGAGTACTACCGCCGCTTCACCTAAAATCTGCTTTTACGGAAAGTTATGTGGGTTCGATTATTATAGCTGCTAACATTTCCGGAGCATAATTAACAACTTTTTGTAAACTGTAATTTTTTTGTTAGGATATAGCAAAATTTCTGATTTTTCGATGGATGCCGTAAAACATATTTTTGCGGCTTACGCTTCCGTACAGTGCAACCACTCTTCTGGAAAATTTCCTCGTACTAAGAATATGTATCCGCGGCCAGTTCCTCCGAACTGAAAGGGTTAAGCTACAGTATCTGACCAAATGCAAACATGCAAATACAGCATTTTATAAAGGACACTTTTATTGTTCTTTATTCGTTATTTCTTGGTTATTTTGTTGATCGTTGATATCTGTGAATTTTTTTCCTCTAGTATCTTGGGGTAGAGGAGGGGGGGGGGCTCAGTCAAACAATTTTTTCACTTGTTTTATAACAATTTCTTACCTTTTAATTAAAAACATAAATTAAACTCAGAACACTATTTTGACAACTTTTAGCTTTCATTGTAATTTATCTCAGAATTTACCCTTATTTTATTCAGTGAAAAAAAATTTGAAAGGTACATAAGTTGTCACATTGTGCCTCTTTGCGGCGCAGAGTGGGGTGGGAACTGGGGTACGGTGATAACTTACTGCTCAAACCCAAAAAATCAAAACTTGTCGGATTTTCAAAACTTTTTATGATTAATACATGCACTGTTATCTAGGTACTACATTACCATGCAAAAATTCAGCTCAAACGAATATTGCGAATAGAACAAAAAATCGACTATGACATTTTACCTAGATATACACTAAACATACAGCGTACATAGCGTTCGAGATAACTAAAAGAGTGTAAAAAGATACAATACATGATTGGGCTAAAAATATGTACACTATAACTTGTAATTATTATAATTATATTGTTCAAAATATCTAAAAAAAATTGACCTGTTAAAAAAAAGAATGAAGGTCAACAGTAAGAAATTTTCTAATTCAGTATAAGAAACCAGTACAGATAATATGTTATCAATTATTTCTGTTCGATCACTGAAAGCTCAAATTTTAACTTTAAGCTTGGTTTAAAACACATTCACTTAAGAAAATATATTTCGAGAGTACTTGAAAGTGAACGGGTGCCTGACAAATAACTGCTCGAAAGCAGTCTGAATATATGCTGTCTGGTAGTGATGTTTTCACAGGGGAATTAAGGGAAGAGCTCGGAAACAATGCACTCTGTGCAAATTGATTTACGACGAGAAAGATACAGCGTTGTTGCAAAAGCGTCATTGGCAGAATGTTCATAAACGGACATAAAAAGCACATTGTGCTATATGTTGCATGAGCGTGAATTGATCTGCAGTTTCAGAAAGAGCAAAAAGGCGTTAGTCTAGCTCGATAAATATTTCGTTTCAGTAATTATGTCATATATATGATGATATATGTGTTTTGAAATTCTCCGTTCGTTTGCTTTTGAATATTAAAACTTTATATTCTTCTACTTACAATCTTTGTTAAAATGTTAGATACTGTGAATATCTTGCTCAGATGAAAAATTAAATATTTCAGTGTTTTGAAACATTATATTTTGCATTTTGATATAACAAATCTTCAAATGTTAAAAATACTTAAATTTAATCTCAAAGAGAAAGAGTTCTGAAGGTTGAGGAAATGCGTCTTTGAAACATAAATATTTGATAAATGAATAAACATATTGAAAATGTCCAAGCAATTATGAAATGTTTATTTATAAATGAGGAAAACATAGATTATTAGTCAAAAGAAAAGTTTAAGAACTGATAAAATAATATTTTTCTTTTTAAATTGATTAGAATCTTAATGATTCTGCACCACTAGATGTCACCACCAGTTTCTTTCATTTAAAGGCTTCACACACACACACACAAAGAGTTAAACATTAATGCCAGTGTTGTATTTCTATTTTTAAATAAAAAAATATTAATGCACTATCCAATTTTCAAAACAACACAGCTTGCCACGCTCTTGGGTATTCATTTTTAATCCTTCCATAAAATTTAAGCAGCAGCAGTACGGCATAAAAATCGCACTTGAGCGTCTTTGAAGGAAATTATTTTGAACCAAACACTGCAACCTGTGTAATGAATACATATCCCAATTTTGTTTTACCGTGTAATAAATACACTTTCCGCAATTACTGCACAGAATTTTCACATCTCAAAAGAGAGCGGTAATGTCCAAAAGGGGGAGATTAAAGATAAGTCTCCCTAAAAAAATATATATATTGAGGATAAAAACTCATAAACATATTTCCTAAATAAAAAGGTATCCAAGGCTTGTAAGAGTCCATTAAAAATTCTTTGATATTCATACACAGTGTTTTCAAACGGAGAGGCTGATTATTATTTTTAAAGATTTCAATTTAAATATTTATGAGCCGTATTTTTTTCGAAGAAAAGGCCGAATGTTTGCTGTTGCATTTTTGATGTATTTTTTAATGCATGCGTGGATAAGCTGAAAATCAATAAAAGTGTTTATGAAAGTGGGAACGGTTACGATCAGATGATCTCGGTGATATATGTGCATCTTAATCACAGTGAATGGATCAGAGATGCATTTATACATAAAATATTCAGGATCGCTTGTTTAATTGAGAGAGGGTGTTGAGAAATTTCGTAGTCAATTGAATGTTGCTTGTGATAAAGGAAGAACTTCAAATCTTTCAGTATTTGGAAGAGGCTCTTTTATTAACAGCATTCGAATGGTTTCTGGAGAAAGCATTTAAGCTTTAGATCACAGTTATGGAAAAATAATGTAGTCTATTAAACGTCTAAGTTCCATTTAAAACTAAACATGTATCAGCTTTGGGTGGTATAACACGGTTGTAGTTCAACACTAAAATTTAGTTCCTTTCTGTGGTAAGACCCCTGGCTTCTCCCACACCTCACTTGCAAACAATCATTAGGCATTCCATAGTTTGTAATGATGTAGTCAAATTCAAAATTGCCTAACTTCTTTAGAAAATTCCGGGATTATTCAGTTAACAATTCATAAGATCCTGCACGGATCATGAATCATTGATACATAAATAATGTCTAAAAATCATGCAACGAAAATTCCCGAGAGTATTTTAAGAAACTTTCAGGCAGATGAATGTTTCACTTCTTACTTATTAACACTATTGTTATTTAAAAAGAACACTTGGAATAATTGAAATTCATTCAATTATTTTACACAACGATGGTCTGACTCATTGTTGGGTAAATCGGATTGCTCTTTAAAAACATCTGAGAACTAAAGAGGATTTTTAGGTATTATTCTCAGTAATTAATCTTCAAATTAATATTCTGAATGATAGATTCAGCGGAGGAAAAACATTAACCCATGAGTGCCAGCCATTTTCCTGATATTAACTCCAATTTTTGCTCATGCCTGCATTGGTAAATAAGTTATTCGCATTAGTAGAATATGAAGTAAATATTTATTTTACTAAAGAATATGAATAAAGCAGTGAAAAATTTGAATATTATTTTGCTATCGCAAAGAATTTTGTGGAAAGAAAATTAAAAGAGGAAAATAAATCAAAGCTTTTGTATTTTTTTGACTGTATATATATATATATATATATATATATATATATATATATATATATATATACTGATCTGAACGAAAAGGCCTAGTTTAAACATGTAAATGTATCATCCTCATCATATTTGTTACGATTATCGTACATCAATAGCAGGCCTTTGACTGATGTTCTTTCTAAGAAATCCTTGGGATGGGACGATCTTTCTTTTAATTGTAGGTTTGGAATTATGAATCGACATGTTCAACAGAAAGACTAGGTTTTCTTTTTTCTCCCTTTAAGTTTTCATAACTTCTTGTAACTATTTTATCATTAATCAGGAATTTGCATCGTCTCTATGTTCGATATTATAAGATATTAGATATGTAAGGTTCAAAGATGTATTTTCCCATCCATCAATCGTTGTTTTTAAGAGTTACACTAAAATTTTATTTAATATTTTCTAAGGCTGTGTGCTACCACCAATTTCATCAAGTTACGCATTGTAAGTTATTTTACTACTTATTTTTTTTAGGAATAAACCCTCTGATTACATAAAATATTCCAAGTCATGTCAAAAGGAAACATACCCTAGTAGCACAACTAGTTCAAAACAAGTTCAAAAGACATCTTTTAGACGCCTATTTAACGTCTTCTGAACTAGTTGTGCATATGGGCATAGCTTGCGATGTCTCGTTCTGTGTTCCTGTATTTTGCCTAAAATTTTACGGCGAGTAATACTGAAATTTCAGTCGTCTGTGTATAAGGAATCTAATACACAATATCTTTTGCAGTTTGCTGGATTCACAAAATACGAGGGTTGCCTTGTAAGTTTCTACAAAAAGTAGGAAGAAAAACAATTTGTTGGGAACAAACTATTTTATTGATTTTCAAAATATTAGCCTTTAAGATTTATACACTTTTCCTCCCATTCAAATCAATTCTCGAAACAGTTTTTTCACTCTGAAGTTGATATCTCGAAATATGGGTTTGGAAGGTGTCAACAGATTTTTGAGGTGATGAAAATCGCTGCTCACGCATTTTTTGTTTGACATAAGGGCACAAGAAATAGTGGTTAGGTGACAAATCAGGAGAATATGGGCAATGAGACATTAATTTGATATTTTTATCCTTCAAATAATCAATTGTTTCCCGTGCTGTCTGGGAGCTGGTGTTGTCGTGATGAAGAATGATGCGTCGATTTTGTTGTTTATCCCAATTTCGTTTATGACTTTTCACAAACAATTTTCTGTTTAACATTTAGCGTTTACAGTTTTTCGATCCTCTAAAGGAATGGTTGCCATATGTACTGTAAGGTCGAAGAAACAAGCAAGCATTTTCTTGGTTTCTACTTTCAAACGAACAACTTTCGTAGAATTCAATTCATTTGGAAACACCCAAACAGTGGATTGTTGTTTAGTTTCCAGCTCATACGAATATATCCAAGGTTTGTCACCTGTGACGATGCTATATGCAGATTTTGCAGTTCACAATTTGAATTTTTTTAGCATTTCCTTACGCCAATTTGCACGAGCCGCTTTTTGAGCTTCTGTCAAATTGTGCGGAATCCATCTGGAACAAATCTTTTTAACAGCTAATGTTCGTGCAAAATCGAATGTATTGCAGTCTGTGATAGGCCAAAGAATGCATCTATCTCACGGTATGTGACATGCGGATCTTCTTCAATCATCTTGCGCATAGCATCGATGTTGTCTGGAATCAATATCGATTTTGGTCTTCGTTCACGAGATTCATCCCTGACGGACGCACGACCACGTCGAAATTCTGCAAACCAATTGTAAACAGCCTTTCTGACGGTGCTTTATTACCATAAATTTCACGAAGTAATACTAAGCATTCTTGTCGAGGGAGGCCTTTCTTAAAATCATAAATATAATCATCCAACAGAAACCTTCACGAGTTATTTCATTTTTTTTTTCACTCAATGGCTTCTTTAGAACACTCGTGCAAACAAAATACGCAGGCAATTTCTATAATGCTATTGATTCCCAGATAAAAAATGTGAATTTCACGAATATCTTGAAGACAAGCCTCCTATTGGTCGTTTGTAAAAACATAAAGGGCAACCTACGTATATTCCATAAATATAGAAACTTTAAATCAAAGATATCGTTTCATATTTCTTAATATCATCTAATAGACGGTGTTAAATCCACCTCCTTCAAAAAAATTGAAGTTAAATATTACATTATTTTAATCAAACAAGCCAAATAAAATTCTTTTCTTAAATAGATCTCAATTCCAAAAACATTTTATATAATGTTGCTAGAAATCAATGCCCATTAAAGGGCTGATAGATTTGTAATTACAAATAAAGATGCACACACCTTCCACCCCCCACCGCCCTTATGAATCAGAAGTCGTATTTAATAATGCATTACGATCTGAAATAAAAGTGTATATTACTTTGTACGAAAATAGCTAAACAGTGTTGTCATTCAAAAAATACACTACTTACCCTATACAAAACACATACTTTAAGCTATTGTTAACTTGAGGACAGTGGTAACAAGAGAAGGGTTTGAAGAATTTTGATCCATATTTTTGTTGTGACATAACACAAAGATGAGCAAACCATGTTCGTATATGTGTGTGTAGTGCTCATCACCATATTAAAAGCGGCAAAATATCAAAATTACGCCGTCTTGATGGAAGAATTTTTGTTCTGAGGTTCAATAATCGCTCAGGAATCGAAAAGAGAAATATATAAAATCATCGAGTTTTGTGAACCCTTATAGTTATTGAAGTTTTGTACTACCAAATGTTTCTCCAGAAAAACGGATAAGTTACAGGATGCAAAATTCGAGCTATACCGTGGATGGTCTAAAACTTCCTACGAGTTTACCAAAACTTTTATTTCCTTGCTCTGTGTGACACACAGTTACTTTTCAAAAACTTATAGGACAAATTTTAACAAGATACATCAAAATTAAAAAATAAAGGGAGCATTGGTTTTTCTCGAAAAAAGCATTGATTTTTCTTATTTAACATTACACTATTCAACTATTGCTCAAATTTTTGTATAAGTTGACGGAGTTTTATTTCATGTTTAAAAAAATCTGACAAGAAAGTCTTGTTTATCTTTATAAAAATAAGCAGCATTGCGAACAAATTCTTTCAGAAAATCATACTGCAATACGCTAAAAATTTCGCGAAATGTGTTGATAAAAGTACCATAATATGATGTTTGCATTATCGTTGAAAAAAGTTTCGAAAGCAATCGAGTTTATGTTTACTTTACATGTGTTATTGTACGTAGTGACTAAATGAACTTTCAAAATTTTATTAAAGTTAAACATAATTACGAATTCAAAAACAAATGTTATTTATTCTACTCTGGCGATGACTCGCAATAAATTCAGGAAGAGTTCGAATTCTGAGATGATATTCCACACCCCTCTACGGTAGACTGACTTCCAGAAATTTTAGGATTAAGAATTGTAAATAGCAGTTTTTAACCATTTCCTTTCATATTAACACGAAAGATAAATGATGTTGAATGCATGGATAACCGTTCCTCAATCTTTTTAGTGATGTGATTCCTTGAACAAGGGCAAGTTTCTCGTCTATGATGGTTCAGAAATTATACATAGAATTCGTTTAAAAATTAAATTAAGAGTTAAAAAAAGAAAAAAGAAAATGTTTCTGTAAAGGGACATTTTGCTTTATTGTACAGTCTGTAGGTAGAATAAGCTTTTTCTCTAAAAATAGCCCCCCCCAAAAAAAACCCCTATTCACCGCTTTTGTGCAAATATGGTGAATCATATTTATTTATTTTTTTTCCAGACATACGGCAAATGTAAAAGCAATTTATTATTGCTGACTTCAGATAACTTTCCACGTCCCACTTCAAGATTTTCCGGGGCTTTATTTGTTAAAATAAAGTACTTCTTTTTTTGGCGCAAAATTTACCTGTCAGCAGTATTACCATATTACCGACCTGTTAAAATGACGATTTTTTTGCCGGCATTGTATTCCGCTGCGACCCAGTGTGTTGTGCGTTGGTAAAACACGCTAGGCCATGGTAGGAACATTGAAAGTGCCATCTCAGAGTGCAATCATCGAAACAGAAAGGAAATCGCTACCGCCAAGTCTTTTTGCAAAGGGAAATAATATGGTGAAACAAGTATGACACTAAAATATTACTACAATAATTAGATCTTAAATCCCTGACGGTTATTGTGTCCCCCCCCCGTAAAAGATCTATGAATGTTTAGACAGCATTATTTAATAAATTTAATATTATAATATTAGTTTTACTTTATTTAAAATAATTGAACATTTTCAAAGTAAATTTTAAAAAGTATGGACCTAAATACAATGAAATTTTTTTTCGGGGTCTTCCTGCGGAATAATCTTGTTCGAATATTCATCTATTAATGTTACCACACACTATACACAAAAGAATTCATAACACAGTCCATAACACATTCCACATTCATACTTGCAAGTTTTCTGATGAAAGATGCCCATTAAAATTATTTTGTCTGTCTACCTGTATAGACAGACAGACAGAAAAACTGAAAGCATAAACACTTTTCAACTTTAAAAATGTTAAAAATGCATTGGATGAAAGTTATAGCGTTCAATAGTCAACATAATAGATTTTTGAAGCAGATGAATATAAATAAAATATTTCTTTCCTTAATATACACGATCGATATTAGTACACGAAATTTTGAAATTGGTACTTGCAATTTGATCTGTCAATAAACATGAATTAAATAAGACGTATACTCAGTAAAATTGGATACCCACGTACAGTGAAAGAAGTTTAAAAAATGCAAGTGTATTTAAACATTTAACTTCTAAAAAATTTTACATTACTTCATTGCGTTTCTACATTTGTTAATGCGGTTTCGTTTAAATTTGTTATTGCCGTTTCTACATTTAAAACTTAAAAAAAAGAAACATATAATGTTACGAAATGCAGCATGAGTTACAAAACTAAGAAAGAATAATTGTTTTAGATCACAATAAATATTTTTGAAAAGATGCCAATTTCCAAATCCTTGGGAACTTTTCGCCTTTTCTGATAATTCGAGATAGCCGTTAAATGAAGAATAATGTGGAAACAAAAACATTTTGTGCTGCAGCATTAAAACAACTCATCATTTCTCAACTGCGTTTCTTACGAAGATAATCCTACTGGATTTGTGAACGTAGTGTTTAGCTGTAGCTTTTATGGGCTGGCGAATTTTTATCCTTCCGATTCTTATTCAGGAAATAAATCCTGTGTATCTTGAAAAAAAATATTTTCAACATTGAAAAAAAAAATAACTGTCATGCGTTGCCAAGAATAAATGAATCAGAAAAAATGTGGATAATGTATGATTGTAAGACCAAATTTTTATATGTGATCGGGAATATATAGACACACTTCTTTTAGAACAATTAAAAGTTTATTTTTCAACATTCCGAGCAGTTAAGACATAATTTTTCAGTCAGAGAATGTATTTTTGTAGTGACTCCTGTATTTCTAAGATAAAAAATTTACACGTCAACAGCCATTTAGTGCTAATAAAATTATATTTACGTGTTCAGGCTATTGAATCTCGATTGCCCTTTAGATGAAATAAAATAGAGATTTTCGCCGTGTTATTTTTGAATCCCAACTGTTATTCAGTACATTAAGAATTACAAGTTTAGATCTTTGAGTTTCAGTTATCATTCATCACTAACAAAACCACAGTTCTATATTCAGATATTTGAACTTTAGAGGTCGTCGAGGAAACAGCGAAAATATAAGTATTAATATATTCTCTGAGAAATCGTAGCTTTTTAATGACTTAAGTTCACAATATTTATCATTGTGTATTCTTTTTATTTACTTTCAGGATAGAAGACAAATGATTTTGATCCGAGACTTTGAATTCTTTGTGTGACTTTTTCGCATACTATAATATTCTTAACATCATTGCATTACTATATGGATGTCAGTGTTCTTGTATGAGAAACATTTTAATTTATGAAGTAAAATTGAACATTCAAATGATTATACATTTGCAAAAATTCGCTACTTTTTACTGCAGTGTTTGATGATTTATTTTTATTAGTTAAAAAAGTGTAATTAATGGATTACGTTCGATGGTAAAAATGTGCAAGGTTTGGTTTAAATTATTGATCACGACTGCAAATATAAAATATTTTTCATATCACAATATGTATATGGGAGAATTGCTGTTGTTTTTAAATTCCTGTAATTTTTACACAATGACGATTGATTTATTAAATAAGGACGATTTTGATAAATAATGATTAAATAATGATTGATTTATTAAATAAATCTGGGCATCCCCTAGTAGCACAAACTCGCTCAAAAGTCTTTTACAAACGACCAATCTGCGTTCCCATGAAATCGAGCAAAGCACATACAACGGTAGTTGAAAACGGGTTCCTGCGTTGTGCTCTCTAAACGTAAACAACCTCATACAGAATATGCTATAAAATGAAATATATAACTAGATTTCACTGTGCATTTGTTTTGCGTTTTTGTTTCCCCAAAAAGTACAAACCACTCTGTTAGAAAATATCTTTTATCTAACACTTAGCCATGCTGATTTGTTAGCTACGTAGTAAAATAGATGTCCCTGTAGAGTTTGTTTTCGTTATTATCGCTTATTGTACTACATCGAACGTCTTCAAAATGTGTGGTGTGTCTATATTGTAGGACGTGATGTGGAGCATGTTTTCTGCACATGTGATTGTTCATCATAAAAATATTATTGTAGAATCTGAAAGAACAGAAGTACCAAATCTGAAGCAGAATGAATTTTGCACAAGATAAAACGTGTGGTCAATGTAATGTAGATTCCGGTGGAAGTTATTTCACACTTGTGATATTTCGTCTATACCGCGGTATAGTATAGTAGTAACATGCAATATCCAGGAATTCCATGCCGACTAATAGTTACGTGACAATATTTTATTGACATTTTCAATAGTGGAAATTACAAACCGTAATGCGGTGGCCGGAAAAATAGTAAAGGCCATCGTGGATCTTTTAAGGCAGAGACAAAAGCGTTAAGTGAGGGAAAATGATGTGAGAACACCGAAAGTCAACCTGGCGATGGAACTGAGAGCTCGAAGGAACGGCCGCCAAATAAATCGCCAAATTGAAAAAATGAAAACTGCACCACATTCAAGTTTAGAGAATCCGTAGAATGCTGCCTGGGTCGAAACTATCCCAAGTCTTTTTGTATTTTTAATGTTGAATGTAACCTTTTCAAGTTGTTATTGTTTAGCATATAAGTATTCTAAAATCAGTACATCAAGAAAGTTTTTTTATAGGCAGTATTTTACGTGTCGGTTACATTTATGTAATAAGATTAACCTGTATAACAATAATATAAAGTAGACCTCCGCCCCTAATAACACGGTAGCTATGTTCCGTGCTACATGAAACCGTGCTGTGTCAGCTCTGAGCTCTACTCCACACGGATTATAAATTGCACGGTCTAACCGCTACACACCTTATTTGCACAATGATGTTTAGTGTTGCCATTCAAAACTTATATTAATTACTAGAGCTAAAGCGCAATAAAATCAGATCATGTATCTCATTTTACCGTGCTTTACGGGCCTATTTTAATGTGCTATACGAACAAGATCGCAATTTTTACGCAGTTTTATAGGAATCCGTCTGTTATGAACCCGTGTCATAGAGGGGTCTACTTCATATCTACTTATAACACATATAAATTATGCTAACTATATTGTACTTCACGAATAATCTCTTAATTGGTGTGTTACCTACAGTAGTGAGTTCTGAATTTGTCTGATACCTTAAATTGCACTTATCGGTGCTAGATTTCCAAAAATATTGCATTTACATGATGTCATTTGCTTGATCGCCAAAAATATTTTTGTACATATCAGTGCTAGATTTCCAAAAGTATTGCATTTACAGGATGGCATTTGCTTAATCGCCAAAAATATTTTTGCGCAAAAGAATTATTTATACAAAATTTGCACTGGGTATTTATAAATTATTTGCTACTTATGAAACACTTCAAATTATTTTCAATGATATTTTTGAATTTAATTCTAAAAATCAACTTTTTTGCTCGATTGAGTACGCTTAATAGAATATTTTCTTATTTTGATACTAATACATTTGTTTGGTAGAATACAATATTTTTTGTTTTAATTTTTGCACTTTAAAATTTTTGTTATTTAAATAAATCAACACAACTGAGCTTGAATTACTATTATCTCTCTTTTGATGCAGCAAAAGTCTATCACAACAAATTAAACCTTTCGGAAGAGCCTTGCAGAAAATTTATCCATAAATATTTAAACCTTTCTGCTGATGCTTGAAATATCTTCGAAGCCTGTGAATAAAAAAATATCCGAACACACTCAAATTAGGAAAAGTGATTTATCTCAACGTTTAATGCAAGACTCAATACAAATTTAAATGCTTAATTCATCCTTAAGTGTGATAAAAAAACTGCGAATAATCCTTTGGTTGCTGAATAAATAAATAAAGATTTCGATTGTCTTCGAATATTTCTCGAGCCTTTGAAAAGTGTTCTTTTGTGTTCTTTAGCCCGGTGAACAGCATTTAAATGAAGAATAATGGCGAAACGTCTTTATTTGTCCCAGTGGCGAAAATAACTGAAGTCCCCCTCAATTGTTCCACAGATTTGGGATGATCCCCCTGGATTTTCGAGTGTAAGATCTAGATATTTTTCATCTTTCATGGTGCCTTCGCAGTTTTTATTCTGGTTTTATTTAGAATTAAAGTAAATGGGTTGCGTCATTTATGGACAAACTGTTTAAAAGAATTTTTTTGTTTAAAACAAAATTCGCTTCGTTGGAAGGGATTTAGATACCGAAGAACACTGCAAAATCTGAATTTTTTGGAAGGATATAACTATTCTTTTTTGAGTTTAGAAGATTTATTTTACTTTTTGGATAACAAAAAATATCCCTTTCACATATGTGAAAAAATACAAAAAATTACATTAAATAACTTTATTCAGGATAATATTGAAGTTGCTTAGAGTATTTCGGAATATAAGTTTAAGACAATCATAGATGATTTTTTTCTAAATTCTTTTTTATCTTATCATCCAGCCTCAAAAAATGAAATTCAGCCCACAATTAATGCTAATATCACTCTACATTTTTAATTAGTATAGTGAATGTGTTTATAAATTGCTTCAGAGAATTGAATTAAAAACTACGTAAATCGAAAGTCGATATCGTTCGTATAGAAGCAGTTCCAAAGTATTTATTTTATATGATCATATAATTTTTTAATCTTATTTTTTAAAATTAAAAATTCGCGTAGTATATTTCTTCACCTTACTGCCATAGTTTTTACCAGTTTTACGAAATAGTGTTTAAAATTATAGTAAGCTGTGCGGGAAATTTTTTTTTTTTTTACAACTTAGTTAAGTAAACGAGTGTGTTTTTGTAAATGTACGGTATATATCTACAAAAAAGCATTCAGACGTTGTTCACAACTAGTTAAAATGCATTATGAATTAATTCCCAGCTTTTTAAGATACAGGGGGATCCAAGACAGTATTTTTAAAATTTAATTTCTTGTTATAATAAATTTAATGTGCCCATGAATAATCCATTATTGAAAATTTTGTGCCAGTTCAAGCAGGCTTTTTATATAACCGTAGTTAAAAACTGATATTTAATTTGAGAATGTATCTAAAATTCAGTTTTTTTTTTTTGACGTACAGTGTATTTTCCCGTATAGAAGCTACTTCATGAAAATTTTGAATACCAAGAAACAATATCCCGTTTTTAATAAAAATTAAGCGGAAAAGAGCCTTTTATTTTCTGGATTCTGTCATGACTATGGAAGTATAAAAAATTTATCAAATGCTATAAATTTTACAAATACCCAGTTTAAATTTACCCACTTTTTAAATGGATTTAATGCATTAAAATGCATAATTAATTATGCATCTACATCAGTTCTTAGTGATAGAAACGAGATTAAATCCGTAAATACTGAAACTAATTCAGTCCACTAGCGTTTGATTTATACAAGAAAGAGTTAATCAAGGTAATAATTTTCAGAAAGCATCTTTCAGGATTATTCTTTTGCGGTACAACTTCCACCCTCTTATTGCTTTCGTTTGTTACAAAAAGAGAGAGAGAGAATTAGAAAAGGTAGTTTCTTATACATGACAATTTGCCTATTCCTGACTACAGGACGATCATTTGCTCAGACAATGAGAATTAGAAAAAACCATTAACACCACGTTAATGCAAAATTCTGTTGCATCCACAATCTAATATTAGCTTCTTGTCAAACTGTGACTTTCGAATGAATATAAGCATTGGGATATGTTTATTAATTGTCAATACCATTGTTAATTCAAGATTTCATTACAATTGTGATATTGAACAACCTCCTTATCTGCTTGAAACTTCACTCTATAACTAGCATACTGTTTAAATTTGTCCTACTGTAAAACATTGCAATGAAAACACTGATTTTTTAAAAACATGACAATGTATCTTCCAAATAAATCGAACCTGGAATTAAGTAATTGCTTAGTTTGAATAAATTTAGGTAATGGTTTCCAATAGAGATTTCAATATCTCAGACCTGCCTTAAATGATAAAAAACCTTGAATGAGTTACATAAACAATTTTTTGAGGTAAAGAACACGATTTAAAAATTATTTAACTTCATTGTTTAATTTATGTTTTATTGTATGCATATATTTTTTAAAAACCTCTTTTTAATAGCTGTCACTGGAAGAAATGGTTTAATTCCCCCGACTTCCAAAAGTCGAATTACTTCCCTTTTAACATACCACATATCTGCATTTATATTACTGACACACAAAGCTGAAAATGAATATGCATAAACGCAACTAAAGATAACTCACGAATAATAAGTAATTCTTTTCACTTCTATTAAAAAATCTTAATTAAAGCCTTTAAAATACTCTTCGCTTACAAGTAATTGGTTTTCTGGCTAATGAAAGCAATGTTAATGAAAAACTATCTCTTGAATTAAAGCCGTAAACACAGCAAAGAATGTCGAAAATAGAAGTTAATTAAAGAAATTTCTTGAGAGAGATAAGTAGGCTTGGAAGTAATTACATCATGAGTTAATAGGAATGTTTACTTGAATAAATGTTGGAGGATACCGTGTTGTAGGATGGCTTGTAATGCTTATTAAAGATGGTAGTTTGCAGAAGCTTTGGAGTTCAGAAAATCTTTGATGTTGATGTACAGAGCGTACTAAAAGTTCCCGTACTGAAAAAATACGGATATCAATTGGATATTTATTTATCTTAACACCTTTGCATCTTTCATACAATTTGAGTTCAAAATATATCGCTTAAAGCTCAATTCTTTAATTGCGTGGTACATTTATTTCCCTATTAAGAGCAAAACAACACAGAACTTTATTCTTCCACAACTTGAGAGCGGGAAAAAGAAATCTGAAACAGTTTCATATTTTAAGTATGCAGCAAAGTGCTATTTATTAAAAGCGTATCCCCCTACATGCGCCGTCCCTATTTTTCTTCTTTATTCCATTAGGTTGGAAAGTGTATCATTATTCATAAGTGTTTCATATTTTTCTTCCTTGTTGCGTGAAACACTTCTTTGGAATCGAAATCTATATTAAATTCTCCTACTAAAACTGTTTTACAATCTTCGGCAATCATATTTAGCTAAAGTTTACTTTTATAAATACTGTTTGGAATGTACATCATGATCCATGAGTATGCCGTATTTTGTCTTTCTTTTAATATAAAACACTTCTTTAGAATTAAGATATGTATTAAGATCACTTACCAAAACTGTTTAACAATCTTCGTCAGGCATATTCAAACTATACTTTTCTTTTGTAATTAACTGCAGCAATTGCCAGTTTCTATCCAAATATGGAAGAAATTGCTAAGCTAAGTTCAACTTTGGTGACTTATTTTTTGCTGGCCAAATTTGGCGATAAATAATCAAAAATTGCGAACATTGACGACTTTCAACATTTTCGCCCGCCCCCCTCCCTTCGCGAGCTATTTGGTAGTCTTATTGAAAATTGCAACGAAAACGTGATGATGTCCACAGAAATGTCCACAAATTACTTCGACAGAAAATACCGGCGTGAACGAAATAGCACTCTAGTGTTAACAATAAGCATAAAAGAATTGATGCAATGATAAGAAGGCGATAAAATTTGATATTTAAAAAGGATCACGAGCAGTGAGTTTTACTTTTAAGACAAACTATATAAAAACATTTACAAAACCTAGATGAAAGATAAATAAACATATATAAAGCAAAAAAGGTATATATTTTTTAATTACAGCGATTTACGAAATCTAATTTTCAAGAATAAAGGACGGGCGTATCTCATTACAATAAATTTAAAAAAGTACAATTGATAAAAATATACTTCTAACTAGCAGCGTGGCCCGGCGTTGCCCATGCAATGGAAGAGAAATGCCCATTGAAATTAAATATAGATTTTAAAGGGAAGGAACGTGAGTCCTCCCGCTGCAATGATAAGTAAAATGACGTGGGACTTCCCGCTGCAACGATTAAAAAAATGAAGACGGCATCTGATATCGTACAGAGGTTACCGGGAATTGAACGTGGCTAGGCTGGAGTGTGAATCCTAAACGGACACGGGACTTCTCGCTGCAGCGAAAAAAAAAAACCACTGCACCTGATAGCGCACAGAGGTTACCGGGAATTGGACGTGGCTACGCCTGAATGTGAATCCTCTCGCTGCAATGATAAAAAAGGACATCGGACTTCCTGCTGAAAAAAAAGAACACGTCACCTAATAGCGTTCAGAGGTTACCGGGAATTGGGCGTGGCTAGGCTTCTACCCTTCTACTTCTCTGTGTTCTAACAGTCATTTATCACTAATACCTACGCAACTACTAAAAACAAATTGAGTCAAGCCGTCGGTATAAGATTGTAAAGGGAAGGAATGTGAATCCTCCCGCTGCAATGATAAAAGAAGGACATGGGACTTCCCGCTGCAACGAAAAAAAGATATGAACAGGGGACTTGCCAGCTTACAGAGTTTAAAGGAATTGGACGTGGCTAGGCTTCTCTCCTTCTACCTGCTGTGTTCTATTAGTCATTTATCACTAATACCTACGCACTTCATAAACAAATGATTTTTTATTTCAAATGCAGTAAGAACCACTGGACGCAAATCCTTGGCATATATAAGTACGGTAGATTAAAAACTTAAAATAATTCTAGATGAATTAAAAAGGTTTTATAATTATTTTATTAAAAATCCGTATTTATTTACATGCAATGTTCGCACTGGGTTTAATTTATTTATAAATATTTTATGAGGTTCTAATTACTAAGTAACTATCTTCTCGAGGAATTTATAATTTGTGTAAAATACTATCATTGTATTCTCCAGAACTCATGCTTCCTAATGCAGAGGTTTCAAATAAATCCACCATGTTTGTTTATTTCTGACGGATTCCCGTTTGAAGTGCAGGATCAACCTTGAGAATGAAAAACCATATGAAAAAATGAACACCAGCAGTTGCCTTAGTAATACTTCAGCCACGACGCGCCACGCCTGCCCGTTTTCCCTCTCGCTTCTTCATTTCCAGAGGCCTCCGAAAATCAAAAAGTGGCCGAAAACTGGACAAAACGAAGAATAACTGAAAAAGCTATTAATCCGATTAATTTCATTTTTTTTTTGACAATAGCTTTCTCTTTTCCTATTTAGTCAGTGTGCCAAATTTGTTCCAGATCTGACGAACGGTCCAGGAACCTATAGCGAACAAACGCAACAGACAGACAGAAAAACAAGATTCTTCTTATATATATATATATATATATATATATATGAAGTCAGTTTTATGATTAGCTACAAAAATGACTAATATAAAATATACTAGAGCTATATATATTTTCTAGCTCATAGAATAACAAAGGAAGCTCCTTTGAAATAGAAAAATTTAAAACTTTTTTGAATCTTCGAAAAACAATCAAACTAAATCTCATTTTTAATGCATGTGTCATTACGGACAAGTGAAGTATTCAGTTATTGTTTCTAAATCTCGTGCTTCAATATTTATGAAGAAGGAGAAGATAAGTTGCTTTTATCGGAATATTTTCTTGAGTCAAAAGGATACAGTTTGCCAATGATCTTAGGTAATTTGAATATCTTTCTTTTGAATAAAATCCCTAAATTCCAGAAGAAACGCCTTTTTTTTTTTCTTTTTTACCAGATGGATGTGCGTCAGGAAAGCTTTAGAGTAAAGACTTTGAAGAAAGTTTAAAAGTCTGAAATAGCGGATGACAGTGAATGCATGAAATAGTTTAAACATCATTAGTGCTTTCTAAAAAAGGAAATGCCAAGATATCTGTTTTCTGGGAACTGATTAACCCTTTAACGTGCAGTGTTCCCGCTCTGGGAACACCAAACTCTGTTGTTTTGACTGTTGCCAGTCACGAAGAATAGATTTGATTTCTATAAAATAGTTGCGAGTGACATAGCTCCACGAGAATCCTTTACTTTTTATCACATCATTTCCCGTAAAAAAAATTGTCACGATTATTTTTAACAGCACTGACATCTGCTGGAAAATGGAAGCATGCCAGAAAGCTGGATAGATTGCCCAATGCTGAAAAAAGGGCAGCCGTTGCCATCGCTCGACTTAAGTACCAGCAAGATGGCGGACGATCGAAACGTTCATCGCGTTTCACAGATCTAGAGACCCTTTTTTGATGCAGCTGGCTGTGCGCGGGCACAGCCAGCTGCATCAATTATTTAATCATATGGGTGACAATTATTTAGCCATATGAAATCAAAATTATCATCCTTTTTTTGAAACACTACTGAGTTCCAAGATTTAATGCAAACTTTAAAAGTAGCAACAGACATTCGGATTTAGTTGATGACACGTTCGATATGCTTGCTATCAATGATTACGATGTATCGCAAACGAATAGTAAGATTTTGCTTAACTCGCTGGAGGGTGAGGCTTTTCTTCACCATTTTATCAAATTAAAATCATCTTTAAATCAAATTTTTGATTGTAGTAATACTTGGACCAGTCTTTCCTTCAGGGAGAGACGGGATACAACGAAACAAAATTTACTATTTTTTTTCCTGTTCACAAATGTGCATGTACAAAAGCAAAGCTAATGGACACTTTTAACCTACTCTTTTCCCCATCTGAATGAATTTTTATGAGTTTGTAAATAGTATCTTCATATTTAAAAAATGCAAAAGGTAAATATCTGACAGTGTTTCATTGAACCCAGTATACCGGAGTACAGTGATACATTTGATAACTCTTCACAAATATTGATTGAGGCAAAATTTAAATTTCATCATGTATGCTTTATGTACTTTTATAATAAATATTAGTGAGATATAAATATGAAATTTAAATGGAAAAAACAAATTTAATTAAACTGTTATAGCTTAAGATGAAAACATAATGCTTTTATTAGAGGTTAACCTATAGTTTTTCGTTTTATGCTAAATTTACTTAAATCAAATTCAAAAATTAACATTTATGATTTCCTTTCTGTACCAGCTGAAGAAACAGGAGGTGATAGTTTTGGTACAATTAGAATTTTTTCAAAAATGTGTGTTTTCGAAGAGCGCACAAATTTGAAACTTGGATGCAGTCGTTTGACGCACAGAGATTCGCATTCCGTTTGATTTAAATTTATTATTTCCCTAGCAGAGTACATTTGTATACATTTAAGTTCACCTTCCTTCATTGAAACAAACAAAAAAAAATTCTTAAAAACTTCAGAAGATAAAAAAATAAACTTATTATAATCTGTATGAGTAGCATTACAAGAAAAATAAGCGAAGTAAGATTTTTGTTTATTTTTTCTTTCTTTCTTTTTTTTAAGACCCCTGATTGGCATTGATATAGCCACTTCCTTTTTATGAAAGGTTTTTATGCACTCTATGGAAATATCAATTCTATGGAAATATCAATACTACTATGGAAATATCTAAATATTTAATAGTGACATCCGAATTTTAAGTGAATGCATTCACCCAGGGTACAATGAAACATGCTTGTACCTCGCTTACCAGTGTTTCATTGTACCCCGCATTAACGCTACAAAATAAATAAATTTTTACTAATTCCTAATGTATTTTTTTAAATTCTGGCTTTTGGAGTATGAAGAAAAAAAACACAGTGATTACAATATTTGAAAAATAAGTAACCATACATATGAGAACAAGGGGGTAAAACAAAATTTCTTTTAGTAATGAAACATACTTTCAATTATGAAAATCTAATGATTGTCTTTAGCTCTTCTAAATATGCTATTGCCTGCACATTACATCAGTAACTGGAACATATATTTGTATACTAGATGTGTGAGTTACAACTTTCTATCACAAATCCTACTGATTTTAGTTAGTATGTTTCATTGTATCCCCACTTCCCGCCCTACTGGGTCTCAAGACTCATTATGAATAATATTGCTCAAATAGTAAGCCTTGACGATGAATATATACTCAGAAAATCTGCTAGCTTTTTCCTTAAAAAGGAGTTCTGCCAAAGCCTTTTTTCAGACGCCCTAATTTGCTCAAATCATTCTTTTCTGTTGAATGCGAGCTGTTAATTCGTATTTCAGATAAGATGGTGGAATCGGGAAATAAGTGAGGTCTATGTTGTTATTTATTTAATTAATGGCTGTTTGTTTGTCAAAGGTCTGAAATTTCGCTGCCTATAATTCCTCTATGAGCATTAATCCACTGTAAATTAATTATTTTTTTATTATTATAGTACAAATGAAGTATTTCTTGAGCAATGGAATTTTTAGTTTGTACGTCCCGTTTGTACGTTCTGAAAATTTTTTATCAAAAAGTAACTGGGGGTTGAGAACTGGGGGGTTTGAACTGGGGTTGAAATTTGGTTTTGCCTGCCATTTTTTAATTACTGCCTTTTGAGCTGAAAAAGCACAAAAAGCGGACCCTGTTCCGGAAGGCAACTCTTGGAGTCATCGGTAGATATGTTAACTTATGATTCGAACGGTGATTTTCTTATTCCTTGTAAGGTCTGAAGGGGTTTTGACCCTGGGTGTAGAGTCCATCGGGACGAATTTTGCTGAAATCTGAGCCTGTCTTCCGTTCAAACTCCTAGTTTAAACTAAATCTCGCAATCAGTTAAAAAGTTATCAAGATTTTTTTCATATTGCTAAATAATTGTCACCCTGCACAAGTCTTCAATGCAGTCACCTTTCTTCACAGTGATGAAGTCCCAACAGCTTAGAAGCTTTTCAGTCTTATCTAATGCATCATTTTTGTTATTAGTAAAACGAGCATGAGGTATCACTTATCAACCGTATTGGAGTAAGTGTCCTGTTATGGCATGGTTAATATAAAGTCAAGCATTATCATGAAGAATGAGTGACCGATCTCTGATCCTCAACATTCGGAGTACCCGAGACCGCTGCATTCTCAGTTTCCAATTTATGTTAATAAAAATAGGAAAAAAAAAAGACTTGCTGCTTCTTTGAAGTTCGAGCTATAACTGACGTAACTTCTCTTATCGATGCCTATCACGCAGCGGTAACGTCTCCAAAAGCAAGGTTCTTTAAATGACCCTTGTACGTTTTTCGGTAATAGACTAAAAATATTCCATGCCCCTTGTATTGCGTTTTAATCAAGTCGAAATATATTCAACAGTTAAAATCCGACAGAAAATCTGTCTGATATTCCATATCATAACTGACTAGAAAGCATTAGGGTAATTCCGGGAGAGTCGCCGCATTCGGGAGAGATGCCGCACTCCCTGCATTTTTTGTAATTGTCGATAAACAGCAATCAAATGCACAGCATAGGTGTGCGATAAGATTTTCTTAACCAGTGTATAGCTTGAATCCTTTTTAATGCTTTACATGTAATTATGCAATCCTTATTTTGAGATAAGTGCGTGATTTCACTATAAAAACTTTTAAACACGTTATGAAGTATTTTTTTTACACTAATTACTGAATTTATGCATCATTTCGAAGTCAAAACTAAGTGTAGACCCTGTATAGAGTACTGTGTATAGGGTTACGCCATTTTCCGTTTCGAGGACAGGCAAGTGTGATGTGTTACGTCTGTACCGCACAAAATGGGATAGATGCCGCACTATCATTCCGGTATACATGCCGCAGTTTCTTTAGTACGGGATGCCACAATTAACAAAATTTTAATTCCTCCCCGTGTTTTTTTTTATACTACTGAAATTGTGTTACTGGAGTATATTTTCTGGATTTAATTAAGTGTTATTAACTTTTTTCCTTTCATTTTGCACAGGCTCACTAAGTTATTAGTAGCTATTAGTCGTTAATTGTAATTGTAATATTTTTGCATTTTAACGTTTTGCCTTAAATAAAATATCGTTTTTAAATACCGGATAAATTGTTAATTTGTTTACAGATTTTGTCAGAAACGCCCAGATTTAAAAAATAAAACAGTATTAAAACACTACTTTCCTTTGCACGCTGATGTTACGCTGTTGATGAAACAACAATTACAATTCATTTAAAAAGTATAAGAATATAATTTTAGTAACTAAGTAGGCAGACTCATGTTGATTTAAACCTGCTAGTACACCTCTTTATACTAATTTAGTATCTTTTTGTTATAATCCAGATATGAATATTTTTTTGAGTATTTTTTTATTTATTATTTCATTCTGTTTTAATGTCAGGCGCGGCAAAACTACTGCACAAGAGCGGCGTCTCACCCGCATTGCTATGCTTTAGAAAAAAATTGTTAAAAAAATTGATTATTATTTAGATTTTTTTTTTATCACGGTACACATGTTCTATATTCTACTGTAAATAGCACAGCATGATTTATTTTACTGTATGTGCACCCTGGGATTTTTTACACAAATAAAAAAAAAGTGCGGCATAAGTCCCCTAATTACCCTATGCAATTTTTGGGACTACGCATTCAATTTACGAGATTAACTATTGAAAATGAGACCTACTTCAGTACAGTTGATTAAAAAAACATGAATGTTAGCACTAAAACAGTACGTTTTGTAAACACAGTGAAAGTGCAATCAGAATGCAACAAAATAAATTCTTCTGTAACAATGCAATCACGTAACTGTCTGCCGCTGCCGTAGACGACTACTGGTGCAACTTTCAAAAAGCCTATAATTTCTATCCACACGCAACTCCGAATGTTGTTCGCTGACAGCTATGTCGCGTGCTATGCATCAAGTGCAAAATTTTCTAGTAAAAACCAGATAAAAAAAAAGCACAGAATAAACCCCAAGGGAGTAACTTTTTCTAGAACACACTTGGAGAAGCGATTGCACTGTCTTCGACCAGAAATAGCTGTTTCGCTGGTAGATTCAAAGTATATTAACTCATAAAATAAAATAAAATCATTAACTCGAAGCACATAAATGTTCATTTGTAAACCTGCAATGGCAGGAGCAATAGACTCCACCTCCACGTTTTGCTGCAAGAGCATTGGAAAAGCAAATATAAAACATTCTATCATTTCTTTTGTTGCAAATTTACGGAAGACCATTCCGCAAATTTATGACAAAAGAGAACAATAATAAAAAAAAAAAGTGCGCAGCTTTTCGGTGAGAACTGGGGAAGTTGGGAGGACAACGGGAAATTACAGCTTTGGCAAAGCTCTCTCCAGGCTGGTTACCCCACCATTTCAATGGAGCAATATCGGAGAATGGTGGTACTAAGACAGGACGGACTTGGAATAGCAAATGAGGCTGGGATACGGAAAGAACGTGTATTTATTGACCCACTCTGTGTAAAGGCGGAAAAACTTTAACATTTATGTACTTAGGGCATATGTCAGTATGTATCTTAGGCAATGCTAGCTTTATAAGAACGCGTGTAGTTTCATGAAAAAATTAAGCAATAAAACAAGATTCCTTGCTTAGCTCTGAAATAAAATACAGTGAAAAACGCTAAACACAAAGCTGAGGAGACCCAAAATATTTTTTCGTGTTAAAAAAATTGTGTGTCGAAAGATTCGTTATAAATTGCACCACTGTTCGGACCACTATATCACTTCATGTTAACTGATTTTTCATGTCAAGAGTTTAAGTGTTAAACGTGTTTCACTGTACTACTTTTTCAAACACCCGGACTATTGTAAGTGATAGGAAATCTTACAAGAGAGAGACCGTAGAATTGCGAATAAATTTTAGTATGAAAATCAAATAAAAACTTAAGTAATTTTTAGGGTTATTACTTAAAACTATGAACTTATGAAACAAACAGAACATTAATTTACTAGCCCTTTAAAATTTCTCGGATTTTAATGTTATTGTAATTATTCTGCAGTTTTTCCTTCGCATGTGTGGCAACAGATTTTTTAACTTACCTAGAGTTGTACTTGCACACTAAACGCTTACCCGAAACAGATGCAGCGGAGCTTTAATGTCTTATACATAGGGTGACTAGATTCCGTAATTTTGATGCAGCTGGTTAATTTCTAAGAGTCAAATAAAAACAGTACTGCAAGACAGTATCTTATTTTAAATTTTTCTCCTGAAGAAATAGTTCATGTTTTCATTGCAACAACATTTAACAGTCATAGTGCGCTTAGTATCTAAATAATTGATTTTCAATATTCAAAGAGTCCTCAAAAATTGAGGACATTTGGTCACCCTACTTAGAAGATGCATGCCCTTAAATTTTAATTCAAGGTTTTTTTAAATCCAGAAATATTCAATATTTTCTTTGCCAAGACAACACGAAAAAACAAACAAAAAAAAAAACTTTTGTAATAGCGTCCCAAATACAGCTAATTAAATTCAAAATATTGTTTTACATTAAAATTCGTAAAAAATCTCCTTACTGATATTTCTTCAAGTTTTGTGTTGTGGAAAGTCTACACGAGGAGCATCTGTCTAACTGGAACTTAAAGGATTTATATTTCTGAATTGTTTAACTTTTAATAGAGGCATAAATATCTATTTTATTATATGACACAAATAAAAAAATCACTTTGACTGATAGATTTCAGGAAGTGTAAATTGAATATTTGTAAATGATACAGAATCTTAAATTTCAATGAATGGCTACTCCCTAGTTAATCGGAAATCTGAGAATTTACTGAACTATTTGATTGAATGATTGTTACGCCAGAATCTTTTAGTATTTCGAATATGTTTTCAAACTTGCGTCATCAAAGTGATGTCGATCTTTCGGTTTAAAAATCGGAGTCATGTTTGATTTTTTTTTCAAACAATATATATTTTTTCTTTTTTCAATTACACAGTTTCGGTGTTAGTGGTACCAAGCCGACGCAAACCATAAACATAATGGTTAAATAGCTAAGCGCTTATATCAGCAGTTAACTGAATTTAAAATCCGATTTCTTCCAAACATTCACAGAAAATTTCTCGCTACATGCTTTATTTCGTTTAAAGTTTAAAAAAAGGTTGAGTGTGATTTCATAACCTGACCAAATTAGCATTCTGACGGCAGATTTGAAGACGCGACAGTTAAAAAATTATTTCTGGAAAATTTTCCATATTTATAGAGTTTCTTTGTGAAAATCTCAAAATTCAGAAAATTATGTTAAACGTTCATAACAAAATGTAATTGGAAGGAACTTGTCTCTACTATTAGATGATATAACGGTGATATAACAGCTATTATTTAAGCTCCTATTACTGAATATTCGTAAAAAATCACCCAAAAATCCATAAAATATTGAATAAAACATTGCAAAGCCGAATTTAAAAAAATTGCTCCGAGGTGCAAAACTTTATGTTTAGAAGTTCCTTTGTACTAAATTTGGTGTACCTACGTTGTCCGTAACACCAAAGACAAACAATAATGCCAAACATTAAAACTTCTTTAATGGTTTTTCCATGTTTACATTTAAAAGATCTATTTAAAAACATTTTTATATTTATTTACATTTCAACTTAAGATATTTGATTTTGCAACTTGTAAAAGCTTGCTATTTCTGAGTGAATGTGAATTGAAAAAATACTTATATTACAATTCACTACCTTTAAAAGAACATAGAATAATGGTTCTTTAACGATACTACGAGTTTAACCAAAGAAATTTTAATTTAACCGCATGAAATTAAATTTCCAACTTAAAAGCAAAAAATTATACCCATACAAATTATTTCACATGCAAAATAATTTAATTTTGATTTTTCATATACACACTTCCTCCTAAAACAATTTAAAAAGACTTTTGTTTGAATACAAATAACTAAAACTGAAATTCACATTTTAAGTTTTACGTATTGAGAGGAATGCTCTATTTTAGTGGCTTTAGTTAACAAAACTCACAATTTACTCTAGGGAAAAATAGAGTGAAGAAAAAAAGTCCTCAATTATCTTAAGTGGTTAGGATCCCGCTCTCACAAAAGATTTTTGCTCCATTACGCAAAAACTGTCTGAATTTAGCTGCATCCCCGAGTTTGAATATTTCATTTTGCGCACTATTTTTTTTCTTTTATTAAGAACATTCTTGTAAAGAGAAATGTAACATTTTTTTCTTTTTCGTACATGTTTTTCAAAATACCTTAAATTGGCCTTAAAGTAAGAGAAAATTTCTGATGCTGATACTCAAATAAGACAACTGAATGAAAAATATTAATAAAGTATTTTTTTGTATAGCAAATTTAGAGAGTAAATTAATAAGCTAATTAGAATTGCGTAAATAACAGACCAGCAAATGAAGCTGAAAAGAGAGTAATAAAATAAATAATTAAACTCTTTTAATAGAAAAATACTTGTTTATGAACGTAACTTTTAAAAAACGAAAGCATCAATTTGTAATTGTTGTGACAGGAAAGGAAATGCAGAAGGATATCATTAAAACGTTGAACATCCGTAAAATTTACTCTATCAACTGTGTTCAACTTTCTGATATTTCACGATAGTCCCAAGAGAGCAATATGCATTGCTTTAATATTTTAAACATTTCAGAAGTCATTGGTAGTCTGTTGAACCTTCGACAATGTCCAGAGACAATTTTCATTGTGGTAAACACGGAAAGACGTAACTTTTAAGCATCATCGTACAACAGGAGGGATAACTGTTTCGAAATGAAAAACTTTCACGGAAACACTTACAAATGCGGCTTTTTTTCACATTTGTAAGTGTTTCCGTGGTTTCACATTGTGAATGTCAATGTGTTTTTGGATTCAAAATAAGACGAATAATATTCACTCTGTTACCAGACATTAAAAAGGAAAAGAAAAAAAAACATAAATTAAAATTAAATATTCATTGTACATACATATTTTTGACAGGTAATTCATAAGCATAAGAAATATAAAATATGACAGTTAGTGAGATAACATTTACCGAAATTTTTTAATGACAAAAATACGTTACAGTAGACATTTAGACTTACACGGATAAAACACAAATAAAACTCATCCTGTTACCAGAATATCCAAATAGCAGATGACAGCTAGTCACGTAAAACCAGTCTGTTTTAATAAATACCAAATCATAGTCGCAATTGTCTTCATCGAATCATCCTGCGTTGTATTTTTCCTCTCGCGGAGTTGAGTCATCGTCTGCCAGCTGCTAACGCAGCGTATTTTGTAATGAGAGGCATCTCAGGTCATCTGCTGGAGGAGGGTTATCCTGTATGATTTGAACATCTTAAAACACTTAAATGAATACACTTAGACCGAAGGCGGTTCCTGGAGATTTAATTTTTCGATTTCCTCAGGTGAAAAACAATCTTCTGGCAGTAATGTTTCTTATTTGCATCAATGAAATTTACATTTTCAGTACATTGAATTTTCGTGCACTCAAAATAAGAATTAATTTCATATTCTATTTTTAATATTACAGTTTCCGTAGTAATAGAATCCATTGTTGCCACTTAAGTAATTATAATCAACAATCTAA
The DNA here is from genome assembly GCA_038373885.1 of Cheiracanthium punctorium. Lineage (NCBI taxonomy): Eukaryota > Metazoa > Arthropoda > Arachnida > Araneae > Cheiracanthiidae > Cheiracanthium > Cheiracanthium punctorium. The sequence continues at coordinate 328,546 of JAWZYV010005184.1, forward strand.
CGAAACTGAGCTAACTTCTACAATTTTTAGAAAATGAAAATGCATGTACATGAAACACACACAACATTAACTTACAGGCGCTCGGAAATATACTCGGAATATTTATGCAGTTCTAGCTATTTTGCATTTTATTTTTTTCGCATATGTGACACCATTTCCATGCTGCCTATTACTTGCTATAATGCTATCAGATCACTTGGAACTGCGCATGCGTGTATGTTTTAACTCTTATCAGAGAAAGAGTACCTTGGTGTCGAAAAAATTGGAACTGATTTGCGAGCTTTAGCCTCCTACGTGATACCTGTGCGTCACGTCTTTAAGATCTGTGCTTAATATGAATGCATAGTATCAAGCAAAGACGCAAAGTATCTGATTATCATTGAATATCGCAAAATACATCTGTAACATTTCCTGAAAGTGGTCCATGCATTATGATAACAGATTTTGGCAACATCAAACACATCATCAAATTTTTCGGATTACATTTGTTAATCAAAATTGAACAAAATCATAATTGTGGTTTCTTTTCTACTAAACCCTAGAAAACTATGTAACTGCATATTAAATTTGATTTTTAAAATTTCAACTTGAGGTATTAAGATTTCTTTAATCAGACATTTTACTAACCTAACTTTTAATTTGCATCTTCTATATAAATACTCATTTGGTTTTTCCCGAAGCTACTGTTTACAATACATATCATGAATAAATCAATACTTTGCATAGTTTATGCTTCTTTTCTTTTCCTTCAATAAACTTAGTATATTTCCTTAGTTCTAAACGTTTTAAGCAGAGGGATGATGAAATGAAGAATGGTATAACAATATTTCAAGTATACTTTAAAGTTAAAAGGTCACAATTTCATTTTATTAATATTTAATCCACAGAGTCACATTTCACTTTTATGTTGCTTTACTCAATTTATAATAGTCATTTCAATATGGAACTGAAACATGGGCATCATCTGTTAATTACCCGTTTTTTAAAATTATTTTTTATAAATAAAGATCTAAGCCTCCTTTTATATTTTAGTAGATTTTCTCTCCAAATAAAATTAATTATATAATTTAATTAAAATAGTAATTAAAAAGTAAACTCAGCAGGATATAAAAATAAAAATACATAGACAATATAAACTTTTAATAAAAGGAACAACTGCAAACATATTTTGAAAAGGAATGCCCGGAGGAACTTGCTTAATTGAACTATCAAAGTTCTGAAAAAGGAATTCATCTCCGAAGCTAACCTTAAGCAAAATAGGAATTTTGAATTTATATATCAATTTAGAAATATTTATATTGTTACTATTGGCTTCAAAAACACTTGGACTTTTTTCTTTACAATTTTGATAACTTGTATAATTAATCTTAAACTAAGCATTTACAGGATATTACAGAATTCATACCACTTTTTAACTACGTGTAAACAAAGTCGATTGGTCAAAACTTTTTTAAACGTCAGATAGGATTTCAAGAAAGCAGATATTTTCAGATTTGAAAAATAGTTTTAGAGCACGCAATGGCAAAGGGCAAACGATTTTTCATTCAATGTAAAATCAAAATCGTCTGATTTACCGTAATATTTGTTTTAATATTGAAGATGGGTAAAAAGGAGCAGCATAAAAATGCAATTGAAGAGTGCATGAAAAATGTGTTGTGGTTGATCAAAATTTTCATTAGTAGTTGGTGAACTTCCGTAATGAACATTTTTCACTCGAATCTCATATATCTTGTTCCAGAAGACCAGTAGAAATTGATAGTGATGAATCTGATTTAATTCTAAATTAAATCAGATTATGGAAAGGTTTATTGAAAATTTTCATCAACCTTGATGTACGCGTTAGACATCTAATATATTAAGTATATCCAAAAGTTACTAAGTTATCCAAATCAAGAGTTGGCAATAATTTACACCAGGCAGTTCTTTAAAGATGAAGGAAAAGAAAATAACTTTGTGGTCAATATGCATGTCTTTTGAAATCAGGAAACTTTTTTAGTTTTAGTAAAGGAAATGACTCGCCAAAAGTTAAATAATCTACCAATATTACTAAAAAAATGTTACTTTCATATTATATTTTAAGAACTTTTCTGCTACAGAATAGAAATGAATGTCTCAGGATATTGCGGGAAGCATATTTGCATATCTATAATTGACAAATTCTCTGATTTTTTTTTCACTCACCCTGAAGAAGTTTCTGCCACACCAAGCACGTTATCCGAGATCTAAACACATCCTCGATGGCAACTAACATAAGATCCCCCAACGCCATCCCCGTCTCAATGTACGTGTTCCCAAGTATACCTGAGAAATGCAAGTACTTAAGAATGAACGACCTAAGAACAAATTGAATTTAGAAGCTTTGCCAGTTTACCCGGCTTTACCACTTCCCTCGATTGGGGAGTCCCATTTTTATGAGATGGCCCTGCTTTTATAGGGGGCATTTTTTTTTCTTCTTTCCTTTGCCGACTGAAGGAGGACTTTCTGGGATTAAATCGTGACGGCCGGGTTTTATGTCCAGGTTGCTGCACTACGCCCAGAAAAATAGCAAAACATCGAGGTAATTAGATGGACTCCAGGCAGTTAAAGAAAGCAGAAAGGGAGAAAAAAGTTTTGTTTCAATTAGGCGAGATAACGACGATTTAGACAGTAAGTGTAAATAAATGCGACGATACTGTGTCTCCCAATTAAAACTGTATTAAAGAGTAGGATAGCAATTTATTTGTTTAATATAGTATAGTTCTGAAAATATTTTTACACATTAAACGATTGTAAACTTGTTTTTTTTTAATAAGATTGTTTTGCAAATATTAAGTATGAACTACACAAATATTTACCTAGGTATAACATATTATACCTACTCAATAACTAATTTCAAATCCATATCTATTCTGGTGAAAACGCTGGTGGAAACCTAAAAATATTTAATAAGAAATTTTACTAACAAATCATGATTGTCTGTTTAGTTCCATTTTCTTTAAATATATTTCGCAGCTGCCTCCGGTTTTATAATATATGTGTGAATATATATATTATCAGCTGTTATAAAATCGCAGCGCAATATGAATAATTTGAAAGCTTTCCAGCGGATGTCTAAGAGAAAGACTGACTGAGAAAATCTACAGATGCCATATACAGATGCCCACAGTTATCTTCAGAGTATTTTACATTCTAGAGGCATAAATAATTTTAATGCAACATCTATTAAAAATACTCGTATAAAACACGTTAAACGTAATAAATTCTCATATGTTTTTAATGATCTACACAGTCGTCCAAGAGTCGTCCTTTCTTCAGGAGCAAAACATACCCAAACGATGGTAGAAAAAAGTATTGTTGCGAAATAATAACTTAATTTGCTCCCCTATTGCATGTGCCGGCGTGAAACTAGTTTTGCAGGCATAATAGCGGACCTCCGATAATGATAACCCTGTAGTCTTGGCGACAAACTTGGCGATCATCTTGGCAACTTGTCGACGGATTTGGTGACCTTGGCGACAAATGGTGGCTTCTAGAAAATTCATGTCTCGAGACCATATTTCAATTTGATAAGATTCTTCCAGAAATTTCTCGGCGATTCTGGTGACGTCATCATCTCTATAAAAGCGCTAGGATCTCTCTCCGGGGAGTTCAGTTGGATGATAGACTTTGAAGTGCACGGTTGATTCTGTGAAATGAATAGCGTTATTGTTGTGCTTACTTGTGAATTTAATTAGCGTATGCTAAAGTTTCTTGTATTATTTTGAGCTATTGAGCTGCGAGCCGTAAAATAAAGTGTTATTTTTGTTTACTGTGCTGTTTGAACTGCTTTGAAATACACCCACTTGGCGATTTTCGTAACATTGGTGTCAGGAAGTGGTGTCAGGATCTGTTCGAATGCCATTAACCAGAGCAGCCATGGAAGATAAATTAGAAAAACTGTTTGCTATGATGTTAGATATGAAAGAAGATATGTCACATATGTCTTTGGGACAAGAGAGTCTGAAAGAAAATATGTCACAGATGTCTTTGGGACAAGAGAGTCTGAAAAAAAATTTGTCACAGATGTCTTTGGGACAAGAGAGTCTGAAAGAAAAGATGTTCGGACAGGAGAGTCTGGAAGAGAAGATCTGTTCGGGACTAGAGAGTCTACAAGAGAAAATGCGTTCAGGACAAGAAGAAATGAAGACTCAAATACAATCTGTTCATGAAAGAGTCGAGGGAGTACGAAGCGAAGTGCAAGGTCAGATCAGAGACGTACAAGAAAAAATCAGCGACGTACAAGAAAAAATCGAAGGAGTACGAAGCAATGTGCAAGGACAAATCAGCGATGTGAAGAACAAATCGGCGATGTCAAAGGACAAATCAACGATTTTGAAAAGAGACTTTCTGATCTTGAGAGGAAGCCAAGCAATATTTTGGCAAGTGGAGAAATTATTAATTCTAGACCGACTGTAGAGCATTTAACATTTGATGGCCAAACATCTTGGACTGTTTTTAAGACTCAGTTTGACGTCGTGAGCTCTACAAATGAATGGACGGATAGCTTCAAGGCCAGTCAGCTTGTGGCCTCTCTGCAAGGATCAGCTGCGGGGATTCTCCTAGGAATACCGAATGACAAGTTGAACGACCTACCGACCGTCGAAAAGGCTCTCGAATCTCGATTTGGTAATAGCCATCTTACCCAGTTTTATAGGACTGAATTGAAAGCAAGGCGACAAAGGCATGGAGAAAGCTTACAGGTATTAGCCGCCGATGTTGAGCGATTGATGAGCCTAGCTTACGCGGAATGTTCCCTAGATGTTCAAGAAAGTTTAGCAGCCCAGTACTTCGTTGACGCTATCAGGGACGAAGATATACAACATTCCACGAGACTGGTAGACCCGAAAGATTTGAAGGCAGCTCTGGCGTATAGCATGAAATATGAAGCTGCGAGAACCGTTTCGAAAACACTCAGGCATGTAAGGTCTGTGGATATAGAGGGAAACGCCGCCAAGGAAAATGATGATAAACTGGATTCTGTACTGAAGGCACTCCAGGAATTATTGGATAGTCTCGCTGTTGGGAAAAGGGGCTCTCCCCGAAGAAATCCGAACGCGACCTTTTGGAGATGTCACAAAAGGGGACACGTGCAAAGAGAATGCGACGTGACTTCTCCCCAAACAGGAAAACTAGGTCTTAGGCGTCTTGCGGGGCGGAGGCTGCCTTTTCTGAATAAAGCTTCTGAAGAGAAATTGGAAGTTTTCGAAAAAGAGAGGAGAAACTGGACTTTATGTTGAAGGAACTATTTGTGGTATCCCTTGCTTGATGCTAGTGGATACGGGTGCGAATGTCACTCTTCTAAAATCGGACTTCGCCATGAAACTGAAGGAACAATTGCTCTACACGTCTCCAAACGTCTCTATTAAGACCGCTACCGGTGAAAAGACAGAGATACAAGGAAAACTGGATGTATCCATCGAATGTGGATCCAAGAAATTCCGGCACAGGGTCTACGTGGCTAACATCACTGACCCTTGTATCCTTGGACTGGATTTCCTTCAAAAATTTAACTTTACCGTAGACTTAGAGAAGAACGAGATACGGACAAGAGGGGAGGAAATTCCCTTGTTTTCAGGAAGCGAGCAGTGTTCAAAATCATGTTCTATATTCGCGAAAGAGAAGACGACTATACCAGCGAGATCTGAATTTCTTATCCAAGGAGTTCCTGAAGCCTCTGGACATTTCTGGTATGTCGTAACGAACTTTCCTAGCCAGTTCTCCTTAAAAGGGGCCTTGGTAAACACCGTCTCTAAGGTCTTGCAGGCACAATAGCGGTCCTCCGATAATGGTAACCCTGTAGTCTTGGCGACAAACTTGGTGATCATCTTGGCGACGAATTTGTTGACCTTGGCGACAAATGGTGGCTTCTAGAAAATTCATGTCTGGAGACCATATTTCAATTTGATAAGATTCTTCCAGAAATTTCTCGGCGATTCTGGTGACGTCATCATCTCTATAAAAGCGCTAGGATCTCTCTCCGGGGAGTTCAGTTGGATGATAGACTTTGCAGCGCACGGTTGATTCTGTGAAATGAATAGCGTTATTGTTGTGCTTATTTGTGATTTCAGTTAGCGTATGCTAAAGTTTCTTGTATTATTTTGAGCTATTGAGCTGCGGGCCGTAAAATAAAGTGTTATTTTTGTTCACTGTGCTGTTTGAACTGCTTTGAAATACACCCACTTGGCAATTTTCGTAACAGTATGAAGCCTAACCAAAAGAACTGGAAGAAACACATTGTTGTCATTCCAATTCTACTACAGTACTAGAAATTTCAGCCTTTTGTTGCTTCTCAATTTTATTTCATTCACTCATGAATTAAAAACTGAACACATATATCTCTAGAACAACAAAATGTCGTGGTATTATCTGACATCAGCGGGCACCGAGTCTGTCAGCAGTGCGATTCGATCTGCGAAGAGTGTTTATACTTGAAACGAAATCTGAAATAATTTCCAAAGTTCTTTCACAAAATATTTAGCGTTAAATGGGAGACTTACCAATCAGAAGATGAGAAAATATAAACATGTAACAAATAGAAAATTGACACTGGCTGGTGCTTTCGGATTTTTAATGTCATTGTGTAGCAATGGATTTTTTAAATTTCCGTTTTTCCTCACATGCGAACTGTGCAATATCTCCCTCGCAGTCGCAACCAGGTTTGATATTATTTGTTGAATCAGTGACACTTTGAAAGCTATAATAACTTCGTAAATGATTCATGTACTTAATTTTAATCTTTACTCTTCATGTGTACTTTCCTTACCTCCCAGTGGATTGTTGAATATTTTGTCATTGTATCATTTGGAGTAAACGAATTTTATTATTTTACTTTTTTTGTATATATATGTATAATGATAATATTGGATTGTAACACTTGAGAATATTTGAAGAACATCCTGCTGCTATTTTCTGATTGTTATCGTATTGTAGGAGATTCTATTAAGCTTTAGCAGCTTTGTAGGTATGGAATAAAGTAATAACTATGAAAGCCTAATTTAATAAAATACATATTCAAGACCGAGACAATGCACTTATAAATAAGATCAAATTTATACAGAAAGAAATTTTGACTTATTCAAGTATTCAAAAGACACTTATTACGGTTAAATATATCAATGTTTAGTATCTGAATGTTGTTTCTTAAATGTAAATTAAAATCTGTCCTTTTTCTGTCTAGAAAGTGAAAACAAACAAATGTTTCACAAAAGTGACATGAAAAGAAACAATGCGAATTTATATATGTTGAATAAAACATTTGTCATAATTGTGAATCTGAAAAGTAATCAATATAAAAAATTCAGATTAAAAATTGTTTCAATGCTTCATCATATTTCTTCGCATTTTTTTCAGGATGCAACTGAACTCTCTAATTCTTAAAAAAAAAAAAAAAAAAAAGGTGAAAATGGCAAATGCAAGTTTGGAATTCGACTCCAGTATTAATTCTAAATTAAATCAGATCATCATATATGCTGTTATTTTTGGAGAAATTCTATCTGCAAAAAGGAAAACTCCATGCCCCTAAGGAGTAACCTATTCGGATGCAAATCCTTTGCATAATTCAAAAGCTATTACCAGAAAACCCGTTTGATTGTAAAACATCTTTGCTAGGCCTGGCGTGGTGAAATATAAATGAAGCAGAAGGGAAGAAATGCTTAATGCAAATGTGTATACGTGTTTTGTTTGTTTTAGGCATTTATTATCTTTGTGTCTGAGAAAATGGCTGCAAGATATGTGTTTATGAAATCGATTGTCATCTACATCAGCTGGACTACATGGCCGCTTTGAAAGCTGGAGCAATCAATGATGAGTTGATTAATATTTTTTTCTAGAAGTCTTTTTTGTCAGGTCAAAAGTCAGAGAAGGGTATCTAGAAATGTAAATACATGCAGTTTTGTTCAGAAGCTTGGTATGGCAGAGAAAGTGAGCTCTTCAAATATTCTTCTGAATAATTAAGTAGTGAATATTGAGCTTAATTATGTTAATATAAGCTATAGTTAAGGACCAAACTCTGTGAAAAAATAAGAAACTAAGTAAAGGCTTATGATGACTTGGTAAATCAACTATAAAATTGCTTGACAGTTTATACATTTAAGGCATTAGTAAAATATTTTGTTGCACTCAATTAAAGTGTTTTTCAAAATTGTTGTCAGTGAGAGTACTTTAAATCACTATTTGTCACAAAAATTCTTTCTTTTCATATCAATAAATTCTAATTATCAGTTACGATTTCTTTTATGACTGTGCGTAAATTATGCATTTTCTTAAATCAGATTTAAAAATCGATGCAATTTAAGATAACAGACTCTATTTAGTTATCCCTAATCTGTCAGAACTACTATGCGATAGAATTTGTAAAATTCGCGAATTACTTGCACAAAGTATAATGTAGAAATATATCTTTCTGAAAATCTATGCAGTAATCCGCAGTTGTAAATCAAATTTCATATTATAATCTGAAATTGCTCGGGCTTTGGATACAAACATAAAGTGTAATTTGTGATACTCTTAGGTTGTTACTTCATATATTCATAAAAGGATTATGTAATTCTGGTATTAAAAAGGCAATCTCGGCTTGAAAAAAATTATTATTAGAAAATTTTCACACAGTGAAAGTAAATATCAATGATTAATATTTTTTCTCTGCCGCTTCTCATTTTCATATTATAAATTATTTATTTCAAACTAAAATTTAATGATAAAACATAAACTATCTACACAAGAGCATTGTTTAAAAAATGTTTAGTTTAGTTCTTTACTCACATAATAATTTCTTCATTTATAAGAATAATTAAAAATTGGTATTGTTTTTAGAAATACGTTTTGTTTAATTTTATATAATCCACAAAGTATACCTTTGTTTGCAGTATCCCATTTTAAAAATACTGTTTTCGGAACTCAAGTAGTAACATACCTAATTCAATTATCAGTAGTTTACTTCACTAAACAATTCAAAATATTGAAATTAATCTTATTTTAGAGAATAAATTACGCATTTTCAAAGTCAGCTGTTAGTCACAAGGGAAATTTCCTGCGAGAAATCGGGGAAAAAAAAGAATTTTTCTGCACTTGTTTGAAAGGAAATCCCCAGATCATGCCACAAACGAAGAATCATGCAACAGTTTAATTACATTAGAGCTTTATTCTCCGCCCTTGGGAAGTTCATTAGATAAATTTTTATTATCTTCTCATTTATTTGTGACATGTACCGAATATTTTCAATATATTTAAAAAAGGCATTCGTAGTTCTCTTTTCTTCGTCGTTGCTTTAAAAATACTGATCCCGCTTTTGGGTATTACGCTAAAATATTTTGCATATCAAAAGTAACATAAATTGAATTATAATATTAGCTTTTACTAGAATGCATAAGAAATATCATTTTAAAATATTAAAGTTAATATAATTTACAATGCTAATGCTTCTTGTCTCATACATTTTCTGAAATGCATTATACTAGATGCTCTTAAAGCTTTGAATGTTTCTTTTATTGAAAATTTCGTTGAAGATGGAATTCATACTTATTCTTTTATATCTGATTCAAAGTCAATAAAATATACAATTAATTTGGGCTCTTGTTACAAAGTTCGGACTATCACAAACTTTATCCTCTCTCTGTGATATTCTATGAATGTAATTAGTCTCATAATATATCAAATTTTTTTTTTTCTGAAACTCACATTTAATAATAAACATAACAGTCAGACTTCAATTATTTGAATGAAATTACAAAGTATAAATGTTTATTTCTAATTCAAGGTATCAAACAACTTACCTATTAAAATGATTTTTAAAATCCAAAGTACTTGAAAAAAACATGTAAAATGAATTTTTACGTTATTTACATGTTCTTTGTCATATTTCTTTTACCTAAATGAATCTCTTTTATACATGATCAATTGTCTTTCGCAGAGTTCGTTGCGAGTAAGATTTGCAGTAGTCTAATTTTCAGGGAGTCATCGTGAATTGTAACTACCATTGCAATATGTTTGCTTGAGAGAGCGATGTTATTTTTCTTATTTTGATTATGATTTTCTACTCTTTCCATTTTAGTTGGAGATTTTAATTACGTCTTCGCTATTTTATTAAACAGCATTGAAATATCAAGACAATATGGATTATTGTTGAGATGTTATATACGATTTCAAATCTTTAGTTAATTAATTAAAAAAGTTAAGCATTGTAATTTGTTGACGAACTCTGTTCATAGGTACTTGGTACTTTCATTATTTAAGTATGAGAATTTTGAAGTCAGCATTTTACTTTCGACAAGTGCACTATTTGTAACCATATACATGTACTATATATTTAAAATGCATAAGTATTAGGAATTATTTTGTTTTGCTGGCATGTCACTAAAATACCGAGTGCTTCAGGCTATTTCCCTCTCGTAAGCCACCAGAATTTCCAATGTCGTAAATGAACAACAATAGCTTATTGAGTGATTTATTAAGGTCTGGCACCAGGTTTCAGAAATCTCCCAATTTACTAAAAAGTACACCGAATTAACGCCATATTGAATCAAACCTGCATTATATAGAAAAGGAATTCGACTAAATACTAAAATTATCATATAACACAGAAATGTTAAAAAAAGTCTCTAAGTCGCTAAATAATTAAAAGAAAACAAATTATTATGTCATTGCACATTCTTTTTCGTAATTTACTCTACTCGTTGTTTGAAACTGAAACATAAACAATATTTTCTAAATGTAAGAGCTATCGTGTGAAAGAAGTGCTATTTAATTAAAGAAAGCTCAATGCATTAGCTCAGCTTAAAAAGTTGTACTAAACAATGCGTTATTGCAACATCACGTCACGAACAGTGTAAAATCGTACAATTTTTAATGCCACGTAAATAATGAATACTTGCAGAACTGCTACGGAAAATGAATATGTAAGAAAAAAAGTAGTTTGCTGCACATGTTAAAAATTCATAGGAATATTCAATATATTTGAATGTTTATACTTTTCGACATATACATGGCAAAGAAATTGGTAATCTGATTTTTGTTTTTAATTTACTTAAAATTAATTGAACAGAGGTCCGATGAACACACAGAAAAAATTAAAATCATGCAAGTGATTAAATGAAAAACAACTTTCCTTACATGCTAATATCAAGTGAAAAAAAAAAATCCTCTGCAAGGCCATGTCAATTTGCATCAACGTTGATTTTGTGGTATAAATAGCTAAAAATGTATATTATATAATAAATGTAATAAATGTATTCGGCCTCTTATAAATTGTAGATATGTATGCCTTAAGAAGGAAAACATAATATTCAAATAGCATAAAATTCACAACTTAATCTAATTAAAGAAAATTATTAAAATGACGGGGGTAAATAAGTAAAAAAAAGCTTTCAATTATAAGGTAAGGTCGGAGTTTTCTGGTTCTAATTGACAATCTGCTTCTTCTCTAAAAATATTCTGTGTAGCTATGCATATGCATTTTTATATATTCAAAGCTAAGTTTTTGCAGACATATGCATTTTTATTAAGTACTTATTTTTAAAATAATACACAATTGTTACGCATGATGTGCACATAAGTGTAAATATACATTTTGCTTCTTTTAATAGAGAAAAATTAAACAATCGATATTTGGAGGAAAAAAAAAAACTTTTAAGGACAATTCAGCGGCTAAAATATATCTCACGAATGAAGTGTAAGAAAACAGACAATAAACTTTTTATTATTGAAACTATATATCCTCAACATTTTATCATTACAATTATTTGCATGCTTTAAATATGTTTTCGAGAACCAGTGACGAGTGTTTTGCATAGTTGTTTTAGCCATTTAGCTTGAGTTTAAATTCGCACCTCATGATGTGGCATGAATTTATACAAAATTTAATTAGATTTATTAGAGCCGACATTACGAGCGTGTGATGTAATAAGATTAGTTTAAATCATACTATATGCATAAATACACAGATTCCTTACACACTTATAACATTTTGATTTTAAATTGTTATTTAAGAATATAAATCTTAAATTCTTTATTTTTCCTTTTTTATCAGAATATATTTTCTTTAAAATTTCGCTGTATTTCCTTTCTAACAAGAGAATTAAAGAAAAAGAGCATTGCATAAGCTCGAAAAACATTTTTACTAAATTTTTAAAATGTTCTAAAGCCAAACTAAGCTACATAAAACACACATAGGAATTAAAATATTTTTGTGTTCTAACTCATCAAAATTCCTTCGAGGAAAACGAAAATAATTTAATTGGAATTTATGCGTGAAAATGACGTCAAGTTGGAGTAAAAAAAAAGGCGTCAGTGTCATTTAAAAGAAGGATGATTCACCGTTTGAGCAACAGTAAAAATACTCCGAACTGGAAAATAACATTACCGAAGTGGCTTATTAATTTACATAAAGCAAAATTAAAAAGAACAAAGAAAGTGCATTAGCTTGTATAATCTCAATTTTATGGGATGCCAAAGGATGAAACAATGCATTACATACGTAAATGAAAATTTATTAGTACGAGAAAACCGTTATTATTTTCGTTATTATTCAGGACGATGACTTTAAGGCTTATATTTCTTTGGTAGTTTTATTTGCTCCATGCCTGTCCTGTTTGAAATTTAAAGCCCTTAGTTCCAAACGTGTCTTAGCTTGCTTATAATTATTTTTTAAACCATTTGCATCACTTCACTGTAATTTTTTTTTTCTCATGCACATCACCAAATGGCAACTACATTTCTACATTATATCACTTTTTGGATATGATTCTCGCGTTTTTAATATTTCTGTACTTACTAAGTGATAAAAAAAATAAAATCCAATGAGTTGGTACATAAATATGACTTCAGTGAGCTTATAGAAGGAACAAACTGCTTTGTGCGGTAAATGATGAAATGGAGTATGAGTAATTATCCATCATATCATCATATGTTTTTGCACCCCGGAGCTCATGATCTAGAAAGAGTGGGTGGGGCATCGCAGGCATTGACCCATATGGGTTGTTGTGCTGCCATTTTTTTTCATTTTTAATCACACAAATTACACACCTTTCTTACGAAATAAATAAATATCCTCTTTCCACATAGTAAAAAGTTTCTTGTGAAGCTATGTTACAGTATTAAAGTACTTAGATAGTTGATAGCATCAAGAACCGAGAAATGATAACACTTTTCTTTGTTTCCTAGTGCTTGCAAACTTAAATTTACCTTTTCCTTTGGATTTTAATTGCATTTTTTTGCTTCTTTGGTGTTATATGTTCAGTTATGAAAATTAAGGGCGATATTCAAGTGAAACACAATTCGAACGTTTTCCGCGTCGAACATCTGAAACTTCGAAATATATCGATGTTTCTTATTCAACTGATACGAAACAATCGTGTTTTGATCACGTGACAGCGCGATAGGTTTGTTCATTGGTAGTATTCTGGGGACTGAACTGGGAACTGAAAAACGTTCGATTCGAACTCGATTGCACGCGTTTCACTTGAATCTCCGCCCTAAGAATGAATTGATTCTGAAAAGAAATAAGAGATATAATACATCTGTCTTCTTATGTCTATGTATTATATCTCATGGATAGTAACACCGAATCAGCTAAACTATGTTAAGGCATTATCACAGTCGAAACAGGTTATATCGAGCCTACTACATAACGAACTCACGGATATAACGAACTAAAATTTTGGGCCAGCCGTTTTCTTACTGTATACCTTTCACGGTTCGAATACAGCGAACCGTTTTTGTCTTTTCTCGAATATTTTTCGTCTATTTTATACTATCACAAACTTAATTTTCATCCGAAAACTATACTTCTTTTTATCAAAATCGGATCCCGGAATCCGCTGATTATCCTTGAAAGTTCAGAAAATATTTTTTAAAATGAGCTTTGTTTGATCATCCTATATACATTTAAATATTTCAACATTTTTTTAAAAACTGCCAGAAAATCTGGATGTTTTTTCAAATTTGTAATACAATTGTTAATTTATTTCTCAATATAGTGTTTTAGAAACTTGGTAATCTTACAGAATGGACATTTCGCTTGAAATTGAGAATAATTGAAAAATAATTAGAGTTTTTCCACAAATTTTTAAACTCAATTTGAAAAATACCCCCATAGTTCGTTTTCCCTGGTCTGTATCAACAAGAAGGTGTAATGTGCCACTCGAATCATTTCTATAATCGATTACTACTATTTGAATAGAATAAATAATCGATTAATCGAATATTGAATATTTGCTATTTTTAATTTTCGAATAGTATTCATGATTTCACTATTGGAATACTATTCACGATTTCGAATGCCTTATGCTAGTCGAATGGTATGTGCTGAGAGATCTAATGGATTTTTAAAAACAGTTTGGCTTCAATGAATTGACGATTGAACTTTTTATAATTTAATGGGTTCGAATGATCATTATGGAATCCGTCGGTAAATGTGGATGTAGAATTTCTGATTAAAAACCCAGGTCTCCGGCATAGGAAAAAAATCGTGAATCCAATTCGAGTTGTATTAGCGGTTTCACTATTTGAATAGTAATCGCGATTTCTGTTCAAATAGTATTGGTAATTTATTTTCGAAAAGTATCGCGATTTTACTATTCGAATAGTATATACTGTTTATTCGAATACTATTCGGCGTTTTTCTATTCGAGTAGTAATCGCGATTTCACTATTCGAATACTATTCGGGGTTTTACTATTTGAGTAGTAATCACGATTTTATTATTTTTTCGAATCCCATGTGCTATTCGAATACTAAAAGCTGAGCGTTCGATTGGATTTGTCAATATCGATTATTTCGAATGCAATTCATAATCGATTATTTCGAATAGTTTCATTCATTTATGCCCCTCACTAAGTAAGCGTCTTCATTTTATCTGCTGTTGGTTGGGGAGGCTGGAGGTGAAAGGACGCGATCTTTGAAACATTATGAGTTGAAGGTGGAGGGGACTAACCGATTCAGAAAGTTCTTGCACACACACGGGATTTTTAAGCGATACGCATAGACAACCCGCTTTCCTTATATGTGAGAGCTAGAAGCATCATACCACAGGACATGTACACCTTATTTTATGTATTAGCGATTGTGAAATTAAGCCTCATTCTCCTGTGAAGAACGGGATGTGCTGATTAGATGACTATCAGACATCAGCAGACAACGTTTTTAGGCAAATTATGTCCTAACAGGTAATGTACCTGTGCTACACCGTGCTGTGCAGCTAGTTTATGCATATACATACGCATACAAAGAGAGGAACAGATGCAGTATACAAACAATTGGTGTTCGAGATAGTTGCTGTTGTATAAAATAGGCTATAAGAAGTAATGCTTTTGGATTTTCATCCACTTTTTAGTGAAATGTGTTTTCTAAGAAGTTGATAGATGCTTATAAAATCTTAGAGATACTAAATAAAAAATAACCTTAAGATACCAAGTTAAAAAAAAATCTTGAAAAATTTTGTCAAGAACATATTTACTTTAGAAATTAAAAAAAGTAGCATTATATTTAAAAGGATTTTAAGTCTAATTATTACAAGCAAGATTTCTAAGAAAGTAAAACCTGAGCTGTTGTGTAAACTCCGACCTGTTTTCTTCTTCGAGCTTTAGAAGTCGTTTACAACATTTTTGAAATATCAAATGACATGAATTTTTAAAGTTTTATTTTTAAAACGATTGGAGAAACTTTAAAATGCTTTTGCTAAACATAAATTAACGGCTCTAGAGGTTCATGTACAGGGGAAGGGAGCACCTGAGAAATATTTATCTCAAATAAAATTTAACTGAAGGTTTTGGCTTCTACTTATAACCTTTGATTTCATTAATATTGGTGAGATAAGTTATATTTATCTTTGGAATGCTAAACTCCATGTGATGGAGCACTATTAAACATTCTTTAGTGATGTTCTAATACTGATACAGAGTATCGATAAGAAAATACTCTTGCTTTAAAGATTTTACTGTTTCAAAAATAAGATTTATATCGATAGTTTTGTTGCATATAAATTTTTTTAAATAGTAGTTCTAGAGCTTTCAGTCAAATTCAACTTAATCTATTTTTATTATTGTATATTTTGTCTGTGTTACAGTTTTTGATAGAAGCTCTTCACACTAGTTTCATTTTTTAACTTAATGAAAATGTTCCTCTACATGAGACAGGCTTGAGCATAAATATCTTTTTAAAATTTAAACGTTAAATTTATTTTATTTTTAAAATTTTTGGTCTTATAGATGAGAAAATATGTTATTTTTCTGAAATAACATATAAGTCATAATAAATATATTTGAAATAAAAAATAATCAGATTTAAACAATTTTGAGCAAAACATTTCTATAATAATGAAATATGAAAAGGAAAATCTAATTAGCCACAGCATTAACTAGTGGACTAAGCAGTAAATTAAAATCTAAAGTAAGTAAGACATTTTTAAAAAGCGTTGTAGTTTTAATGTAATACTATGAATAAACCCTAACTACACAATTATGCCATAACATCAGTTAAATAACGTGCCTCTGATATAAATTTATCACCAGACCGATAGAACGAATTTAATGCAATTATCACGCCAAGTAATGCACCCTAACTGCAATTTCCATGTTTCAGTTTACGAGTAAGCTCGTGTGAACTCTTAAATTCTCGTCCCTTCCCGGCAAATCCCGACATAAAGCAGGTGACTCTAATCAGGTTGAGTGCAGTGAGCTATTACATGCATCATCTTGTTGCCTCCTTAGACCATGTTCTGTCAGATGCGCTAAGCTCCTCGTTTTAATGCACCTACACATTCTTCAGCGAAAAAATTGTTCATGTTTTCGCTTATTTACAGGGCAATTTATATATTATTCACTATCCTGTTGCTCTTTTCTTTTTCGTGATTCTGTTAATTCTTTTCTTTTTTTTCGGGGGGGGGGATTGTTATTTGTTTAAAGTCTTCAGCTCAGTTCATCTGTTTTATTATCAATAAACTGAAGGTTTAGAAAATTTATGCAAATAAGGATTTTTAAGATTTTTTTTCTGACTTTAAGAGGTAATTTTCCTATAATTCTTTAAATAGTGCATGAAAATATTTTTTACGAACTATTTTAATTATCACCTACTACACGTATAGAAAATGCACGATTAAAAAATAATCTAATTTATATTAAATTAAAATTATAATAGTTGTTTAGTTAAAACAGCCAAGGATTTTTTTTTTTTTTTTTGTGAATCACTATCTATTGTGTTCAAGAATCAAAAATAATTTCTTAACTTTGCAAAAATGAATAGGTTTAACATGCTTGAAATAAAAATAAAATTTTAACTAAGCACTCAAAGGTGAATTGCATTCTTTAAAATATAAAACAATCATTTATATTTCCTTAAGTTATGAGAAAATTTATAGAAATCATGAGAAAGCAGAAATAGTATAGAGTGTGCACAACAGAATTTGTATGTTTATTAAATCAGTTTATTTATGTTCTTTTATCAGAAAGATAAAGAAAAAGTAGAAGACAAATGTAATTTGCTTTCTTCTTTCTCACTTTTACTAATTTAATTTTTGTAACCTTTAATTATAGAAGGAAAAATTTGTTTCTAAAATATTATATCCTTCAGAACAATACCCCTGCACTTCCAATGATTCTGGTTTTTGTGGGACACTTACGAACATTCTTTTGATCTCCCATCGTCTAATTCATAGCATATTTCTCATATTTTCGTGTAATTTTTAAGGTGAAAAAGTTTACTGAAATTTCAGAAGGAAAGGAATTAAACATAGCCATGATATACTCGTACAAACTACACTACTTCAAAATATTGATACCCACTAACATTACTTGCAATTGACAACTTATACAACTTATATATAAACAACTCTGTCTTTACCGCTATAAACATAGTAAAACGTTTCTGGCACTTATTTTCAATTATTCACAGAAATTACTTCGTTTTCCGGGACTTCTACAGCCAGGGAAGAGGTGGCTTCATGAACAAGAGCTTGAAACATTCTGCAGGTGTCCCTAATCAGATTGAGTGCACTTCACCATTAAATATACCCCATGTAATCCCCCATCTTCCACTCAGAAGCTGGAACATGCTTTTATTCGCACGTGCCTGCTTCTAACATCTTGCAGTTTTAATGCCCTTTCTTTTCCAGAAAATTCCAGCCCATTCTTCTTCCATTTTGTACACAGTTTAGCCTCACACCTACTTTTCCTGGAATTCTAGCTGCGATATTCTACCAGAGAAAAAGTTGTTTTTGTTCTTTCGTTTCGCAGACTTTACAGCTTACTTTTCTAACAAAGCTTTCGTAAAAGAGAACGATAATAAAGCTGCAGAGTGCTAGTATTAATTTATTTTTACCGTTTATTTCTGTTGAAACTATTCAAGTCCTGCCTCATATTATGTTGCTTATAATGTACAGGGTGACAATTGTTAAGCTGTATATATAAAAAAATTTTAAAAACCTGCCAGGCTAAAAATTTTAATTCATATTTTCAAAGTAACTACGGATATTTCGGATGCAGTTTATCGCATGTTCGATATGCTTGTCACCAGTGGCTATGAGGTGGCGCAGACGAATAGAAAAATTCTGCCCGAATCGCTGAAGGGATCAGAAAATTCTCTTCCATTTTCAGGAATCATTTTTGAATCAAATTTTGGCTGTCGTAACATTTGGACTAGTTGTCTTAGGCTTTTACTCGGTCTCAAATTTTCTTTTATTTTCAACAGGATTGTTATTGCTAGAACAGTAGGCCTTGACGACCGATATATGCTCAGAAAAGCTCCATTTCGGCATTTTAACTTGAAGAATGAAAAATGCCAACACCAACAACTACAAAAACAACGCACACACACACACGTGCACAAAAATGTCCTACATTACACGGACAAGTTTTGGGTAAATCTTTCCAACAATTAAAAAGTCATTATTATTATTTTTTTTCATAAAGCTAAATAATTCTCACCCTGTATTTGCGCTTACTGATTTAATAAAATAATTTTGACGTAAAAATGTGCTAAAAAATTCCGAATTAAAATGTTAATAATAAATATATTTGAAGATGATTTCTGGAGCGTTCAAGAGCAAGATAGCATTATTGTTTCATTTATACTACATTTATACTTTTTTATTACAAAATTTTCTTACGTCTTAGATCTTTTTTTCAGTGTTAAATGAACTTCGAAATAGATTGCATTCTCCTTAAATGCTAGCTAAAATAATATTTTTACTTTTTAATGAATTATTGTATGGTCATTTATTAGCATATTGTTTGAAGATATCCTTATTTTTTAAAACGAGGTTCTTTAAAATATAATTTCTGAAAGAAAACATATTTTAAATGACATTGCATTTTTGACAAAAGTGTAGCCTTTGAAAGTAAAAATGAGCTCAATCCAATTACTTAGTAACTTCCACTAAGACCTCGGTGAAAAATTGATACTTAAAGCTACTAGTAAATAGGATTTAGCTCATAAATATATTAACAATGATTATCTTTTTTCCCTAACCTGTGGCCAAATGCCCATAATTTGCATGTGAAGAGGTTTTCAATACTTAAACGCGATTTTACTGAGCATCAAAATTCTAAATTTTCTTAATGGAGTTTTATTTTTATTTAAAGGGGCTGCCTGGCTGGCTGCAGGATAGGGAAAATGATGTCAGTTTCCTGATGTCTCCATGTCCGTATCCTGGTGCTTCCTGATGTGAAATTGGTGCTGTCTAACAAATTCTGAAGCCTGAACATTCTGCATGTGGAAGAGTATTGTATATTTTAGTTTTTTGAAAAACAGATGTGAATTTTCAAGATGCAGGACTATTTTGAAGTTTTTACCGTTCCCCGTCGAATTGAGTTACTTTAAAAAAATTAAAATTAGAAATTCCGTTTAATTTAAAACAACGAAAGTCAAGCAACAAAACCATAATAAAAAATGAAACGAGTAAAAAAAAGCAACGGAAAAATCCCTTTGCATTCATGAATTAGAAATTGCGGTTAACAAAATTTATGAGGAATAAGTAGATAATGCGTTTTATTTGAGAAGACAATAGTTCATAATAAGTGCAAGATAGATTAGTGAGTTAAAAACGCTTAACAATGCCTGTTTTAATAGCATGTTACACAGTTTGCGAATCATTTCAATAAACAGGAAACTTTATGCCATGCATAGGAGCTAATTATGTTTACGCACTTTTCCGCGAAATTAAATTAATTCCGTGGAAAGTGTTTTTAATAGTTATAATAATTAAGAAGCTTATGACACTTAGACGACCCAGGAACAGACTATCAGAAGTATGAAACATTTTAAAAAGAATAAAAGATGAATGATAGAACAGTAAAATTCCTTGAAAAATATAAGTTTTACAACGTATGTATATTTTGAATTAACTATAGATACTGAAAGTACATACCAGGAATAACCATGACCGTGATACCAGTAATTAACGTGGACGCCTCTCAGGTGTGGCGTCGCCTGAATGATAAGTTAGAACAGCCTGAAAGTCAAAGGAAAATGGTTTTAGTCATCGTCTGTGTTGCATTACTACTGGACAATATGTTGTACATGGTAATAGTGCCAATTATTCCCGATTATCTTCGATATATCGGGGCATGGCATACCCACACAGAAAAAGGAGGTATGGTTTGGGACAACAGTTCAGCCCTTCCTGGTATGAACGGGTCTTTCTGGAAGAGAGCAAAAGACAGAATTGTTTATGAAGGAGAAGATAAAGCAGTAGGATTTCTTTTTGCCTCTAAAGCAATCGTTCAATTATTTATTAATCCATTTTCTGGTGCAATAATAGATAGAATAGGATATGACACTCCCATGATGATAGGATTAACCATCATGTTCGTTTCCACAGCAATGTTTGCTTGTGGTCAAAGTTATAGTGTATTATTTTTTGCGAGAAGTCTTCAAGGTGTTGGATCAGCTTTTGCCGATACTGGAGGACTGGCAATGATTGCTGACCGATTTACCGAAGATGAGGCTCGAAGTAAAGCTATTGGTATTGCACAAGCTTTTATTTCCTTTGGAAGTCTAGTTGCACCACCATTCGGCGCTCTATTATACGAATTCGCAGGGAAAGAAGTTCCCTTCATAGTTTTAAGTATGGTTTCCTTGATGGATGGCTTTGCGCTGCTTTTCGTAATGAAGCCAGTCAAAGATGCAATGAAAGAGCAAGGAATAGAAAGACCTGAAGGAACACCCATTTGGAAATTATTTGTTGATAAATACATAGCCGTCGCGGCAGGTTGTTTGGTAATGGCAAATGTTTCTCTAGCTTTCCTAGAGCCCACGATTACATTATGGATGGAAAACACCATGGATAACGTTGATGAATGGCAAATGGGAATGATTTGGCTTCCAGCATTTTTCCCACATGTACTGGGTGTATACACGACAGTAAAATTATCCAAGAAATATCCTAAATATCAGTGGTTGATTGCTGGCACAGGATTGGCTCTGGAAGGTTTCAGTAGTTTATTTGTTCCTTTCACTACAAATTTTTGGCTACTTATGTTACCACTATCAGGAATATGCTTTGGAATTGCTCAAGTAGACACGTCTCTTCTGCCGATGCTGGGCCACCTTGTGGATACGCGCTATACAGCTGTCTATGGATCCATATATGCAATAGCAGATATATCATACTCACTGGCTTATGCAATTGGCCCGATCATAGCTGGAGGAATAGTAAACACAGTAGGATTTACGGGTCTTAACATGCTGATTGCAATAACGAATATCGGTTACGCCCCAGTTTTATTCTTGCTGAAGCGGGTGTATGATTACGATACTTTCGATAACGAGGAGAATATAGTTCTGGATGAGATGCCAGCTGCTCAGTACAAGACATTCGTTATGAACAACGGAAATGCTGTGAGTTTGAATACAAATTTAGCTGATTCCGGAAGCACAGAGCCAGAGTTATTCCAATCCCAACAGCCACAGCAATCATTACAAGGTAGTTCAGGTACCAATCAACCCGCTCGTGATACAAATCCGTTTAGGCAGGCGCCAGTCATGGGAATCAGCAACCCAGGTGCAAATTTCAGCAATGGAAATAATCCTCAAAATCAACAAGCAAGAAATCCGCAAGCTGCCCAAAGGAAACCAAAAAAAGTCAGGGGATACAGATCATCCGACATGGAACGTATGGTTAATAGTTCAGATGAGGACCAGTAATGAAATTAGTTTTATTTATGTTCAAAATATGTAAAATATCATGCTGAAAGCAAGAGACTTGAAGCTGATCAGATCTAAGTGTGTGTAAAATAGTGATAAATTGTGCTGCAAAGGGAGTGGAAGTCATTTCCTATCTTGAAATGACTCACATTCTTTGAACTTACTAGGGAAAAGTTCAAACTTATTTTAGGACTGAATGACAGATTAGGTAATAAATAATATTGTGTGAGATGTATTAAATTATTCCTGACTCTAAACGAAGTTGCTGATCGAGGTAGAGCGACACGAAACAATCAAAATTGTGATAAATATTAATAGCAATAACGCATGAATGTCAGCCAGTTATTGCAGCTTTTCAATACGGACTTAAAAATGGGCAGAGTTTTGGACAGTTCATCTAAATTGAAGTGGAAAGGTCTTAATTTATTTTAGAACTGTAAAAACCGAAAACAAGATGTTAATCATGGATATGTTTCATAAGATAATGTATTTATTTATGCGTTTTTGATTTTAAATTTTAATATCAGACTATATCAGTGGAATATCATTATAAATCCACATACATTGTTTGTTTGAACTTGTGACATTTTTTTTTCTTTTATCATTACAAAAAATTAGATATATAAGAATCCAAGTACTTAATATAATTCTTTATTTTTTGAAAATAATTTTGTTTTAATGTGACTGTTCAACTCATTTAGTAACTTTCTAAACGTTAAAACTATGTTTTCTTATAGAGGAGCGATATTGATTCATATTTGTTATGCTATCAATTTTATGCAAGATTAACTAAAATATGATACCTGATACTATAAATATTTGAAATTCAAAAGCTCTCTACCTATAGCTTATTACATCATAGCTAGACCTTTTACTTTGTCTTTTTAAATGCAAAATAAGAATGTCGAATTATCCTGAAATTAAAACCATTGGGTTTCATATTTTAATGAGAAGCATGAACAGAGTATATCACTTTATATTACATGTTTGTTTTGAAATAGAATAAAATAACTTATTGTGTGGTATTTATGATTTCTGTTATTAATCCTTTGCATGTAAAGAAAAAATGCTTTTTCATCATGCAAAAGCATCATGCTCGAAGTAAGCTTTAACATTTTTCAGAAATTTCAAGTTGATGTTTTTGAGATGCTTGAATTTTATGTCCTTCACATAGGAAAAAAAAATTGATCCATACGTTATTTAGCCATTGTGAATCTTAGTTTTCTTTTCATGCACGTTTTATGTTTCTAAAACGTAGCATAATAGCTTTCCCACAGCATTTCTTTGTACATTAACGTTGACGTCATACACTACATGGAATTTCGAGAATAAAGCACATGCTCATGCGGCGCGGAAGGTAACGAAATACATTTTTTCTGTGGTTTTAGTATAGGAAATCAGTAAGCAATAAAAACATCGGGAAAGTCTTAAAATTGTCTGTTTCTAGACAGGAACATGTTTTTTTCCCCTTTTAACCCTTTGAAACGCTGTGGTTGCTCCATGAAACCACTTTATTTCAGCGCTTTCACTGCGCCGCCGAGCAGCAAGCTGTGTCACAAAACGTCTTTAGCTCTGTGGCGCCATATGCGCTATTCGATCGACCGCCATGTTATTGGTAGTTAAATGGATCGATGGCAACGGCTGCACATTTTCAGCGTTGGGCAGTGTAGCCAGTTGGCCTTCTTGCACAAAGGGTTAAAGATTTCGCAGAAGGAATTCCTTTTGAATAAATTTGAAAAATTATTTAAGAAAAGTAATTTGTTAATTATAACAAACTGTTTATAAACAAATTCTCCTTGTCTATTTCTAACAAACTCGAAATATTTGTCAATATGCAAACTTTTTTCGTTAATTTATATTTTGGGCTTAAAGACAGTTAGTAGAAGTGAAACGGCAAACAAAAGGTTATCTCTATAAGAGTTTAAATATGTAAAGCGTACGTACGCTTGTACAGTAATCAGTTATGGCGTTTAAAGTTAACGTTATTAAAATAAAGTCCCTACAAAAACTTCTTGTTTAGCAAGTATCTGAATTTGCTAAGGATTGATAGCTTCTTCACGTTATAATTTTGCTGCAATGTCTGAAAATGAAATTTTACTATGGATATTTTCACAAAAATGCCAGTTAATTACAAACATGCAGCAAAACGATATTATTACAAAATGTTTGTATATTTTTGTGCATAAATAGCTTTAATTGTTTGTACAGTGTTGATTTTCGTCCATGAAAAAGTGTTGTCAAAATAAGTGGAAGCTTAGAAGAAAAAAAAATCATGCGTGGTGTTGTTTCTCGTGATATGTTTTGCAGTTTTAAACATCAGCATAAGAGTTTAGAACAAAAGAGTTACATTGAAAACTTTCATCCTCATATGTACTCGTCATCTCTCATTTTCAATTTCCCAGCATCAGATGCATTCACTAAAAATGTGATTTTTTAAAAAATACAAAATTAATCTTTTTATAATAAAAATACTCTAACTTTTAATCAATGATAGAATAACAGCAGAAAGAAACAGAGCAGAAAACAAGCGTATTTAAAAAAATAAACACGAAAAGCTAAACTTAAATAAGAGTAAAAATGTCCTTTTGTTAAAATCGTGAATAATTCATATGATTCAGGAAAACTTTAACTGAATACAAACATTAAAAAATGGCTTTTTTGGGGAAATTTTTTTTTGTATGTGGGTGTGTATAGCACACCCTGCTATAGTAAACAAAAAATTTCTAAAAAACAAAAATAAAGAATCTAAATATTTCAAGCAAAATTCATGTTGTTATAGCAACGAAATCTAAAATGAAATATCTTGGGCTATTTACTTCTCAAAAGAGCGCTGAACATAAACTAAACGATTTTGAAATATGTTTACTTGCGATATCAAAAGCGATATCAAAAATAAATGCATCGCTTTTATTTTTGATAACGCAATAAAGATTTTAGGATAATTGTTCTTTTGTGTATTTGTTCACCTTTTTATCTAGAAATAGCATATGAGCAATAAACTTAATGAGATAAAGTTTTGAGATGTTTTAACTGGAAAAACAATATCACACTCCAGCGTTGCGTCAAATACCTAGTCATACTTGGGAAAGTATTCATATAATATCGTAAATTTTTAGCAAATATGCTTACACATGAATCATTTGAAATAAAAATATTCTGCGAAGAGCAATTTTATAATTTTTTTTATTAAAGTGACCCGAAGTTATTTTTTATTTGAACAGCTTCAAAAACTGAAAATGATAAATGTTGTTTTGTCAAATTTTGTGCACCTAACTAAAAGCAATTTATTAAAAGAAATTTTGGAATGCACATAGTACAAAGAAATAAGCAAAATTAATTACTCTTTCGAAATCCTTATCGAGTTTAAAGCTTGATAAGAGTTAATATAAAAGACTAATCAATCGTTTCATATTTCATTCCTCATGTCTCATGCAATTTGGAGATCTCACATATTCAAGGTTATCGTTTCCTGAAGTGACTTAGAAAATAGTCCGAACTTGTTATCGTAATAGAAATAGAAAATTCTTGCATTAACGTAAAACAATCATAAACCTACAAGTTGTGAAAAAAAATCATACGTGAACCATACATTCAATCCAGTTGATTAAAAATAGTTGATAGAAAAGCAAAATTGTCAAGCAGTTTGAAAATAGAAACTTTTATCAATTTTCGCAAATTGATTAAGTGATGTATCAAATGCTAATCAATCATTTCACAAAATAATTAGCTATGCTCACGTATCATGGATACTCTTCATGAATTCACAATTTTCATACTGTATTTATCCAGATTTAGATAGCAATCACTCTCACTATCAGCAAAAACATTACGTTTTCATTACTGAATATTCCATCAAACACGTATCCAACCTAATGATAAAAGGCACTGACTTTTTTGAGTTTCTTGGGCACACAAGCTGTTGACCGTGCGAGTTCTTGGGAACTAAAAAGGTATCACAATTACACTTTTGCAGCACTATACAACAACGAACCACAAAACATGCGAATTATATCGTGTTTTTCTTCTGAAACAGAGTTATTCATAAGAAAAGCAGAAGAATATTGTCTTGAAAAATGTTTTTGAATTGACAACAAATGTTCAAAAGCAGTCAACACCAACAAATAGTAGCAAATGTTGCTATATACATAAGTTATAGAGAAAATCTGCAGACGTAACGGTTGATGTTGTAGTGTTACTATCAGTTTACATATTAAAGGTAAAGAAAAAATTGTACTTGTTTTTCATAAGATAACATGGCTCTCATTTTAACAAGACTTAGGCCGAGATTCAAGTGAAACGCGCGCGATCGAGTTCGAATCGAACGTTTTTCAGTCCCCAGTTCCCAGTTCAGTCCCCAGAATCTTCCAATGAACAAACCTATCGCGCTGTCATGTGATCAAACCGCGATTGTTTTGTTTCAGTTGAATACAAAACATTGATATATTTCGAAGTTTCCCCTCTTCGATGCGGAAAACGTTCGAATTGTGTTTCACTTGAATCTCGCCCTAAGTCAATTTATATAACAAATTAGACTTATTTATATTTACGAATATTTTACGTCAAAACCAATAAGTACACAAATTTGATTATTAGATTTTAGAACAAAAATGTGTTTTTTTCATTGTTTACAGAAAAAAATAACGATTCTAAATAGAAAACTCAAAACAATTCAATTAACGTTCGAACTCTCAAACTTTGTCTGCAGATTTAACAGACCGTCTTATCATTCTATCAAAACATCGCACTGCAAACCTATCGAACGAGAAACAACCCCTTTTCTATCAACTTAGTCTCTTCGCTGTCCACCGTTTGTGTTCGGGCTCGACCTTGCTCAGCATACAGTTCATTAAAGAGTATTAGAAAATACTATACTTCGATGCCTAGCTGTTTTCAACTTTCAATGTGATACAACTTTTAAGAAGGTCGTGTGCCACTAATACATTTCTTTTCCACCACTCTTCTTCGAAGCATATCTCGATGTGACCGTATTTCAATTTTGTGGGAGCTTTGTAACTATCGATTGTTCCAGCGAGACAGATACAAGCTAGCAGCTTTTCAAGTATTGTTTTCAGAAGGATGGGCGATGAATTCTGCAAATATTCCCAACCACGAATAATTTTATCCTTTTTGCTTCATAATTGGTTGGTCTAAAACGATACACTGAATCTTTTCCCACTCTAAATATCAAAGATTTTAAGGGGACAGACTACTTTTAAAATGAACGAAAATTTTACTTTGAGATTTTAATTTCATTAAATAACTTATTTTATTCTGAAAAGATCGATATTAATAATTTTTCCATAGGACAATTATTTGCTGAGATATAAGGCAAAATGCAAACATCATTGCCAGTTTTGGATTTAAATACCCCCAGTCAGCTGCCACGGCAGTTTGTTTACATTTGATAAGTCGGTTTTGGTTAACTGTACTGAATTCAATTTAGAGGTTCGAAGAGCTAGGTGAATGCTAAACAGTACACAACTAGAAGAAATAAAACAGTATGAAGGCAATGTGTATGAAAATGGAAATTTCTGAAATCTGCGATTTCCATAAAGTCAAATTTATGTTTCAATGTATATGTGTACATATATAATTTCATATATTAACATATCATAATATATCTATACTAAAATAATTATAGTAAGTAATCAAATTACCTTTATACAACAAAATATGATTTTGATTAATCTTTTGTAGAGGTGAGCCCATATATTTTTATTAAATACCCTAATATTTTCATTAAATGTCATAAATTGCATTTGTCGAGCTTTGCATTATATTCATCTATAATGAGCCATAATATTGTGTATTTTGAGTTTACCGTTTAAAATGCTAAGTAATATTATTTTTAAACAGTAAATGTTAATATTAAAAATGCATATAATTTTTAAAAATTAAAGTTAATGTTGCATAAATAAAATAAAATTCGAACTTTAAATGGCCTTTTCTCAAAACATTGGTTTTCAAGTTTGCGCGCATTATATTTTAAAAATTATTTAAGATCAGATTAAAATTCTTTTCAAGCATATAAATTGTCATAATGAATAAAATGAATTAAAAAGAGTTATGTTCTAGAGAAAATTTCACTACTGTAAAAATATTAAAATTTCAATGATAATTTAAAATTTTGTACTTAATAATTATCAAACTTTATATAATTGACATAATTGAAACATTTTAATTCAGAATGTTAATTTCAATGTTTTGTTTAATTTAGTGTAAAATTTATAAGGATAAATGAGATAGTAATTGAAATATCTTGCTCACAATGGGAAAGCACCCTTAAATTTTTAAAAAAAATATTGTGCAATAAAAGAATTTGTAAAAAAATTCTAGTTTATGATAAACCAAAATAATATTTTTGATAAATTGCGTAATGTCATTCTAATTAACTCAAAAAACTTTCGTTTGTATTTGTATTCATTATGTTTTTAAAAATTTGAATGTTAATCAAAAATTTCTGCATTTTCTCGTGTATAAAAGTAGACTGTCCCCTAAGCTTACTGAATTTATAAACTGAAGATGACAAATGAGCTTTGTTAGTCTGCAGTTTTTTTTAACAATACTTTTTACTG
Organism: Cheiracanthium punctorium; assembly: GCA_038373885.1. Lineage (NCBI taxonomy): Eukaryota > Metazoa > Arthropoda > Arachnida > Araneae > Cheiracanthiidae > Cheiracanthium > Cheiracanthium punctorium. The sequence goes on from JAWZYV010005184.1 coordinate 357,270, forward strand.
TGTATGATATGATTATGCACACCGATTTCGGAATTTAATCATGAGACTACCGTTAAAATTTGCTTATAGTTTGAAATAGGTAGTTCACATTTTACTTTCAAAAGAAGTTTTTAAAAATGTACTTTTTCAGAATTAAATTATCTAGTCTAAGCTTTTGGTTGATATTACAAAATTAATGCAAACATTTCACGTATAAATCAGAAATTAAGTAAGCTAATAATATTTATCTAGGCAATTACTTTGAAAATACAGATTACTAATATTATTGTTTTAACAATCCAACTTAAGTTAAAAATGGAAAAAAAAAACACAGCTTGCTTTCCAAACTATTAAATGTGAATGCAGAAATTCATCACGGAAATTTTATGCAGTTATTAAACAAATGTATTCATATAAAACAACCTATATTAGAATCTTGCAACTTGTAACATTCCAGAAATCTGTCACGTTTATTGCAAAAACTGAAAATGAAGTGAATTTTAAGTTTATTGCAATCTGTAAGACTTTCGTAGTTACAAAGCTCTATATCTTATATATGTATATAAATATGCATTAAACATAAAATTTGTGGTATAAAAAAGTTTACTCACAAAGTTTAATAAATCTGTGTACCTAGACGCACACTTGTACATATGTAAATTACGTAGAATCGTAGGTAGAGATGTCGAAGGCGCTTTTTGTTCCTAATTGAAAATATATTTTATAAAATTGGAGATTTATTTATTTCACTTGTAGAAAATGAAAGGCACTATACTAAAAGTATATATTAGGCAATTTAAAGGTTTATTGAAATAAAAGAGAATCAACATGCATCATAATCACAGAATATAATTACGAATTATAAACTGTTATGAAATGTCACTAAACTTTCTAAAGGTAAAAAGAGTGAAATGTAGACCAGTTATCTAAAACAATTTTATTTTTAAATATATTTTTAAAAAATAAAAACTTTAAAAAGGAATTTATATTTTTGTGGAAAAGAAAATGTGTAAAGATTATGAAAATAAGAACTATTAAAATTAATGCCTTTGATTATGTATTAATAAATGAACTAATCTTTCATACATTCAAAGTACTTTTTTTTATCAAAGGAGTATTCTATCTTAAATGATTTTGAATGACATGCTTTAATATTGGAAACCGTGAAAGGTTGCAATAACATAATATTAGTCAAAAGAGTTATAGCAACATAATACCAATAGCCTTAGCCACGTTTTTGAACTTTACAAAAATGCAGCAATTACACTTAAATTTACTTAACCCTGCATAGTTTTTTATCAACTTTTTGTTTCGCTAAAAATAAAGTTTTGTCCCAAGTTGGTATAAGTGAATACAAAAAATGAAATTATTATTAACATCCGTCCATGGAAAAAAAAAACACACCGCGATCTTTTGTTTGTATTGAAATATATAAGAAAGACGGGGGGGGTCATCTATCAGCTTAAAGAAGCTATTCAGAATGGGAGGAATATTTTTAAAGCTTAAAACTCGATGTGATAACCAAAGAAAGGCAGTAACAGGGTCAAATAGAAAAAGCCAGTCAAGATTGAATCATAGTTCAACCCCACCATATTATTATGCTATTGCCAAAATCATTGAATCAATAGTGTTTAAACTGCAAAAATTCAGTTTTTTCCAGGTGATAAATTATTTACATTTAATAATGAATACTACTTATTCCTTATGATTGGACTCTACTTTTACATCTGCTAGGTCCGACGAGACACTTAATAATAACCGTCAAGGCAAATTAGCACTAAAAAATGCGCTATTTCAGTAAAAAAAAAAAGAATTTGTTCCCTGTGAGCTTCAAATTCTTGATAAATAATTTGTTCTTTATTTTTCACATACTATCTCGCTTGAAGATTGTTTCAAGATAAATATTTAACAACCAGAAGATGCAGAAATACATTTTTGAAGTGGCAGAAAGGATTTTTTTTTTTTAGTTAACAATTGATGATGCCTAATTTAGCCAACAAAAAGATTCCTTTGTCCTGCTGTTAGAATTCATGCATGAAAGGGAACAGATTAAACATGCCATCAAAGCTCACGAATAGTTTCAAATTTAGGTGACACTTAAAGTTTTGTTATCCTTTAATTTGTTTTTTTTTATTTTAATAAATCAGTGAATTCTGGCTAGCTTATTCCCGTGAAACTATATATGAATGCTCATTGTGGAGTCCAGAAATAATACTCCTTTGGAAAGAATACTCCTTTGAAAGAATACTCCTTTGGAAGAATACTCCTTTATTGTATTTTATGATAATCATAAGGGAAATATCAAGTTATTATTATTGATTATATTTAACATTTTAAATACTCTGCTATGCATTAATTGATGATGCTTTATAATATTTTCTAGCATGTCATGTATAATTCGTGAATTTGTCGAATTCACCGGTAACATAACACCTTAGCATTGTATTTTCTAATTCTTATTTTATTTTTGTAGCTGAACAGACACGAAAAATGTTGATTATTAATTTCCTACATTTCTCATGCTTTCAGCTCGTCTGTATATGATTTGGATATACTTTTTTATTTTAAAAGCCTATCTACTGTGTTTCGGTTGAAACTTCTGTATAAAAGTACATGTAAGCCCACATAAGAAATATTTTACAATACTATAAATTGACCTCTAAATATTTAAAATAGTTATTTTAAGTAATATTTTATGCATGATGTGTATATGGTGTTTCTTGCATTTCTAAACCAAAAATAGTTGATTAAATTTATTTATAACTCAATATTTAACAACACTTTGTGATATTTTGTGACAAATACTATACATTTCTTCTTAAAGTACATTTTCAGTGTTACTTACTTTGTTATTCAGAAATACTACTTGAAATTTTTATATATGTTAAACATACACATATTAAATAAGTTGACATTTAATGAATTCTTATGAATGTAACGCTATAATGAAGCAGAACATTTTATCATATTGTTGAATACAATTTTGAATTTCCACGAAACAAACAGTTAGCTATTTTGGATGTTTATGTGCATTTAATCATTGGACCATGTAAGATGTGCAATAGTGAGTGAAATTGCGTTATGAAGCTCATTGTGGATACTGAAAAAATGATTTGTGACAGTTTTTACTTGGTTTATAGATATATATACATATATAACAATGCTAAAAATATAGAATGTTAAAAAAATAAAGAAAATGTTTCAAATCATGTTTGTTTATCTTAAAAGGTTTTAATGCACACAAATGATATCTTTAATGGTGTATGAAGGGTTTATCATAAGAAACCTTAAACTGATTAAAAAATTTACTATAACGAAGAGTACACGCTATACTGAAATAAACAGAGCGTTTTCAAATATTTTATTAAATTGCTAAATTCAGGTTATTTTAAATTAAAATTAAATAAAATTTAACATTGTGTCAGGTACTGCGAGTTCAGTTCAACTAAAATATTTCTATTTCTTTGATGCAGCATGATAATATGTAACTTTACAATGAACTAAAATGTTTGGAATCTTCTTAAAATTCTCTTCAATATGCTATTTTTTTCAATTTACAAAATTTTTCAGACAAATAAATTATTATATAATGCACAAGGCAAGACAATTAATCAAATATACCTTAATTTTTAGTTCGAAACAGTGTTAGCAATGCTACAACTTTTATATACCTCTTATACCTGAGAGACCTTTATATTTGCATGTTTCTTTGTTTGTGAGTAAATATAAATTCCAGGAAATAAAATGGGCACAGAAAGGAAACTTTTTGCGGTGAATGGAGCGAACAGATTAAACTAAATACAACTGTTAATTTCTCTTTTAATCAATCTCTTTAGAGCCAAATTTTAAGCAAGTTATTTTGATAACTTTTATTAAAAAAAAACTAAAAATGCTAGATACATTATTTCTTATTTAAATCAATTAAATGTTTAATTTTATTTGTCTGAAACAGATGAAATTCAATAAAATTAAGTTTCATCAATAACTGTCCATGATGAAACTTGTGTATAAGATCTTATTCGAGTACTTCTGTTAAGGAATTACAATTGCGGCACATGTAGTTTTTAATGGGGTGTCTGGAAGAGTAAGTATAGACAATATATATGAATTTAGAAGCAGCCGACGCAAAACTGAATGTACTTATAACATGGAAAGACAGACAGACAGAAACCTTAAACATATTATAAACTTTGTTAGAAAGTGCCACCGTAAAAACAGATGAAAATAATCTAAAAGTAGAAATCCTATTTCACTAAAGTATCTCACACTCGCGTGTAAAAATACTGACATTAAAACCTTTACTTAAAATAAGTAGGTAAAGGTATGGTATTAATTTTTTTTTACTCTACATCATTTTTCTCCTTTATATTTTTATTTCGCAACAGCAAACGATTCCAGGAAAAAAGAACAAGAATTCGAAACTAAGATGAGACAAAATGATGGTGTTTTAGACGCAAAGCACAAAAGACGAAAAAAAGAAAAAAGTTATTCGCTACTGAATAAAACATGCATTTTCCGAGAAAACGGAGGGAAAAAAATCTTTAAATTTGGTAAAGTGCGAAAATTTTCAGAAAAACATTGAATTATAAAACAGGATCACTCTTATGCATCAGAATAAAAGTACACATATCAAAGAAAAATATTATTAAATTATTACACTCCTTACAGCAAAATTTTCTTTGAGAATTAAGTTATGATTCAAAGGATAGTAGGAAACTGCAACAGAGAGATATGTGTTATCTAACTTTTAGCAAGAATAATGTCTTTCGGTGAAAATGCGTGTAAATTATAACATAGATTTTATGCTTCATATTAAAATAAAGAATAATAATTAAAAGTTACAACTTTTGTCCACTCTAGGTAGAAAATATATTCAAGGACGATATATCTTCAAATGACAATAGATAATTCTGACTGAAAACTGTGACTGATTACTTCTTATAATCTAAGTTATCACCTCGAAACTTACTGACATATATTTGTTTAATATTGTTGCGGAATTACTCTGCTACTCCTGGGGTTCGTCGTTCTAAAGTCCTGTTGGTGTAAAAAAAAAAGTTCAAGTAAAAAGTCACTTGTCAGGATGGAACACAAACTTTATTTCTTCTAGAACTTCGTAGAACAATCAGCTGTACACAATACACAAGCACAATCTAGCAGTAACGTGCTTTTAACAGTTCGCTTAGATCAGAAGCTCTCACAAATGCTGTATTTCTCACACAAAATAAGTCACTTTTGCAGGCAAAAATTCCTTGAAAATATACGAGAAATAACAATAACAGTCTCTCAAGACTCAGCGATGAAAAATGTACACACAGCACTTTAAAAACAGCTTCACAAAGCAAGCTAAAACACAGCTTCTATAGCACTATCAGTTCACACAAAACAAGCGTACTCAGAGCTCTTCACACATTGAATGTTCAACTGGCAACTGACTGACTCCGGGGCGATGCCCGCTTCTATAAATAGCCGACGCAGGAGGTACAAGAGGTTTCCAGAAAAGTCAATTTCTCGAGGGTTCTACATAAAGCGTGAATTTTGATTACGTCATAGAAGAGAAATGTTAGGTTATTATGCGTTTTTAATGCAGGAAAAACAACTTCCAGGCCCCATTGGGAAAATCGCGCCAAATGACCAAAAAGTCGCCAAGCGTGGCGAATTTGGCGAAATATCGCCAAGCCCGGCGCCAAAAATAAGTCCACAAAAGTGAAGAGATCTAAGCTCTAGGACTAATATTTCTCGAGTTTTCTAGAAGCCCATAGAAAAACATATGGGAAAGCGAAACCCCCGCATCTCCGGTTCCAATTGGCCGATTTTGATGCAACAAAAAGCAAAATTTATCTATTTGAAGCGTAGAATACGAATTTTAAACCATTTTAAGCCCCAGAGCAGCGAGTTGCCCCGAAAATTCGTAACATTGCCCCCTTCCCAAGGACTGCACGTCCTCGGCAGTACAATCCCTAGTTTGGAGGTCACACAGGTACCTACACTGTATAACACTTAACAAGATCTTAACAACATAATTCAAGCAAGTAATCAATAGCACAATAAGCAATTACACATTAATAAATAAATAATCAACATAATAAATAATTACACTGTAATAAGTAATCAATGTAATAACAAATACACATTAATAAAATCCAATATATTACAAATATGTACACTAAACATGGCGTAAGTGGTGAGAGTTGAAGAAAGAGGAAGAGAAGAGAAAGACAGGAAAGGAATGAGAGGTGAAAGAAAAGAGGAATTACGCCATAGTGACCATAGTCTGAGCTAATTACAACCGCGGTAGATGGCTAGCCGATCGTAATGTACAACTCTTGGCTTCGAGTTTGGTGACTTACGAATCCGTACGATGACGTCATTCAGCCGGTTTAGGACTGTGTAAGGACCGTCCCACGGCGATTGCAGCTTGGGAGACAGGCCTTTCCGTCGAGTAGGATTCCATAGCCAAACTTTGTCACCTGCGTTGAACTCGTGTCCCGTAGCCTTCGTGTCGTAGCGAGTCTTCATCTTTTCCGTGTTCAGGTTGATCCGCTCCCGAGCAAAATGATGCACATCTTCAAACCGTGCCCGAAGGTTTTCCACGTACTCCTCTGGCGATGAAGGCGCATCTGGAGGGCGGCCGAACACTAGATCGGCGGGAAGACGAAGATCTCTGCCGAACAGCATCTGGGAAGGTGTGAAGCCGGTAGTCTCATGGACGGCGCTCCTATAGGCCAGCAGGAAGAGGGGAGTTTCTTGTCCCAGTCCTCTTGATTCCTAGATACCAGAAGCGAGAGGTTGTTCAAAATTGTACGATTGAACCTCTCCACCATGCCGTCGGATTGTGGGTGTAAAGGCGTAGTCTGGGTTTTGTCCATTCCGAGAAGTTGGCATAGTCCTTTAAAGACTGCAGAGGTAAAGTTCGTTCCTTGGTCGGAATGAAGTTGCAGAGGGGTTCCATATCTGGAAATCCATTCTTGCACCAGTACCTCTGCTACGGTCGTAGCTTCTTGATCGGGAATAGGAAACGCTTCGGGCCATTTAGAGAAGTAGTCAATGACAACTAGGATGTATTTGTTGCCATCCGAAGTTCGCGGAAGAGGTCCCAGGATGTCGAGGGCAATCCTCTCAAAAGGCGCTCCTACATTATAACGATGTAGTCTTCCACGGCTTCGTTTCTTCGGGCCTTTACGGGCGGCACAGGCGTCACAAGCTTGACACCACTTTTCGACGTCGCCTCGAGCCCTAACCCAGTAGAAGCGCTCGCGAACTTTCTGCAGGGTCTTCATTACGCCAAAATGGCCTCCAGTTAAGCCATTATGAAGTTCTTCTAGAACCTTCGGAATCCTCGAACGAGGGAGTACTAACTGCCATCGGAGCATCTTGCCGTCGTCCGACTCCCATTTACGATACAGGACTCCATTCCTCAGGCGAAGCGAATCCCATAAAGCCCAGTACTGTTTTGTTGCCGGACTGTAAGATGATATTTCTTGCCAACTGGGCTTAGCGCTGGATTTTTCCATAAATTCCACAATAGGTTTGATGTCGCTGTCTGCTAATTGGTCCGCCCGAACATTTTCGTCACTCCAGGGATCTTGAGATGGTGTCGATGATGTAACTTGGCGGACAACGGGATGTTTCAGATGGTAATTTTTCTCTGCCCTGGAGCAATAGCGACAACTGTGAAGCAATAGCGACTATGCAGGGCCTTCTCGACAAAGCATCTGCATTTCCATGAGATGCCCCTTTCCGATGACGTATCTCGATGTCATATTCTTGTAATCGCTGTATCCACCTGGCTATTTGGCCCTCTGGATTCTTGAAATTTAGAAGCCAGGTTAAAGAGGCATGGTCCGTTCGGAGCAGGAACTTTCGGCCGTACAGGTAATGATGGAAGTGCTCCACGGCCTTAATGATAGCAAGAAGTTCCTTTCTCGTAACACAATAGTTACGTTCTGCCTTTGAAAGGCATTTGCTCCAGTAAGCAATGACGTGTTCTTGGCCATCTATCTCCTGGGACAAAACTGCTCCGACACTCTCCTTACTTGCGTCTGTGTCCAGGATAAATGGCTTGTCAGGGTGAGGATACGACAGGATCGGCGAAGATGTTAAAGCCGTCTTCAGTTCGTTGAATGCGTCCTCACATTCCTCAGTCCATAGAAATTTCTGTCCAGTCTCGGTCAATTTGTGAAGAGGTCTTGCAATTTGAGAAAAGCCCTTCACGAATTTTCGATAGTAAGTACACAGACCGAGAAAACTTCTTAAGTCATGGATATTCTCGGGACGACTCCAGTTCTGGACTGCGGACGTCTTTTCGGGATCGGTTCGGACTCCGTGGGCGGATATTATGTGCCCGAGGTAACGTACTTCCCGACGAAACAAATTGCACTTCGATGGACTTAGTTTCAAGTTTGCCTCTTTTAATTTCTGCAGTACCTTTCGAATGTTCTCGAGATGCTCTTCGAAAGTCCTTCCGACGATGATGATATCGTCCAAATAAACGAGACATGCTTCGTAGGAAAGTCCTCTCAACACTGTCTCCATTAGTCGCTCGAATGTAGCAGGTGCGTTGCAGAGTCCAAAAGGCATAACTTTGAACTGCCATAATCCTTGTCCCGTGGTGAACGCAGTCTTTTCACGGTCGTCGGGATGAATTTCCACTTGCCAGTAACCACTTTTCAGATCCAGAGTGGAAAACCATTCGTTTCCCGATAAAGTGTCCAAAGTGTCGTCTATCCTGGGAAGAGGGTAGCTGTCTTTCTTGGTAATGTCATTCAGACGTCTGTAGTCAACACAGAACCGGGTGGAACCATCCTTCTTTCGGACCAAAACAATTGGCGAGGCCCAGGGACTAGTCGACGGCTCGATGACGTCATCACGCTGCATCTCCTCTAAAAGTCTGCTCACCTCTTCTTGCTTAGCAAACGGCAGCCGCCTAGGATGTTGCTTGATGGGAGAATGGCTGCCTGTATCTATCCTATGTTGAGTTAAGCTCGTACGGCCAAAGTCACCCGAAGTACGGGAGAAGAGGTCTTCAAATTCAGCTATTACTTTCTCCGCAGCGCTTCTCTGTTCTGCCGTTAACTCCACGTCTTGTATTAATTCCTTCGTCAGGCACTCGGAAGATTTAGCTGTCGTTTGGCTGATGTTCTTATTAATGCAGGTAACAGGAGTGCATGTCGCCAACACTTCATTTTTCTTTATCACCTTCGACTTGTCCGTCACATTTACTACTCTAACTGGAATTTCTGTTCTCGACAAGTCCACAAGTGTTGCTCCTACAAGTACTCCTCTGACGGAATCACTATTGTTTGGGTGTTCGATTAATCCAAAACGGAATTTATTGCTTTCTTTTACTGTTCCAGAAATTATTGAATCAGTTCTGGGAGGTAGAGTGATATCAGTCTGGGCTATTATTTGCTGAACAGGTAAAATAGTTTCATTTTTAATATCGAACGCAGCTATTTCTTCTGAGTCTGAACGAAGCTCATTATTCTTAAAGTCCAAGTTAAATTTGTGCGATTTTAAAAAGTCGAGTCCGAGAATAAAAGAGTCTGTAATATTGGCGACATATACCACATGGTCGTATCTGGCATTTCCAAACGTGATTTCTACTTGCGCTTTTCCGCCCACTTCGATCTTGTCACCTGTCACAGTCTGGAGGGTCAGCGAGGGCGGAGTCCAGATAATCTTCAAGTTCAATTTCTTGGCCAGATCCGTCCTTATGATGGTTACGTTCGCTCCAGTATCAATCACCATGTGGCATGGGGAACCATTAACGTATCCCAGTACGAATAGTCCATCACTGCCGCCATTCACTGATGAAATCTGTAAGACTTTCAAACGGGGCTTTTGAATATCCCTCAGCCTCTGTTCCTGAAAGTCGTCTCTTTTCTGTCTTCCTTCATGGGCTTCTCTGGTGCATTGATAACTGCGATCTTTACGACGAGAGTTCTTTTGTGCGTCGCAGTATTTTCGTAAATGCCCCTCGCTGTTGCACCTCCAACATTTCACTTTTCTTGGCTCTGACTGTTCTTGTCGTTCCACCAGATTTTCCAGGGTCTTTAATTTATTCTCTAATCTCTCCATTTCTCCATCCGTAGGCTCCTGGAATGACACAGCTCTAACATTATGCCGCTCTTTTCTTACGGCCAGCTGAGCTGCCTCTAGCTTCATGGCGAATACGAGGGCAGACCTGAGATCTTTATAATCCGCCAAGATCAATGCTTTCTGAATTTCAGAGTCCACGAGGCCTTCAATAAAATGTTGTACTGCAACTTCTTCTCGAACATTATCAGGATAACTGCCATAGGCTAGATGACACAGCCTATCTATGTCGGAAGCCAGCTCTTGGAGGGTCTCGCCAGGTCTCTGCATCCTTGTCTTAAGTTGGATTCTACTATATTCTTTCTGGCACTTCTCTCCGAATTTCATCTCCAAGGCACTTGCGAGGGCGTCAAAATCTCCTATCTTCGTCGTTCCAATAGTTTGCAATACATTAATTGCATCTCCGCTAAGGGAAGCGGCCAGTTGATTAGCTTTCTCGGACTCGCTCCAACCATTGGCTCTGGCGACGATTGAAAATTGGGTCTTGTAAGCCTCCCAGGGAGTCTTTCCGTCATAAGGCGTTAGTTTCACTGCTGGGTGGCGTGACGACAGCCTGATGTTTTCTGGTAACTTTCCCAGCTTGACGAGAGAGTCCAATTTTTCTTCCATTTTAGCTTCACATTCTTCCGTATTTTCGAAACTATATTTTCTTTCCAATCCAGTTTGTCCTCGATTTTTTATTAATTCTTCACGTAATTCTATCAGTTTCTTGCTTGGCTTTCTTCTAGTATCGACATTCTCTTCTCCATATTTTCTTGATTTGTCTGTACTTTTTCCTCCAGTCCGGATTTCATTTCTTCCAGTCCGGCTTCTATTTTCCGCTCCAGTCCGGATTTCATCTCGTCGTGTGCGGCTCTTAACTCCTCCAGTCCGGTTTTCACTTCATTGTGCGCTGTCTTTAACTCGTCCAATCCGGATTTCATTTCGCCTTGTACAGCTTTTCATCTCATCTTGTCCGGCTTTCATTTCTTGCATCATATTCATGAGCTTTTGAAGTTGTTCTTCCATTTTTTGTCTAGTCAAAACCATAAACTGGAAAATTAAATTCTTTCTTTAGAACCCCGATTCTGACACCAAATGTTGCGGAATTACTCTGCTACTCCTGGGGTTCGTCGTTCTAAAGTCCTGTTGGTGTAAAAAGTTCAAGTAAAAAGTCACTTGTCAGGATGGAACACAAACTTTATTTCTTCTAGAACTTCGTAGAACAATCAGCTGTACACAATTCACAAGCACAATCTAGCAGTAACGTGCTTTTAACAATCCGCTTGGATCAGAAGCTCTCACAAATGCTGTATTTCTCACACAAAATAAGTCACTTTTACAGGCAAAAATTCCGTGGAAATATTCAAGGGATATAGTACACTATCCCTTAAGACACAGCAATGAAGAATTTACACACAGCACTTTAAAAACAGCTTCACAAAGCAAGCTAAAACACAGCTTCTATAGCACTATCAGTTCACACAAACAAGCGTACTCAGAGCTCTTCACACATTGAATGTTCAACTCGCAACTGACTCTCGGGGCGATGCGCGCTTCTATAAATAGCCGACGCAGGAGGTACAAGAGGTTTCCAGAAAAGTCAATTTCTCGAGGGTTCTATATAAAGCGTGAATTTTGATTACGTCATAGAAGAGAAATGTTAGGTTATTCGTTTTTAATGCAGGAAAAACAACTTCCAGGCCCCATTGGGAAAATCGCGCCAAATGACCAAAAAGTCGCCAAGCGTGGCGACTTTTGGCGAAATATCGCCAAACCCGGCGCCAAAAATAAGTCCCCAAAAGTGAAGAGATCTAAGCTCTAGGACTAATATTTCTCGAGTTTTCTAGAAGCCCATAGAAAAACATATGGAAAAGCGAAACCCCCGCATCTCCGGTTCCAATTGGCCGATTTTGATGCAACAAAAAGCAAAATTTATCTATTTGAAGCGTAGAATACGAATTTTAAACCATTTTAAGCCCCAGAGCAGCGAGTTGCCCCGAAAATTCGTAACAATATGAAGGTAAACAATAGGCCACACACTTTGCATTTACTCAATATAGGTATTTTATATTTTTTAACGTATGATGAAAATGATAACGGCTCTATGTTAAGAAAGACATTTTTTTTTCAGAAGTTACAATATTACTCCATTACAAAAATTATACTAGTCTTTATTAGTGATATATATATAAAAGTGAACTTACTAGGGTTGCTTTTATATCAGCCAGAAACTTGTCGCCGTAAATAAAAAATTATGTGAGATTTATAAACTCTGCCACCAAATTTGCTTTGTATCAAAGTAAATTTGCAATTTATGCTATTCTAAATAGTCTCACGAAATTACACAAGTTGGCATTTTTCAGGAGTTTTGAATAAACTATTTTCTTCTGCTGAACTATGGAGTGTTTAAATATTTAAACTTAGTATTCGGCAAGAATGCTTGTTATTTTTAGATATATTATTTTAATTGTTTTAGTTGTGTAAAGGCAACATTATGTATTTGAAGAGTAAAAGTTTGCTGTGTATTAAAGCACAATATACCATGTTAATGAATATTTCATGTGTATTAAATTATAAGGTATATTCATCATTCTTCAAAGGACGCTTTACAGCTAACTAAACGATAAGTAATTCTATATTAATATATATTTCACGGTAGTTTCAGCACTTTTCAGATTGCCTGAATTTTATTTTCTTTACCACAGTTATTTTAATTTAAAATTGCATAAGAAAACAGATTAAAAAACAAAATAGAGCTTTTAGGAAAATGAAAAAGAAAAAAACAGAACTTGTATTATTAAAACAAAAGGGGCAATCCTCTCTGTGTTATGAAAAATACAGTGTTAGATTTCCTTCAGTATAATTTGTAACTGACAATATAGATCTAATCATAAAAAAGAAAACCTAATGCAATAATTGAGAACGTACGCATAAACACAGACATATCAAACGGTTGTGCGGCAACAGAGTTGAATTGTAAAAAGAAAATGTTAGTATTATTTTTGTCTTAAAAAAATTAAAACTTTTTCCAAATTCAGACTCACCGACAAACTTTCATGTGTGTGGATGTACTTCAATAGAAAATGCTAATTTTAATAAAAATTCTTCCTGCGATATTTTGAAAGGATGCCTTTCTAAGAAATTAAAGTTGTAATAATGGCAGATCTAGATAAATGTATAGTGTAAGTATATGAATGTTACTAATGTGCCCGGATAGATCGCTTATGTAAGATAAATAATTTTAACTTTTAATTTTCAGATAAGATGTTTGAATAACTTTTCTAAATCATTCGAATATCTTATCTTGGCTAATTTAAATAATTGTTAAATAAAACTTTCTATAAATTACATAAATTTTACGAACCATTAATTTTAATTCCACTAATGCATTCCATAAGATCATGTAGGTGAGTAGAATATAATGCGATTTTTTTTCGGATTAATCTAAACATGGTCTTATATATTTCTTCTTTAGAGTTAATTCTACGCACAATCAAATAAGCATTTAACATGAGAGGCAGAAAAAAATTAAAATACCGTAAATAAACCTACCTTCCTTATTTTGTACAAAACTGAATTATTATAGTTGAAAACTCTAACTATAATAAAGGAATCACGACAGAAAATGAATGCTCAAGATTGTCAGGGCAAATAGTTTCTATTTTTGCTCAAACGCATATTTTAGTCCATTCTGAAAATTAAACTATTTTAAGCATTCTCCAACAAAAACTCGTGTAAAGCGTGCATAAATATTTCAGCAAATTCGTGCGGGTAAAATATTATTTCACTTTCTGCGATTATTCTATTTTCTAAACGCAACAAAGTGCTTCTAAGTGAAACGTAAACAGGTGAACTAAGAAATTGTATCGTTTTATTGAAAAAGCAATGACGTGTTAAACTGTTGTTCAAAGCATACAGGTGTTTAGTGCTGAAATTGGAAATTATCTCGATTTTATGCTGGGGAAGAAATACACATCACAACAACTAAACAAATAGATGATATTCAAACGATGAGGATATTAAAACATGACATGTTGCTAAAGCATATTTGGCTGTTTTCGCAGCTTCTGAGCAGTGGTGAATGTGATTAAAAAACAAACTGTTGTTGTAATACACCCATTTTTTTTTTCTTTGTGATGTCATTTAAGGGAATGACTTTAGTCTGTGATGGTCGAACCTTTCACTAACGTTACTGATTTAGACTTATCAGTAAATAATATCTGTAATATCAAGCGAAGTTGATACTAATATGATTATTCGAGGCTAACATGGTTATGTTATTACCTTTCATATTTTGGCGGTAAATAATAATGATTTAATAATATCTGCCTCGATCTATAGAGAACTCGTGGGCAGCGCGAGTGTGTGATTTAATCACCCCAACCTCTTCAACGTTCTTCTACTTAACTTTTAATATATTCTGGGGTATGTTTTATCTTAAATTTTAAGAAATGAAAGGGATTTCTGACTGATTCTTTGGGAGAAAAAAGCAAAAGAAAAAATAACTTATACCTTGGCACTAAATAGTCGAGAGGGCTACCTTCCACTAAACATGATTCTTTAGTACAGTGAAAGCCTTTCTTAAATAGGTTTCATAAAAAAATAAATAAGAAATAAAAATCTGAAATACTTTCACATCTTAAGTACGCACTAAAGCTCTATGCATTAAAAGCGTATCATAATCCATGTTTCATCTCAATTTTTCTTCCTTATTCCACGGAGTTGGAAAGTGTATCGTTATACTTGAGCATGACGTAACTTTCTTCCATGTTCCATGAAATACCTTCATAACTGAAATCTACCTTAATACTGCGTATTGAAACTGTTTACAAATTTTCGTCAGGCCTATTCGAACTATAATTCACCTTCATAAATACCGTTTGGAAAGAGTATCACAACCCACGAATGTACTGCATTTGTCTCTCTTGTTCCATAAAACACTTCTTTGGAATTGAAATTTGTTTTAAAATTGAGAACTAAAACTGTTTTACAATTTTCGTCAGGAATATTCTAACTATCTTCTCCTTCTGTGTAATAAACTGTAGCGTTTGCCAGTTTCTTGCTAAATATGGAAGATATCGCCAATCTAGATTCCGTTTCGGGGACTTATTTTTCGGCGCCAAACATGTCGATAAATCAACAAGAGTTGCATACCTTGAAGACTTTAAAAACTTTATTCTCCCCCTGACCCGCTATCTGGCAACCCTATTGAAAAATGCAACGTAAATGTACGGACATCCACAAATCATGTCCACAAAAATATGTCGCCAGAAAGACCCAAAGTGAACGAAAAAGCACTGTAGTGCTAAAAAAAAATTAAATTAAAAAAAAACGAAAATATCAGTAACCTTGGAAAGAAGTAGCAAACTGAAAGTGGACCATAACGAAACCGTAAACTTCTAAAGGTTTTTCCTATTTCTTGGAAACTGAAACTGAAACTAAACGCTATGGCTGTGAAAACGATAGCAAAAATCTTACACCACTTTTTCTAATGTCTGAATTTTTTTCAAAACTAGGGGCCAAGGCCCCCAGACTCGCTACGCTCGCTTTTCGTAAGAGGGATTCGGCCCCTAATCAGGCTTATTCGTAAAAAGACATAATTTCAACAGATAAAACCCGATGATTGGATCAGATAGAATGTTACTGAGCTAAGCTACACATTGCTTGGTTCTTGCATCGTCATTGGTGCATAAAAATTTAAACTTCACACTACAGTAGACCCCCTACCCCTGATAACACGGAAGATATTTTGTTATGGGAATCCGTGTTGTACGGGTCCTGAGCTATACTCCACCTGGAGTGCGGACTCCGCTTATAATCGCTGGAAAAATTATTTGCACTCCACAGAAACACAATGATATTTAATGTTGCCATTCAAAAGTTATATTAATTAGGAGCTAAAGCATAATAAAATCAGAACATCTGTTTCAGCTGTATTTTTAATAATGTAAAACCTATTGGACACCTTGCGAATTTGCCACCCATGGTGATTTTTCATTATTTGGCGACTTGCGTACATGTAAAGTTAATAAAAGCTACGGAACAGATAGGATAGCTTGCCACCAATGGCGACTTTTCATTATTTGGCGATTTACACATGCTTACAACCTATAATTACTGTTCATTTAAGGTTACCGGAAAACCGTTATCCATATTTTCATTTACATAATCGTTTGCAGATTGGTGTACTTAACACCACGAATTATACCATCTCGTCGTGCTAGCAAATATCCAAAGTGTACTATAACTGCTATAATGGCATAGTTAACGCCGCCAAATATTTCTACTGGTAGCAAATAATCCAGCTGGACGAGAATCGGCTTTAAAATAATCTGCATTTTAATTATTTTTCATTTTCAAGATATTAGTTATTCTGTTTTGGAAAAATGATTAATCGCTAATTCTAAACTCCTGTTGTCTAAGCGAACTTACTATTTGAAAATTGTCAACTTTGTGTAACACATTTTGAGTTACTTATTTCATATAGTTTTTATTTTGGCGTAAAATGGGCGTAATTCAGACTCATGTTTGTAAATTTCACGAGATTCTAGATACTTGGAAACGCTTTGTTGCAACGGAATGAATGATTTTATGCCAAATCTGGCAACCATTCGGTTTATTTTTTCAGTTTTTTATTAATATCTTCTAAAATAATTCAATTTTCGAAATTTAAATCAGCTTAGCAGGTTCCTCGGAATTTTTCGAATCTTTGGGCACCTTAGTCGAAACTCAAATCCTCACGGTTTAGGAGGAGATACGCTGACAAGCTTTGACAGCGCCAGCGGCCTTTACTTTTTTTTAGAATAGAGAGATTCCTTTACTTGATAATGCACTAGCAATTCAAGGAGGAGAAGAATATATTTTACATATATACAGTTTTGCCATTTTGTCTTGAAATTCATATCAGCCACAAACGATCTCCTCAGTAAATCGAAAGCATTTATTATTAAATTTGTAAATTCCGGTCAGTCGAGTGACTTCCCTCTAACTGTTAGCGATTATTTTTCAAGATGGTTGTTAAGAAGCGCCCACAACTGTCGTCAACCTTAAATTACCCTGGGAAACCTGGGATAATCAAATTTCATAATCATAAACAGCAGAAATTATAAATATCAGCACGTAAAATAAATTACATATTATAAAATTCCTTGCTCATAAATAGCGGGTGTATTTACAACTTTTGGCTTTTTAGTGGCTAAACAGTAATAAACAGTTATTTCTTAGAAAATAACAACAAGAAGGAAGTGAATTCTGCAAACAGTGCAAAACTTGCCAGAAGCAGCCGAAAAAAAGCATAACGCTGTAGAAACTCACCAGGAATCATAGCTTTAGAAATATACATTTCTCAAAAATATCATTGGAAACTAATCCTTCTTATTGAGAGGAGAGGTTTGCGCCGCCGCGCCATGCCGCCGTCGCCGGGCTTTTGTACCATGCCGCCGCCGCCGAGGTCTAGGCCGGCGCGCCGACAAAGAACGCCAATTGTATGCCGCAGCGTACAATTGGCTTCAAAACTTTTTAAAAATTTGTACCTAAACTTTGAACTGCTTATTCTTTTCTAGATACTTCTTAATCTTTTACTGGCCAATGTTTCCAATTGAGAACATCAAGTTAAAAAAATTTTGAAAAATGAAATTTTATCAAAAGTGCGTTGAAAAAAAAACCAGAGAAAGTTGAAAGATGACTTGAGCGTTTGAAGCGCAAGTTGCATTTCTATCATGGGTGGGAAGCTGGGAAAAAAATAAAAATAAAAATAGCCATTTTCATAAATTTTTACAGAGCTATCTTGACACCCCCCCTTTCAAACTTAATTCATATATTTATTTAAATTTAAAAATAAATAATTAATTAATTCTTAATATTTCACTTATTATTTAAGCCATTGGTCCAGAACCCCCGGGCCACGGACCGGTCCCGGTCCTCGGATCAAATAGTACCGGGCCAAGGAACATTAAATTCTTTGGATTTTATTTACTTTGATGCATTTCTTTCGGGTTTTTGCGACATTGTCGTGTTTTTGCTGATATATGCCTTTGTAACAGAAGAAATATTGTAATTCTTTTAACATTTCTCAATTCTTTTTGTTGTTTTTTAAATATTTCAAGATGATAAATTAAATTTGCAGTCATAAAATAGAGAATAAATGTTCTTAAGACTATTCTAGAGAACAACTCTGCCGGTTGAAATGCTACACCACTTCATATTCATTTTTTGTGTGTATGTGTGTGTGTAACTGTATTTTATTTTTGAGGCATGCTTAAATACAATTAAATTACAGTTATTAAATCAAACCAATCTAAATTAGAAACATTCAACATCCTCGCCTTCCCACCCTCAGCGGGCCGCGGTAAAATTATCAAACGTTGAACGGTTCCGATAAAATGGTTGGAGAGCACAGATTTTCTCTATATCATAGCTGCCAAACCGTTCCGATTTTATCGGAACATTTCCCACCACTATTTTTGAACAATTTTATTTTAAATTAAAAATATAGACTTATTTCAAGCTTAAATTGCCAAGGAAAAATTAGTGGTGAGCAGGTGTCAAAATTTTCGGTTGCCAGCTTGCCCGGGGCAATCAGATTTTTAAATGGGCCAGTAAAACAAAAAATACAGTTGCCCCTCGGGCAACCAAGAAAAGCAACCATTCACATTTTTATTCCTTGGCTTGAAAATGCAGTTTCCTATTCCTATTTTAATTCTGAACTTTCTATTTCTACTTTCATTTCCGAATAGTGATGGCAATTTTATAAATAAATGTTTGTCAACTTATTTTCATTGTAACGGCCGCATGTTCTTAAAAAATTTTGTGTTGCGAAAATTTTATGGGCAGGAAACTTCATTTGCGACAACCGAAAAAAATCACAAGATTCTACCCGTGGTGGTGGGAAATATTCCGATAAAAACGAAACGTTTGGCAGCTATGCTATATTCCGTTTTTGAAACCAGTGTAAAAGTTTGTCAGAAGTCATTAGTCAGAAATGACCGATGCTCACAATTGCAAACACAAGGAAAACTGTAAAATATTTTTTTCCGTTTAAATGAATAATATCCTTCAATTAACGCATTAGATGGCAAAATATGCAGAAAACGAATTCAAAATATGGCTGAATCTGAATTCGGTCTGTAAAAGGTTAACACTAGTAACTTGTAAAGATACCATTTAAATTTTTTGAGTCAAGTGCGTAATTTTAATTGCTTTAAAACTGTTTAAACATTGCTGTATACCTCAAAAGAACATTGTAGGTTTGGAATGGTTCATGAGAAGGTTGTGGAGAAAAAAAAAACCGCTTAAAAGCAAATGTATTCATGGGCGCCCATAAGGGGGGGGGCAAGGTAGAGCACCCCCCCCCCTCCTAGAGTTTTAGGTTAATGTCTCATGATGTATACAAATGGCAAAACCAGAAGTAAATTTGTTAAAAGTTATAAATTTGGCTCAAGAAAAAAATTTTTGGAGTTTCCCCCTAGGGATGGACGCGAGACGAAAAATAAGCGTCTCGCGTCTCGCAAAATAGCCTAAAAGCTTGTCTCGTCTCGCAAAAATCCCTATAGCGTAATGTTAAAAATGTGTGTCTCGTCTCGCAAAAAATCTGTAAATCTCTGTCTCGTCTCGCAAAAAAGTCGTCTCGCGTCCATCTCTATTCCCCCCCCCCCCCAGGAAAATTCCTATGGGCGCCCATAAATGTATCAGTTGTGCATTGACAGCTAAATGCATCGTGGATGTGCTATATGAGCAATATAAACCTATTCATTTTGATAAAATATATTGTTTCAGCTTTGTAGTAGAAATGTTTTAAAAGTGCACCGAAACGGCAGGCTCATACTCTGGAGCCTCACCACTGGACGAGCGCTTAGGGGGGAAACGGAAAGTGCCTGGTTCAAACCCAGGTCACGTCCGTCGACCTAACCGTTCGGAATTTTCCGTCGTTTCCTCCAAAATGCTTGTTAAGACCCCTTAGAAACACCCCCACGGAGAGCACTCTACACCTCGGCCCACATGTAGCTAATTGCCCGTATTCCCACAACAGCAGAAAATCATACTGAAGACTAGTTTTCCTAGTCTTAAAAATCTTTTAACGTCAATTTATATATAGGTGTGTGTGTATTTGTACGCATACGCCTATTTTCATCATGCTCTTTCTCAAAAAATTTTCCACGCCGCGGCGCGCCGCCGCCGCCGGGTTTCTGAGGTCGTTACGCCGCCGCGCGAAATTCCGTCCGGCGCAGACCTCTAATTGAGAGTCATTTTAGAATTAGATATTTATTACATTATAAGGTCTGTCGGTATTTTTCTCTAAAAAAACTTGACAAACGATAAAATTTCATAAGACATTGCAACACAAAAACTAAAATACAGACCATTTTAAAAATGCAACACATACACTAAATAAAATAACCGAAAATTATTTTCTAAACCCACAAATAACTAATTTTCTACTTGAAGAAGCTAGGAAAGTTTCCTCATTAAGCCCAATATGTCATCGCTAATAGCTATTGTTTACATCACAAGAACAAATAATCGCATACGGTTTATTGTCAAATCAAAGCCAATCTCGAGGTATTGTACTGTTCAAGGTTGAAGCCTTTCGTATATTCAGAGTATCACAATAGATATGATAATATAAAGCAATGAACTGTTTGGAATTTGGAAAATGCGATTTTCAGCCGTGACAAAAGTTTGAGTACGCGAATGAAGTTTTCTCCTGCTTTTATTCTTTCAAAAGCAGTGAAAAGGGTTTTTTAAAGAAAATTATTTATATGAAGGCCGAATTTTTCGCATAAAATACCTGAATATTAAATAAATCACTGACACGAAAGTAATATTCTGAATTATTTGGTATATTTAGAAAAGATAACGTATAAAAAGTATTTGTCAATCATGCTTCTAGTACCTTGCTTTTTTATTATTTGGTTTTTCTTTCTTTTAATTTGCTCTGCTTTCTTTTTGTTAATGTATAACAGCAATGCTTTCGCTATGTATGGCATAAGTTAATTAATTTAGACTTATTCACGTCAATTTTGACGTTAAGTTCCTATTGATTCTGAAGGAGAACAACTGGTCTCGTCAGAATTGTGACAGTTGTCTTTATTTATTAATTTCATTTTTACGAGCTGGTTTCTATATTAAATTTCAATCTATTAAGTTTGTCGAAGATTTAGAAAGCATGGAATAAATATTTTATCGCTACAATTGTAAGAGTAAAATGTTTATAAAACTTTCTGTAGTTTTAGAGATTAGGGCTTTTCTTTCTAAAAACCCACTAGTCTCTATTGCAAATACAATTTATCAAAATTTTCGTGGCATTAAAACAACATCTATTTTAAAAAATAAATTCCAAAGTTTATTTCCACTCCATATACCTTCTAATTTAATCTGTCAGCTCTGGAGTAGTTGTGACCATTTTAGTAATGGGATAACGCCGATTATATTAGCACAGTTCCATAGTTTAAATTTAAACAAATGGCATATTCAAATGAAATGAATACTAACGAGCAAAGTGCGTTTAAGCCAGCCAGTTGAAAATGAATTTTTGAACAAGAATAGTTATTAATAGTGTTCAGAGATAATGAGATTCATTTGCGATTCAAAATAGCGGATATGGTGAAAAGCTACGGATGTGATGCTAATTAATGCAAACAGTATTAGCCGAAGAACACCACATATTATTGAATAGAATGTGTGGTTTATTATGAATTAAATTCTGCTAAAAGAGCTCTCGATAATGCAGATATTCATGCTTTAAAACTCCGAACATTAAAAGTTATTAGAGAACTTTTTTTTTTCAAAATATGGAACACATACTATTATTAAAGACATGCAACATGTTGAAAGCGCAATGAAACGGAAATGAAACGTAACAAAACTTTTTGTTATGAGATTTCCTTGAAAATGAAAAAGAAAATTTCACTGCATTGGAAGAATAAACAAATCAATCAAAATATTCCTTAATTATTTACAGAAAAAGTTCCTAGGAATGATTATAATAATTTTAATTCTAAACCAAAAATCACATATTATTTGATTACAAAATATATTTTTAAAAATATATCAGAAACTAAAAAAGATTAAAAACAAACGCTTCATGAGCTGAGCTACATTAATATAAACGATAATGCAGGCGCGAAATTACAATAGTGACATTTAAAAAAAATTGAAAAATGCAATATGCTTTACTAAACGTTTTGCATGACTTACAATGCAATTAAATAACTTTATTATATGAAAGTGTTAAAATTTTTGCGTAAGTTTATCATCTAACAATTAAAGAGAGATTTTGCGTTTTTTGGTTGTTTCGGTTGTTAACTGGCATTAATGTTGCAGAATTTTAGAAGTGGAAACAACATAAAATATAGCTTAAAAAATTACCGATTTTTAGTCGCAACAATATATGCTACGGTAAATGTACTAAACTGGTGATTATGCAAGTTGGCTACAAAGTTCCACTCGTTTTCCTGTAGATACCTTCAGCGTTAAGTGATGGCCGAAATAAATAGATCATAGACGTCATGCAATAAACTTAGGGATCTGTCAACATAATCCACTAAAAACATTAGTTGATTTGTACCTACATTATAAATCTATTCTCGATTGAAAGTGTCAGTTTACGAGTCAAATTCTCTTCATTTGCGAGATATTAATTTTATGCTTCAGTGTGCTCTTAGATGCTTAAAGTGAGGACGCTATTAGTGAAAGAAGGTATCAAGAGTGGTTTCAACTCTTAAGGAATGGTGATTTTCACGTTGTAGACCGGCATAGCAGTAGGAGACAGAACGTTTTTGAAAAGGATGAATCGGAGGTAAGACTTATGCAGGGTCGACCTGACCATATAGGCAAACTAGGCTACGGCCTAGTGAGCCGAACCGAGGGAGTTGGCACTAGCCACGCAGCAAACATTTTTTTAGTCCTATCTGCAAAGGAAAAAATCTGGAGTGACTCGACTTTTCGAACACTTAATACTTACCAAGGGTTTAAATAAATTTAATTCAACGGATCCAGTGTTCATGCACTGGTGCACTGTAGGGTTTACACTCGCTAAAATTTATGCAGTACGTAAGACAGTGACCTATAATATGCGTACATAATTTGATTTCAATCGAATGCACCATGTAGACACTAGCTCACTTTAAATGATTGCGTCCTAGGCTGTAATATGTACAAATTACTTTTTGCAAGCCGGTGAACAAACTATCAGCTCCAAACACTCCGAAATCTACGCAGGCCATGAGGCCGTGATCTGTAATTTACATGCCAATTTGAGCTCGATCGAATTCACCGTTCAGACGCTAGCGCACTTTCAAGAATTTCCGTCCATTGGCCATAATGTAAAAGAAATATTTTTCGTAGCCCAGTAGTAAAAACTATAAGTCCTATACACATCAAAATCAATACCGGTCTTACGCTGGTGGTCTCTAACATATGAACCCAATTTGAGTTCAATCGAATGCCCCGTTTAGGAACTATCGTGTTCACTCACATGCACACACACACACACACACACACACACACATCTCGTAAAATGGTATAAATGAATTCAGAAGACCTCAAAACGTGTAAATACACCAAAATCTCGAAGCCGAATTTTTTCATGATTACAATACTTTCCTTATTCCTTACATGGTACATGTTCGGAAAGTAAAAATTGTTCCCGCTGCTCTGTTCATCCCTCACTCCATCTCTCTCTCCGAATACCAAACTAGCCACGTGGAAGATATAGAAAATTGCACATGGGCTAGATGCAATTTGGGACATTTAAAAAAGTCTTACCCCTTCACCGCTTTCCGAAAAATTCTTTTTTTTTTATTCACGGACTGGGCCGTCAATAAGTTATCCGCACCAAAATTTTAGGGCCAGTCTGCGCAGGTTAAGAGACTTTAAAAAACGATGTAATGACATAACTGAGACGTTCCACTCCGTGTTTCTATAACGGTGACACCACTACAATAAAAGATGGACAGAAGGAATAGAGTGACGGCATTGCAATCTGGCACCTTGACCGGACGACAACCATTAGCTAATTAGCCACAAGGTCAGGGACGTAACTAAGCTGGGCAATCTTGCCCAGGCGGCACTTCTTGAGGCATTCAAAAAATTTTGTTTTAAAAGGGCGTGGTTAAAATATTTCGCCTGGAGTGACAAATTTGCTCGAATTGGCACTGGACTTGTTTCAAAGTCAAGAAGGATTGGCACGATCCTTTAGAATGACCCAACAAGAGCAATTTCAATTTTGAATCGTAAATGTTTTGCCCGTTTTTTTTACAATAAAACCTCGAATTTTCGTTGGGGGCGGGGGCAGTAACGGTGGAAACTTAGTTGCCATTCCAATGTAATTCGCCGAGGATTGACATTTAACCATGGACAATACTGTTACATATGATTAATAATTTAATATTTATCGAATTAACCGGTTATTTTGTGTAATTTAGTACTGCACTAGTAATGGTGAACGTTACAAATTATTTTATATTTAAAATATTAAGTAAAGCTCAGTGTTTTTGTTAAATCCATGATAACTAAATAATAGCAAATAAGTGCATAATGTGACTCAGGTCACCACTGAAAGGGAGGGGTCTAAAAAGTTCACTAGTCAAAGTAACGGATATACATCACATTCGGAGTTAATCAGCTGAAAATATGCAAACTCACCTGTTAATTTGATAAATATTTACGGCACATGGTGGTGGTTACCGGATATTTACCATAATTACCGTGTTAATCATATTCGACATAATATATGTATTTCATACGACACGGTAGCTATATTAATTCTATTTTTTTATGAAAATTCCTTTAGTTAGTAAAAATTGTTACCCATTGTTAATTTAAATCATTTTTTAAGCAAGTAAAAATAAAACACATATTCCCTAAAACACGAGAAAGAAGTTGACAGACAGCCCCTTGCCGTCTTCTGGGTGCCGCCATTATAAAATGATGCCCGCACCTGAGGAAAAAATGAATGAGAGTAACTAATAAAACAAAAGAAATAATCAGGCTTTTATATGTAATATACTCCCTCAGTTGTTTATGCGTAAAAATTAATATTAGGGAATAATTACATTAATCTGTTTACTAAATTTGTTGATGAAATTTTAAAAACGATAAATTCTTGGGGAATTTTTCGCAGATTGTACCGTTGTTTTGAACACGAGAAATAAAAACGTACTCTTTGATTGATTGTTCAAAGATTTTACAAGGAAAGTTGACGTTGCAGCGTTGCAAAACAACAGGCATTTAGAAAAAACATTATTGTAACTCATCTTATGAGGGTTTTATGGTCTAGGTAAATAAATGATGATTTAAAATATTTTGAAAGTGATCTAAAATTTATCCGCTTTTGCCTATGCTAAAAAATATTTATATATTTTTAACTTCTGAGGGACGTTGAATTATTAAGGTAAAAATGTTACCTTTCAGCGGTAGTATTTGAATTTATCATCAACAATGTTTGACAGAACAAAATTATTGTCCGGTTAGAATGCACAGGCATTTTTAAAACGTATTAAATAAGATATCTTTTAACATGCATGATTAAAAAGATAAATTAAATATTTAATTTTGCACTGCTCTCAATTATTTTAAGCTCAGGCATTAATTTTATGCAGCCAAACTCAAAAGTTAAAATTTTGGCAGAGTAATTTTGACAAACAACTGTCTTCTCAATCCCTTTAATTTCAAATTGCCAGGTAAAAAACGGACAATTAAATTATACTCTACAACAGCCTTACGAACAGCGTTCTTCGTTACGCAATCACCGCTTTCTTTCGCACTTTTCACATTCAACAGGTACTTATTCGCAAAAAAAAGGACATATGTACCCGGATTACACTGCTAAGAACAAAATCCCGCATTTCTATTTCGTAGTTAGTGAGCGGAGTTTTTCCAGAAAACTCTGTTATCCAAAAATGGCGTCTCTACTTCGTATTACAAGTAGCTTTTGCTCAAAGATTTAGAAGCACTGCAAGCAGATATCGACCTGTTACGCTGCATGCAGGCGTGGGTTACGTCTACCTGTGGGGGGTAGGAAATAGGTAGATACTCTGTTTACTCATTTTGAGGCGCTATGAATATTTTATTTTCAAATCTCGGCTGCCGGGGCATTTGTATTATTCCTTTGCAACGCTCGCAGGCGTTCCGGGCAACAATGCAGGCGAGCGTTTGAAGTTCTCTGTACTTTTATTTGCTTGTTTCTTTTGTGAGCTGATGAGATTGGGATGAATTTTGCGGTTGTTTTTTGCGCAGTTCTTTATCTTGAGGATTTGTTTTTTTCTTTTTTCAAACATTTCACTTTCCAAGTTTTCCCCGATATTCGTGGGAGCACCGGAGAAGAAGTTTATGTTCACAGAGTAAAAGAAATTCAGAATTTGTTTTTGAAAAGATACAAAAAAATAAAAGTTTTTACATATTTCATGGAGAAAGAAAAAGCGATATTGAAAAATCGACAGCCTTTAAAAAAAATAAGCAGCTGTCATGATAAGTTTTGTAGTTTTTGATTATGTACGTTTTACAGGAACAGTCGATGTTGGTTTTGCATTATGTTCATTAAAAATATTCACAAAACCAGTCCAAATGAAACAGTAAACTGTATTTATTACTAAAATTTTAAATTATTAAGCATTTAATTATTTAAAAGCTCACGATAATAATCTATATAATCTATGATGATCAATTGAATTCTCAGTAAGAAAATTTTGCGCTCATTTTGAAAAATATTACATGAATCAGTAATTTAGTTTACTTCTAACAACTGTTTCTGCATGGGATCAGTGTTTCGAGTAAATCAACTGACAATAGATAAAGAGGTAGATTGATAACAATATTTAACTAGCATGTGTTAAATTTTTTTGTTGAGGGAACTCTATCTGTTAAGGGATCTAGGGGTATAATTCTATTTATCTCGTATAAAAATAAATAAAAATATTTGAAAATGGAAAAATATCTTATGCATTGACAATTTATTTGAAAAGAGCAAGCATTTATTTATGATATAGTGCTTCATCAATTCTTTGAGATTTTAATATAAATTGGAATATGTGTAAATGTAGCTACATCGTTAAATTGTTTATTATATTTGTATCGAAGCTTATATTTTTGGAAAAATACGACGTTCTGTATATTTACTATTATTTTACATATTTGATGCTATGATAGTACATTAAAACATTGGCGATAATTATGTTTCAAAAACATTTCAAAATTTAAAATTCCACTCGTTTCTGGTATATTGTTTACCGTTAATGATGAAACTGTATTAATCTGAAATTGGTAGAATAAGCACCACATAAAGAGTCTTAAGTGTAAAATGAACGTCTTTTGTTTTTACCCTGTGTTAGAGTTAATACTTCTTAGTTCGGCTTGTACGCCACCAAGAAACACCAGAAAGATGTTATTGCCTTAGGTTGGACTACGCTTTGATAGAATTTAAATTTAAACTTTTCGTTTTTCTTTTTCAGAATGAGAATCTGAATCTTTTCAAAATAAAATCTCTTACTTTTTAGAGATCGGCTTTTTTGTGACATGTTA
Source organism: Cheiracanthium punctorium (assembly GCA_038373885.1). NCBI lineage: Eukaryota > Metazoa > Arthropoda > Arachnida > Araneae > Cheiracanthiidae > Cheiracanthium > Cheiracanthium punctorium. The sequence goes on from JAWZYV010005184.1 coordinate 384,846, forward strand.
GACAATTAATAAGCCACATTTTAGCAACCAAGTCTCAATCTTGTAACTGATGAAAGTTAGTTCCATCAATAAAAAAATACCGCATCATTTTTATCAGTGTTTTTCCTCTTTTAATTCTAAAGAAATTTTTCAAACGAAAAAAAAAATCACCAGTACTGCGGCTGAATGACACTGCGATATTACTTATAAAAATGCTGTACTTGCGTGAGGCCGCCATCAGATATTGATGTTTTCTTCCACTATTATTCTAAACCTTATCGTCAACAGGAAAACTTTGGCAACGCCCCGTCGATATAAACCGTCACCGGCTCGATGAATGAGTAATCGCGGAACGAAAGTACCTTTAGAGAAAAGAAAAAGCATCAATATTTCGTGAATTAATAATTGACAAGGCCCTGTTTTTTTTTCACGTGTGAGTTTAGAAGTGGCCAAGAATCGGATATAACAAAGCGGTTGTGGGAATATCCGCCTGAAGTTGTACTGAAAGGTGAATGGCACAGGCTTGGTAAAATGATAGATATTTTTTTCGCGCGATTCAATACATTCATCTCCTTAAGATAATCAGTTTATTAGTTAATATGTGCTTCAGAAATATTCTTAAAATAAATAAATTACCGCATCATATTCAAAGTGTGACATAGTAATTATGCTTTTTAAATCGTTATTCGATGCACAAAGATGATGAAGCCAACAACTCAAATACCTTTTTCATGAAAATGAACATTTATAAACAAACAATGATGAACAGAAAATAGTAAGTTTTGTTTTGCGTGAGCATGGCTACATTGTGGTAATAAGTACAGAAAAAATACGGGAAACAATAGAAAATTTTCCAACATGTTTCACTTTTATATTTTATTTTTATCTGTTTTTAGGTAAACAGGATATCACTATATTTCCTATACTCTTATCTACAAACTAGCACAATTATTTTTCATAAAAGTAAATAGTATTTTTGACTACAGGTGGGCAAGTCTGTTGATCTTAAATTGGAAAATGTGCGCTGGAGCAAATTTCCCAGCCTACCAAAAATGTACAGGGGCTAACTTTCCGACTCCACTTTAAATGGTAAAACACAGGTGATTCACCTTGTTACTTAAGGGTCTTGTACCCGTTAAAGCGATGGAAATCAAATTTTTTTAAAAATTATTTATGTGATTCAATATTTATAGAAATAGTTTACTTACGTGTAAAAAAATTGTATATCAATACAATGGCCTTTTCTGATTCTCCCTTTAGACCTAGGACCCTAGTGCAGTCAATCGGCCTTAATCGGCATGCTGTTGGAAAAACATGTCCCGTCTGCCATATTGGAATTATTGCACTATCCACACGAGTAGCGGTGCAAGTTCTTCGCAAAACAAATGCACAGTTACGTGATGAAAAAAGCCAGATTTTAGTACGAGCAATATCAAAATAGTACGTTTATTTTAAGATTAAACTAAGACTTGAAAATTTACTCACCATGAAGAAATGCAGAAAAAAGCGTCTTCCAGCAATTTGACGGCAGCTACTGAACTGAAACTTTCCAATATGATCAGTAGTATGCCGCTACTACAGCTAGTTTGTTCCTTGGCGTCATCAAGCGACTAAAGCGAATTGGGAAACATGCATCTATGAAAAATGTGCCCGGGTTTTCCGTATTTTTTTTATTGGATTAAAGCTTCAGTACTAATATTGTATAAGATATAGTATTTTAACAGTACAGAAACAGTGACCCCTAAGATGAAGTGAATGGGGCAACTGGAGAATCACTGCTTAAATAATATGCTCCATTTCTTAAAAATATTTTTTTAAGTCTAAAATATGCTTTTTAGTCCTTTTTCAGTTCAAATATAAGAGTCTGATCTCTGAAAACGATGTCATAGATTCCACTCTTATTTTTTATAATTCTGATAACAAGTTTTACAAAATGGTAATTCTGATGACAAGTTTTACAAATGGGAAAAAAAAGTAATTGTTATATTTAAAAAACAGCATAAGAAACAGCTTCAGAAGTAGAAAAAGCTTAACAAGAGATTTCTAATAATAAATTTTTGTCCAGAATGAAGGCTATTTTAACTTCTTTACAATCTTTTTACCTGATTTGGACTATTTTTTTAATGTGCAATTAAAAAATGTAACTGTGTGTATACTTTTGTTCAGTATTTCTAAATAAAAAAAATTGTTTTAGTGCATAAATCTTTCTTTCAGATGTTCGTGATAGAGAATATTTTCCCATCTTCTCGTGTTTTAAAGTCATACTGCTAAATATAACTGCCTTCAAAGAGAGATTTGATACTTTCGTATTGAAATTTACGTAATCGTTCGTCACACGCAAAATAGCAAATATTTTCCTGAAACATATGGTTGTCATTAATACCAGTGATGCGGAATCTCCAAAAATGCCAAAGCATTTGACTCGTGGCGGGGTATTTGTAATACAGCTGTTAGCCTGCTCTGGTATAAAATGCAACTTCAAAACTATTATATAAAAAAATACGTCAGAATCACTTTCATTTTTAAAAGATGAACCTGCTCGTTTTGCTATTGGCGCTCAAATTCGTTTATTTATACTGATAATATTTATTATCTATATTTAAGTTCCAGAATGAACACCTTAAAAACAACACTCACACGATATAGACAACTGCTTCATGTTTTTCTTGAAACTTGAGAAATATACAAGTAATATCCTCAGTATTGCTAAGATGTTGAGTGTTAGGATATTTACCATTTCTCGGCTTTTAGAGTAGCACACATACCATTCTAGTCAATTTGAACTTATCTGGATGGGTCTGTTCTCTGAATCCAACCCTGTTGGTGTACTCCCCTCCCCCCGCTCAAAATCATTTATATTTTATTTTACTCCATTTTCAACTTGAAAAAAAATAAAAGCATTTTTTAAACGTAACTTTCTTTCACGAAAAAAAATGCTGTTTGAGGAAAGGACGATCCCTCTGAAACATCGATATAAGAGGACATAATATGCTAGAGGAGGGAAAAAAAGGCAGCTGCGGGTTTCCCGAAAGGTTCGTTCATAATTAATGCTTTCATTATCTGCGCACTTAATGGCACTCAATGGAGTTTCTATGTTTCACTTGCCGATCCCGTCTCTCAGTCCAGATAGAGTTTCTTGGTGCTTTAGCAGAAAAACAAAGTAATTAAGTATTTATAAACTGGAAAAAAAAGTTTTCTGTTAAAACCTTAGTGCGTGGCACATTTCTCCACTTGGCAGTCTTCGTGGGGAGGGGTGGGGGGAGATGTGTCATTAAATTGTCTTATTCTTTCCTCAAGACTGATAAATACAACTTTTACTACACGTTTTTTTTTTTTTTCAGTATGTCTATATTTTGAACAATAACTTTAGAAAAATCGTCATATGTGATAATACAAAAAAGTTTAAAACTAAATTGAAAGTATAATATAGTTTAAAAAAGAAACAGCCTTTAAAATTCCGTCATTCTAAAGGTAAAAATGTTAATACACTTATATTTTTTGCATTTTTCTAATGATTAACAGCATTAAGAAATTAATTCAATGTCTTAACACTTGAGAGTTTTAATTATTAATTAAAATTTTTGATTTTTTTACAATTATTTGATAAACTAATAACTCTGATTAACTACTGAAATTACGCATAAAGATATTGCAATAGTGTAGTGGATACCTGGACACACTTTACAACGTCTTAAAATTTCATTTTTCTACTTTTTTTATAAATCTATTTTGAAGTAAACACGTTATCCTTGTATTTTCTATATCTTTACCTACAAACTAGCACAATTATTTAAAAAAAAACACTAAATATAGTTTTTGTCAGCAAACAGTAGTTTTAACAGCAATAATTCTAATCATGTAAATTTCGATAATGTGTCCCGTATGAGGTTCAAGTTTTCCAACCATACTTTAAATGGTAAATGTTGCTTAGTACCTAATATGTACATTTACATTTCTTACTGTAAACTAAAAAAGTATAATGATAGTTGGTAAGATTATGGTAGAGCAGTAGAGAAAATAATTGTATATATAAAACAAATGAAGCTTAATGATTTTACAAAAATAATCATTTAATAGTTTTATAAAGACAGGTTTTTTCATCTAAAGTCGTCACTGTCTGAATCACAGTGAACACAAATAAAAAAATGTAACATCCCCTTCGGTGTAGTTTTCATGCGCTCGTTTTCCAAAGAGACATGTCTTAGAATATGTGTTCCGTATGTTGTTGGGAAACCTACTTTAGCACCATATTGGAACTTTGATACTGCCTCGAAGAGTAGCAGTGTGTGCTATTTTCAAAACAAACGCATTATAACTTGAATAAAGAAACCTCTTTTTAGTGCATGCTATATCAAAACATGAAGTTTAATGATGGTGCTTTTATTTCAAATTTGAATAAAGACCTGAAGATTTATTCAGTTGAAAACGAAGAAAACAGATTTTTCGATCATGTGACAACAGCTACTGAACAAAAAACTTTCATAGGTGGTATGTGCTGTGTTGCTACATCATGCCAGTTTGCCTCATGGCGTCATTTAGCGGATAATTTCAAACTAATGCACGTTGAAAAACGTGCCCTTGTGGAAAATACACCCAGGTCTACGATGTGGAAAAAATAAAGGGAAGACAAAGATGGAGAAAAGTAAAAAAGGTACAGTTGATAAATAAAATAGGAAAATAAAGAGGAAGGAATGAAAGGAGGTAATAGACTGGAGAAAGTCATCAATATAAAATGTTTTGATTTCTTTAAAAATAAACATCTTTATGTAATTTTAGAGACGGATAACGTGTAGGAATGTTTTCTTTTGTGCATGACACTGAGGGCCAAAACCTAACCTGAATATTTAAACAAAACACATAAAAAAATATCAAACAGAGTTCAGAAACTATTTTTATTGGATAAAAATTTTAATTTTATTATTTTTATCACTATGCTATCACTAACAACTCTATTGATTATCTAATAATCAAAAGTATTAGGTTGTAACGAAAGTTTCCCGCCACCGCAAACATCGTCAGCACACAGTTCTCGTTGGCGTATTTGCTCATATTTTGTCAAACGATTTTTGGCATTTAAAAGAAAGAGGCTTACTTTATAACACTGTGTTGTGAAATCTGTAAAAAATATAGTTATCATTAAGTATAAGGTGTCTCAAATGGAACTATCACTCTAGAGGATTAGAACCATCATTTACTTCCAGTTGTGTTGCAAAAAGTCAGCTACATAATATCAACGAATTATGAGTACAGCTTTAAGTACTATTGTTGTATCATGTGACACTGTGCAGGTTTGGTACCGAAAGTTCAAAAACAGTTATCTAAGGAGTTGGAAGTTAGTTTTTCAGGCAGATATGGCGGAAAACTTTCGTTACAACCTGATACTTTGTAACTTGAAAAGCAATTTTAAGAATGTGAAACCAGCTCAAAGTACTTTTTAAGTACATACAGTACAGTAAGATCATCTTAAAGATTCAGTTTTAAGTTGAACTACGGTGCATAAAACTTCCTTTTTTTAAATGGAAAGCCATTTGCTTATGGTGAAGATTTCAGTGTGCACCCACTTTTCTCATATTTTACGAAGGTTATGAAAGTGTGGAACACTGTGGGCGTAGTCAGGATATGAAAAAAATCTTGAGTAAATGAACTGAATTTCTGCACGATATAAAGCTCTTGCTACTAATCCGAAAATTTCTGAGGTGGGGTTAGGGGGATATAGCCTGATCACCCTCCCTCCTGCCTACGTCCCTGGAGGAACATATCTAATGGAACTGTTTGGAAACAATAGCTAATAGGTGAAATTAAAATTTTATTAGTCATTCAAAAAGTAATTTCAGCAAAATTTAAGAAGTGGATCAATATCTGATTTAAGTGCCCAGATATCCGTTATTCCGTTCTGTGTAGTAAAGCTAGCCTAAAAGTCGTATTACATTAATCTTTTTTTATAACAGTTTTCAGTTTAGAAACATTTGTTCTGATATTCGTGATACTTCATAAAACGCATTCGAGTCAGACAGAATTTACTACCTGGGTAAATTTAAAGTAGAAACCTTAAAAAAGTCATTTCGATAAAAACGTTCTTTGCTTTCTTTTCGAATAACTTTTCGTGAAACGTTGCCAGACTTATTTTTGTAAACAAAGCGATAAAAATCCTAGCCATGCGACTTATGGCACAGAACAAGTAATTACATTTTCAACCATGCACAAAAAACACTCGATTGTATGCAACTTTTGTATACGCTTTTTCATTCATTACCAAGTAAATCTTAGTTGTTTTTTTTTTTTTTGGTCCCTTTTTAATTCTTCCTCAAAAATCAATATCTCTAAAAGAATATACTATCAGATATATGCGACACGGTAAATTGCGTGCGCAAAGCAAAACTTGAATACGTAAACCAATTTTCATAGCTCTTACTTGTTGCCAGTTCCATAATTGCTTGGAACCATGATCGATGATTTATATTTTCTAGTGCAAGACAGTTATCGATAGGACGTCATCGATTTTGAGGTGAGTGAAGGATTAGTTCACATTTCTGCTGGCGACACGCGAATTACGTAAAATTTCGTTTTTGTTTGCGTTGTCGGTTTATTAGAGTGTTTGCTTTACTAATATCATGAGAATGCGATCAAAATGGCAAACAAATAAAGGATATTTTTAGCCTCCAATCAAGATTTCAAAACACGGTGATATTTTTCGTTTCTAAATTGTAACATGGGTTAGATGTATAGTAAAATTAAAAGATAGTATTTCGAACAGGGCTATCTTATTTTGTCAGAGTTGCTATCGGATAGGTTTTTAAAAGATGCATCTAAAAATATCTGGTGCTCATGGTCATTAAATTGAACGTGAGTTTTCGATATCAGTTATAATGCAGAAATGCAGATGAATTTGTATTAAAGCAAATAATATTTTAGTTTAGACATATGTTAAATTATTACACATTTTAAAGTTTTGGGTCGTGGTAGCATAGTGGTTAAGCCGTTGGACTCGTAACCGGAAAGTTGTGGCTTCGATTCCGACGTTCCGCTAAAGACCAACGTGTACGCGCACGTAAAATCTGTGGTTCCAAAAGTCCTCACGGCTGTAGTTAGCACTTTCCAAGGGGTTCCGATATTCAGAAGTCCCCCACCTTCTGATGATGATCCAAATTATGGCAGAAAGAAAGTATGTAGCTCTAAACGTATTCAGTAACGTTAACTGTCCTTTCCTGGGAAACAAACACTTTAAAAAGTTTGAGGTTTAAAAATATTCATTCAGCTCAAACGAAAACAGTTTCTTTAAGAAGCTTGAAATACTTTTCATGAAATGCACAGGATTTTAAAATGCACAGGATTTTAAAAGCTCATCTGAGCGATTTTTTTTTGATAGAATGTTTTATTAGAAAAGGGATAGTATTATAGAAACTACCAATTTGTTTCGTATTTACCTGTGTTAGACATTTCAAAAAACTACTTCGTCCTCTGAGGTAATTTTCAACTGTGTGTATAGATTACACACCATCAGTTTCAAATTTTCGCCCTTCATCATCCAGAAAACGGGCAAAAAATCAGATTTATGAGCATGTCGAAACTGTACCTCCGACTTTGCAATCATATGAAACACTTAAGCGGTTTTTATTTAATTTTTATTTTATACAATGAAAAATCGATGTAGAATAATGGGTATCATACATTTGAGAGAAAACACAAAATGGTACACAGCAAACTTATTGGCGCACAAACACATTTAAAGTGAGCCTAACATCAACAAACACCGCGTCCAGTCTCACATCTCGAAACATTTTGCCCTACGTAGCAAATAATCGCATGAGACTCTTGGAGTTCTTGTTCTTAATTCACCAATTCTGACCAGGGGATCTATTTTCTCCCAGACGGTGGCAAAGCTTAACCACCAACAGGTAACAAGTAGATCACTCGATTGCTGAACAATTATTTTTGGAAGTTTGATTTTTCCCTGCAGCTTTTAACTTCAGACGTTCCTGAAACACTCTGCTATTGAGGTTAGAACTTTCAACCAATTAGCATCAAGCTAACCAAAAATTTCAGAAACAGAAATTATTAAGACTGGCTAACAACTGGGTATATGCGGTGGTCTACTGCAAGAATAAGAGATGGAGCCTTTAGTTTAGGGAAGGGGATAAAGCTCACCATCTGGAAATATTCAAAAAGTTTATCAAGCTACGAGTAAAATAAATATACATGCTCTAACAGCTTTAAATTCCTGTTAATACTAATTTATAAACGAGGGATTTTTATGCTAAAAAGAAGATTCACTTAAAAATGATAAACAATAGCTATTTTGTTTTAAACAATAACAATTTATCATTTAATTAAAAAATTATTATTAACGGAATATTTTTCTTACTCATTTATTTAATTTTTTTTTTCATTTCATTCATTTAACCTGAAAAATAATTAAAATATACATAATGGAAGATCCGTTGAAAAGTAGCGGATCCGGATAATATCTTTTCGCTGAGTCGGATCGTATCTGCGGATGATCAGTCAGTACACGAAGATACGGATACAGATACGGAAAACGGGCACACCTCTAGTATGCATAAATGTTGCGACGGCAGAATGCTATTTGGTTTATAATTCCCTATCTTTGCACACGAGGATTTTGTAACTACTTTCTAGCGAATAGTTTAGAGTCCGCCAGGACTCGGTCAAGTAGTTTATTCCCAAATATTCTTGGTTGAATTCTTAACGTGTCAATCAAATTATCTGTAAGCTAAGTAAAAGGGTTACTTACAGAAAGTGTTAGATTTTCGATTTCTTGACGTAATTACTTTATTTAATTTGTGCACTAATATGGTAAGCGAATTTTTTTTTCTAACTGCATCCTTAACTGGCTAGTTGGGAAGACAGGCTTGAACTGTGCACGGACTTAGATCTGGGACGATCATCAACTAGCGGCAGACAGGCGGAATAGCGCCAGCCCCTCAAAGGAAAGTTCTCGAGCCCCTTTTAATGATTAGCTACATAAGCGCCGTCTAGCGACGCACAGCGACGAGATGATACAATCTACTACTAACGCACGCATGCGCAGACCATAATGATTACGACTCACAGTGCCATCTTACTTGTAAACTTCGTTCATCTCTTTTAAAGAACGTCGATGATCGTCCTATATTCAAGTCCCCGGAACTGGAAAATAAGAAATGGTTCTGAGGAGACACTGGTAGCTGAGAGATTGGATCGGATGCGCTTCAGTCTCTTCGTTAATCGCCTGTACGTTCTGTGTGGTGTTCGATTCCCACTAACCCCTGGACTTAGATGTTTGTTCAAATATTGTCTTGTAAAAATGGAAAAAATGCTGATAAAAAATATGAACTTGAATGGAAAGAAGAACAGAGATGAAGACCTAACGAATAGTAGCCATATATCTCGGTGAACTCAAAGGTGCTAAGGAAGTTTATTTAAGTACATGTTTTTTAATGTATGGTGATGTAATGTACAGGGCGCACACACTCAAACAACCACTTTATAAAAAGAGAACAGACTGGATAAAAATAAATATATTTGTTTAATTTTTCTTTTAATTTCTATTAAAACTTCGAGACTTGAAACACATGATCAGTAATCGGATATAAAGAGCCAATCTGATTTTTTTAAAGAAATGTTTTCGAGATCGGAATTCACAGATCATGAAACTTAATTCATTGATAACCCCTTAGCATACGCGTTCACATATTGAGTGCCACACATTCATACCGCACCCTCACGCACCCACCGATACCGAGTGCGATAAATCGCTGACCGCCCCAACGCAGTCCATAAAAGTAACACTGTACAAAGGAACGCTTGGTACGGCGAGCACGTGACCCTGAAACCTCCATTCTCATTTATAAATCCAAGTACCAGGATGTTCGTACGGAAGGTGGCCACATGTGTTTATTCATTGGGATCCGGAGAACATTTGAACCATTCATCCCTTTGCTGTTTTACTCTCTTCCCCCCCCCCACCTTTTCCCAATCCCATAAAAACGAAAAGAAAATGAGAAAAGAGGGGGTTCATGCTTTGTATGGCGAAAGTGGGGGCGGTGTTCATATTGCGGAAAATATCCGACGTGTACATTGAATCGGATAACGAGAACTTCACTGGTGTATAAAATATGTTTGAAAATAAGGTGTAATTAAAAAGCACAATAGTCCGCCTTAACTAAATTGCAGAAGAAATATTTAGTCTTAGCTTTAACGATAGAAATATTTAATGTGAAAAAAAAAATTAAAGAAAAGAAACTGAGGCTGTAAATCTTGTTTGCAGTAAAAAAAAAAAAAAAAAAAAAAAAAAGCGCTCGTCTGTACTAATCCCTTTCAGGCCTATGATGTATTTCAAACATTTAAAAGGATTAACATTGAAGCTGTCACTTCGGTTTTGCCACAGCGTAACCAGAAAAAGAAAACAATTTTACGAAAGATACGTACAGTTATTACAGAATGCCAGTAGAATAGCATCTTCACGAGCATCTGTTGTTTCCAAAGATGTCAGCTTCTGGCTCATCTATTGAAGCTGATGTATTTGAGCTGTTGTTTTTATTTATTCTAGATCAGGAATGTCACACCAGGTTCTATCCAGACTAACTTGCAATGTACAATCGACAACTTTGTCTTGCTTATCAGGAATACAGCCGTCTCGCAAAAGTGCTACCATGCTAAGTAAGATGGCCAAAGACAGTTTGAAGGCAGCAAGAACAAGAATAGTAATATGTCATTAAAGGATTGATGAACTTGATGTTCACATTGAACAGCTTGAAATTTTCTATGTGCGAATTTTGAGTTCGTGAAGAAACGAATATGTCATCATTGAATGAAAGAAACACGATCATTTTGCATCGTATCATACATACTCAGAAGTGGAAAGTCGTTTTACTTTACCTTGGAGACAAAAAGTCATCGAAAACAAGAACTAGAAGTATCTGCATTTTGCAAGCAAATTAGGAGCGACTTTTATATCCAAAAACTACGGCATCAAATGTATGCGTATAGAGCTCCTCTGATTCAGCTCCAATTATTTAATAATAAGGGTATAATCTATTTAGCGTATTACTTTAGGCAACGGTTAATATCAAAACACAAGTTTGCTCAACGCTGAAATCTAAGTCTATATGTTCTACCCCTGTAAAAAGGCACAAGGGTTATTATTCCTAAGATTATTTTTAATAATCAGCGATAGTTTCTTCAGATTACTTTGGTTTGTTCCAAAATCAACAAAAGTCTTAGGTATGATAGGCAATCTTCAAATCAGAGTTTCTCACAAGCTCTTACATGCCACTGCATTGTATGAGGCTTTTTCTCTTGCCCGTTTGTCTTGTTGTTGTTTGGTGAACTCAGTGATTGCTGAGAGTATAGACAAAGAAGTTTAGTCTAGCTTGCAAAGAACTGCGACTTGGTTAAAGTGAAACTTTTCTGGGTCATATGGAATTCTAAACTGCTAAATTATCTCCATGATCAAAAAACGTACGTGAGTTTTGTTAATTTCTCGCATTCCTTTACAAGTTCGTTTGCTGTGCTTCTTCATACGAAAAATATTCTAACAACAACAAATGAACCCTTGTGTTGATCAGACCCAGCTAGATATACAAGTTGCACAGTGTTGTAGTCCTAAGAAAAAAAGTGGGGGGACGCTCGTTTTTGACGAAATTTAACCTAAAGTTATCGGATTCATTAAACGTAATTATTCCTTAAACAACCAATAAAACTAATTTAACCATCATTTCTTTATTTATTAACTAAAATTAACTCATTTTTAAATTATTGATTACTTGTTAATAATCTAAACTAAGTCTTTTTGATCAACCGTGTAAGCTACTTAATTTGTTGTTGCGAACATGTATATCGGATTTGTGTGCTCGGCTCAAAGTCCTCTTATAAATCCTCGTCAGAAGAACAGCACAAAGGGGGGGGGCTGCCTTCCGTGGGGGTCTTTCTAAGGGGTCCTAACCCGTATTCATGCTAAATTTCGGGGAAAACTCCGAACTGTTACGGATGCGCGAATGGAGCAACTTAATTTTTTCCATTTACATTTGTCAACAATCCAATGTTATTGTTGTGAACACGTACAGCGGATTTGTGTGCTTGGCTCGAATTCCATCAATCCTCGTCAAAAAGACAACACAAGGGGGGTGCCTTCCGTGAAGGTCTTTCTAATGGGTCCTAACCCGTATTTACGCAAAGTTTCGGAGAGAACCACGGAAAACTCCGAACGGTTAGGTCGGCCGTGTAATGCAACCCGAACCCGGGACCTTCACACTTCGCCCGTCTACCATTTCCAGTAACATAACCACTGTGTCATGGTGAGGCAACAATCCAAAGTGACAGATTTTCTTTTGAATGGGTACGTGACTATTCGCTACCCCGATTTTCGTCACTTTTTCGGCCATTCGGAAAGGCATTTTTTACTTAGAGTTCGTTCGGGAAGATTATAATCTGTTCTATTCTTATGGATATGTTTTCACTACTGAAGTGTTTAAGAAACCTTTACAATCCCATTTGTAAAGTCTGTTCAAACAGACAAAAGTTTCCTTTTGATTTTTATACCAATGTACTTGCTCTCGCGCGAACAAAACGAAAATTTTAATTTCTTCACAGAATTTTTAAAAAGACCTTGTAAATGAGCGTCCCTCCTAAGAATAAAAAGTGAGGGGACGTAAGGGCTGAAATGAAAAAGTAGGGGGACGGCGTCCCCCCGCGTCCCCCTTCGACTACACCACTGAAGTTGCACCTTCAGATTCAACAAAAATTAAGGTCGTAACTTCTGTCACCGTAGTGCATCCAACAGAAGGTATTAAACATTTACCACCGTCACTTACATCATTAAAATCTAATAAGCTGCATGGAAACGTCAGCACGTGACCTAACGGAACCCCTTCTTCATTCATCCTCAACGAATTTCGATGTTCGGTGGTCGCTTCTGTTTGTTCGATGGAATCAGGAGAACACATCCTCATCAACTCCTCCCCTGCAGTACCTCTCTATTAAAATGATTTGAAAAGGAAGGGAATGGGGGGAGAGATTCGTTTGCTCAACTGTTGAGGGGTTGAAGAGGGTATTGTATGTAAATGAGTCTGTGCTTTGAAAAAAAGCGTAAAGGATGAAGACATTTAATTCAGATCCGAGATATCTTTTGTTAGAGTGTACGTTTTATTTAACGAATTTTGGATGCAGTGTTTTCATAAAGATAAGAAAGCATACAGAGGTTTAAAAAAGTATTTTAAGTTAAGCAAATGATTAGCTCGAGCCAAAAAAGAAAAGGATAAAAATAAATAAAACGTCAGGAATAAAATGATACAGTAGATTCAGTGATAAGACAGGCCAAGAAATTTCATTAGTTAACTAATTTAATGTAGGGACTATCAGCAACACAAATATTATAATAGCATAAAAAGCATAAAAAGTTTTAAAAATACTGTTGGATTAGTATATGTGAGTATGTATATATTACAGATATTAATATATTCATACTTTCTTATGAGATTTAATACTTTTATTTCCATATTTAAATAAAAATCCATGTTAGAAATGAAAAAAAGTATGCTAGTGTGGAAAATTTTTGCTTATTTAATGTCGTATAAATAATTCTAAAAAATGCTCTTTAAAACTTTGATAGTTCCTCTGTTTATAAACATGACAATTACATAGAATTTTAAACAAGAATATCATCATCATCTTCTTCAAGGAGTCGGCAGGGTTCCTGTTACAGCTTCATTGGCCAATCCACCGCTTTCTCGGACGTCCTCGGTCTCTTCTGCCCTTCGGGGTATAGTCAAAGGCAGCTCTTGGGAATCTTGTCACTGGCATTGCGTTGTCTATGGTCTTTCCATTTAGTACGATATACTTGTATTCTATCGCATAAGTTGGGCCTTGCGTGCATCAACGACCCTTAGAGCTATGCCGGTGGTAGCGTAGCCACTGGTAGGACCACCTATGCTGGACAGGTCGAAGGGTAGGTGCTATCTACGAGAGACACGCTGGTCCTCTTAGCAGGTCATTACCAAAACTTGGCGTCTTCCTGGTCCTTACCAAAACTTGGGAGTTTTGGTAAGGCTGGTACCCTTACCTTGTAAAAACATAACTACTCGTAAGGTTCAAAAATCTAAGAGTTGGTGAGACTCTTGATGAGGAAGTCTGCCAATATAACAACGAGAATATCATTGCAGAAAAGTAGAAAACTTGAAATTTAGTACAATTTTCTTTTCATAAAAGTACTACTCTCGCAAATCATAATTTCTTAAACTGATTACGCTGATCATAGCTTTACATTTTAGCTAAAAAATCTAATTAAAAAATCTAATTTTTTAAAACGTGATTTACACTGTAAAAAATCGTTCGGATATGCTATACAGATATAATTCAATTCTAAAATCAACCAAAATTATAGATTGATTATAGTTGATATACCTACTAAGTTTTTTCTTGTTGTTTAAAATATTTTAAAATTCTAATGAGATTAATTATAATATTAATAAGTAGATAAATGCATTGTTAGGAAATAAATAAGAGATTAATAATAATAATAATAATAATAATAATAATAATAATAATAATATATAACTAAATATATGTAAAATTATTAAAGTATCTTTTAAAAATAAAGCATAAATACTTACAACTTCTAGCTGTAATTAATAATCACCAAAAGGTATTCAAATTTTAAATCAAACAAAACACAATGGTTTTACACCTACTATTGAAAAAAATAATTTATACAACAAAATTTTTAAAAAATAAAGAAAAACTTCTAGAAATATACACTATACAAATACTAAATTTATTTCATCAAAATCTCATAAAATAAATTACATATATTTTACTGTCTAGTTTTAAAAATCACACCATAGACAATTCAGCCTATTTATCTCATAAAACAATTTGACAACAAACTAAGCTTTACAATAATTCTGATGGGGATTTTAAAATAATTCCTTTGCTTTTAAGTTCATTCAATTAAAAAAAAAGAGCTCAAAGTGTTCAAAAGGTTTCATGAAATCGACTGATATTATTCATTTAACAGTTTGTATATATATATATATATATATATATATATATATATATATATATATATATATATATATATATATATATATATATATGTGTGTGTGTGTGTGTGTGTGTGTGTGTGTGTGTGTGTGTGTGTGTTTTCAAAAGAATGAGGGTTTTTTTTTCAGTTAACAGCAGAAAAGTTTCGGTTCATACTCGAAGAATCCAGAGAAAACCTGCCACACATCTTTAAAAATCTTGCAAGAATTTCATCACGCGAACCTGTTTGTACAGCTCGAAATATTTTTAACATTCGAAGAAATCCTAGTACTGCAGTCAAACGCGAATTTCGTTATCTCATTCTATCGCATGAAAAGAATGGGAAAATGCATGGAATCATAGTTACATTGGTCTTGCCTGTTGCACAGAAAGTTCCAGCTCTCCGCCGATCAATAAACTTATTTACTATGCAAATATAATTATTGATTAAAAAAAATTGCACCGCGCGGCGTCGGTATACTGCATTTATTGAGTTGTTTGCAATTCCTGAAATAAGACAAATATAATCTCTTTCTCGAAGAAAGGGCTGCATGTTATAATTAGAAACTGCGTTCAGATGAAAAATCATCTGCATTCGTCGTTGTTTACTATGCGATATCTCGCAAATTTTAATGTTTTGCACATTTTTAATTATTACTTAAAACTGCACTGGTTTTCTCAAAAGCTTACACACAGGATGTTCCAAAATGATGGCAACACGCTTTAATTCTTTATCTATTACACTTTTTATTCTTTATCTATTGTTAGCAGCACGCTTTAAACTATTAAAGATTATTTCGAAATGCAAATTTTAAAAATGTTCAAAATACGATAGGAAAAAAGACTACATTAAGAAAAAATTCCTCTCGGGAATTTTCAAAAAATTGCGCTTATTAAATTTGCATACGACGCCCGTACAAAAGGTTCCCTAGTTAGTAAAATGCATCCCATACACAAAAATTGTGGTTATAGAAAATACTCTAAAAAGTGTAAGAGATATAAATATGTCCTGACTTAAATCACTTTTAATTGGCTCTCGAAAGGAAAAAGTATAACGTGGTATGATCGCGTTTCAAGAGTTGTACAGAAGTTACGAATGAAAATAACTTTTTAGGCTGTTGCAGTAAACGCTTGCAATTAAATTCATGCGTAGCCCCTGGCCATCTCTGTTTCAAGATATCTGAGACTTTTTATTATAAAAGGCTGAAATTTTTATATCACTTCATTAGTTTATGGGGCATATTTCACTAACTGGGCGTGTTTTCGCAAGGAGGTCGGATAGAAATGCACATCTTAAAAATTAACTAGGGGATATTTTTCCACATAACCTTTAATCCTATCTTATTTTGAACATTTTTTTCAATATACATTGCCCACGTATCTTAATACACGAAGAATTAAAGTGTGTTACCACCTTTTTGAGACACACAGTATTAAAATATTGCTAGATGTAAAAATCTATATAATAAATAGAAAAATTGCGACTATACCTTTTAAAGTGCACTGAATAAGCATACTAAACTTATTTGGTTAATTAATTTTTTAAGTTGGTTCAAGGGTATAATTATGAATTCCGGAAGAATTCCACATTATAACGGCTAATTTTCCGAAGAGAATGCACATAGTGTTTCGACTTGCAAAATGAGGAACGTGCTTAATATCGATCCTAAACTTTTTTATTCATCTTCTCACAAAAATTAATATCTATAGTACATATATTTAAAGTACATATCTTTGTACTAACTTATCTGTATATCTGTATTATCAAAATCAGAAATATGCATTCCCTAAAATGGAAAAAAAGTCTAAAAGGTTCAATTAAATGTAGTTATGGATGCAAGCCGATTTTTTGAGAGATGAGACAAAGCTTTTAGGCTATTTTGCGAGATACGAGGCATCTAATGTCCGTCTACCATCCATGTCTAGTTAAATTTCATAGTCAGTTTAAAATTAATAATTTCTTTATGTTGGTCTACGAATCCATTTTCTCTCATTTGCGTTTTCCAGATAAACTAATTTTATATTTCGATTGACTCAAAATAAATTATTTTTTCTATGTAATTGAAAAACATTTCCTGCCCGCAATCTGTCCAAGTTTCTACTGAGATTGTTTCAGACAATGCAAAATTAATTACTGCAATAAGAAGTTTGGCTTAGGAAGCAACGACAGACAAAAATAATGATAACTCATTTATGAGTCTGTCTTTATTCTATTGTTGCGGAATTACTCTGCTACTCCTGGGGTTCGTCTTTCTAAAGTCCAGTTGGTGTAAAAAGTTCAAGTAAAAAGGCACTTGTCAGGATGGAACACAAACTTTATTGCTTCTAGAACTTCGTAGAACAACCAGCTGAACACAATACACAAGCACAATTTAGCAGTAACGTGCTTTTAACAGTCCGCTTAGATCAGAAGCTCTCACAAATGCTGTATTCCTCACACAAAATAAGTCACTTTCACAGGCAAAAATTCAGTGAAAATATACGAGAAATAACACTAACAGTCTCCCAAGACTCAGCGATGAAGAATTTACACACAGCACTTTGAAAACAGCTTCGTAAAGCAAGCTAAAACACAGCTTCTATAGCACTATCAATTCACAAGCGTACTGAGAGCTCTTCACACATTGAATGTTCAACTCGCAACTGACTGACTGCGGGGCGATGCCCGCTTCTATAAATAGCCGACGCAGGAGGTACAAGAGGTTTCCAGAAAAGTCAATTTCTCGAGGGTTCTACATAAAGCGTGAATTTTGATTACGTCATAGAAGAGAAATGTTAGGTTATTATGCATTTTTAATGCAGGAAAAACAACTTCCAGGCCCGGAAAATCGCGCCAAATGACCAAAAAGTCGCCAAGCTTGGCGACTTTTGGCAAAATATCGCCAAATTTGGCGCCAAAAATAAGTTCTCAAAAGTGAAGAGATCTAAGCTCTAGGACTAATATTTCTCGAGTTTTCTAGAAATCCCATATATTTGAATGGGAAACTGAAACCTCCGTATCTCCGGTTCTAATTGGACGATTTTGATGCAACAAAAAGCAAAATTTATCTATTTGAAGCGTAGAATACGAATTTTAAACCATTTTAAGCCCCAGAGCAGCGGGTTGCCCCGAAAATTCGTAACATTGCCCCCTTCCCAAGGACTGCACGTCCCGGGCAGTACAATCTCCGGTTAGGAGGTCACAGAAACATACAGTGTCCAACCTTTGACCAAATCTTAGCAACATAATTTAAGCAAATAATCAATAAACACAGTAAGCAAATGCACTCTAATAAATAAATAATATACTTAATAAACAATTACACTAATAAGTAATCAATGTAATAAACAAATACACATTAATAAAAACCAATATATTACAAATATGTACACTAAACATGGCGTAAGTAATGAGTGAAAGAGAGTTGACGAAAGAGGAAGAGAAGAGAAAGACAGGAAAGAAATGAGAGTTGAAAGAAAGGAGGAATTACGCCACAGTGACCATGGTCTGATAGTCAAATAACTAATTACCACCTCGGTAGATGGCTAGCCTATCGTAATGTACAACTCTTGGCTTCGAGTTTGGTGACTTACGAATCCGTACGATGACGTCATTCAGCCGGTTTAGGACTGTGTAAGGACCGTCCCACGGCGATTGCAGCTTGGGAGACAGGCCTTTCCGTCGAGTAGGATTCCATAGCCAAACTTTGTCACCTGCGTTGAACTCGTGTCCCATAGCCTTCGTGTCGTAGCGAGTCTTCATCTTTTCCGTGTTCAGGTTGATCCGCTCCCGAGCAAAATGATGTACATCTTCAAACCGTGCCCGAAGGTTTTCCACGTACTCCTCTGGCGATGAAGGCGCATCTGGAGGGCGGCCGAACACTAGATCGGCGGGAAGACGAAGATCTCTGCCGAACAGCATCTGAGAAGGTGTGAAGCCGGTAGTCTCATGGACGGCACTCCTATAGGCCAGCAGGAAGAAGGGGGGTTTCTTGTCCCAGTCCTCTTGATTCCTAGATACCAGGAGCGAGAGGTTGTTCAAAATTGTGCGATTGAACGTCTCCACAATGCCGTCGGATTGTGGGTGTAAAGGCGTAGTCTAGGTTTTGTCTATTCCGAGAAGTTGACATAGTCCTTTAAAAACTGCAGAGGTAAAGTTCGTTCCTTGGTCGGAATGAAGTTGCAGAGGTGTCCCATATCTGGAAATCCATTCTTGCACCAATACCTCTGCTACGGTCGTAGCTTCTTGATCAGGAATAGGAAACGCTTCGGGCCATTTGGAGAAGTAGTCAATGACAACTAGGATGTATTTGTTGCCATCCGAAGTTCGCGGAAGAGGTCCCAGGATGTCGAGGGCAATCCTCTCAAAAGGCGCTCCTACATTATAACGATGTAGTCTTCCACGGCTTCGTTTCTTCGGGCCTTTACGGGCGGCACAGGCGTCACAAGCTTGACACCACTTTTCGACGACACCTCGAGCCCTAACCCAGTAGAAGCGCTCGCGAACTTTCTGCAGGGTCTTCATTACGCCAAAATGGCCTCCAGTTAAGCCATTATGAAGTTCTTCTAGAACTTTCGGAATCCTCGAACGAGGGAGTACTAACTGCCATCGGAGCATCTTGCCGTCGTCCGACTCCCATTTACGATACAGGACTCCATTCCTCAGGCGAAGCGAATCCCATAAAGCCCAGTACTGTTTTGTTGCCGGACTGTAAGATGATATTTCTTGCCAACTGGGCTTAGCGCTGGATTTTTCCATAAATTCCACAATAGGTTTGATGTCGCTGTCTGCTAATTGGTCCGCCCGAACATTTTCGTCACTCCAGGGATCTTGAGATGGTGTCGTTGATGTAACTTGGCGGACAACGGGATGCTTCAGATGGTAATTTTTGTCTGCCCTGGAGCAATAGCGACAGCTGTCTATGCAGGGCCTTCTCGACAAAGCATCTGCATTTCCATGAGATGCCCCTTTCCGATGACGTATCTCGATGTCATATTCTTGTAATCGCTCTATCCACCTGGCTATTTGGCCCTCTGGATTCTTGAAATTTAGAAGCCAGGTTAAAGAAGCATGGTCCGTTCGGAGCAGGAACTTTCGGCCGTACAGGTAATGATGGAAGTGCTCCACGGCTTTAATGATAGCAAGTAGTACCTTTCTCGTAACACAATAGTTACGTTCTGCCTTTGAAAGGCACTTGCTCCAGTAAGCAATGACGTGTTCTTGGCCATCTATCTCCTGGGACAAAACTGCTCCAACACTCTCCTTACTTGCGTCTGTGTCCAGGATAAATGGCTTGTCAGGGTGAGGATACGACAGGATCGGCGAAGATGTTAAAGCCGTCTTCAGTTCGTTGAATGCGTCCTCACATTCCTCAGTCCATAGAAATTTCTGTCCAGTCTCGGTCAATTTGTGAAGAGGTCTTGCAATTTGAGAAAAGCCCTTCACGAATTTTCGAAAGTAAGTACACAGACCGAGGAAACTTCTTAAGTCATGGATATTCTCGGGACGACTCCAGTTCTTGACTGCGGACGTCTTTTCGGGATCGGTTCGGACTCCGTGGGCGGATTTTATGTGCCCTAGGTAACGTACTTCCCGACGAAACAAATTGCACTTCGATGGACTCAGTTTCAAGTTCGCCTCCTTTAATTTCTGCAGCACCTTTCGGATGTTCTCTAGATGCTCTTCGAAAGTACTTCCGACGATGATGATATCGTCCAAATAAACGAGACATGCTTCGTAGGAAAGTCCTCTCAACACTGTCTCCATTAGTCGCTCGAATGTAGCAGGTGCGTTGCAGAGTCCAAAAGGCATAACTTTGAACTGCCATAATCCTTGTCCCGTGGTGAACGCAGTCTTTTCACGGTCGTCGGGATGAATTTCCACTTGCCAGTAACCACTTTTCAGATCCAGAGTGGAAAACCATTCGTTTCCCGATAAAGTGTCCAAAGTGTCGTCTATCCTGGGAAGAGGGTAGCTGTCTTTCTTGGTAATGTCATTCAGTCTTCTGTAGTCAACACAGAACCGGGTGGAACCATCCTTCTTCCGGACCAAAACAATTGGCGAGGCCCAGGGACTAGTCGATGGCTCGATGACGCCATCACGCTGCATCTCCTCTAAAAGTCTGCTCACCTCTTCTTGCTTAGCAAACGGCAGCCGCCTAGGATGTTGCTTGATGGGAGAATGGCTGCCTGTATCTATCCTATGTTGAGTTAAGCTCGTACGGCCAAAGTCGCCCGAAGTACGGGAGAAGAGGTCTTCAAATTCGGCTATTACTTTCTCCGCAGCGCTTCTCTGTTCTGCCGTTAACTCCATGTCTTGTATTAATTCCTTTGTCAGGCACTCGGAAGATTTAGCTGTCGTTTGGCTGATGTTCTTATTAATGCAGGTAACAGGAGTGCATGTCGCTAGCACTTCATTTTTCTTTATCACCTTCGACTTGTCCGTCACATTTACCACTCTAACTTGCTCCCACAAGTACTCCTTTGACGGAATCACTATTGTTTGGGTGTTCGATTAATCCAAAACGGAATTAATTGCTTTCTTTTACTGTTCCAGAAATTATTGGATCAGTTCTGGGAGGTAGAGTGATATCAGTCTGGGCTATTATTTGCTGAACAGGTAAAATAGTTTCATTTTTAATATCGAACGCAGCTATTTCTTCTGAGTCTGAACGAAGCTCGTTATTCTTAAAGTCCAAGTTAAATTTGTGCGATTTTAAAAAGTCGAGTCCGAGAATAAAAGAGTCTGTAATATGGGCGACATATACCACATGGTCGTATCTGGCATTCCCAAACGTGATTTCTACTTGCGCTTTTCCGCCCACTTCGATCTTGTCACCTGTCATAGTCTGGAGGGTCAGCGAGGGCGGAGTCCAGATAATCTTCAAATTTAATTTCGTGGCCAGATCCGTCCTTATGATGGTTACGTTCGCTCCAGTATCAATCACCATGTGGCATGGGGAACCATTAACGTATCCCAGTACGAAGAGTCCATTACTGCCGCCATTCACTGATGAAATCTGTAAGACTTTCAAACGAGGCTTTTGAATATCCCTCAGCCTCTGTTCCTGAAAGTCGTCTCTTTTCTGTCTTCCTTCGTGGGCTTCTCTGGTCCTGAAAGTCGTCTCTTTTCTGTCTTCCTTCGTGGGCTTCTCTGGTGCATTGATAACTGCGATCTTTACGACGAGAGTTCTTTTGTGCGTCACAGTATTTTCGTAAATGCCCCTCGCTGTTGCACCTCCAACATTTTACTTTCTTTGGGCTATCTCTCGTTCTATCGGATCTTAATTTTCGTTCTATGAGATCTTCAATTCTCTTCAACCTGTTCTCGACGCTCTCTGAGTCAGCTCCCTCTTGGACCGTGACAGCTCTAACGGCATGCCGATCTTTTCTCACGGCCCGCTGAGCTGCCTCTAGCTTCATTGCGAACACCAGAGCAGACTTCAAATCCTGATAATCCTCCAACATAAGTGACTTTTGGGTTTCTGGATCACGGATGGCTTCAATAAAATGACGCACCGCCATTTCTTCTCGCACATTATCAAGGTGGTCCTGGTGGTGGTGGTGGTGGTTTGATAGGCTAGATGACACAGCCTATCTATGTCCGAAGCCAGCTCTTGGAGGGTCTCGCCAGGTCTCTGCATCCTTGTCTTAAGTTGGATTCTACTATATTCTTTCTGGCACTTCTCTCCGAATTTCATCTCCAAGACACTGGCAAGGGCGTCAAAATCTCCTATCTTCGTCGCTCCGATAGTTTGCAATACATTAATTGCATCTCCGCTAAGGGAAGCGGCCAGTTGATTCGCTTTCTCGGACTCGTTCCAACCATTGGCTCTGGCGACGATCGAAAATTGGGTCTTGTAAGCTTCCCAGGGAGTCTTTCCGTCATAAGGCGTTAGTTTCACTGCTGGGTGGCGTGACGGCAACCTGATATTTTCTGGTACCTTTCCCAGCTTTACCAGACTGTCCAGTTTTTTTTCTAACTTGTGATTGATCTTTTCCTCAATTCTTTCTTCGTATTTCGCTTGACTTTCTTCCAGGAGCGACATTCTCTTCTCCATATTTTCTTGATGTGTCTCTACTCTCTCCAGTCCGGATTTCATTTCTTCTAGCCCGGCTTCTATTTTCCGCTCCAGTCCTGATTTCATCTCGTCGTGTGCGGCTCTTAACTCCTCCAATCCGGTTTTCATTTCTTTGTGTGCAGCCTTTAATTCCTCCAATCCGGTTTTCGTCTCGACTTGTCCGGCTACAATTTTCTTCTCTAAATCCGCCTTCATCTGTTCTTGTGCGGCTTTCATCTCGTCTTGTCGGGCTTTCATCTCGTCTTGTCCGGCTTTCATCTCGTCTTGTCCGGCTTTCATCTCGTCTTGTCCGGCTTTCATCTCATCTTGTCCGGATTTCATTTCTTGCATCATATTCATGAGCTTTTGAAGTTGTTCTTCCATTTTTTGTCTAGTCACAACCATAAACTGGAAAATTAAAGTCTTTCTTTATAACCCCAATCCTGACACCAAATGTTGCAGAATTACTCTGCTACTCCTGGGGTTCGTCTTTCTAAAGTCCAGTTGGTGTAAAAAGTTCAAGTAAAAAGTCACTTGTCAGGATGGAACACAAACTTTATTGCTTCTAGAACTTCGTAGAACAATCAGCTGAACACAACTATTATTGAGTTTACTTTACACCTTAGAATAATTAACTTATCTAAATATCACTTATATAAATATCTAAATTCAATAAAGAAATTTTAAAAAAGAACTCATGTTAAAAATTCCTAGATTATTGGTAAAAGTACAGAACCGATACCAAAACTTTTGATTAATAGTTATTTGAAAGTATTTAGAATTTAGTGAAGTGGAAGTAAGTTTATTTAAACTTAGACAATTATAAAATAATTTTGCAAGTACTATTTTTTATGGATGAAGTTCAAAGAAAAATTAAAAATTAATAAAAAAAAGAAAAATAGTTAAAGTGATAAAGTGATAGTCAAACAAAGTTATGATTTTTTATAATGTAGGGAAAAGAGGATAGGTTGTCTTCCTTTTCGCATGTTTATAAATAACTCTACTCGTAACAATACGATTTATATAAAATTTTTAACCTATAATTTGGCCATATGTTGTCTTATATTCACGTTAATGTGTAAAAACAGGAAGCATTTTTTCATTTTGAAAATTGTTTTTTATTCAAACTCGATATGATTAGGTTGTTTCAGGAGTATCCGTGTATACAGACGATCTTGATTTTCGTTTAGGTTTCGAAGGATCTTTCGAAGGAGAATCTTTCGAAAGATCGAAGGATCTTTCAAAGGAATATTCGGGAGCAAATTATTTAATTTCTTGAGGAATAACTACTTTCATTGCACTCGGACCTGCTTCATTAATTGCTTCTATTGGAATTTGCATTAAAGATGTTCCAGTATTCTAAGAAAAATCCAGACTTCCTTGGTCCTCCTGACAGTTACGTTTAAGACTGTCATTTAGGCTTCCATGTGCAGTATCAGGTAGGCTTTGTAGCTGGAGAGAATGATCATGCACGGATACGGGAGCGAAGTTAGCATCTGAAAATTCATCCTGACAAAATGAATAAATACCTGTGCATTTAAATCCTGACTGGATGTTTGTCAGAAGGCTTTAGAGAATGCGTAGGACTTCATTTGAGGGCAACATATGAATTGAAATCGAAGCTGCAGCATTTTCCTGATTTCGCATTCAACTAACCATTTGTTTCTTAAAAGTAGTGTAACACTGGCGAACATTTATAAAATTACTGGGAAGACCTATCAAATATAATAAAATAAATATTTCACTGCTTCACGTGTTAACTGTCAGAGCAATCAAGGATTTAAATACATGAATATGCAATAGAAATTAAAAACAATCATTTATCCTTACGTTCAATCCATTGCGTGTTCTTATATGTATAAAAACATTATCATTCATAAATTATTACTCTGAAAATACAAAATGGTCTTTATTTAAACTATTTTCTGCAATTATCATAGTTGCACTAAGTGTATGGAGAAAATGAAATGTCAAATTGGTTTGTTTGGTTGTGGTAACATATTTGATGCAGCATGCAGCAAAACAAAGGTGTGATTAGCTGAAAATGTTTACGTTGGAAAATTGGATCACCCTCCTAGTAACCTAGACTTTCAATTTATGACTTTCATGTTTTGGTTGCATAAAAAATCAGCTTTCAAAGCATCAATACTATTTAGATGATGAGGCAAAAGTTGCAGGCCGAAAATGGTTACGAGATCTCTTTCCAGATTACACTGAAAATGTTATGTGTTAGTAAAAAAGTTATGTGTACCTCGATATATCTTTAAATAATGGAGATAATTATTCACTAAGTGAATTTTTTATGAAACTTTAGGTTACAATTAAAGTTTTTGTAAAATTTAGATCTTGTTTTGATTTTTTAGGCAATTTTCAATTAAATTTTTTAATGATCACCCTATATTAAAAAAATTAATTCATAATAATTTTCAAAACATAAAGCTTTGGGGGGGGACCCTGCATAGAAACATCTTTGTACAGTTTTACAAAGTATGATGGTCTCCTGATCACTATTTTAAATGAAGTACTTCAAACAATTGTTTTTTAATTTTACATCATTACTACTTTAAATCTCTCCTCAAAAACTAGCAGTAATCATTATACGAAGTAAAATCATATTTTTAAAAGCTTCATTAGACAATTCAAACATATATTATAAAAAATACATTTATCATAACTATTAAACCGCTAGAAAGTTATTGCTAACTATAAACTGCCAAACTATTTAACATTTTTCACATTTTGCCAATTTACATTAAACTATAAGCGAGAGAATTTACATCATGGAAAAAAATAGATATTTTACTGTAAATTTTTGTACTACCTTAAAAATGAGAAGGATTTAAAAATTTGTTACCAGAATTGAAAAACATTTTTGAAGAAACAATAATAAAGTAGTTCTCAAGAAACAAATTACTTTTGCCTTGCGATTCCACCTGAGAAATATCTAAATGGCAATCTACTTTTAAAGAAAATCACCGAAGACATTTGTCTAAGGTTTCAGTTTCAGGATATAAATTTCTATTTCTGTAAAAACTTTTAGTTAAAGCCTAGTATGATGTAGATTTTAATTTTGATCTATAAAAATTTATTTTGCACATTTTAGATATCAAGTCCTGTAGCTTTTCATAGATGCAGCTCACCACCCCACCCTATCCAATTCATTGTTTTTTAATGTGTTCTGAATTATATTTATAATATATGTCAATAAATTAAACATATTTACAATGTGAGTGGAATTCAATTAATACACACTGAAAAAACATTTAACTCATTATTATTTTCGCAACAAATATTCAATTGAGTTTTAAATGTTTATGAAAATACAAAATGTATAAAAGGAAATGTTTACATCTAACAATTATTCATCTTATAAAAAGGTCGGTTAACTTTACTCTTGACGCCAGTAAAATCTTTAAACTATTGAACATCGTATAAGCGGCTATCGATGTGTTTAGAAATTTTAAATTTAAGTCACAACCCAGCTTACAGGAACTTATCAAATAAACGTGATTGGATGAATGAAAGTAATCAAAGTTGCTTTGCTTGACCTAAGTAACCTAGATTAAAGTTAGTTTGAAACGCTACATTTTCCCCAAGATTTCTAATTAAAATGTAACAGATTTGACTTTTTAGGCATTAAATCTGTTCAAAAATATTATACTTATTATTTGTGATTAGAAGTACGGCCACTCAAAGAAGTATTCGAGTAATAACCAAATTTCTTGTTTTAGTTTTGTGAATAATTAATTGGTGTTTGGAAAAATACAAAGTTTGAAAGAAATATGAGACGTTATTATGTATGACATGATGCCTTTTTACTGATAACAAGATTTCAGGTATGAAATTGACATAAGAAATTTGACTTATGGTCCAATTTATTTATGAGAGGGCGTACGAAAATGGATAGTAAAATTGATAAATTTTAATGTTATGAAATAACAATCTTACTTTGATATGAAATTTCCTTCCCTCGAAAATAAATACGTGGAAAAGACCAAATTAAAAGTTGAATGTGAAATTCCTCACGCGGACAGTATTTGATACTATTAATATAGTATATAAATGTAAGAAAATTAACAAAATATTATTATTTTATTTGATATAATGAACTTCTATTAAAAATAATTTAAATCTTTTGATAAAATAAGTGCTCCTGAAAATCGTACGGCTTCATTTAGTATAATTATATAGGCCCAGCCTACATTTCCTGTTTGTGGAAGTATGCGATCGATATGAAATGGAAAAATAAATATAGAGATGAAAAAAATAAATCTAAGATTAATTGTTTTTCCAACTCGTACTAAATAATTACTATTCCTCCAGTAAACATGGGAGAACCAAAATAAAAGACTAAATAATATATTCCCCACTCGACAAATGATAGATCTCCTCGATCAATATCGCCCAACTCTAGACCGACAGAAAAAAATAGACATAGATTTATCTTTGGTAAACAAACTTTTTCTTTCTTAAAAATATTATGCCTAAAGGAATAGCATACTTTTATTTCTAAAAATAAAACTCTGTAAAAAATTAATGCGGAATCTGACAAACAAAAGAAAGACGGCGGGATAAAAGAAAGCTGGGAAAAATATCTTCGATAGAAAAGTGAAACATGCACACAAAATCTTTAGAAACTTGACTAGAAACAAAAAGAACTTGCCCCTTAATAAACAAACGAAGAAGAAAAAAAAATAAGAGCTTGAGAAAGTAAATAAAAAATCAGAGCGAATTTTTTAAATAAATATTTTCATAATGAAACATATGATTATGCATTTGAAGTACATCTTTAATATGATTTAAGAGGTAAAATATGGATTTTGTACTGAAACTTAAGACTTTCTGTAGACAATGATAAAGTAATATTCACCTTCGAGAAGGAAAAGTTGAAGACACCTATAAAAATTTATTTTTCAAGTAAAATTAAGAAACCGTGGAACGAAAAATAGTAAACAATAAAATATTAGGAATAAGTAAATTTTAAGCTGGTTGTTTAACCAGCAAAATAATGGAATACTAAGACAAAATAAATAAATAAATAAATACAGATTTTTTTAAATTTAAATTAAAAACACACACAAAAGTTAGGAGAATTAGGAGACTAAATAAGAAGGAGTTCATAAACTTTTCTAGATAATAAGATAATTTAAGAAACAAATTGCTCAAAACAGTACTGTGTATTTATTTACAGTAGACCGGGCGTCCACAATTGAAGACACAAAAATTACCAGGATAAGATATACTAATCTACAAGAAAGATAGTCTAATTTTTGCGTATTAAAAAACCTTCTTTGAGAGTTTAAAAATCAGGATATTTTACTTTATTTTTAATTAAAAATCTATATTAAAAATTATTTAAAGATATATTTCTTAATCAGGTCTGGAAGGGTTAATAAAGATAGATCATGTGTGAATTGTACGATTAGAAAACACTTTCTAATGCGGTGTTATTTCAACAAATGTTTGCAAAGCACATGGTTCATTTTTTCACTGCCATCGTTTCAAAAATGTGAAAGAAGAGATTCCCTTTCTGTCTGAATCAGCGATTTTTGAACTGAATCTGTCTAGCTCGAGTCCAATGAAGCATTAAAGCGCTGATTTCGTTAAGTAAAAGATAGTCACAGAGAGAATGTCTGCGGTCTCTCTCTAAAGGAAATAAGACGCAATTTTTTTTGAACTCCTATCTTTACAGCATAATCTATGCGAGTCATTTTAAAACCCTTTTAAAAGATATGCAAACGCTACAATCAATTTAAACAATGCCTGTAAATACAAAATTTTATTTCATTTTAAATAATTAATAAAACAATAAACAATTGATATCATTTAACAATCACTAATTGTAAAAAACAAGAAAGATCGCCCAACAATTTATTAGGAAATCTGTTTGTAGCAAATTGTTATACAGTTTTACTGTTAATTTTTTATTGGCAATAGCTTTTATTGTGTGTTTTTTAAGACAAAGCTACACAAGGGATATCTGCCAACCGAAGGGCTCCTTGGGAGAAGGACTTTTTAAAGGATTCTAACGCGTATCCAAGTTACATTTACAGACAATCACTCACAACTCCAGTCAGTTGGCTCGCTTTTCATGAGGTACGCCAAATACCTTCATGCTCGCACTACAGCCATCTCACCCTACCATGTTCAGTGTCTTTTCCACTCAGCCATTTTAAGGCCTTTCAATTGTTTCTGCAATTTGTTTGCCTAAGGGTTAGTAAGAATTTTGCAGCAGGCAGATTCTTTATACCACCCGAAACGTACGTACACCCTCCAAAAAAAGTATTCGAGCAAGAGAGAAATTTCCTATTTCAGATTTGTGAATAATAATTGAGTTTTTGAAAAACACACAACTTGATAGAAATATGGAAAGTCATATTTATACATAGCCTAATTCATATTCTATGATAAATAATTTTTAATATACGAAACCGACGTAGAAATTTCTCCCTTGCTCGAATACTTTTTTTGGAGGGTGTACTGTACTATATTTTTTACTTGTTTAGGTCTTTATTAATTTTAATTTTAAATACCAGATTTTTTGTGTGTTCTTTCATATTATTGCAGTATCTCGTTTGAACGGTAGAAAATGTAACGACTTTCATTGTTTTTACACACATTGTTTTTTAATAAAAAAGCCATTTTAAAAAATTAAATTTGGTTTATAAAATGGCAGATTGACACAAGTTACCAATAAATTGTGACATTCAAGAATTTTTGCTGTTGTCTAATTTAGTTGTATATGTAGTTGAAATTCTGTCAACATCATTAATCTGCAATGAACTTAATAGGAACAAGATTGAAGGTTGATAACTTCATAACAGGATTGAAGGTTGAAAAAAAATTCTTCACTTTTAATTTTATTTGAAACCTTAATTACACTTTGAGCATTTTGACCGGAATTTCATGCAATTATTTCAATTAGAATCGGAGATACGTATAAAAACATTTTATGAAGGTCTTATATTTGAACACACTAAGGTAGTAACTTTAAACTCCATTTTCTGAAATCGCATTTTTTATGAATTGTCCGTAAGATAACAAAATTTCTCAATTATTCATATTTTCACGACACTTTATAACGAAAATTATAGTTATAGCTGGTATCAGTATTTATAGAATGAATTATAATATTAAAAGAGAAAGCTTTTGAAAATTTCAATAGAAATGTGAGGGGGGGGATAATTTTTCTTTCAAATTTCAATTAAAATAAAATTTAAAAAATGTAAATTAACATTTTTTAAAAATATTAATTCATTCTATAAAATATGTATGTTACCTCATTTTGCATCAAAAAGTTTGTTTATATGTGTATTTTAAATTGACTTATCTTAGGGATAGTGACACTTATACGTATAGTAAAAATGATTCTTTTATTTATTTTTTTTTAAAACATCCGTGAAAGGTACTGGAGTTTTATTTGAAATTTCATGATGTTTTATAGTGTATTATTATGCAAAAAAAATCTCTTTGCTTTGAATATTATTTTGATCATAAAATGTAAAACCGTAAGGGTTTCTAATAAGTGCTACTCGATCCTACCCTTAAAATTAATATTATTATATTACAAACAAAATAATTTTATGACATAGTTATGACAATATCAAACACGTTTGCTAAAACCCATCTGCATTTATCAAACAAGCAACTCTATTTAATATTTTTATTCACTCAAAAAAGAGAGACCAAACAGAAAATCAAGAAATGAAAAAAAATCCCATCAGAAATGAAGACTTCTTTAAATTAATTGACACTGAAATACAATCATACAAAAAAAACGCACTTTCATTACACTAATGAGAAACGTAAACACGACAATCTAAAGAAGAAAAAAGCACTCGAAGTAAGTAGCAATGGATCAGAAATGAAAAGACTTATTACAAAGTACAGGAATGTACAACTACCGTGTAATTGAGCTAATTGAAATGCAAAAAATGCTTGCAAAAGCCTCAAAGGGAGTAATTAATTACAATAAATGAGATGGGAAAATGTAACAGTAGCTAAATAAACGAAAAGCTAAAGTATTGATAAAAGAAATCTGAAAGACACAGAAATTTGACTAAGGCAATCAGAGGTTTATGTAGTAGGCGACTATCAAACACTTATAGCCAGCTGCACCAGGTTTAATCATAACCAATAGATACAAATTTCAGATTACAAATTTCATCTTTCAAATTTGGTGGTTTTGTCAAGGTTGTTTTGGTAAGTGTACCATTTTTCCTAACAACGAATTATTTTGCATCAATTAAGTATTATTATTCAAAGTAAAAGTCAACGATATATTTCTTTGCGTTCGATCTTGTTATATTGTTTTATGTATCGAAATAACCAATCGAGAAGAGACGCATTCTATAAAGGTTTTCTAAATGCATCATCAAATCAAAAAAATCAAGATGGAAAAATTTTCTTGCACAAAAGTGACTTTCGTAATTTACTAAAGATGGTTAAACATTGATTATTTTTAGAAACGTGCTGTGATTATAAATTATATTTTTGAATTTGTTGCTATATTTGGCCAACGAATTAAAAGACATATTTGGAGTCAAATAAATGGTCTCTCAATGGTTTAATTTAAATAAACTAATTTCTTTCAAATTTTTAGAACTCAGTAATGAATACAGAATAAAAATTATGTTCTTAAAATTTAAATATGAACACAATTTAAATACAAAGCATTAGTTGTTAGACATTCTATTGATACGTTGAAGAAGATTGATATGAAGACGTTAACAAGTTCTGTTTTTCTTCCCGCTATAGTCTCGTCACTAGCGGACAGTCACAGCATTTTTGTTTTTAAGGTATCTGCTTACGTGCGGAGCAATTTTTTTTAAATGCAAAATTTTGGTGTGGTTCATGCATTTTTATTTGAAAAGCCATAAAACATGACATAAACAATAATTTATTTTACGAAAGTTTCATAACTTTTTCAAAAAATGGCATTTTTGAAGAAAAATTTAGCAACATTTCATACTTACGCCAACTGCTGTACACTGCATTCTTCTCAATATTTAGTAACTTTCTTCGCACAGTATAGTCCTATAACACTTTTCTGTGTCTTGCACCAAAAGTTTTATTGTACTTTAAAAATTCACTGAAATATGACCAATTATGTACAAAAACGTTGCAATTTTTTGTCTAAAAGTACCTGTAAATTTATTAATTTCATGCGTATAACTTAACTTTTGCAACAAGAACCAATTTAATATCAATAGAATGTTTATATAAAATTTCATTAGGATATCTTTAAAACTTTTGGATTAGTTACTGTTATCGTGACGCAAGGTAACAAAAAACACAGTTTTCCAGAAAACGCATTTAAAGATTTTATTTTAGCATCGATGTTCAACTGGAAGGGACATTCGAACAGCTATATCTTCCTTCTATTTATCGTAGAAACAAAAGTAAAACAGTTTTGGAATCTTAAGAATATGCTCTTTCAAATAAAACAATAAAACGAAAATCGATTTCTTTTCGCAAAAATGGCTTTTTAGACCTAAGCAGATATCTTAAATGCAACTTTTATCAGAATCCTGATCATTCATTACTCTGATTTGTGGCACAGAAAATGACTGAAGCAAATAAAATACTCACTGTTGTGTCCCGTTGTCACTGATTACGTCCAATCTCTGAACAAGTGTCACCATAAATATAAATAAAGAGCCTAAAAATGTTAATGAAAAACATAAATAATTTTGTTCGTTAATAGTTTTTAACATACATCAGAGCTAAATTTTAATTGCTCCTTATGAGAGTAACAACAGCTATAAATATGTTTCATTTCCATTCCATTGTTTTTTTATAAATTAATATTTTTTACATTTTGGTATACTTTAGTTCCATTCATACCATTCATATTTTGGCATACGGGGCATGGAGTAAGTTTAGTCTCATTGGATGTAGTCGCATTGGATATATATATATATATATATATATAGTAAAATAGCTAAACTTACGAATCAAGGAAATCAAGGAATTAATCACACTTCTATTAAGATATTCAAATATAACCAATGAATGTATAAATCGTATCCTATAAAGGCCGTAGCAAATAGATATCCATTAAAACAACATATAACAACTAAGGATAAAATAGAATAATGAAGTTGAATTGAAAGTAATAAACAAGGATAGTAAGCATCGGCTATACTCGTAGGGCCTGCACAAACCGAATACTTATTAATAAAATAAAAGCTAAATAACAGGATTTTAGTGTAGTTATTTAGTACAAAGAAATCTAAATACGTAACTTCGGGGGGGGGCTATCCTGTTATCATCAAAATCAAATATGGAGGCAAAATGGCCGAAAGCTTGAAGACAGAGAGAAGAAGATTCAGACTGTTGCCAGTAAAAGATGAATAATTGCCAGTTGCCAGATTTCGAAATTTAAATAATAGAAACAGAAAAATAATAATAAATAAAAATAAAATAAAATAAATAATTTTAATTGCATTAGGTATGAAGCATATAATAATTAGATTTATATACATCTAACTACGTCTAAACATCACTATTATTGTTAAATAACTAAGAGTTATCTCTGCTATTACAAGAGAGAAAAGAGTGATTAAGAAGGCAGTGATCATCCATTCATTTTTTTTTTGGTAAATTAATAAAAAAGTACACAAAAGAAACCATCATTTATTATTATTATTATTATTACTATTATTATTATTATTGTTATTAATAAGTATTATTATTTACATTTTTAAAATAATTTTTATATAAGCCAGCTACCCAACCCCAACCTCTCCAACCAAACATTCCCTATGGGAAATATGTTTATAGTAATTTTAATTTCAACTAGGAAATAAAATAGATTTTAGTAAGCTGCTATGGTAGTTATATCTTAATGCAGTATTATATAAAGAAGATATATTATTATTACTGGTACAAAGAGATATTACTCTGTATAGATGATTAGCTATAATATTTTTAAATGCAGATATATGCATACAGGAGTAAAATCTGTGAAACTAATTACATTAAAAGTAAATTCATCTCTGTATATTAAAATTAAGTTGTCTATACTGGTGCTAAAAGATAAAATAGATAAAAACTTTGTGTAAAAAACACACATAAAATGATACTTATTACAAGATACGATCGTTTCGACTGAAAATTTATTCAGTATTCGTCAGTGATACCCATCGTCTCACTAAACAGTGCTAACCTTCAGTGGTTCCCACTGCTTAGTGAGACGATGGATATGACTGACCAAGATTGAATAAATTTCCAGTCGAAACGATTTTATGTTGTAATAAGTATCCTTTTATGTGTGTTTTTTACACACATAAAAGGATTTTATTTATTATACCAAAGTTTTTATTTATTATACCTAAGACTTGTTTATAAAGTTTATTATTATCTAGTATATATACAGGGTGAATCTAAATTCTTGGGCAAAACTTTAAGGGGTGATAGGGCACATAATAAGGAATCAGAATCACATAGCAATGTGGGGTCAAAAACGCAGTTTTCATTTAACCTGTAATAATCACTTTGTGAAAAGTATTGAAGTGTTCGTCTAATTTCTTAACCAAGTTTCTTAAACAATAGGCTCGTCTCCAAAAATTTCATCCATGAAATAAAATAGAATTTTGAAACGATGAATTTTAGTCTTCTGTTTTCGGAGAAAAATACATTAATTTCTGACGAACAATGGTAGGAAAGTGCACTGTTGCCGAACCCACATTGCTATGTGATTCTGATTCCTTATTATGTGCCCTATCACCTCTTAAAGTTTTGCCCAAGAGTTGAGATTCACCCTGTATAGTTATTGTATATTATAAACTTAAGTAGATTTTTGAAATAATTAAATGGATGAAATAGATTAAGTATTTATTATATTGTAAAGAATGTGCATGTTATTAAATCGATCTCTAAAGCCTTATGTAGATATAGAAGAGATATTTTGTAAATCTTTTATTTTATATTTTAGATCATAGCTATTAATAATAGATATGGAGTTGTAGTTAGCCTTAATATATAAATTATATATAGAAGTTAGTATTTTAAGTTATGTCTTACTAGCTATATTATTATAAATATTACATCCAATAGTTACAGTTCTAAACTTAAAATGAGTTTTATGAAATTTAGGAATTAGTACTAAGTATGGATATAATTAAGATTATCATGCTTCAGGTTAAGTAGCTTATAATATGCTAGTATCTTTTTATTAAACATAAACTCGTTAGTATTTGCAGGTCCAAAATAGAATTGTTGATAACAGTGTTGGATATCAAGGTATGATATAATATTTTTTTTACATATAATTGCATAGTTGTTGAAGGATTCCACCATAAATTCATAAAACAAATGACTGAAGTGTTCAGATTTAAAGTATAAAATATTTTTAGTTCATTTTGTGACAACTTCTTCTTAATAGAGAATATGTAAATCCTGACTGTTATCTAATTGAAATTCGAATTATCGATTTTCTAGAAAGCGATAGCAGCAAGTAGGAAAGTAAAAACATATTCATAAATTTGAATGTGCTTTTTTATTTCTTAATAATAATTTTATTTAAAAGTTATATTTTTCATCTATAAAAAATATAATTATATTTTTTAAAGGAACTATTTTAAAGTTAACTTAAAATGCTTAAGTGTGTTTATTTTAAAAACTAATCAGCGCATTTTTATTTATTTATTTATTTATTTTTGCAAATTATGCTCAAACACCTAATGCACCCCGGAAACGCTAGGCTAAACAAAGCACAGCTAGTAGTTCAGTAAAACTTTTTTATACTTTCGAAGGTAAAAATGAACTTTCAGAGTACTTACACAAAGGTCTTCTCCGTGATTAAAATAAATAAAATATTTTGAACGTAAAATGAGAATTACCAATAAAAAAGTGCAAAAACGGAGTTGTTCATTACAAAATACCCAATTGAAATAATACCGCCAATTAGCTATAGTAAGAGAAATTAAAAAAATTGCTAAAGACTTTAAGGGAATAATTAAACATGATGAGTGAGAGTGAAAAATGCACTTAAGTAAATCAATAAATAAAATAGTAGTAAAAATATGAAAGCCTCATTAGAACCGGAATATGCACTTCTGGAAAAAATATATAAATTTGAACCAAGGAAAGTACAAAAATGTTATAAAAAAGAACTTTGATTCTAGAAGGATAAATAATGAAACGCGATTACTTGTTTAAGTTATTCAGATTAGCTGTCCATAAATTAGATTTTAGATCATAAAATGTGACAGCTGGATTTTCATTTAAAGTCTTTTCTTTTTTCACTAAATAAGATTTGATTTGAAACAGGAAACCATGGAAGATCTAAACATGACAGAAATACCTATATAATACAGTTACTAAAAAGATTTTATGCATTTTATTTTATAAATCACGAAGAACGGACTAGTATTTAAAAAACTTACATAATGTGAATAAATTATTAAGTTTGTCTTAAAATATTTCATTAATTCAAAGTTTTCATTGTAAGAAAAATAAGTTTTACACATGTAATTCGATGAAAAAAATTAATTAAAATTTAACATTCTGAAAGACATATCTAGAAACTATCAGTGAATTATTAAATGAAACTAAGCAAGTTAACTCATAATGCATACAACAACATTTAAGACGAAGCAAAAGTCTTGTAAATAAAAGCTTTTAATGTTGAAACAAACAGTGTTCATATTATATTAAGGGAAGTAATAAGCTAAACGATAACCAGTAAGTAAATGTTCATTAACTTTCAGTTTCTCTTAGTTAAAAAATTAAGTTATTAATTAAATGTGAAGATATTATATCCCGGAAATATTTCTAATTTGCATGCCTCAAGAAATCAACGAAATTTCTAGAGCTTGAGAAATTTAACTCAAATATATATTTATACTTTTTTTTACTTTTATTTAAAGTTTTACTCGGTTAGATAATATTCCATAGCACCCAATAAAGTATGTCATGAGCATTCTGAATAGTTTCTGAAATTTATATTTAGTACAAAACAACGTGTATTTATACATTATTTTAAATAATACGCATAATAAAAATACGTTGATGTATAGATTTTTCATTGGAAAAATGAACTGAATAATAAATAAATATTATTTTGAATAACTTATGACTGAAGAATGTATTCACGATACGATTATGATAAAACATTTGTGAAATAACTTTTCGCAGTTGTTTCAGTTCCGTCAGAATCTTTCATACATATGTTTCAGTTAAAAAAATTGAGTCAAAGATTGAATATCACCTTCGAAAATGTATTGCTAATGTTTTTAATAAATGGTAATTAATACACAATCTTTCGTTACGAGATAAAAACAGCATGCTGTAATTATGAAACTAAACAAATGAGACCTTCCCTGGAAAAGCTTGTAAAATAAGTACTTTTCTGGCAGAAACAATTGGTTTTCATCTGTTTCATCAAAACCCATTTCCCCCTGAATCCATGTTTCAGCGAATGAGATAATCCAAGAAAAACTCAAAGGAAAACAAAATTTTAGAACACGACTCACTGAGGCACATTTAGTAAACAAGGGGAGACGGAATATTAATATTTATGATTGAGCCCGAAATAACGCCATTTTTCCGTTTGAGAAACACTGCGTTGAACGACAGAGAATGCTTGCAGTGAAAGAGAAGGATTAAGAGAAAATCCACTTGTATTTTACTTCGCAACGTTCTGGTGATTAACTTGCTGACAGTTTTATTAAATATGACAGGAAAGGATTAAATACCATTTTCTGGTGCAAGAAAATCTCGCCTGTTTGCGATTCTTAAAGATTTATTAATTCTTCGTAATACAATGGTGTTAAGCTTTAACGTAAATTGGCATTGACTTCTTGATTAGTTTACGCAGTTTCGCATGCAAAATGATGCAGGATGCAAAAATGAAATTCAGATAAAATGTGTCTTTAGTTAGTTCCTTGTGGTGTATACACAATGTATGCCAAATGAAGGTTATTTTCAAGTGCATTTAATCGATATGTTATATATTTTCTTGCATCTGTTATGTAATTTCTTTCATTATTAAACAGTTTACATCTCTGTTAAGTAATTTGTTTTAACTTGTATATCATATTTTATTCAGAATTTTTTAAAACACATTTTAAACTTTTCTTCCTCATCTCAAATATTACCACATCATATGAAAAATAGAAAGTTTTAAAGCGCAATAGAATTTTACAGAAAATGTACTGTTGACTAATATTGCGAATATGTAGACAAATACAAATAATATTTTTTTAAAGTATATATATTTTGCATTCGGAGTTAGTTTTTTTTTGAAGAACTGAAGTATTTGATCAGCAGTCCTTATTGTTTGACAATTCTGACGCTGAGAAAATGTTGAGTTACCAGCTCTTGTATTCGACTGTCTGAAGGATTTTACCACAGAACTCTTATTTCGGATGAGGAAATCAGAAAGACATGTGTTAAATGGAAATTCCAGTTAGTGAAATTTGAATCATTTTAGATGTATGTTACTCGTTATCTGTCCTTAGCATTTTTTTGGCTGAAATGCTTCGATTGCGTTTTTTTTTTAAAGATTACTTTGTTTTTTATATGCAGCGAAAACGAAGAAAAATCTACTTAGACATCTTCTAGTCTCTGAAAAACTCGAATCATCGCAACAATAATTCAGTTTAAATAGCGAATAAGAATGTTCCCACCAGTGATGGGGCTGGAAGTGTCAAACATTTTGTGAAAAATATCACGAGTTTCTTCATTTTACCTGGTGAATTTGAATTCTAAAGTCTTTTTCACCAAAAGCATGCTTGTTTTTATTCTGTCTCCTTCAGTAGTGGAAATTTTCATTCCTTATGCATGAAGCAGAGTTCTTATATATTGTTAGTGAAATAAACTTGAGAATGTTTAGAGCTTAAAATAAAGCCAAATACTAAACAAATTACTAAAATTTATTAGTGCTATGCAAGCCATATCGAAAAATTTCTTAATGATAATCGCATGTAGAAATTGAAGTAATAATTTATGCACTAATAAGCAAAGTTTTGAGATTTTTACTTTTATTTTTTATTTTATTTTGTTTCATTTCTTTATAGCTTGAATTATTAATGCGATGACCTAAATCACACACTTTCGGAAGTGCGATTAAGGTCAACAGATTATGTCGAAACGGATTATGTCTGGTTTATATGACAGGATTTTAAAATGAGATTACTCATATTTTCGAAACTGTCGTTTGATACTGGCATTTTAACATTGAGGTAGTTACATTCCTTAATCTTCTAAGAAGAAACTTTATAATTTATGATGTTTAATACTATAAATCATCACAGACATGAGTAAAGAAGAACATGTTCTTGAGTAAACAAGACCATGTTTAAACTGGATTTTCTTTTCATAAGCCTCACTACACAGGTGAATATTTTTGCATACTGTAAATAATGAATAAATATTTAGACCCATTACAAATATTAATCTTTAAGTGATAATCACAATCCAGTCACGAGAAGTCATTAAGACGGTGATGTGTAGTCACTGTGAAGCCTCTATGTCCTACTCATATCGGTCACCTTGTGACTCAATAATGTGGTCACAATGTGACCGCATAAGAGATCCGATAGGAGAAGAAAATGGGAGCACGGCAGGAGAAAAAATGTGGTGCTTCAATCTTTCTTGAATATTCTGGAACCTTTTCCAGGGATTCCATTTCCTGTCAAGAGATACGAATCCAGATCAACTGGTTTGTAAAAGAATGCGTTTACTTGCGCCGTACAGCCTTGTAACACTTTCTTTAAAGAGTGAACTGATTCCAAAAATTAGTTTTACAAACTGAAATTTTAATCGCGTACTTCATAATTAGAGGAAAAATACTTTTAAGATAAAAATTAAATTTTTGAAAAAGCCTTTTTCCAAATATTGATGTCTAAGGATCTGGATGTTTTTATGTATCTATTTATTATGTATAAACGATGCTAATTTCTTGAACATTTACTAGGTTCGATTCGTTACTTAGAGGTATGTTTCAAATTCAAAAATTTAATAAATTATGATGGAAGTTGAACTTTTGGAAATTCTTCCGCACAACTCTAAAGCAATTTTTTTCGATCAAAAATTATTTTATAAGAGTCAAACTGGTTTTCCCTCCAATTTTTTTCGTAAAAAAGGGCTAATCACTTCTTAAACATTTTTTTGCTGCTAAAAATTTAACTTCGCAAATAAAGATATTTTTACGAGGTTTGATATAATACTCATACAGGCGCATTTTCAAATTAATATAAAAAATCATTAATTTAAAAATTTTCAAATTAATTAAAATAAGTGTCTAAACATCTTCTGAAACAAGATTTGAAGGTATTTTTCTATTGTTATTAACGAATTTGCAAGATAAAATGTGTAATCATCGAGTCAGATTTAAAAGTTCCAAAAACGGTTACTGCGGCATCACTTTCGCAAAAATGAGCAGCCACACTGTGACTTCATTGTGACCTCACTTGGTGACTAGTCACTGAGAAGTGTCACAATAAACGTACACTGCAGTCACATCACTTATCAATAGCAATCTTACTATTTTGTGACACTCGGTGACCACTGTGTCTTGCTATGACGTCACAATGGCTGTGGTGTGACCATTTGTGGTATTAGGGTAGTGCAGTGTGAGACAAATAAATTAATAAACAAAAATTGAACGCAAGAAAGCTTTTTAGTTCTAATTTTTGCAGAAAAAAAGGTGTCTAAATCTACATTTAAAGATATTTTTGTTGCTGTTGTTGTTTTGAATGCATGTGAAATTTTAAAATCTTTACTAATATTTCAATTTATTCTTTTAGTAAGTTTCCTTAGCCAAATTTCTCTTTATTCATTTAATATGTTTTTCATTGTTCTGAAATTCATTAAATATATAAATTATAATCAAGTAGAGCGTCAGATCTACTCTCACTTAACGAACAAACTACTAGGTATGCTAGGTATACAAATACTAAATACTAGACAATAAATATCTGTATCATTTTCTATGAAAACTAACAATGCACTTGTAATAGCAACGATATAGCAATGCCACTAAAATATAGAAATCTGTGCTCTTTTCCAATTTTCGGGTGATTTATTAACATAAATTTGCTTAACAGAATAAAACATTTACGAAAACAAATCAATACACTGGTTTTGCTGTGTATATTGAGACAACATTGAGCTGTGTATATTGAGACGGAGAATTTTAATTAAAAATTTCTTAAAAAGTTAGAAAAATGTTTTGCTGCATTGTCGCTATATTTTTAACAGTACTACTGAAGTCATAGATGTAGTGATAACAGCAAAAACGGGAAGAAATATTTTAACCTTGTGTGTTTTAAAAATAACAGAATGAGAGTTTTTTAACTTTTAAAATAGTACATACGAAGTACATACAAAGTCCGTGGAGCACGTCGACGTTGGCATTTCGAACGTCATTTCCTTTTAATGTTCGATGCTCTGTCTAGCAAGAAACACCGATTTTTTCCGACAGCCATCGTGTCAATGGACAAACTTCGCTTTTGGTGTTTGAATACAGATTTTTAGTTGTATTTTCATCAATCGAATGAATCGGATAACTTTTTTTTCTTTAATGTAAGTTTCCTTACCTTCACTGGACTCATTAATGTTACCATATGTCGTTGCTCGGGAGACTCGACTGGTCTCCCTAGCATTAAAAGCGTTGACAATTTATTTTGTCGATTGTTTTCCAATAAAACAGAAAAGTCTTATTGAAAAATTATCGTAACTCGATGTTGTATGGCACTGCTAATGAAAACATTTAACCAATCTGTTTTTGATAGCAAATTGGAAGTGTTGTTTTATCTCCTGTGACGATACATAGCAATGCCAACTACTTTCTAGTATCTTTGGTACGTAATTTAAATCTGTCTCAAGAAATTTGTGACATCAGTTCTGTATATTCCGTATAGAATACACAGAATGCCATTCTCATATATTGCGTAAAGGTTGGCTACTCTGTAAATGCTGCTCTAAGTAGTTTTTTTTGCAAGTTAAATAATATTCATGAAACTTCTGATATTGCAATCTGCT
Source organism: Cheiracanthium punctorium (assembly GCA_038373885.1). Classification (NCBI taxonomy): domain Eukaryota; kingdom Metazoa; phylum Arthropoda; class Arachnida; order Araneae; family Cheiracanthiidae; genus Cheiracanthium; species Cheiracanthium punctorium. The sequence goes on from JAWZYV010005184.1 coordinate 426,875, forward strand.
GCTTATATTTAAAAAAAAAACACATTTATTCAATAAGTATACAAATTCAATAAGTATGTAAATTGCGTACCGTATATAAATCATTTACTTTAAATGCTAGGTAAACAAGCTGGTATAAAAGAACACTTTTGTTTTGATGCGCAACATTAACGTTAAATTTAACATCAGTATCACTCTGTGTATCAAGTTTCTTTCACATTTTTTGGCCACCCCATTCTCATTTCACGGCTCTAATGATATTACTCTTCATCTTTTAAGCCTTTTCAAAATGGCGAAGATTTGAAAACCATTCATCATGGGAATAGAGTATGCAAAACAGGCGCTTGATCCAACGGGGGAGGGGGGTGTGACTGCAAAAGGATTAGAGTTTTCCCTATTATTGCAGGACTATATTCATATCGACACTATAAGGCTGATATTTGTGGACGAAACAAAGGAAAATACTGTGTGTAGGTATAGTTCTGGTATCTCTAGTTCTGAAAGTCTATTTATTGGTGGTAATTTCGTACAACAGCATTAGGAAGAAAATATCCGATTAAGATACAAGAGGAGAAATTATCGATATTAATAAAGGAAACCAATTTTGATAACTGATTTGAATCTTCGGTGGACAGATTATGCAACACTATAAGTAAAACGTTTCAATCCATTTTTTTAAGGCTTTCTTATATTTTCTCTCTGTTTGGAGTCGTGGTGTAAGTTTGGGACAAGCTTTCCAGATTTGCAAGCAGAGTGCGACGTAGCAATCCAACAACTAATCTAAAATTGTAAAAGTCATTCAAAAGTTTTGAAATTAAAGAATTAAAAAGGAAATTAATTATTTTTCAGGGTATATAATCAAGTTTTGGGAAATCCCCAAATTTGATGAAAAATTTAATAGTTTTCGGGATACTTAAGAATTTTGAAAATTTAGCCTTGTCACTCAAACAACGTTCATCGTATCCACTCATTCGATGAGCTTCAAATCGAAAAAATCGTCGACTGCTATTGAACAACAAATTTAAAATTATAAAAGTCCATTAAAAGTTTTGAACTTAGAGATTTAAGAAGGGGGAGGGGTCCTCTATTTTATGGTATATAACTGAGTGTGGGGAAAAGCCCAATTTGCTAAAAAACAATAGTTTTCGCGATATTTAAAAATTTGGAGATTTAGCTTGGTCACTTAAACGCTATTTGACCAGGACTCCAAGAAGTTTACTGGATTACTACGTAGCAATCGAACAAATCTAAATATATTCAGGAAAAGCTTATAATTACAATAAAAAACTTTTAGCACATTTCTTCTTAACACTTCTGTCTGTCTATGCGTGCTTTAATTACGGTACGCATTGCATTTTTTGCTACGTTTAAATATATAACTTCTATGTACTGAACCATGTATCCAAATGAAAATGCTGTATAAGTTGCATTAATAACTCTTTCGCAGGAGCACTGAAAAGAATTTTAATAAATTACTCTCAGACATTGGGAGGACATTGTTCAAGGTATGTTTTAAAGGTGTAAATCTATTTTAAAGAAAACAAAATCAATATATGTTATTGAAGTTTATTAAATAATGCTGTCCGTCGAATAAAGTGAAATTATCGAAATGCATCAAAAAATGCGTATGCAAAGCAGAATATTAGGTATTTTACAATACAAAACAACACAGGAAAATAAACAAATTTATAGAAAAATAAAACAATAATAATAACAAATAAAATAAATAGGATAGTAAAAGAACAAGGACTTAAACAATACATTTTTTGTAACAAAGAAACAGAGCAACACTTAAAAAATTATATAAAACACACACACTAAAAGAAGAGAGAGGAAGAATGTTAGAGACTTACAACAACTGTTTACAAGCAAAATGAGTAAAAAAAATGGCAAAAACCGTCGTTCACGACCGTCGACACTTTATTTATTTTATATAAATTTTATAATAATTAAAACTTCAGTTTTTAAAAAAGAAATGACCATTTCGTTTTGTTTGAAATAGATGAACGTCTCTTAAATTCACTTTAAACACGGTCATCATAGACCTTAATGGAACTGAATCATTTTATATGAATCTGAGAATAAACTAATCGTGCTATATTCACCCTTTCAACAGGCTACAAATGCTGGTGTTGCCCCACGACCCACCAGTAACCGTAGAGAGGGAGAACAAACAATGCTAGAAGAAAAGATGGTAAGGGAACTATTAAAGGAATTTATGGGTCACTATGCTAGATTGATATCGGTATCGAAATCGAAGAATTTCAAAACTCAAATTATAGTCCTTTATCGATTGCAGAATAGAAAATCTTAGACTTCGGAATAGCCTTGACTCTTTCATAGCAATAGAATATCTATGAGTGCCAGTTTATGACAGTTATATAGTGTGTCCTAAAAGTTCTCGTACTTAGTTGATTGTTAGCTGGTTGGTATCGCTTCCGCAAGTGACAAAACAGTTACAAATAGCCGCGAGCAAAAATAATACATTTGACAATGCCAGTAATGTTATCCGAGTAGGACTCTCTGCTGAAGGGAATATCTCCACGGTAAAACAGAGATCTTATAATCGCTGTAAGGTCTAAAATGTGATCCAAGCTGAGAGGGACTTCAATATTATTACAGACAGTAATATCTTGCACCAACACCATGAATTTTCATGTTCCAAAAGTACTCAGTTCTGTCTTATGATGGTCTTGGTAAGTACTCTTTTAGCATTGATTTCGCATATCTAATAGTAATTTTTGATGCATTTTTCTCTTAAACGATACCTTGCAAATATTTGCATCCTCAAGTTTGGTTCTGCCATTTTGATCACGAGCCTCTGTGGTAAGTCAGTGAGCTATCTCATTACCAGGAATGCTGACAAATGCTGACGTTCATAGCAAAAACAGTTTTTGTTTTATTGGTTAACCCATTTATGCCTAGTGTCCCTTTTTTGGGACGGCATTTTCTCTATTAGTCGAAAACGTTATTTCTTTTTCCTAGCCTTTGTTCATGAGTATTGAGCCTCAACTCTACAAACTTTTTTAACATGACCAAGTAGGATGTTGATATTTCGATTTTTATGCATAATGATTTTAAAAGAAATCATCCCTTGTTCAAGAAGTTAACATCAAAAATTTATCTATTATTTATGTTATCAGTAAAAATCGAAGAAAGTCCAAAAATATCCAGGCACAAATGGGTTAATTTACTCCAGCTGATGATGGATTTTTTTGGTAAGTGTAGAGTTATCTTTATTTATTGCCTCTAAGGCTCATACTTCAACTTAACGAATTCATTATCCAAGATTTTCAATATTAAATTGTATCGTCTGATTATCATTGCATCCATTCTTTAGTTTTTATCATTTGTTCCTTTTCCTTCTAAAATTGTGCGAGATCATCGATATTAAATAGTATCGTCTGCGTATCACGGCATCAATTCTTTAGTTTTCATCATTTGTTCCTCTTCGTTCTAAAATTGAGTGAGATCAAAATTCGATTTATTCTCTCCATTTCTTCATAGTGAAAAGAGTTTATCACGTATTCAGAGAATTGCGCTGATGCAAGCTTAGTTGGAATGTAAATCATATAAAAGATGCAAAGATGTTCGGCGACATAAATATCCAAATGATATCCAAATGCCATAGTATGGGAACTTTTAAAATACCCTTTAGAACAGGCCGAAACACTAAAGTTTGTTGGAAAATGTTAAAAATTCCTGGCTGCAAATCTACCTCTACATTGAAAATTTCCTCGATGCATTGCAAGATAAACTTTGCTCCCTATTATACTTAATCAAATGAAAGCCCTCTCGATATAATCCTAGCTTAATCCCTCTCACTTTATCATCACTAAGAATATGCAAAATAGTTTCATTTAGCGTTCAGGCACGAAAGAATATTTACTGTTGCTCTAGATTTGTTTCCAAGAGATCTTACACTCGGAGCTTCGTTATTTATATTGATGAATGAAAATGTATGTAATGATGTTGTTTTGTTTTTATCGAATAAAATTTATATTTTATTAAACCCGCAATGTTTTTCGAAAAGCGGTTTTTACTTAGCTGTCTGTCTTTTAATATTAAAGAAAAAAACAAAACTAATTTCTTATTTGTAATTTAGTCTTTAGTTTTGATTTGCTTTAGAATATTTTTGACTTAAACAGGTTGGACTGCAGTTTCAATCATAAGAGAGTAATGATTATATTTTTGGCTTCTTTTTTAGGTGATATTAGGAAGAAAATTTTAGTATATAGGTTTTTAATTCTTTTTAGCTGTTCAGACTGCTTCTTTTATTTTTTAATATTTTACAAAACTACAAAATGCGAGTGACTTACCTAATTGTTTTGTCCGTCTGCCAATCAGCACAACTATCACATTTCTTTAATACTTTATCTTCTGACGGTACTTAGAAGTACCGTAAATATAAAATTGTTTCTAAAACATTTCATTGATTCATTGTAACCCTTTCTTTGAAAATCACTACCAAATACTTGATTGCTTCTTTGAAACAGCTTACATCATGACTTCGTGTACTATTAAAGTAAGATTGTTTTAAATGGATAGCTTTCTAGTCACTTTCTAATCCTATTGAGCCAACTAAAAAAGTTTGAACACCAAAAGTGTGCCATTCAAATTATTATTTGACTCCTTCAGCTTTGCTTGTGCTATACATTTTCGAAAAAGAATCATTAATTGCTTATGAAACAGTCATCAGACGTATAGCTAGTGTTTATTAATTTTTTACTAATTTTCTTTTATATTATAAAAACGGGTGTTGATCATTCATTATCTGATTAAAACGAATCTGATTAAAACGAGAAAAGAAAAAACGGTTTGAATGTGATATTCTTGGCCACTATTAATTCGATAGATAAAGGTTGAAACTGCCAAACTAAAATGTTAAAGTATGAAAAGCATATCTCTTTCTCTGAACTCTTTCTATTTGCAGTTAAAGATATTTGTCAAAATGTGAAAAAAATCAAACTTAAGTGTTCGGAAATAATAGACAACGAATTTTGTTTAAAAATTAAAAGCTATTTATGCGTTATATCTCAATATTTCTATATAAAAAATAATTATTAGGGTTTCTAACGTATTCTTCAATTAGCAAAACAAAAAAGATTTTTATCAAGAAAAAGGATATAATCTAAATCTGCTTAACCCCATTTAACTGTAGTAGTTTAGCAAGAATAACTGAAACATTATCTCAGTTTTTTATCTAGAATGAAACAGTACACCCAATATCACTTTTTTCTACAGCAGCCAGAAATTTCTAGGAGCGTTTTAAATCTTAAATTGAAAAACATCAGGAAATATCCGATACTTTCCTTAAATGTTTCGGCATTTTTATTTCCAATTGAATGATGTAATTATCTCTCTTCTAAATTTCTTCGCAGTTACTTTCAGAACTGTCTCTCTTTTGGGGAATTTTAACAAATTAATGCATCGCAGTATTATCTGGTAGCATCTGCAAATTCTCCCTGAAGCTTACTCCTTTCTCTACGATTCGTGCATTGTTAAAAACATCCACAAAGAAATTAAAAAATGTACATTTAAAGTAAATTTAAGTTTGTAGATTATCCAGATCCAGAAAGTGATTTTTCTGTTCAATTTGCTATCGCAACATGTATTTACGTTGAGAGATATATGAGCGTTTCGCTTTAGGTAATGTAAATTATTAAAAATCTTTCAAACAAAACGTATCTGTACCTTTTAAAATCAAGTACAGCTGACAAATTCACTAATACGCCAATATATCACTTTTAAAAGATATTTTGTGGTTATGCCACTGAAAATGGTAGATGGCCGAAGTGTGGAGGTCCCGGGTTCGGGTCCCATCGCGCGGCTGTCGATATAACGGTATGGAGTTTTGGTAGGTTTTCTCCAGATGTAACGTGAATACGTGTTAGAACCCCTTAGAAAGTCCTTCTACCAAGGCACCCCCCCTTGGTAAATCGCCCTAGTGTAGCGTTGCCGTAATAACACACACACAATCACACAAAAAGATATTTTATTATTACTCTATAAATTTTAAAAAGCAAGAAAAATTTACGCAGTTGCTATACCTTGTTGTCATAGGCCAAACTATAATAAGTTTTACGTTAAAAAAATTATTTTTGTTATTGAGAACATGTTTGAATATATCCCAGACAGCACATAAGCTTAAATCAAGCTTGAGATTTGGCTTGGCAATGCAAGGTTGGTTTAAGCTGGATTTTCACTTGCAAAGTGCGGTGATGGCGCCATCTGTGAAAGAGAATGGACATTAATTGTCTAGCGTCCTCAAATTTGTTGAAAGTTCGTAAAAGATGTGTTTTAACGGGGATGGGTTTTTTATTACCAGTGCCATATTACCGGCAGGGCAAACGGGGCAACTGCCCAGGGCCTACAGATTTTAGGGCGCAAAAATCTTACATCTTACACTTTAGTAAATTTAAAATAAAATTACAAAGGATAAAAAAAATTCAGAAGTTAAATAATTTTTTTAATTAGAAAGTATGAACAATGAAAATAATTCAAATTTACATTTGTATAAATTAATTTAAACTTATTTTTAATTCTTCGAAATGCTCTATATCAATATAGCATACCAATATGTAGGAAAATAACCACATTTGTAAAGAGAATTTTTAGCGTTAAAAAATAGCAAAATTTTTCAATTATATGTTATTTTAAGAAATATTTACAGAAATGACTAAAGTGTTTGTATTCCATACATGTTAGCAACTGTGATATAGCATCTCGAAGTAACGTTTAACTATCTGTTTCTTTCATTTCAGATTACTTAACACAAAACTTGTGTTAATTAAGTAAACCCCTTCTTTTTTTCCAAATATGGAAATTCTTCAAAATAAAATACAATTATACTACGAAATTGATTTCAAAATCACACATAACATTATTTTAATTTTGATGCATCCCATGGAAAAATAAAAGAAACAAATAACACATCGCCCACTTATAATCTGGCGAGAAAACAGTGTGGTAAGTCACTTCAAACTTTAGTCAGAGCTGCACAAGGCGCCGGTGGCGGAATGGATAGCGTGCTCGACTGCGAAGCCAAAGGGCCCGGGTTCTATTTTAGCCACGCACACTCGATGGACTTAAATTAAATTGAAATTTCAGCGTGGAGGGGGAAAATGCGCGGAAAAATAAATTATGTGGGGCGCGTTAGCCAGCGGGCGCCCCGTGTGTTTAGAAAATTTTTTTTGGGGAAAATTTTTTAAGCTTGAAATTAAGCTTGAAATGTCAATCTTGATTCAAGCTTGAAATGTCAAGCTCAATGCAAGCTGGGCAAGTGTAAACTAGAGCACTTGATTCAAGCTTGTATCAAGCTTACACGATTGGAATTTTCAAGCTTAATTCAAGCTTATTGACTTGATAAATCAAGCTTGCTGCAAGTTTGCTGCAAGTTTGCTGTGCTGTCTGGGATATAATTATATATATATATATATATATATATATATATATATATATATATATATATATAATTTATGAAATTAGTAAAAGGAGTGTTCGAGGCTCAATATTTTCTCAAGTGGTAAGTTACTTATTTCATTTTAATTAAAAATATCATGTGAAGAGAATCCTATATGGAAATTATTTTAAGTAGGTTAAAGCTTTTTAATATTTATTTCGATTGAAAACACCTGTTAAATACATCCTTAAAAGGTGCTGTATAGAACAATTTTGAAAGAGGGTCATACTTTCATAATTGTTTTGTTTTGTTGTTGTTACAGTCTAAATAAACTTGTTTACATTTTGATGTTGTTACGTAATATTTTACTACAGTATGTGCTGAATTAAATAAGTATAACACTAAAGTTAATGTGAAAAATGTTCTTAAAATTGAAAATGAAACAAATTCAAATAATTTGAACATATTCATAATAAATCGACATATATTACTCATCCCATTTTATTTTCTTTAGTCAAAAAACTATTGTGCTTCACCGCAATCATTTTGGCTAAAATCTTCAAAACAAATTTTATTTTGCATTATATAAGCTGTCTTCAACACGATAAATTATTAACTCCTTCAACAACGTTTATTTTCTAGTCTCTAAAAAATCGGTGTATTCATGTCGCATGATTATAAAGGAATTCGACAAACAAGATTGCATCAATAAATTCTTCTGAAATGAATTAGCTGCAGGGTGTTTGACTAAACTGCGAGTTTGCGGAGACAGATTTTGAAATTTGTTTCATTCAAAATAATTGAAGCCTATAATTATAGGTAAATTAATAAACATTTGTGGTAGTATCTTTTAAGAACTGACATTATTTCATAAATATATCCGTAGGTAATAAATGTTTTTTATTCTTTTCGTGTGTGGGTGGAAGTTTAAAAAACCCTTAAATACGGGAAAACACTTACACAAGTAAATAATTTAATGTATTGAAAGCATAATTTTCTGATTTTATATTAAAAGAACTTGAACAAAAGCTTGCTTGAGTTTATATGAATCGTCATATTTGATAAGTTGTAATTCAATTTAAATTTATAAAAAGGTGCTTGTTTTAAATGAAATCTTGTAGTTATGAAGCATTCTTTTACTTAATAGTTGTGGAACGTTTATTGCAAATGCAGGTAGGAGAAGGTGCTTTGCAGAAATTGGATAGGTTGCACGTAAAAGGACCGTACTCAGTGTAGAAAATCTATGGGCATCTGTGCAGCAGATATATTTACTGTGAAATTCTTTGGAAGAATTTATGCGCATAACGCTCTGTCGCGTCAATATACCATCTACTCCGCCAGTCTCTTGAATATGAGGTGTTAGTTTGCATTTTAACCGTTTAAGGCGCAACCCTTTCCCAATGCTGAAAAAAGGGCAGCCGTTACCATCGCTCGACTTAACTACCAGCACAGCCAGCTGCGTTAAAAAAGGGCCTCCAGATCTGTGGCACGCGATGAATGTTTCGATCGTCCGCCATCTTGCTGGTAGTTAAGTCGAGCGATGGCAACAGCTGCCCTTTTTTCAGCATTGGGCAATCTATCCAGCTGTTCTCGCATTCTTCCATTTTTCAGCAGATGTCAGTGCTTGTAAAAATATATCGTGACAATTTTTTTACGGGAAATGACGTGCTTAAAAAGTAAAGGAGTCTCGTGGAGATATGTCACCCGCAACTATTTTTTATAGAAATCAAATCTATTCTTCGTGACTGGCAACAGTCAAAACGTCAGAGTTTGGTGTTCCCAGAGCGGGAACACTGTGCGTTAAAGGGTTAAATCAGGCGATGGTATCGGGATATGAGTGAGATCTATGTCCCATCAAGCACTGAACACGATCTCCAGATCTTTCAAGCAAATCGGAGTTTAATCGCTATGCAAGTCTACACGGCCTTGAAAAAATGTAAACTTGTATTGTACCTCCGCAGATTCATAAAACAAATACTCGCGTCACGAAAGCAATTTACATAATATGTAAAAATATTATTAACATTTAAATTTGAATAAAAATGATTAAAGTTGAGTCATGTAACTCAGCATTGTGTTAAGTCTTAGGATCTATTTCACCTGACTGCTGTCTACAGATGATGAGACGTATTATGAAATGTAAGCTGTCGCATGCACCGTACCTACTTTTGTTTGTGGAATAAATTCAAAATAAAAGAAAGGACGATTACAGCTAACTCAGATCATTACAGTTTTATAGAGATTACCTGATAGGAACCATTAAAAATGTTCTTTCCTGGATTCGTACCGATTGTTTTGATGTTTGCTTTTACTGAACAAATTGCTGCAGCTGATAACTGTTTCCAAGTGTTTAAGAGTTAGAATGAATACGAAAGCTCCTAGATAATTCGAAATCGACTAATTTACAAGCAAGATCTTATGACATTCAAAAAATGGCTACATTAACCATTTTTATTATAGTTAGTAGGTATTTGTCATTGATACAAAACTTTTGCCAGGGGTATTTTTCATTTATTTAATATAAGAATATATTTAATGCAGTTTCACTTAGCAGTAAATACTTGATAGTGTAAACAATCACAAATTCATACCCAAGTCTGTTCGGAGAATTTTTTTTAATAATTCCTAGAATAAATTGGAGTCAATTGAACTGTAAATTAAGCCATGTATTGATCAAAGTTGCTTGTATACAAGATAAATGGATTAATGTATCACATTTAAAATTTTATTTACCTGTCTTGAAATATTGACGCACATAAAGCACCGGCTATATTCAGAATTCGTTTTGAGGCAGGTTCTTGACAATAACTGCTAACTTATTCTGTAAATGTTTAAAAATTTTAAACTGTTTGATAAGTAGTTTATTTTTGCCCTATATCAAATTGGATAGATATTGAAATGTATTGTCCTGTATTCCCTAAAATGATGTTACCATGTGATATACGTAGATTGCTCAAAAAATGAGTTTTGCACTTTCAAAGCTTCTGTAGGAATAATGAAAGATATAAGCAACAAAATATTTAGTTTACTTTGGTGTGAAAGGAGGCGCCCAGTAAAAATGATAACAGAAGCATTTGATTAACGAAAAAAAAAAAAGATTTTAATTGGATAACAGTTTTTATTCCTGGAAACAGTGATTTTACATATAAAATTATTGACCCAAATCAAATAAGAAATACAGATTACTTGTTCCAGCATTCAATTGTGTGACATTCTATATCTTATATTCAAATTAATGACATTTCGCAAAATGAAAATTAATATTTTGATGTAGAATGACGTTTAAGGTAACGTAAATTTTATGAAATTTAAAATTTCATTATGCTTTCGAAATTATTTTTAATGGACATTTTCTTTTGTTTTACGGGAAAATATTGAAATATAAATGAATTTTATTCTAAGAACATAACAGGACAAAAAAGAAAAACCTTTATATGAAACAAGCACCTAAACGTACAAACAGCTTAAATATTTCTTAAGATTCATCGAGATAATCTTTACTGAAGCACACAGTTTGGAATATTTTTTAACAATATACTATTGTTTCCATTAATGAGCTCTTACAATAGATGAAAATTAAAAGACTGTTAAACAAATACTGGGCATGTAAATGATACTTTTGAACAAATAAAAGACAGAGCACAATGGATTTGAAACACCAAGGATTTGCCGCTATCTTGGGATATCACAAAGACTTTGGAAGTTTTACTCGTTTATCAATGTCTCGAATAGAATTTTTTTTAACCCTGTTTGTTTTAAGCTGTTTTGTACAATACATCTATTATTTAAACCAAAATATCAATGTATAAGCTAAAAAATAAACTCTTCTTAAGTAAAAAAAGTATTAAAAAAAGGAGGATGCAGTAAAATTTAAAAATTAGAGATGTGCAAGAATAGATTTTTAATTACCAAGGAAACATGTGTTAAGTATTACACAATAAATATGTAAAATGACTTTTACATAGTTAGGTTTCGAAATTACTTAATTTCTTTATGAATTTTCAGTGAAAGTGATAATGAAAAGGATAATAAATAAATTGTTGTTTTTGATCGTTTCTTGACATTTCTTCTTTGTTACTTCTACTGTTGGAATTAATATCCTTTATTATGATATTAGCATATTTTAAGGTGACCAATGAGACCGTGGAATTACTTTTGTTCACTTTACAAACTGGGAAATGATTATATCGTTGAAGACTTAATCTGGAGCCCAGTTCTACTCGGTGTGGCTGGATGTCCAGCCCCCATGTGAATTTTTCTCCACTGAAGAGTCAATACGAGCTAGGCGTCACTTAAAAATTACTGTATTGGAGCATGCTGATACAAAGCACGAGAAGATAACTAACCACATACCAACACCAACACCACTAATTCTTAAATCCTCTTCTCTGTTTTTATGCTTGCATCGTATAGTTGTCTTATGTGCATACAGAAATACTTGAGGAAGTGATCAGAATATTCTTACATAGTTCTGTAACAAGTCTATAATGAGAAATTTCACTGGGACTATTTTAAAATTATGAACTAGTGTTGTGACAAATGCATCCAGGTTCTGAACGCTAAATTGCAGAACACAAATCACTAAGACTTTTGAAAAACTTTATTTATTAAAGAAGCCGATTAAGATAAACTTTTAAATACTCCTTAGTTTGGTAGTGGCCTGGCGTGTTAAAAGTGCGTGTTTACTTGACAATCGAAAACAGGTGGAGGAGCTTAAAAATTATGCCAACACCAAACTAAACATTGGCGAGAATAAAAACTTTGCCGAGATACACAATGCCAGCCAATTACTGAGCAACCATAAAATTTAAGCCAATACAATTAAAGTATTTAAACCGCGAACGAATAATTTTGAAAGATGGTGCGTGGCATCCAAATAATTTATGACAAAAAAGCGCCAAGAAGGGGGTGATGAAAAACCCGTTACGATTGCAAACTGACGTAATACAATCTATTTTAGCCCAGATGGCGACTCTCAGACGAGGAAAATAAACAGTTAAAAGGCTATTGCATACTAGAAAAGCGGAAATACAGATAGAAAACAAAAATGAGGGAAATTAAGAACAGACAAAAATGAGTTAGAATGCTTGATTTTGGATAGATTACATTTGAAAAACACAAAGTAAAGGAGAATTAGTAATAAATATGTGATCTGCATCACAAAGGCAGATGGATCATGGATATCCGCTGTATTTGCTATCCTTTGTCAAACATGAGTCCGTGAATATTTCGGCATGAAACTCCTTTTTAATGTATTTACCGTATCATTGCTTTTATATCACAAGCCACGTAAAAATATAGACCTGACTTGCCTCATCGTATCAGATTGATGAAGATTGCTCTGATAACAGAATAGTTAAGATACTAAAATTTAATTTCAACAGGGATATTTGTCCCACATGAAAATGTAGCGATGAATGAATATTAAAACTTTTGTGTTTTATACAGCTCGTACAGATACCCATCATTTCAATAAAAATTGATTTTTAAATATCGCATGATCTTGCGACTTACAGCTAACATACAGTAATTTATATTAAAAGTTAGTTAATGTTAAGAATTGTTCTAAAATATAATAATTATGACAATAACACACACATCTATAACTATATCGATATCTTATGTACAATAATCTGTGCGTCTCTCTCTCTCTCTCTCTCTCTCTCTCTCTCTCTCTATATATATATATATATATATATATATATATATATATATATCTAATATATAAAATTCTCCTGTCACAGTGTTAGTCACCTAACTCCTCCGAAACCACTCGACCAATTTTAATGAAATTTTCAATGTATATTCGTTAGGTCATAGAATAGGTTTTTAACTATGTCTCATACCCCTAAGTCATAAGGGCGGTCCACCCCAAAATGTTTAGCCCCCGAGTGCTATTAATTTCAATCAGGATTTCTGGGTAGACATTAGCGTGTCGAATCACTTTTCAAATGTGTTTGCCAGATAATGTGGAGAGGGTGGGGGGGAGTTAATAAAATGTTGAAAGTCGCACAAGGTTTGCAATTTTTGATAATTGATCGCTAAATGTGGTGCCAAAACGCGACAATTTATTATAAATATATTTCGCGTATAGTTAGAAAACGCCTGGCGTATATTGTAAAAGAGTTTTATTAGGCGATTTTAATATAGATTTATATTCCGAAGAAGTGCTCCGTGGAACAAGAAAGGAAAACACGGTACACTCATGGATTATGATGTCCATTCCAAACAGTATTTAAAATGTCTTTGCGGTATAGTTGGAATATGCCTACAGGAAGAACATGCCTGGAGGAAATTCTAAACAGTTTCAGGTGGCGATTTTAAGATAGATTTCGATTCCAAAGATGTGTTTTATGGTAAAAGAAAGAGTTGATTCCTATTTTAGCGCCCCCACTCTTGCCAACCTAAAAAATCCCCGTACTTTGGCGAGCTTTGCAGTCATGGGTCTCTGGGAGTTATGCACAAGTTTCAACGGTACTTATGTATTATCCTGGCGGTCCGCCAAGACAAGCAATTTTTCACGCCATGTGCCAAGATAAATGCCGGGCACATGAAATTGTTGATGGTTTGGAATACGATTGGCAACGTTTTTAAAATCTACGAAAAAGTAGTTTGGCGGAAGTGACCGCCGGGATAATACGTAAGTACCGTTTCAACGCACCCAAAAGAACTAGGTGATAACTAAAGTAAACAAACTAGCGATAAACGCGCCAGTTAAGGAATTTGAAGACATTTAATTATTAAAACTACATTAATTGGTAATCCAAAATAAATAAAAATGTAACGGCATGCTGTACTTACATGTTGTTCCAAATCGCCATTTTAATTCTAAATTACGATTTCTACATAAATGAAAAAAATCGTCATGGTAACTGCATATGTTTAATCATCGCCTCCTTGGCGAGAGTCGAGGCGTTAAAGTAGGAAACAATATATAAAACGGTGAAGTATAGTTGTGATATACTTGGCGATGATTGTAAAATAGTTTTAGTAGGCGATTTTAAGATAGATTTCGATTCCAAAGATGGGTTTTATGAAATAAGAAAGAAAAATACAGCACAGTCATGAATAATGATAACACTTTCAAACTTAATGGAATAAGGACGAAAAATAGGGACGGCGCATAAATTATGATACGATTTTAATATATAGCACTATAGTGCGTATTTTAAATCTGAAAGTGTTTCAGATTTTGATCCTTTTTTTTTGGGGGGGGGGGCAAATTTTTTTATGGAATGACTATCAATAAGTCTCAAGGCCAAACTATGTCTGTTTGTGGATTAGATTTGAGCACACCATGTTTTTCACACGGACAGTTAGTTATACGTGGCATGCTCTCGAGTGGGCAAACCATACAGTGGGCATCCAGTTTGTTTGTGTTATCTAAAGATGGGAAAACAAAAAATATTGTATACTCTGCGTTAAGGGATTGATATGATTTTTTAGTAAAATTATTGTAATTAGCGATATATATATAAATTTAAAGAATAAATTACAATGAATTAAAAATATAAATGTTTGGTATTGTGTTATTTTTATATTCCAGCATCGTTCACAGCGCCCCATGCCTCTTCCACTCATATACCACTCCTTCACACACTTACAATAAGTTAGTCATTTCTTTCTACTAAAATAATCCTAGAAATAATTTATATGGCAAAACAACGTTTGCCGGGTCAGCTAGTATATATATATATCTAATATATAAAATTCTCCTGTCCCAGTGTTAGTCACCTAACTCCTCCGAAACCACTCGACCAATTTTAATGAAATTTTCTATGTATATTCGTTAGGTCATAGAATAGGTTTTTAACTATGTCTCATACCCCTAAGTCATAAGGGCGGTCCACCCCAAAATGTTTAGCCCCCGAGTGCTATTAATTTCAATCAGGATTTCTGTGTAGACATTAGCGTGTCGAATCACTTTTCAAATGTGTTTGCTAGATAATGTGGAGAGGGGGGGGGGAAGTTAATAAAATGTTGAAAGTCGCACAAGGTTTGCAATTTTTGATAATTGATCGCTAAATGTGGTGCCAAAACGCGACAATTTATTATAAATATATTTCGCGTATAGTTAGAAAACGCCTGGCGTATATTCTAAAAGAGTTTTATTAGGCGATTTTAATATAGATTTCTATTCCGAAGAAGTGCTCTGTGGAACAATAAAGGAAAACACGGTACACTCCTGGATTATGATGTCCATTCCAAACAGTATTTAAAATGTCTTTGCGGTATAGTTGGAATATGCCTACAGGAAGAACATGCCTGGAGGAAATTCTAAACAGTTTCAGGTGGCGATTTTAAGATAGATTTCGATTCCAAAGATGTGTTTTATGGTACTAGAAAGAGTTGATTCCTATTTTAGCGCCCCCACTCTCGCCAACCTAAAAAATTCCCGTACTTTGGCGAGCTTTGCAGTCATGGGTCACTGGGAGTTATGCACAAGTTTCAACGGTACATACGTATTATCCCGGCGGTCCGCCAAGACAAGCAATTTTTCACCAAGATAAATGCCGAGCACATGAAATTGTTGATGGTTTGGAATACGATTGGCAATGTATTTAAAATCTATGAAAAAGTAGTTTGGCGAAAGTGACCGCCGAGTTAATACGTAAGTACCGTTTCAACGCGCCCAAAAGAACTAGATGACAACTAAAGTAAACAAACTAGCGATAAACGCACCAGTTAAGGAAGTTGAAGACCCTTAATTATTAAAACTTCATTAATTGGCAATCCAAAATAAATAAAATTGTAACGGCATGCTGTACTTACATGTTGTTCCAAATCGCCATTTTAATTCTAAATTACGATTGCCACATAAAAGGAAAAAATCGTCAGGGTAACTGCATATGTTTAATGATCGCAAACCTTGGCGAGAGTCGAGGTGTTAAAGTGGGAATCAACCCAAGAAAGATAAACCGGTACACTCATGGATTATGATGCGCATTCGAAACAATATATAGAACGATGAAGTGTAGTTGTAATATATTTGGCGAATATTGTAAAATAGTTTTAGTAGGCGATTTTAAGAGAGATTTCGATACCAAAGATGTGTTTTATGGTACAAGAAAGATTTGATTCCTATTTTAACGCCCCCACTCACGCCAACCTAAAAAATCCCCATACTTTGGCGAGCTTCGCAGTCATGGGTCTCTGGGAGTAATGCACAAGTTTCAACGGTACTTACGTATTATCCCGGCGGTCCGCCAAGACAAGCAATTTTTCATCAAGATAAATGCCGGGCACATGAAATTTTTGATGGTTTGGAATACGATTGGCAACAGTTTGTCAGCAAATTTGACGAAAAAGTTGTTTGGCCGAAGTGACCGCCGGGATAATACGTAAGTACCGTTTTAGCGCTTCCAAAAGAACTAGATGAAAACTAAAGTAAACAAATTAGCGATAAACGCACCCGTTAAGGAATTTGAAGACACTTAATTATTAAACCTACATTAATTGGCAATCCAAAATAAATAAAAATGTAACGGCATGCTGTACTTACATGTTGTTCCAAATCGCCATTTTAATTCTAAATTACAATTGCCACATAAATGCAAAAAATTGTCATGGTAACTGCATTTGTTTAATGATCGTCACCTTGGCGAGAGTAGGAATCAACCCAAGAAAGACAAACATGATACATGCATGGATTATGATGCGCATTCGAAACAATATATAGAACGATGAAGTGTAGTTGTAATATACTTGGCGAATATTGTAAAATAGTTTTAGTAGGCGATTTTAAGATAGATTTCGATTCCAAAGATGGGTTTTACGAAACCAGAAAGAAAAATACAGCACAGTCATGAATAATGATACACTTTCCATCTTAATGGAATATGGAAGAAAAATAGGGACGACGCATAAATTATGATACGATTTTAATATATAGCACAATAGTGCGTATTTAAAATCTGAAAATATTTCAGATTTTCATCCTTTTATTATTATTTATTTTTTTTGGACAAAATTTTTTATGGAATGACTATCAATAAGTCTCGAGGCCAAACTATGTTTGTTTGTGGCTTAGATTTGAGCACACCATGTTTTTCACACGGACAATTATACGTGGCATGCTTTCGAGTGGGCAAACCATGCAGTTTGTTTGTGTTAGCTAAAGATGGGATAACAAAAAATATTGTTCACTCTATTCCGTTAAGGGATTGATATTATTTTTTAGCAAAATTATTGTAATTAGCGATATATATAAATATAAAGAATAAATTACAATTAATTAAAAGTATAAATGTTTGGTATTGCGTTATTTTTACATTCCAGCATCGTTCACAGCGCTCCATGCCTCTTCCACTCATATACCACATCTTCACACACTTACAATAAGTTAGTCATTTCTTTCTACTAAAATAATCCTAGGAATGATTTATATGGCAAAACAACGTTTGCCGGGACAGCTAGTATATAATATAAAATTCTCCTGTCACAGTGTTAGTCACCTAACTCGTCCGAAACCACTCGACCAATTTTAATGAAATTTTCTATGTATATTCGTTAGGTCTGAGAATAGGTTTTTAACTATGTCTCATACCCCTAAGTCATAAGGGCAGTCCACCCCAAAATGTTTAGCCCCAGAGTGCTATTAATTTCAATCAGGATTTCTGTGTAGACATTAGCGTGTCGACATTAGCGTGTCACTTTTCAAATGTGTTTGCCAGATAATGTGCAGAGGGGGGGGCGTTAATAAAATGTTGAAAGTCGCACAAGGTTTGCAATTTTTGATAATTGATCGCTAAATGTGGTGCCAAAACGTGACAATTTATTATAAATATATTTCGCGTATAGTTAGAAAACGACTGGCGTATATTGTAAAAGAGTTTTATTAGGCGATTTTAATATAGATTTCTATTCCGAAGAAATGCTCTGTGGAACTAGAAAGGAAAACACGGTACACTCGTGGATTATGATGCCCATTCCAAACAGCATTTAAAATGTCTTTGCGGTATAGTTGGAATATGCCTGGTGAAGATTGTAAAACAGTTTCAGTTGGCGATTTTAAGATAGATTTCGATTCCAAATATGTGTTTTATGGTACAAGAAAGAGTTGATTCCTATTTTAACGCCCCCACTCTCACCAACCTAAAAAATCCCCGTACTTTGGCGAGCTTTGCAGTCATGGGTCTCTGGGAGTTATGCACAAGTTTCAACGGTACTTACGTATTATCCCGGCGGTCCGCCAAGACAAGCAATTTTTCACCAAGATAAATGCCGGGCACATGAAATTGTTGATGGTTTGGAATACGATTGGCAACGAATTTAAAATCTACGAAAAAGTTTGGCGGAAGTGACCGCCGGGATAATACGTAAGTACCGTTTCAACGCTCCCAAAAGAACTAGGTGATAACTAAAGTAAACAAACTAGCGATAAACGCGCCAGTTAAGGAATTTGAAGACATTTAATTATTAAAACTACATTAATTGGTAATCCAAAATAAATAAAAATGTAACGGCATGCTGTACTTACATGTTGTTCCAAATCGCCATTTTAATTCTAAATTACGATTTCTACATAAATGCAAAAAATCATCATGGTAACTACATATGTTTAATCATCGCCTCCTTGGCGAGAGTCGAGGCGTTAAAGTAGGAAACAATATATAAAACGGTGAAGTATATAGTTGTGATATACTTGGCGAAGATTGTAAAATAGTTTTAGTAGGCGATTTTAAGATAGATTTCGATTCCAAAGATGGGTTTTATGAAATAAGGAAGAAAAATACAGCACAGTAATGATAACACTTTCCAACTTAATGGAATAGGGACGACGCATAAATTATGATACGATTTTAATATATAGCACTATAGTGCGTATTTAAAATCTGAAAGTGTTTCAGATTTTCATCTTTTTTTGGGGGCAAAATTTTTTATGGAATGACTATCAATAAGTCTCAAGGCCAAACTATGTCTGTTTGTGGATTAGATTTGAGCACGCCATGTTTTTCACACGGACAGTTATACGTGGCATGCTCTCGAGTGGGCAAACCATACAGTGGGCATTCAGTTTGTTTGTGTTATCTAAAGATGGGATAACAAAAAATATTGTATACTCTATTGCGTTAAGGGATTGGTATTATTTTTTAGTAAAATTATTGTAATTAGCGATATATATAAATTTAAAGAATAAATTACAATGAATTAAAAATATATGTTTTGTATTGTGTTATTTTTATATTCCAGCATCGTTCACAGCGCTCCATGCCTCTTCCACTCATATACCACATCCTCACAAACTTACAATAAGTTAGTCATTTCTTTCTACTAAAATAATCCTAGGAATAATTTATATAACAACGTTTGCCGGGTCAGCTAGTATATATATATATATATATATATATATATATATATATATATCAGAAGTGGTCATAGGGCTGCTTGTGAGCCGCACTCGGTTCTAGTAGTTGAGTTATGCTGCTATTTTTAATCAGAATCACATAGCGATGTGAGGCGTAAACATCGTCTTCATGTAATAATCGCTTTAGAAGAAGTGTTGAAGCGTGCGTCTAATTTCTTAACGAAGTTTCATAAATAATGCGCTCTCTTCAAGCAATTTTATCAATGTAATGAAAAATAAATCTGAATTAACAATTTTTATCAAGTGCAACCTGTGAAACATGCATTAGTTTTTGAAAAACTGTGGTCAGAAAGTTCACTGGTACTTGAATTCTTCTTCTAATGTGATTATTTGCAAGGGTATATGAAAACTACACTTCCGAACCCGAATCGCTCTGTGATTCTGGACCGTCTTGGTTAAGCCTACCACTCTTAGGAGTTTGTTGCTCTAATTTTGAAATATCCTGTATATGCATTTGTTTACGCTATTTAAAAAAAAAAATAAGTAATGTAACTCCAGGCCTTCACTCAAATAACGAGACACCGGAAGTTCAAACAAAACTGCTTATTAAGCATCACTGAAAACAATTACACAGAGCACTTTACTCATAGTAAAAAGAACAACTGTAGACAGAGCTCTCAAGAAAAAACATTGTCGCAATAGTAGATTAAACTATAGAACATGAATAACATATGATGCCATTTTAAAAATAAGGAAAGGGGGTCCAAAATGAACTTCTAAAGAGGAAAACTTGCATAAAATACCATAAATGGTAATTAAAACTTTGGCCCTTAGACACAATATTTTACACCATCTTTTGCATTATAAACATATTTTAATAATTTAAACCCAAACTAAATTATGGAAAAATAGAATTTTAAAAATGTTTTCTAAAGAATCATTTTACCCTCAAACCGAGCTCAAAATGATCCTTCATTTGAAAGTAATTAAAAAAATTTTTATCCGCAAAGTAAAAGATATAAAAGTTATTATGACTATACATAATGAAATAAAATAAATTTTCCAATCATGTAGTATGCATGATTTATTTTATGAAAATTTTAAAATATAAAAGTGTCACAAACAATAAGATGGAATATTTTAAATTATAATTTAAAAAAATACGGCGTACAATAAACAAGTACAATACAAGTTTGATGCAAATTTGCTGTTATGTCTGGGTTAAAGACTGCATTTATAAATAAATAGGAAAGTTAGTGCTTACCTAATAAGCGATATGATAAATCCCAGTTTTTTGAAGAATTCTACTCAGACCCGTAATATACCGATCGCCTACATGCCTCCATTGCTTCTGCTGCATACAGCTGCCTGTATGTAAGAGAATATATGTAGATCGTTTTGCCCGTTAGGATAATTTTGGGCCACCTTCCCCTACATCTTTTATGCGCTTTTAACCCAGAATCCTGGAAGCGCGAAGTTCAGACGGAAGCACACAAAACAATCATCACGAATCCAGGAAACAGCAAGGAAAATAGGGAAACACCAAAACAAGCCTGAAACAGTGCAATGGATAAGAAATGCAGGTTTACGGCTATTCGACTAAGGTGAAGGTGAGTATTTAAGGTGGTTACAGTAAGATAAAAACATATTGCCCCCCCCCCCCTGAAATGATATTACTTAGTTACTCTCTAACCTGTAATATTCTAACAACACATAAAAGTTATAACTTCGCTTTCTTTACTCTGCCAACATACTACATCCATTCTGTGTACTCCTACAATGCTGACAAAAGTTCTTGCTTTTTGGAAAATTGCATTCAGTACTAACCCGTCAACGACGGGTACTTCAGCTAGTATACTATATATGCATTCACATCAACTGACAGATTGGTGGTTAGATAGTCACTCGATGAGTCCATTTCAACTGAGATTGACTTCCCTTACTCTATATAAGCAATATAATGCTTTAGCACGGAGTCCTGAAAGAACAAAGATAATGCACAGATGCAAAACTCATCCTGGCACTGTTTTTAACTAAATTCACAAAACGCAGAGTCTCCTGAGAAATCAGACACGAGAGCTTTTGTACCATTTTCACTTTAATTATTCTCTCATCTTTTTACTTTACGGTCCTTCCCTCAGAGACTTTTCTGCTCACTGTTATGACTGGGAACAATGGATTTTGTGTTGAAAGCGGCCTATGAATATTCATGACTCTTTTGAATCAATATTAAGGGCTTCATCTCTTTTCGCAGGTCCAACTCTGCGGGGAAAGGGCCTCCGAAGCTATCATCAACGGAAGTGGGATTAGGAATCAAATTATGGAAGAGGTGAGTTTAAATGTTTTTCTCCTGCCTGTTAATTAATTTTCCGAGTTATGAGCTGTAAATGAAATGGATTGGAACGTATTCGCTGTGATAAACAGACAGTTTAAGATGATTATTATGTGAATGATTTTGTGGAACAGGAGGAAATGAAAGTGAAAAATGTATTTCACATTTGAGGATTCTATACGTTAGAACTGGGGGATTTCCTGACGTTAATCACAGTTTCTTGCTCGGCTCAAACTTACTTACTTTGGTTCCAAAACATTTAGGAACATTTGATTTACTGTTTCATTTCATATACAGAAGAGCAGGCTATGAAAAAGTTACTTCAGAAATAAAAAATGATAGGTCAGATAAAAATTTAAAAAAAAGTATGATTAAAATTTTAACGTATCTTAAAAAACTTTATTTATTCAATTTTTTATTAAAAAGCATTCATTACATAGATCACATTACTTCATTTTGGTAATAGTATCATACTCTAAGTAAGCTTTACCATCTGCCAAAATAACTATTTCTAAACAAGAAGTTGCGAAAGCTGCAGTTAAAGAATTAAATTTGATCGTGATACATAAGTTATAGCAGAAGCATAGAAGACGTTTAATTTTACACATCGCCGTCCTATATGAATGACAAGATGCCGCCACTTCATGGTTAACCAGAGGGCATTAGAAACAATAACAAAAACAGAAGTACACATGAACTACAGTAGTTTATTGATTTAAATTTTGACGTTTATAGAACCCTGCAGTCCTGTTTTGCATTTGGAAAAAAAATTAATATGAAACAAATTACAGACGGCCATCCTTTAAAAATGAATCTTTTTTTTCTCACTTAGTAACATACGCAAAGTATTGGTAAAAATAGTTTAAAATAGCTTTTAAAAAATGATTTATATATGATAAAATGTTCATACCCATAATTCTGTGTATTGTTCCCAGTAACCTTTATAAAAAAATTCTCCCCCAAAACAAATCCAAGGATACATTTGCATAATTCTAACGTAATGTAATGAAATTTTATTTGAATTACACCGGTCAAAAAAAAAGGGGGGGGGTTCTGTTCTCATGCTTAAATTCTGATTCTAGACATTGAAAAACACTTAAATTTTCATTTTTAGTTCTTAATGTTTGCTTTTGTCTGATTTACGTCGATAAGTATATTTCAATTTATTTCATAAACGAAAGATGGCAGCACTTTGATTAACCCGAAAGTAAACTGTATTATTATTTATAACTATGTAGTATTGCTTGCAGTATTATTTGTAATATTATTATTTGGTCATACGAACATAAAAGAAATACGGAAAATATTCACTTTTAGACATTAATTTCTTATGATTTTACATTTATATGTTATTGTTTATCACAAATCTTGAATAAAGAAGACTTTTATATCCAGCAAAAACTTTTCTCCTTATAATTTAGAGTGGAATTATAAAAAAAAATGTAAAAATCAGTGATTTTTGCCAAAAATTGAAAAATTGCTTTAATTTCTATAAAAGCAAACCTTCATTAAAAAAAATTATTTTCCTTAGTTTTGGCGTAAGAGAAACTAAAATTTAACATGTAGAAATAAGACCCCAAAATCGTGTTGACCGGTGTTATCAAGTACTGTCTCTGTCTTTCATTTTATTTCTAAAATTAGAAACAAAAAATATGTTAGTACAAATTTATTCAAATAACTAACAATTAACAGTATTACTCATTACTTAACTATCAACTTCTACACTTTTACTTTTTAGTTAAAAAAATTTCATTCTTTAAGATGTGTCCTGATTTTACTGGGCATATGTCAATAGGATGAAAATAACACTGCAGTAAGATGTTCGTAATCAATTTTATACACAATTCTATTAAATTTTAATTATCAGATACATTTTAATGCTATATTTTAAATTACAATTGTTTATGTAAAGTTTATCAAGGTTTATAGCATTTAGCAAAATCACTAAAATCACTTTATCATTTGAAACTCTCCCATATGGTAAATACACCAATCTCTCTCCCAAGGATTTTGCATAAGAATATATAGAACCCTTAATGTCACCCTTAATGGGAAAAGATTACCGATTTCGTGCATATTTATGTGGGGAAGCAAAAAGGCCTTTGATTTTGCAAACGGACGCAATATAATCTACTTTTAGCACAGCACCACAGGTCTGAAGAGACGAATAAACAGCGAATATACAGATTTAAAAGCCGAAGTGACCGAAAAATGCGAACAGAAAAGATTTAGAATACATAATTTTGGATATATTAGATTAAAGAAAGCCAAATTAAATGATTATTAAAATTAGATATGGGATCTCCATCACAGTGTAAATCACCAATGAAGTAAAAATCACCACTAGTGTCAAAAATCCAAGATTTTACGAAATAATTTTTTATTATGGTGAAGAAATTTGAAGTCGGATTTCCCTTTAAAAAATCATGTTATATTTTGAATACTTGGTATTTATACGCAATCTAATCACTCGCAATTCGGATACAATTTTTCAGGAAGAGTTTAAAATTGATAGAAATGTTTTGAACTTGAGAATATTATATAAGCAATTTTAACGTTTAAAAGTACTTTATAGCATTATAGTTTAGGCATAAAGAACCTGTGTTAACCCTTTGAGGCGCAACCCTTTCCCAATGCTGAAAAAAGAGCAGCCGTCGAGAAAAGTCGAGCGATGGCAACCATCGCTCGACTTAACTACCAGCAGATGGCGGACCATCGAAACATTCATCGTGTGCCACAGACCTAGAGACGCAGATCTAGAGATCTTGACGCAGCTGGCTGTGCCGGGCACCGTCAGCTTCGTAAAAAAAAAAGGGTCTCTAGATCTGTGGCACGCGATGAACGTTTCGATCGTCCGCCATCTTGCTGGTAGTTAAGTCGACCGATGGCAACGGCTGCCCTTTTTCAGCATTGGGTAATCTATCCAGCTGTTCTCGCGTTCTTCCATTTTTCTGTTAAAAATAAAAGTGATCACTTTTTTGCGGGAAGTGACGTGCTAAAAAGTAAAGGATTCTCGTGGAGCTATGTCAACCGCAACTATTTTTATAGAAATCAAATCTATTCTTCGTGACTGGCAGCAGCCAAAACGTCAGAGTTGGGTGTTCCCAGAGCGGGATCACTGCGCCTTAAAGGGTTAATTAAATGAAAAGTAACGACAATTTTATTTAAAAAATCTTTTATCTAAAGATAACAAATTTTCATCATATAACACTTTGAAACGAAAATTCCCTTTGCAAAACAAGTACTGTGAACTCCAGAAATATAAAGTTCTATTTAAAAAACCATTATTCAGCTATTTTCAATTCAATTTATTATATCATAAAACTTTTTTAACATAGCACAAATATTTCTGCTCAAATGTTTATCGCATCTAATTTAATCATGTGAAGCCATATAAAACAGATCATAGGGTTCATTTAAAACTTATTTCTGAAATTCAAGGATTTCAGCTTTTAAGAATTGTTTCATCGACCAATCTCTCGAAGAGGAATGCAGCAACAGATAAAGGAGAATATATTTGTATGTAAATCAGAAACTTTTATTCCTTTTTCTACACGTACTTTTATAATAGTTCAGCCGGTCTGTGTATGGTATTTGTCTGGTTTCACGTGAGTTAATAGACATATCGAGTAGTAGAAAGGCTTTGAAAGTAGTGATATGCAATCCTAAATATCTTGAGAAAACTTACGTAGAAATATTTTAAAAGATATTTTAAAAATATTTTTCCAGTAAGTGATGTCTTTTTAAGATATATTTTTTATTGCAATGTTTTTTTCATAAATAATTAAAGCTAATAAGAAAATATCACTAGCACTTTACTTAAGTTTTTACCATTGAACATTGTTCAGCAAATAATTCACTGATTTTAAATTAAATAACTCGGAAACAAACATCAACAAAAAATGAAATTATTTTTTTTATGTTGAAAGTTTTAAAAGTTTGATACAGAAATTTAAAAAACCGTTACGAATGTTTTAAACAGTTTTGTTATGTACGCTATGGTTTTCAATATGAAGTCCCTATAAAAAAATCAAATTGCTTTCACAATTGAAACGTCAGAGAAAGTTGGCGGACCAATGAAATGTCTGAACTAGAGCACCTACAATATACTACAGGCCGATCAATGGCCGTCATTTTTGTGACAGCGTCTGCTAGATTTAGCTCAATGGTCACCTATTTGGCACGGCAATGCTCTAAAAAGTTGAGCACCGGATCCACTTTTCCAAGCATCTGTACGGCAGTTCAATATCAACATTTTTCTTCTAATTTCAGTAGCAAAATTAAACATTTTATCTTCTTTACTGAAATGATTCGAACAGTTTAAGGCTAAAAAACCACCCATATTAATTCACCACCCATTTGGTTTCTCATCAGAAGAGGGGGACTTCCGAATACTGGCACCTCTTGGAAACTGCTAGTGACAGCTGAATGGATTTTCGGGACCACAGATTTAACGTTCACGTACACCATATGTACACAGCAGTCTTCAGTGGTAAGAAGGGCTCGAATTTTCCAATTACCTGTCCAACGCCTTAACCACTGGGTTACTGCTGCTGTTGGGTTAAAAGGTTGCCAAAAGTTCTTTAATACGGATATTGATTCAACAAATGCGATTGATATGCTCTTACAGTTTCAAGTAATAAAACATTGTTTTAGCACTTGAATCAGAAAAACATTATTTATGAATATTTGTTTAGCCTTGTTCACATCAATTTAAAGGATATAAAAAGCTCAGTTTTCACGCTGAAAGCAGTAGAATATGTAGTTGATGTTGAATTGGGGAAAGAGATGCTTGGGTATATGGATCACGTGTTCAGCTTTGCAGATGGCTTCTGTTATTTTTCAAAATCGCCAGAGAGGCGATGAATGTGCCATATCTGACAGTCACTGTGTGTAAAAACGGTACCATACGTCGGCCTGTAAATTGTAGGTCCTCTAGTTTTGACCTGTGAAATATTGATGCTTTGATAATCAGGAAAGAATAAGGAAGTGGACAGTAAATCAGTGTTCTATTACCTGTTGCATTGTTGAAAAGGGTTCAGATTCATGTAAAGATTGTCAACAGTTGTGAGTGCGTGGATTCCTCATCATCATTTAAATATGAGATCTCATATCTTTACAAAATAATATCATATCTTTAAAAATAATACAATGTAAACCCTATTTTACATTTTTCTTTTCCTTATCTACACTAATGTTACGTTGTTGCTGAAATAATAATTAGAATTCAGCCTAAAAAATAAGTAGTTAATTATAGATTTGAGCTAATTAGGCAGACTAATATTATTCGAACCTACTCATACGTTCGATTGTACTCTTCATTTTCTTTTTATTATTACATAGCATAGCTGCCAACCAATTATCCACTTTTTCTCACAACTTACCTTTTGAATATTTAAAAAAAAAAATCCAGGTAGCACGTTAAACTCGTAAATTTTGCTATACTGTAAGCCGAAAATTGCTATTTAGGAAATATGGTTTATAATATTCCAGAAAGGCTAGCAGCTATGACATATGGGTGATTATAGTCCAGACACGTATGTTTGTTTGAACATTTTTAATTTTTATTTTTTATTTCTTTCTGTTCATGGCAGGCACGGCATAACTCCCGCACAAGCATGATATCTTATCCCGAATATTCGGGTGACACACTGCAGTGTAAGGTTTTAGGGAAAAAATCTTAAAAAAGTCTTAATCATTTAAAAATTTTTTGTTGCAATAACCATTTTATATGTTTAAAATTAAAAAGCACAGCATTTCTAAAAAAAAATTTTTGGGGCACCATGGGGTTTTATACAAAAATTTCAAAAATCGGCTGCATATTTTCAGGAATTACTCTACATATCGGAAAATGTTGAAACTCCGTAGAAATACATAAACTTCAATAACAGCGTATAAGATTTTCATCTTTTTAAATGAGAATTGTAGTTACTAACACTAACTGATTTCTCTGAAAATTCTTGTACATTTAATGCTCTAGTAATATTTCAGATACAAATTATGTTAAAATAATTAACGAAATTTAAAAGTACACTTTCGAAATACTCATTATTCGAAATACTCTTTATTTCGAAATACTCATTAATACTCAGTAAAACTCATCGTTCACTTTAGAATTAGTCAGCCATCAATGTTAAGTTTATAGATATTTAAAGTGTTTTTGTCCATATATTTCATTTTCGTACTATGCATTAACTTATTTCTAAAAATTCCAATTTGGCTAATATTTTTACTTAATTCAACTTGTCTATTTACGAAATTGATCTCAATAAATTCTGATAAAATATTAATATCAAATATTTCACTGTTTAACTTACATAATCATTCAATCTAATGTATCTTATTACGTAAACAAAAATTTATTTGCACAGTAAAAATGTATTATCATCTAAAATTTTACGTATAACAAAAAGTTGTCCCTAAAAAAAAAACTCCTCCATCCTTTTAATCTTAGTTTTGTGTTTTAAGTTGCTATTAGCAACAACTGTTATTCTATTTAACAAACGCAAAAAAAGTACATACTATAATATTATCAAGGTTACCATTCCTAGAGCGCATGTCAATGCAATAGTATATTTTTACATGTAATAATATATAGTCATATTAAGAACACATTTACATTTGGACGGACGTTTAAGAAATATAATTGGTATAATATCTTGTAAGTTTTAAATTACTGAGTTTTACAATATTGCATATATGAATATTTGTGTAAATTATATTTTACATTTCGGATTGTTACATCTAACAATCGAATTTCAACAGAATAAAGCTAAAAATATCTGGTAAATTTTCATTATTTGTGAGTGCTGAATCATTTGCACATGTTTCATCATCTTTTATTTTAGTAGAGCTGCAAATATAGATTGAATACGAACCTCTTTTGAGTTATGTATAGTTTGGAATAATGTTTCTTGTTCGAGTATTATATAAATTTCGAGAATTATATATATTATATAAATTTCTAAAAAAAACCAAAACTTTAATTAATGGTAACATTGTTTAAAAAAAATAATAAAAAGTGAATATTTTTTATAATGTGTTAAAAGAAACTCTGATAATTATTTTACTTGTGTTGATTTGAAAAGTTGTTAAAATTTTCTGTTTACAGTAGGCTTTGATCATCAGCCAAATTTAGAAGCAAAAATTGTCTAAGGAACATTTATTCTAAATATATACATATGTCTACATATGCGAATGCAGCTAGTCATATAGCACTTGCATACTACATAAAATTGTATGTAGTATGCAAGTTCATGAAAACTAATTTATGGTTTTACTTTTTCTGAAACAAGAAAATCATTTTCTCATTTAAGAAGTAATCAAACTGAAAAATTTCATAAAAGCGCTTATAATTTCTTAACTTAATTAAAATTTATTTAAAAATTACTTATTTCTTCATTATTATCTTAGTTAAAATTTTCTTAATTAATTCTGCTAGAGTGTTTCAAAAATGCTTCGGAATCGTAGAACTGTGAAGAATGAATCATTAAAACGTTTACGTAGAAATATGCATGAAAGTCTAATAAAAGGCTTCACCCCTTATTTATTATTCCCCATTTATTTATTTTCGGATTCATTTTATTGGGTATGCTGGCTTTGATTGGGTATGCTGAGAAATTCATTCACCCAGTATCCAGAAAATTCGTAATTGTAACAGTTTTTTTGTTGTACTTTATCACTACTCTGTGAGGGTAGAAAAATCTTTTGGTTCTTTGCTCTGCACTGAACATCACACGAAATACTTTTATACATCTATCATTGAGAGCATATGCGAAATGGCTTTGAGATTTTTAATAATAAAGAAGCGAAAACAGCTGTTAATTCTCAATAAACGTTTGGCGAAAGTTTATTCCTCTGTCGCAGTAAACAATAATGTTAATTTCAAAGTTATTGTAACAATAATCTTATTGGTGAACGATATTGTTTACATGGCAATAATTCTAGTCATTCAAACGAACCTCTCATCTTCCATAGAAGAAAGGTTTTTCTTTGAATGGGTATTTCTACTGTTAAACACAATTAGCAGTATGTTAGCTGTCGTCACAGTTTATTTTTGCTGTGTATTTTACGTTATTAGACATATATGTTACTAAATTTTAAAAGCCGTGTTCCGAAAAAATTTCTGGGCATGAGGTGCTTTGCTCAGATCCACGGAGAAATATTTTACATTTTAACACTAGCAAATAAGATGTTTCATTCAATATTATGACATTACACTGGCAATTTTTCTCACTGCACTATTCAACGAAACATACGCGTTTATCAGTTTTACAATAATCTCTAGAATTTTGAAAGCTCATACCGTGTATTACATGGCATTATCTTGCATGGGACTTCTGAGCATTTGCCTGTTTGATCCTTCTGTGACAGGAAGTGCGAGTGAAATCAAAGTTTTTCTTAAGGCACCTTTTAAAGGCACACCCTGCGAAAATATTCGTTTGGTTCTTGTTCCAGACAGTAGATTTTTTGGATTTACCATCTTGACAAGATTACCATTGACAAAAGTCTGATTTTCTCGTCAGACTAGAATAGTGCAGATCACAGTGATTTATGAGAGATAAAGAAGCATAAAGAGTCATGTGGAATTATAAGTAATGTTTCTATTCATATGAATAAAGAGTATCCAAGCATTTTTATCTACCCAGTAACTTAAGCCTAATAGGAAAAGGACATCGGTTTCTGAAATGCCGATGATCAATATTTGGGAGGAAGCGCAGCGAAGCCGTGCAAGGTTCTTCATCACATCGGGGATAGCTTTTCTCGGTACTTGTACCCGCATGTCCTGTCAGCAACAGTGGGAATAGGTCATCGGCACGGGGAAAATTGGGCGTGGAGCCGATGCGAGTAGCGGCTTCATTAACCCGGAGGACATAACTGCTTTTAACTTGGAATTTATGGCCTTTGTTGAAACCGTGCAATCGATGAAAATTTGGGAAAAAAGTAGCATTACATACTGGCTTGTTTATTTCTTTTAATAGTCCAATTTATTCATATTTTCACACATACATGTATTTATTTTTTATATACTTAATATCATAAATGTAGCGGGCCGAAAATTTTGAGGGCATATAAGATTTTTGTATTGAAAAGAACATTGCCTTCAAACTTATTTATTTATTCATTTATTTGGAGGGGGAGGTTAATAAGTTTTAAGGAAATATTAGTGAGATTTAAGTAAGATATTACTCGTAAAAGAATCTTAATTTCAAAGTCCATAAAGTCCATTTCTATTCAGTGCTCATGGAAACTGAATTTTTGGATAAATTCGCTAACAGACATCAGACGAATATACAGCTACTTTTAATTGATTATTAGAATTGATATGAATTACGATTACTATTAGTTTTTAAAAAGATTATGATTATAGTTAATGTTAAATTTATAAAAAAAAAATCAGTAATATTGTCCTTAATAAAAAGAGATTGAGAGAGAATGATGCAAAATGAAAATATTTATGTAAAATACAATTTTTGCAAAGATTACACTCATTCACACAAATCAATGTGAAAGCTACTTATCAGGGGTTAAGACAACAGCACAAAATCTCATGAAAGTAGCTGATAACACGCCAAAATTAAGGTAAAAGAAAATTAGA
The DNA here is from genome assembly GCA_038373885.1 of Cheiracanthium punctorium. Lineage (NCBI taxonomy): Eukaryota > Metazoa > Arthropoda > Arachnida > Araneae > Cheiracanthiidae > Cheiracanthium > Cheiracanthium punctorium. Next base: position 458,493 of record JAWZYV010005184.1, read on the forward strand.
CAGCCAAAGAGACTACAGTACTTGCGTCCGCCAACTTTTAAGACAGATAGAAGAATGAATGACTTTGTATAATCTCCTGTCGGGTCAATTCTTCCGCCTGATGCCTTAGCCAATCAGCAGTCTTCCAACTATTATGAGGGAATAAAGATCAGTAACCGTTCAGGAACTTCAGAAAATGCCGATCTGGATCGGTTTGTCAGCTTTACCATCGGCAAACACCATTGCACCGATCAAATCAGCGGGTAAAGATCCGATTATCGGGAAACTATGAACATGAGAAAAAGAGGGTGGTCAGTAATGATGAGACGATGACTACCCAAGGCATCGATGATAGGCCGGGTAAATTCCGATTAAGGGTTGCTACTATGCTGTTCAGGCAAATTTTAAAAAGTTATACAAGTTTACAAGAGCGATAAAAAGCTATTTTTATCAAATGAAAAAGGCGGAACTTCGTAAAAAATTGCTACACTACTTTGAAAGAATATTCTATATAAAATTATGAGACAATTTTCTATGCAACACTTAAAAAAAAAAAAAAAAAAAAAAACACTCATTATACTAATTTTTTGTATCTGATTTATCTCAAATTCATTCTGTATGCAACAGAGATATTTGTTTTGCAGATCTTACATTAAAAAACTTTAATTAAATTTCGTGTGATTTTAAATACTGTATCCAAATTCGCTCCTGTGTAAGTACCTTGTACGTACTAAATAGATCAATTTAGAAACATTATTAATCTAGCGTCGATGGGCAATGAATATTTTTAAGATTCGGGATGCTCATTTTGTTTCGCTATTAGTTATTTCGTCACAACATTTTGAAAGACATTTTTATGTGCTCATTTCTTTATACACCCAACAAAACTTTCTTAACACTAGAAAAAAAGTATTTCAAATGTTAAACAGTAAAATCTTAAGATTGTTTAAATCATAGTGTGTTGTGAAAGATCAGTTTTGACTGATGTATTCTACAAGGTTTTTCCACTAATAAAATGCCATTGCATTCTGAATGAAGTGTACGTGTACACTGAGTACGCTACTCGAAATATGTAATCGAATAAGCTTATCACTAGTCCAGCAATGCAATTAAACTTTCAGTTAAAGAGAAACACTTGCTTTCTGATACAGAAAATACAATAATTAACATTGTTGAATTAAAATCAAGATGCTTTAGAGGCAAACATCAGATACAATACCGGAAAAAATAATCTGAACACAAACTATCTATTTTACTGTAATAAACACAATTTTTTCCCGTAAATGGACTGAGCTATTTTGGAATGTAAATTTTCTTTAAGAGACTATCTACATATTAAAAAAGAGCAGTGTTTTGAAGTTCAAATGTAACATTATTTTTTCCTACTTAAACTGCAATTAGGATTGTCAAAATGAGTTAAAATGTAGGACTTCAACTGTTTTGAATAAATCGACAACGATTTGAAAAACATGGAACTTTTAATATTAAAAAGAAATCACAAACTCTGAGCCGTAACGCTTAAACTAATAGATGCATTTTATTTTCCTACCAAAATTTAATTTATAATATATCTCAATGATGATAAATTGCTTTTTTTCAGATTTACATTAAGTAATACAGTTTAATCTCGGCTCAAAAATTTTGATATCTCGAATAATGTGCTTTCTGTTTACAAATGAACCATCCTTTTATTTCACCTTGTATTCTCGAAAACTCGATTTTTCCGGTTTTCCTTCGACTTCGAGCTATCGAGGTTTATATCTATCTATCTATCTATCTATCTATATCTAGATATAAATCTATACCCATCTATCTATCTATCTATCTATCTATCTATCTATCTATATATATATATATATATATATATATATATATATATATATATATATATATATAATATATATATATATATATATATATATATATACATATACATATTATATCAGCTAATAATATATTTAAAATTTAGTCTTTAGGGCCTTATTTTAGTCTGATATTATGCGTACATATGCTTTAAATAGGTTTAAATTGAAAATAGAGGTTAAGAAAGTTTATTCAGCAGAACTGTAAGGCTTCAAATTTATAGGTTTTAAAATGTAGGATTTAAAAATTCATTAAAAGTATATTTCTTAGACATTGCTGATTTTTTAACGAATTATTTGTTCTTACTGCTAAATCTTTTACCATACCAGTTATATAATTGCTTTCGTTTAATCAAGAAAAAATTATTTCTAAATGGTGTTCCTGAAAGCTATTTGCATACAATTGTTGTCTTAATAGTCACTATATCTACATAATCAATGAAGTATCCTAAAATTCTCTTTCCAATCGATACACTATATTAAAACGAAAAATATTATCAGATAACAATTATTTGCTGATACATAATGTATTTTTTATGTAAATTATTCACTAAACGGTAGAAAATTTCATTTATTGGGATTTAAAAGACTTTAAGATTTTCAATTTTACTGTATTAACATTTTTCAATTTGTAATATCCACTTTTGAAGTTCTATTATAATGTAACTAATAAATGAAAATAAAAAGCTTTCAGAATTTCATTTATGTTTTCTATTTTCTAATTTATTTTGCATTTACTTTTGAATGATAATAACTAAGTAGTTTTTTTTGTGAAAAAGTCTTTTTATTTCATAAAATTTTCCGCTAAAAAAGATATAATCTATGAAAAAAGACAAATTATTCATATACATACAAATTTATAATAATACTCATTCCTTCATAAAAAATATTTATTATCAAATGAGTAATAATAGAGCCATCAGTTGTGAAGCATATAAAGTATAGTATGTTTTTAATTTTTATTCAGTGTGCAAATGTATTCTCCATAAAATATTAATGCATTCATTGTAATATTATGATTAAAAATTAAATTTACTACAGATCTATGTCAAGTTACTATTGGCGACAAGATAACAAATGCACGGCATTTAAACTTGGGGATTACTTTAATATTATCAATGTTATTCTCATTAATGAGATGTAATGCCACCATAAAGTGAAATTTCATCTTCGACAGGTAGAACTTTACTATCCAGTGTATAGTCATAACTCCTATTACATTTGGGAATATATACGCTTTCACGATAGATTAAAAAAAAATGATAGTATGTGAATGACAAATGCCTATTTTATAAGAAGAAAATTCGTGAAATTGCGTTAGTCATTTGCTGTTAAATTTCATTCGAGTCCTTATTTTCAAAGATTTGCCAGGAAATAATCTTTCAGATACAACCGGACAGATACGTGAATAACTGGCTACTTTTAAAATTATTTTGAACACACATCCTCCATGACGGAGCACCAGTCATCGAATTTAATCACTCTGGATCTTCTTGGAGCTTATGTTTTGTCTGTCTATAAATTTTCACTGTTTAAATTTAAGTAGTTGTACTGTTTAGATTAGTAAGTGGTGTCAGAAAATTGAGAATATCGTTAACATGTACTCTATATTTAGTAATAATATTATGTTTAAAAATGACTAAGCAAAATCAATATTTAAAAATGAATTTTCATGTTCTACGACTGTGCTAAAAAATCTCATTGAGTTTTAAAAAGCTGGCTTTTACTTTTCTGAGTTTATGAAAGAATTATAAACATGTACTCATCTTCTAGAAGTCCAAAAGATTATGGATTATCAATGGCTTTACATCAGAAACTCTACAGAAGTACAATGAAAAGTTTTATGCTTTTTAACATCTATTTATGGGCTCGTTTCATTGGATATAGTCAGAAATTTACGCGTCCAATGTCTAGAAAATTTATCGTTGTGACTTTAATTTCATTGAGCTTATCATTACTAGTCGAAGGTACGTTTATATTTTGGATCGCGCTTACTTTACTCTCTCACGAAAAGTATACGAAAGATAGTTATATTCTTATAGCTAACTACACTCTCGAGATGTGTTTAAGATTTATGACAATACTTAAACGAAAGCAACTCTATTTTCTCGCTACACGCCTTGCAAAATTGTATTCCACTGTCTCGTTAAAGCATACGAATGACATTAAAATTATTCTTATAATGATTTCAGTCTTGGTTGCGAATGATCTTACTTATATCGTAATAACAATTATTTCCTTTCGTAAAAAACACACACTACATATATTACAGTACTCTTTGTTTAACTGGATAGATCTATTCTGTAACTGCATAAGCAGTCAATCAGCATTTGTAATCGTATATTTCTGCTGTTTGTGTTATGTGCTTAAACGTACACTGCAAGAGCTCAAAATCCACATTCAACAACATTCGATGCATTTAAACGATATTGCTAATATTCACAGAGAAATATTTAATGCCGTGAGTGCAATTAATAAAAGTTTACATTCAATGATATGTATCTCTTTAATTATTTTACTCATTGGGATATTCTTTGAATGCTACTGTCTGATATTTATGCCAATAAGCTCCGACATTTCACTGGGCTTGTACCACCTTGTCTATTGTTGCGAAGGCCTCGTGTGCATTTGCCTGTTTTCTTCGTCTGTGACCGAAGTGGCGAATGAAATCAAAGAAGAAATGTTGCAGCTTTCATTTGGCGCCAATCCCTGGGAAAATTTCCGTTTAATTCTAATTGCGAACAACAGAGTAATTGGATTTAGACTCTTCGATAAAATCAGCATCGACAAAAGTTTAATCCTTTCATCTGCTGGCGCCCTCATTACATATGGAATAATATATGCTAATTCAGCATGAATTCATTTTTCTTGTATACTGCTATATTATCGTATTTTTACCCAATATTCGAACAGTATTAGTGACTGTTTTACACTGCATTGAATATTGTTTTCTCGATTCACGGATTTCTTTTGAAAGTTTGTGCAAACTTCCTCTTTCCTAACTCTCTCACAACTTCTTGTAAAGTGGATTGACCGAAGATAAGTTACAACTTTAATTACAACAAAATCAGTTTACTAAAACGATTTCAAGCATATTTTTTTTCTTTCCTGAGGGAGTCTATCGTCTTTAAATTTTCAAACACTTAGATTTTCAGAAATTTGTTATGAGATTACTACACAAAACTGAAAGCATGTAATGAGAGATATAAACTCGAAATTGTGAAATTTTATTTCAACATTCATACCAAAATATTCTTCGAGAATTAGTTTTAATTAACTCGTGAATATTTTATTCATGAAAGCTTGAAACAGGAGCTTTGATTCTCATCTGTAAAGACAATTTTAGGAGGTTTAATTTATGTTTTTTGTGTATTTTTCACTTATTAATCTATAATTTTATCGTTTATATAATTATTATATAATATATGATTATTACATAATATATCGTTTTAAAGGATATCGTAATACAGAAAACTGTTTTACATTAATCTAAAGGAAATTCAGCCAGGACTATGAAAAAATATCGTAATAGAGAGAATTATCGTTATAGAGGATATCGTTGTAGCGAGATTCTACTGTGTAATAATTTTATCTTTTTTGAAGTAGATGGACGTCTGTAAATTTGAGTTTAAACATAAACCTTAGCCCTTCAGATCCTGGATCTACAATTGATCTACACAAAAATTACCTGATGGATGCCCTAATTTGAGCACATAAGTAAAAACCTACTTCCCTCGGCATTTATTACTCAGGATTATTTATTTTACTTTTTAAATACAAATTTAATTTCTGTAATCAAAATAAAAATTATTTAAATAACAGATGTAACCCCACCAAAAAAAAAAAAAAAAACTCTTAAACTTTTCCCCCCTTTCATTCTTTTTTCTTTTGTCACGTTGGCAACACTTGTTGCAGAGAGATGAGTTTGTTGTGGATGTTCTAAGAGAATGTTAATTGTAACGCGCGCGACTATCAAATAAATGTTTGCTTTGTGGTGTTTATATTATGTGTAATTATTTAGTAGCCCCGAGATTATGATATTCTTTTTTAGAAAGGATAGTGTGCGTTGTTATACAGAGAAGTTACTTAATCATTTCTGAAAAGGTAAATGAGCTAAAATACATTTGAGTCTCCCTGTAAAAATAAGACTACATAATTTTACCAATAGGAAGCATGGTTTATAGCGTACATACGAATTACATGCATAAATTTATCGATCAGTCAATTGATGTTTATGATAGGCAAACGAAAATCATAAACGCTTTTCAACTTTGCTATATAGTGCTAAATAATACACAGTTATTTTAAAGGGAGCTAGCAAATTATAATCTATTTGTTTTTGTATTAACTGAAAATTTGAGGCAGCGAAAAAATCTTTTAAAGAATAATTGTATATTTTAACAGAGATGCTGTGAATTTTTTTTACATAGTGTTTGGTCAAACTAGTTAACCAACTAATTTCTTGGAAAATGGTTTAGGATAAAATATGAAGAACATCTGTTAATGACGACTTAAAGGATGCGAAAACAATAAAAATATGATACAATTTATTGAACTAAAAAATGTAATCTTAACAAGCGCAGTAAAAAATGAAGGAATGCGTAGGATTAGTGAACTTTTATATTAAATCACATATAAAGCAAGTATAGTAACTGAAAATTTGTAACACATTAAATTATGTATTATTGAAATATTAATAGTTTTTTTTCCTTTTATTGGTGTCTTATTTGTATTATTTTGTGTTCTGTTTATAATTCACATGATTTTTTTCGAATAAATTAATTCTTCTGAAAATTACCCTATTTCTATTTTTTCATTGTACGTTTATTATATTGTACAAGATATATAGTAGGAGGAAGAAGACGTAGAGTATACTAAGTTTCTTCAAAATTATGCTGGGTTGAAAACGATATCTTTATGCTCCAACTAATAATAACTTACTATTCCAAGTAATAAGATATTGAAATATTAGGAAGATTTCTCAACTACATCTTGTGAATATGGGTCCATTCTATAAAAAATAAATTGTTTTAAATCTCCAGTCTCTGATTATCAATGATAATTGAGTGCATTTTACTTTAACGTTAAGTTAACTTATGTTTAGCAATCCATCTTGATGACTATTATGAAATTAAAACTTTTCTCACTATCACTAATTTATTATACTTCTGTTTTGCTATAATATTTTCAATTTTCTTTTCTATACGGGACAGTCCAATGCAAACAGGCCTGACTATATAACCAATATGGAGTGCAAGTTTTTAATGCAGGAAGTCAGGTGTTTGTATAGAAGGGACCATTTGTCTGTAAGGCACAATCGAAGAGAGATCAGCTAGTGGTGTGTGCGTCCGTCACTATAAGGGACGGGAAAGAGAAACATTGAAGAGCAGTGCATTTTTATTGCCACAATTAGCGCATGGCAGTACGTGAAAATTTTGATAAATTCAAAGTACCCCATTAAGTCAGTCCAAACGGCCAGGAATTCAAACAGACGGCCATTATTCTGTTTCACGATAATGCCCTCCCCCCAATACACTTGTTTCCATGGCTCTTCCGACTACTGGGGCAAACAAGTGTCAATAAGTTGAAATACATTTGGGTCTTCTTGTAAAAAAAAAAAAGTATTAATGCTGTGAACACTTACCTTGTTTTGCTGGGAATGCCTAAATATACTCCGTACAATCCAGATCGCTCTCCAATTGACTTCCATATTTTTAAAGACCTACAAAGCTACCAGAAATACACTTACACATTTGTTATTATCGATTTGCTTTGGACGAAGGGATGCACGCCTGGGCACAATAATATTTCCGTACGCAGCCCAACCCCAAACATTTCCCCATGAAGCATTGACCGTCTTCTTTCATAATGGGACAAATGTATTGACACTTACGGTGATCGATTTTGAAATAATCTATTGTTTATTCACTTTTTTTCATAAGTTCCGTTCTCATTCACTGTCATTATAGTTTTTAATTTTCTTCATACTTCTTTTTAAATTGTTTTCATTCATCTTTCTGGTTCCTTTTTTCCCCCCTCAACGATATTCTGATGATTTATTTTGATTATATGATCAATTTTTTACACCTAGCCTTTTGAAAACTATTTTGTGTGTTTAAAAATCTCATCACATTTTGCACTTTTTCATCCTAACTCTCGTTTCTCAATTCCGATCTCACTAATTGCACATGAAACGGAAGACTAAAAATATTCTCTTTAATCTATCATCAATAAGTTAATAAAAATGTATCAGGAGATATAGATAATAATAATAATAATAGTAATAATTTAATTTAGTCTAACTTTTTTTTAGGCTTTATTTTACATTTTTCTGATAAGCGGATATAAAAATTAGAAATTTTGTATACTGATAAAAGAAAGTAGAAGAAATGTTTTCCAATAAAATTGCTTACTCGTGTAATGCAGTGAATAAGATAATTTGCTATCAATGTTATTGTCAAATTCTAAAATACATATCATTAATTTAAAATACAAAGAAAAAGCACTAAAAGTTACATGGTTAAAAGAGAGTATTGTTTTAATTCTCGTGTGTTATATAGAAAAATTTCTTTTACCTTATTCTACTTTCATACTGATGGTGCAGTAAAACATTTCACATAAGACTGCATCGAAAAGAAAATTTTTAATCTATAAAATGCTTTAAATTGCTTTCTTAACTTTCGCAAACGCGTTTTTTTAAGATTTCACTGAAAAATAGTGAACTCTTTTCCTATCTTCTCACTTATTCCACCCTATTAGAATCGAATAAAGATGCGACTTCGATTTCACATTAAAAAAAAAAATTCTCCTTCATTCTATGTAAGCTGAAATATTCAAATTAGCTTCTTTTCAAAATTTAAATGAGAAAGAAAACAGAGCGACAAAGAATAACAATTGGGCTGTTTCAAATTTTTCAAGTTAGGCGAAAGAATCGCACAAAGCTCATATGTAATTAAAATTCCTTGAAGGTTCACATTTGTGAACCAGTTGGAATGGATTTGAGGATGGATTTGTTCATGTTTAAAGCGAAATATTTAATTTAGGAAATCCTATCAAAAATGCATGTTGTTTTCTGATTCGCGATACATTTTTATGTTCTTTTTTATGTCGGTAAAAAAATAATGCTTCTTGCACACTATTTCAGTTTTTAAAAATGGTATATGAAGAATAGCTTCCAAAATCATAGTAATGTTATGATTATATTTTTTGTCATAAAAAAGACAGGAAAGTAAAGAGAGAATCAATGCTTCGAAACACAAAAAGGCAGGCAAAAAAGAAATGAAACAAAACCTTAATATTTCAGAGTTTTAACTATTTTCAGAATATTGTTTTTTCAAGATCGGGCACCAGCCCATCAAGTATTTGCCACTGCTAAGACCCGAAATGTAGGATATTTTATTATCGGTACCCACGTTATGCCCTATGAAGGGACGGACAAGTTAACCCTAAAGCTCGGAATCGAACCCGGAAGCAAAGTGTGACAGATTGGTTCGTTAGTCACTACACCGTTTGGGTAGTATTTTCAGAACATATTTTATTAAACAATGCTTTGTGAATCTTACAACATGCGTTTAAACTCGATAAAAATTTGAAGATAGAAGTTTGCTTAATTTCATCACACTGCGATTTAAAGACTTCCAAAAAAGGAGGGGGGGAAATTGAAAACTTACAGAACATTATCTCTGAAAAATGTAGTAGGGTCTTCCTGAGTAGCTTTAGTCGAGCTCGGTTAAACCGTATAGTCTCGCTTTTAATAGCACGCCTATTATTCGGGGATTAAGCTCATTAAAATTCATTTTTCAGAAAATGATATGCATCTTCCGTAATCCCTTCGAACGGATCGTAACTGCACCATTTCAACTATAGCGGCTGAAGAATATACATAATCCCTTTGCCTGACATTAGACTAAAAGTGATTTTTTTCCTGGCTCTTATGCTTTTGTGATACATTAACCTCTCAGCGTCTGACATGTAAAACTGCATTCACTCTCTTTTCTAATTCAATACACTTACATAGTTTAATTGTAATTATTTTTTTCGATTTTGAAGTTTCGTAATAGAATGATTCGAAAAACAACGTACGTAGTTAGTAAAATTCTTAAAATATGACAAAGTAATTATAACAAGTACAGATAAATCATACCAAGCGCATCGATTATAAAAAAACTTTCCAACACAACAGTCTTATGGGCCATGTTTGGCTATGGTTTGTCTTCAAATTCAGGAAGATTTCTGGAATAACCTGAAAAAAGAGGTACATCACTATTGATGTAATTATACAAGACCCTGTACATATTATATGAAAATAAATACTATAGTAAAATATAAAGTATTTTTTTAAATTAAAATAATATAAAATTATAATTATTATGCTATTTTAGTTATAATTATTAATTTCATTTATATTTTATACTATAGCCTATAATATACAATATAAAAAAAAATTTAAAGTTCATTTGAATTATTTCTGAACCATGTTCCGTATTCCCCCAAATATAAGGTGAGGATCTCACACACGCTTATTTTCGTATTGCTACATGATTATGGGCGCTTTTGCTTGAAATGCATGTGTAACAGAAAGAACAACTCACTTATACTGCTAATATCTTATCCAAAATAAAATATCCGTTGTTAACATTAAATGTGGTCAACAGAATATTATAAGGGCCTTAATCATTAGGTTAAATGCCCACGAGATGCAAAATAACAGTGATAATGTGTAAAATACATTTTAAAATGCTCTGATTCACTTACAATAAATAATTTAGTGCTTTGTAATTTAAATTTTATTTTACTTTGTAGTTACAGTGGCATTATAGCTTCTAAGTAGTCGCTGACTGCAAAAATAATATATTGTTGCAGAGTATTTGCAATTCTGCTTGTTGAAAATAAGAATTGGAAAAACCACGAACTCCTAAAACCTTTCTTCAGTCCACAATCATTGATTCCTTATCAAAGCTTCAATTCTGGATAAATTGAATGATGTCTACCCTGCCATTCAAACCTACTTTCCTGAAATAAATAAAGAGGAAAATCTTTTCCTCGTAACAAATTTCTCTCTAAACGCGACCCCAATTTTGTCCCCGGAACAAAATTGAGCTCGACCCTCGACGAACTCTCATTTGACATGATAGCTTGATGAAGATGCGTCTCGGATGTCGCCATGGTAACAACGACAAAGCCAGAGTAATTCTAAGAAAAATGGTAAGAGTCACGTAGGATAAACTAAAAGAAAGAATGGCGGGTGTTTTGTTTTTCTATCACCTGCAGACGACATAGAATTTTTAAAATACGTATTTTTTTCTTATCACTCTAAAAAATGGTTATTTTCAAGAAGATTTGAAGTTCTTAAAATCATGGAAAATTATGATATAGGAAACATTGAGTAACAATTTTCTTTCTGATAGACAGACTAAAATCACGATTCGAGATAAGTGATTAAAGAACAGTAACATGCATTTTTCAGATTAAATAAATAATCTTAGAATTGAGTAACGGATTACCTGTACGTAGACAATACATATATTGTTTGTCACATAATTTTTAGGTTGATTAACAGTAATATGCATTTATATGTAGTCTTATTCTGTAACCTAACGAGTTTTTGTCAAATCAATAAAAACAAGAAAGATAAATCGGGCTAAACGTATATGATATAAAGCACTTTTGGAAATAAAATTTTATGCTAGAATTATATTCGTTTACGTATAATTTCAGAACAAAAAATTGAAAATAATCTCACTAAATTTCTATTTTTAATCCCCACCATTAGAGACTAATCTGTTGTTGACTGATTCTCTTTATCTGATCGATTTTTAGGTTAGAATAAATAGACTATGTGTGAATTGGCATTTTGGACGTAAATGGATGTTTTGAAGATTTTTTTGGCGGTCCGTTTGGCGATATATCGTTAATAGTCATTAAACTTTCGAGACCATTTCACGAGATTTTGAATTTAACCTCTAAATGCTGTATTAATATTAAAGTAATTTTCCGAAATCCCCTAAAAGAGCTGCGTCTTTTATTTTCGGGGTAAAGTAAGCTGTCACAAATTCCTGTTGTATATACATATTTTTTGTGATTGAACTTGATTAATACCTCTAAACTTCCATAGACCGTAATTTATTGGAATTTTTTTGTGTTCCTGTAATCGAACTACTGCATACTTTCTTTTTCTTAAGAAAGGCGTTATTTTAAAAGTTCTTATAACACATATGAAATTAGTTTTGCTTGAAATAGATTACACATTGAAAATACAATTCAAGCAATGGATATTATAGAACGTGATGAAATTCTTTTGACTGCTCCTGTAAAAAATAGAATTCAGCTACGATACAGTCCCACCAGCTTGCACTATTAACACTCTCTGAGGCAAACTCTCCAAAAGAGCACTTTATTTGTACCCACATCTAATAGTTTTATTTTAACAACAGTTGGCTTTCTTTTAGCCGCAGCTTAACAGAGTAATACTATTTTTACCTGAAATGCGTCATCGCGTATTCTGCCTGATCATCGTACCCACAACCTCCGTAATATTATGACATTAGTCTTCACATGCTTTGAGCACGTAACTTCAATACAACTGCATGTAACTTCCAGGTACACACTTCAAAGTTTTCCAGCTTTATAGACAAAATTTGTAAGTTTCCCTGACTTTTTCAGTTAAAATAAAACTTCTTTACTATTTCAAGTTTTAGTTTTTCTTGACCGCTGGCTGTGCTGTATACGCCAAAAACCTCCCAACATACTGAAATAATAGCGCGATCATTATCCACAGCCACATTTCCATGAAAACATGCAATAGTTAGTTTGTTGCACAATTTAACTGACAACAATATTACTGCACTATTAAAATGTCAACCTTTTTTTCTTTTCTTTTTTTCTTAATTTACCGGCACTGCATACATTCTTAGATATATATAATTAGATTACTTAAATCTTTCTTTCTCTTTTTTGCACTGACCCAGAATAATGCTTTATGTTTTCCTATGTTAGTGATTATTTAATGTCATAGAGACAAAACTTACACAGCGGTATGTATTTTGATTAGAGCGGGTTTCTTGAAGCTCTAATTCTGTCGTATTTTTTTTGTCGGGACAACAAAACAAGATGCCAGTTTTTTTTTTAAGTAAATTGATCCATGACGCACTTTATTAGATTCAGGAGGAGAGAAGGCTTAACGTTTCACGAATATTTTTGATCGATGAGAGAATAACCCGAGAATATTTGATTTTCGAATTAAATATTCAGAATGCCGTCGAAGAACATATGGTATTGGAGGGGAAACAAGCTGAAGGTAGAAAGGAAATTTTCAAAAGTTCTACATTGCTCGTTCTGCACGTAAAAACGAAAGGATTTTTGTAGCCTTGGTAAATTTTAACCCAAAAGAAAAAGAGTTGGCAAAAATACATATTTTCAAAATTATCTATTCACAATGATTATTCGAAGTATTTGTTTTGTAAAGCTAAGGTTCTGAAACATTAATATTTTAGGGGTGTGTTTAGGCCTTACTTACTAAAAATATGCATTTAAAGTGCATATAGGGTTGTTAAAAAAATCGAAATTGATAAAATGTTTAATGTATCTACACACGCTTTTTTTATTTAACAAATTTGCATTACTTTATAAATTGTCCAATATTTTGCTTATGAAAGAATGTTTTTTTTTCCTTTCTGTTTAATATATATATATATATATAGGGTGTCCCAAAAGTGGTAACGGGCTTTAATTCTTTATCTATTTGAGATAAATCGAAAAAATGTTCAAAATAAGGTAGGAAATAAGACTCCATAAAGGAAAAAAAATTCCTCTCGGCAATTTTAAAAAGTTGTACTGTTTATTTTTTATACGACCCCCTTCACAAAAATTAGCAATTAGTAAAATATGCCCCATGCACTAAAGATGTGATATGCAAAATTTCAGCCTTTCATTATAAAACGTCTCAACGATATCTTTAAAGAAATATTATGTTCATTGTAGAGTAGAAAAAATATTTTATTTCGTGATTTTGGTACGACCCCTGAAATGCTATCATCCGATGTTTGCTTCGTGCTACTTTTTTTCCTTCAAGAAACCCAGGTGGTGTAGTGGCTTAAGAACTATTCTATCGCACATTGGATCCGGGTCCGAATCCCGGCTTGGGCATAGATGTTAACTTGTTCGTCGCTTCATAGGGGGATCACGCTGGTCGCACACTGGATGTCCCCATAATAAAATGACCGCAATACTTGCGGACAGTTTTAGTGGACAATACCTAATCGGCAAGCTGGTGAGATGGAGCAGCTGGATAGATTGCCCAATGTTGAAAAAACGGCAGCCGTTGCCATCGCTCGACTTAACTACCAGCAAAATGGCGGACGATCAGAACGTTCATCGCGTGCCACAGATCTAGGGACCCTTTTTTGAAGCAGCTGGCTGTGCGGCACAGCCAGCTGCGTCAAAAAAGGGTCCCTAGATCTGTGGCACGCGATGAACGTTCCGATCGTATATATCTTATACGGGCTTCAAGTTTCCGTTAACGGATTTGAAAGTATGTGTCTATTATTGGCAAGGTCGAGTGGAGAAGGCTTCAGAAGGGAGGTTCTGGTATAATTTATCCTCATGTGGTTTTTCCCTATCACGCATATATGCATAGATTTTTTTATAACTGTTTCTGTATTAGCATATAAAATTATTTTTTCTTTATGAGTTTCAGTTTCTATACCAACCCTTTACACAATCATCATCAAATAGATTTTCCTCTTTTGCCTGTTTTGATGCAAATTTTTCTCTCCCCTCTCGTTCTGTGTGGGGTCTCTTTCAATGTTCTCTATACAGGCTATTAATATTTATAATGATGTTCCGATTCTTATTTCGCATTTCACTTTTTAAACCAAGGTAGTATAACGCCACGCAAAACTGTTGCTTCTTTCTCATTATGAGGTAAATGTTAGTTAGTTCGTAATGGATTTTTTGAAAGCTGGGGGATGTGAGATCCCTCATGTTGAGGACAGTTGGACAGCCGTTGTGGAATGCAAAATTTTTTCGAGGGAACGTTTTTGACGCATTATCGTAATATTTATTATTTTTACGCTGGGCCATTCAAAATTTTAAAATGTTTTGATCGTGTCTACAAATGCCCAGCGTGAGTTTCCTTTTCAAGATGTCTTCCACATTGTCACTGCTTTTACAATATTCTTCAAACTGTGTTTTCTGATTAAGAGTATTTAAAGAGTTTTTCGGTTATGGAATTCCTTCCTACTACTTAATGCTAGATCACGTGCTCCCGGTAAATATTTTATTCTACGCAACCAATTTAAGCCAGTTAGTAAAAAGTTTCTGCAATAAGAGTACAAAATCAAACTAAATTTATATTTTTTTAAATATCTAGCTGAGTGCCCTACTTTCGAACAAAGGAAGTTTCTATTCTTCTTCTAGTTTTTAATTTTTTATAAACATTCGAAGACACAAAAACCTTTGTAAGACATTGAGAATAAACAAAAGGTTCCAGAATTCAATGTAAAATCTAACAAACAATCTGAAGCATGAGAATGATTTTACGTTGGCTCTTACTGGATCTAATTGAAAGGAAGAAAGAAATGTTGATATAAATGTTAAATGTTCGCAGATAATTGTAATAATGCGAAAATGTAATGTGTAGGTGAAATAGGGCAAAATTTCGAAATTGCTGAAAGATATTTTTTCCCACCTTTTATTTAGGAAGAACAATGTTCTATGAATAAAATAATCAAATGTTGCATTTTGTTGCATATAAATTGCCTTATTAGTTCGCATTTTATTGATCACTCAATTTCTACTGAACAATATGATGAAATAATCTTTTCTGCCAAAAGTTACGAAAATTTACACAATTGTAGGAAAATCTCAGAATCTAATCAATGTTTTAATTCAATACTTATTGTTTAAGTTGACCACATTTCAGTGCATTGTGTGTGACCTTGCGAGCTTACATTGGATAGAAATCGGAAGATGTTTAAACTCGGGACAATATGTAGGTAAAAAGTGCTTATCATATTTCTATACATAATTGATGAATCCTTCTCTTAGGATTTATAGTTTGTGTAAAGCATTGAGTTTTAAAGAACAATTCCTCATTTGTCGAATAAACATATGATATTGGACTTACACCATGATACTTTTATTCGGTACGGATACAGTTAATACTGACGTCATGGAACCTATGGGTTTTCTTAAAAAATACTTCTAAAAACTAATGAATTAGTAGTTCTATTAATAAATAATTACGATGAAATGTAAAGCACATACTCACATCAATATTTAGAAAATATTATCTCTGTGTATTTTAGTGGCACTTAGAAACTTACGATCTGACGTATATATTTGCATGATGGTGCATTTCATTCAATAAAGCACATTGATTAAACATCAAAATCTTTGTGCCTTCGATGCAAGAACTTTGTTAGCGAACGCACAGTAAAAAATTTTGTATCATAACAGAGGATGAGAATTTTCAAATTATCTAGACAAACGAATGTTTTCCCATACCTCAAACACAATCCCATCAAAACAGATACCTGATAATTAAGTTATCCTCTTCAAAGACAAGAACGCGCAATTTCCTTCACCTTTCTCGAACTGGGGTGTTTTTATTCAGTGGATCACGCTAATTATACATAAGCGCCTGAGAGAAAGCAAACGAAAAACTGACTTCAACTCACGAAGTCTCTTTCGAAATCAATTAAATTAACTCTAGTGTAACTTCAATACGAATTCTACTGGAGTGAAAGCGATTTCTCGTACTCATTAATGGAATACGTCCTTAATAAAAATAACATAAACAACATTCATATTTTAAAGTTACCTAACTTACTATTAAAGCTATGAGTGTATATTCTAATTAATAAAATCTCCAAAACTCTGTATGCGAAATATTTAAAGATGTTTCTCTTTAGATGTTTAAAATGAAAAACTTTGTATAGATGCAGGTTAATGTTTAGTGCAAGACAACAAATTGTACACCCGCTCAAAAAAGTATTTGAGTAATAGTCAAATTTAATATTCTAGTTTTTGAGTAGAGAGAACTGAAAAAGAGAATGTTTTGAGATAGACCGATAGACTTTCAATAGCAAGCAATCTATGATTAGCACTGCGACCTTTCGTTCGATTATATTGACAGTTTACGTCATATCATAAAAGCATTAAAAGTTTTTAAAAATCCAAAACCTATATTTTAACTTGAATAATCAGCTACTACGTAACAAAATTTCACTTCATTCACTTCAGCCATTTTTACATAAAATGTAAACAAAATTTACACAAATTTTACAAAAAGCATTTTTTTTAAATTTCGATAAATTCAAACGTTATTGTTCAACTTTAGCAATTCCCTCTCCTGTAACCAAATTTTGTTTGATTAAATGCAGGTATTTTAAATTGTTGTTGGGAAAAAAATTACACTGTTTTCACAAGCTTATTTTTAAAAAATCGATCCTTTTTGTTTAAGCGGAATAACCATCATACGAATGAATGTCATATAATTCACTCTAGATACTTAAACTATTTTTTCACCACACACCAAATACTCTCAATTTTTAATAATATTAAAATTTGCTTAATTTTTGGAAAACACGATACGTATACCTTAAATTAAGTATCCAAGTATCACGTTATTCAGTTTCCTTTTGTTCATTTCAATCGATTTTACGTGAAGTATGATAAAAAATTTGCACATTTTGAATAGATTTTCTCTAAACCACAACTTGTATTGAAAATTTTTAAGCAGAAAATCGACGTCCGTAGTATGAATTGAGTAACCACTTATCATGCCTCCAAATATAACTTCGTGATTCGTGAACAAAAAGAAATTCAAGGACAATACGATTATTTACGTTTTTGTTTGTTGGGAGGGGGGGGGTTATATTGGACTCCCGAATGGTGGGAACCAAGGAACCAATAGAAATCGCAGAAGTTTATAATCACACAAGTGCAAAGACAAAAGTCTTAGTTTATATAAACAGATTTGGTGTCTTATATATATTACTGAAAAGATTTGAGAATATAATATCAGATTATGTAATTTAATTTACTGCATATTTTAACAAAAAAACTACAAAATGTCAGCTTATATGACATATTTTCCATTGAATTTAAACAAATATTAAGGATACCTCATGTCGCAAAGATATGTCATTTTTGCGTCTGTCAACAATTCGAATAGCTGAAACTGAAGAAGCCAAAATGCGAAATTTCGCATGTGTATGAGGTTTGTAACTTAGTTGCTCGATAAGAAAGAAGTTTTTAAAATTTAAAACCCATGTGTGAACGGGCTGCAAAAACTTTTCTCATATCCCTCTCTATTTCAAATGAAAATAGAGATATCTATAAAATTCTTACATTAAAATACAATACACACGAATTCCTAAAAATCCATTTTCAGGATATTTCGCAATTTTCATTCCAAAGAGGATAGAGTGGCACTTTCTCTCTTTTCCATATCTTTCTTGAAAGAAAAGAACAGTTTTCCGTGAAATTCTTGCTTACAATGTAACAAATAAGAAACCAATGCTTTGGCGCAGCTGCTTTGTCGTTAAAAACTTAAAAATTTATTTGCTATCTAAAAAAAAACCTACCGCTTTCCAATACAACTAATGTAAAAGAGTAAAAAATATGAAACAACATTTCATTTGCCAAGTAATTTAGTTTACTCCAAAAAAGTTCAACTTCACCCATCGCACATTGGCCATGAATTATTTTTATTGTCTAAAAATGTTATTGATTTTACAATTAACAGAAAATAACGATTATTTATAAGACATGACTTGGGAATCTTATGTTCACATATTTGCTTTTAAATCAATTTAAAGACGAAGGCGTATTGCTCAATTATTTACGGAAAGCAAATAAAGTACCTGTTTTCGAATCATAGAATTTTTTTTTTCAAATTTCAGAGCTTTTCCATAAAGATCTAAATAAATCTTAAATAATTTATGGAGTAAAGCAGAAATTCAGTAATTTTTAATCTGTGTTCTATTGCTTGTTATAGCTTATACTTAATACGCATAGAAAAGCAGACTGTTTTTTAAATTAGTACCCCTATCTCGTTTCAAAATATAAAAAAATATTAATACTACAACTGAAAAAAAGAAGCTATTTAAAAAAAGGAACACAACTGCTAAGTGCTTTTAACCTATTTCAAAAACCTCCATCCATTTCTACGTTTAACGTGTGAGTACACCGAGTATGCATAAACACCCGAGGGAAAGCAAACGAAAAACTGACTTCATTTCAACTCGCGAAGTCTCTTTCGAAATCGGTTAAATTAACTCTAGTGTAACTCAATATAATTTTAACAATTTGGACAATAACAATAATTCAACAATCTGGAACCATAACAATATGGAGAACTCAATACGAATTCTAGCCGTTCACCGATTTTTCGGGAACGGCTTAACCAACTTAGATAATTTAAGCTGTACTCTATCCAAGTCGATTCTGAGGTGGTATATATACAGTTTTTCAAATAATCGGAAAGATCACGTGTACGAAATCGTAATCGACGTATGCTTTTCAACGAATTTTCTTTGATTTCTGGTTGTATAATTGACTTTTTAGAGTCTTGAGGATGATTTTTTAAAAATTTATTTATTACTTATTTAACATTGCTTCAATTAATTTCTGAAATGTGTTTTATACGAAAAACAGATTAAATTCACAGAATGGTTAAATATACTGTCATATATGGTGAAAAGCTCATATGAACCAATGAAATAAAAAGTCTTGAGAAACATTGTTTAATTCGTAGATTGGATAAATCTTAAAACAAATTTTATGCATTAAAAAGTGGCTGAACCTCTTACATATTTAAACCCTAGACAGTAAAACTAAATTCAGTGTTAAAGAATCAGGAACATGCATAAAGAAGTGTGTGTAGCTAATCTAATGCTATAAATCGCCCACACAATGAGTCAACGATGATTACGGTAGATTCCAGTGTAATGCTATTTCTTGCAACACAAAAATTTCCATTCCACTAAAAATACTGGGACGACTATTTTATATAACGTGATTTTCCTAAATGCGTGACTCGGCAAAATTGGTGACAGAAATGTCTTCTGGAATATATAACCTGGTAATCGCATTATACTAGACTCAATTGTATTGCCGTTTTCAGACAAGAATTTTAACTTTTGTATTTTATTTGCTGAATGTAAGGTACTTAATATTCAATACCATTCTTCAAAAAATACATAAAGTCGTTAATTTATTTTCGATATATATCATATAAAAATAATTAAGAATAATTTTCAGATATGAAGATATTTATTTTGTTGGGCTAGGGCTAGAAGGGGTTTTAAGCAAAGAAAATTTTGTAAGTATAAACAAGAATATATAACTGAAGGAAAAACTATATATTGAATGCTCATTACGGATTAAAAAATTAAAGCTGTACCTAAATATCTTTGAGTGTAAGACCTGTTGGTTTTGCGAAAGGTAAATTAGTCTTCCGCAAAAACGTTCAAGGGAAAAAAGTTCGTAATCATATTTTATCATAAATGTATGTTTTGAATAAATATTTATAATTTCTGAAATCAAAATAGTATATTTCGTTTAATCTCATTACTTTATTGAATGGACAGATCAAAATCAACGGATAAAGTGCTAGTACAGTTTTAAAATTTATCTGTACTAGTATGCTTCCTTATGTACAAAAAGTAAAAAAAAAGAATAAAAGAATAAGTTCACAATCCTATTATTTTCAGATTAAGCTCCTAAATTTATTGAAAGTATGAGAATAAAATTTTACATTTTGCAGTTCTTGGTTACATTACTTGATTCACTGTTGCTTCTCTTTAAAGGTAGGACCGAACAGGTTGAACCAGTGTTCAATATCAGATTGAACTCCATAAGAGTCTCTGAACAGTTACTTAATTTTTTACAGATTTCACATTTTTTGTAGATTTTTAAAACGCGAAGTAGATTTAAAGCCCGAGGAAAGTGTCACCATGTCTCATCAAATGTTACTTCCTATCCAATCCCTTATTCTCTGCTACTTAAGACACAGAAAATGCGGACATCTCTGGAGACCCCCAGAGCAAACCAAGCACAGCTTTAACTCATTCCCAAACGACAATCACGCATCTCACGCGCTCTCTAGCTCTCTAATCACATCAAAGCTGATGCCACATTATTTAATTATCTTCTTCAAAGAAAGGGAGAAGCAATACTTTTTTTTTCTTTTTAGCAGTGCTTATTCAGTCGGTTCTGCTTGCAACGGATAAACCAGCTGAAAGGAACTCGTTGGACTGAAAGAAAATAAACTCCAACTGAATGTTCATTGCTGAAATTTGAACGTTCGTGACATCTGAAATTTTGGAGAGAAAATCCTGAACTTTTTAAGACAATGCTTGTTGTAGTTTACGGCGTATTTGATCTTTCAAAAGTTCAGGTATTTTTTTTTTAAATATAAAATAATTGGGAATGATTATCAGTTAAATGTCTTCTTGATTTATTAGGATCTTTTTTATGACAGTTAAATGTTTAGCACAAAAAGAGCATAATGTGACGAAACTAAGATGTTTTAAAGGGGAAAATGTGCATTTAAATAACAGTTTGGCTTTTTTTAAAATCAAGAACAACCTAAAAAGTTAAAGAAACCTATACGGAACATCCCGTGTCTAAATCAATATGAAAATTCAATTAAACTTGGATAATTCGAAGTTTAAGGAACCAGAGATAAAGTTCGAAATATCCAAAATTTCGAATTACATATATTCTCTTTAAGAGAAGAGATAATTTAAAAAGGTTTTTAGGGCTCGAGCAAAACTTTTGTATTATACAAAATTTCGAATTATCCAAGTTTCAATGTAATATAATTTCATTTAATAAAACATGACCATGGTATATAGCTAAAGTGCGAAAGCCCCAGGTCCGAGATTATCGTGCGGCTTTCGATCTACCGGTCTGGAGTTTAGGGCAGCTTTCTCCAGATGTAACGTGAATCCGCTTTAGAACCCCTTGAAAATTCTTTCCCCCAAGACACCATCCCTACCCTAGTCAGATGCCTCTAGTGTAAGCTTGCCATAACACAAACAAACAAACATAAAATAAAACAAAATATATGTATCTTTCAGGGGACATGAAATGCGCATGTTGTAGAAGCCAACATGAAATATAAATTCTTTACGTAGCTAAAATCATATCTTCGATCATATATTCAGTCTATTCCCCTATTTACAAAGATGCCTCGGACACACAAAGGGAGTCTATACCATCGAGTCGCTGTAGTATCACTAGAAGACAACATGCTAAGTTGCTCCAAAATTACTATTACCACATTTTACATTTTCTTTGGTTCGCTAATAACATCAATAGTGTCATATTATTTGAACATACTCCTTAAAAGTTAAAAGGAAATAGCCCACAATTTTCTTTTCACATTTAAAACCACATTTTCATATTCAGGCAGTTCGGCTTAGAATGGATAAATAGCTGCAAAAAAATTCGTCGAATGAATGAGAGATATATTTTAGTTGAATATAGCTGAGCTGGTATTTCAATCTAACATTAAAAATAAAATAATTTTTGAAAATGTAAATGCAAAAATTATTAGTGACAATATATTTATTTGGAAAAATTATCAGGCCCTCAAAAGAAAAAAGAAGAAAAAAAAATAGATTTAAAAACTTTTACAAAACCCCATTTTATTTCCAATTATACAAATTAAGGAAACTATAACTACACCCGAGTACTCTTAAAAGAATATTTCATTTTTTTTACAAAAGGTAATCAATATGTTTGAATAATAGCTTAAAATGAATTTAGTCTTGTTTCTGTCGGCACAAATTATTATGGGATAAAATTAATGTAGAGTAAAACGAATCTAAACTGTAATAATTTTGAACCAAAATTAAAACTTGAAAAAAAGAAAAGAAATGTACAGGATTGCAATGAGAACGATTGGAAAATGAATTTTGCGTTTCAAAACACATCTAAATGAAATTAATCCACAAAGTTTGAAAATGCAAATGCACGCGGACAATTACTGACGATAAACAGATGTTGCGAAACCAAAACCACAAACAAAGTCATTTACACAGATTTTATGAAATGGATATATTTCGTTCTAATTATACAAACTAAAATAATAAATTTCTGACAGTCTTAAATGTCTGAATTAAAGTAAAAATAATATGAAATACAAAAATCTTTTCAACAAATAAGAATTTTAACGCAACAGACTATTTCAAAACTTTTTTGTTATTTAAAGTTATAAAAGAAAAAATCAAAAACTTAAATATTAGAAACTGAGTACAGCTATACTATCTTACATTTAAAGCTGCTCAAATTATCAGAAATCTTCTTTTATAATTGAAATTCTTAAATTCAATATCTTTTGGCCTTTACTATTTACTTAATAAATTACATGTGGTAAATATAAACTTAAATAGTCAACGCGCTGAATTGTATCTTATTATTTTATTCACCAATTTATTACGGTTATGAATGACTAGTTCCAAATAGACTTTTATATCATGAATTCCCCTGAAGTTAAATATAGTCATCGGTGAAATATTGCTTTACCACAAAACCTTACAGATGCATTGCTGAGAAGAACATCTTCCATTCCTAATTTCAACTGCAGTTTCATCATGGTTCAGCCTCTTTCTTGCTCTTTCAGTCTCACATCCTAGCAATACCTATAAGCCACAAGGTAAACCGAGTACATCTGTAAGTCATTCCCCCCCGAATCTCATGCATATCACTCTCTAATCTCATTAAATCTGACGTCACAATCTCTTTTGTTACGTCAAATTATCTTTATATGAGCTGGATATCTATAAATTTCTTTTTTCTCTAAATCTTTTTTCTAATTTTCTTTTTTCAAATAAATAAAAATGATGCAAGACCTCCCTTGTTCCTTTGTTAGCCCTTTTCTCTCAGTAACGTTTGATTATTCAGTTGGTTCTGCTTGCAGTGATTTAACAGCTTCTGACATTTCTGCTTCACACATGTTTCCCATTCAAGAAACACATAACAGTTAGAAGAGAGACATTCTGACTGTATGCAGCGGAATTTAAATTCCAGATCATATTGTGTGTGTGGTGTTCAGGCCAATTATCTGCTCAAGGGATCTAGGCCGAGGGGGGGTGGATTGTCCTCCATGGGGGACTTTCTAGGATTCTAACCCGTATTTAAGCGAATTTTCGGAGAAAACCACGGAAAACTGCGAATGGTTAGGTCGGCGGTTGCGACCTGGTTTCGAGCCAGGAATCTTCCGTCTCCCATTTCAAAGCGCTAGCGCTATGCCACTTATGGGGCTTAATTATTTATAAGGCTATTTCCTGGTAGGGGGGGGGACTTACCAAATTTAGTGCCAAAACTCTGGAATCTTGAGTCGCGATTATACTTTTAGGCAGACGGTGTTGGTTTTGGCGATATTTTTTGGCTCTTTTTTCTTTTTGTTTTCTTTTTTTTTGAGGGGGGGGGCGACTCAATTATATAAATGTTTACTTTTTTGCTGAGTAGATTCATTTTATTTTTATTCATTTATTTTATTTCGTTTATTTATTTATTTTTGATCGTCCATCAGTTGGTCTCTTCATTTTTTTTCATTATTAAAGTGGTAATTTTATGAGCATATGTGCTGTTAATTATTTTATGGGCCGTACGTGTCAGATGTAGACTTTGCGTTCTCTAAAGTTGATTGCTTTAAAAAGTGTTGATATGTGCGATATCAGGTATGAAAACGCTAATAGTTACTTATGTCCCGAAGTTTTAAATGTTACACATTTTACATATTGGCTGCAGTCATCGTGTCAGTATATTTGATTAATTGAAATATATACTGCACATTATTTAATATTATTCAGAAAAAAATGCATAGCTCATTATTTATAAACTAATCCGTATTTCTCGAATTATTTTAACACCAGTATATCAGAGTAATTTTAAAATGTTAAAAGCATAAAAATGGTAAGATAGTAGTACTGATCTTACATTTCACTTTTCATTAAAAAGATTTTTGCGCATCAATTGAAATATAAAAATTTTAAAAATGTATTTCTTAATTTGTCTGTATGGCACTAAAACATTCTGCATGCACAGAAAGACAATATGCTTAGTTTAATGCAGCACTGTGGTGCAAAACAACGCACGGAAGAAACACTGAGTACAAAAGGGCGTTTCCAACAACGACTCCAACTGGTTAAATTTCAATGACTGTTCCGTAGACTGGATACGCCATTTCAATCACTACATGCGCTTTTACCAATTTTTAAAGCGAAATAGGTTTTCTAATAAGTGATATATAATTCTAATATGTGATATCATTCTTATTAATATGTATGTATATATATTAATAAGAATGAGGTTTTAAGCCTATTAAAATAATGAAGAAAAATCAATAAAAATCTTGTTGATTATTCAAGGAAACCATCTTTTTAAAATTTATTCAAATGTAAGTAGTAAGTTGGTTGTTGATATTGCTAGTATAACTTAAAAGCTTAAAGTATTATTTGAAATTTAAATTATATTTGTACCAATCATGATATATAAGGAATCGTTTGTTGCTATATTTGACGTTGATTCCCTTATGGAAAGCAAAACCTACTTATTTAATAAGTGATTCAACTTCAAAACTGCCCGTACACATTTATTTTAAAGAAGAAAAATAAATGAACGAATTTTGTTATTCGTCGACCTTAAGTTTTCTGTCTAAAATACGAAAGAAAAGAAAAATGTGACCAGTTGATTGTGCGACTTAGCTGCCCGGGCTGTGTATTGCCTAGAGAACTCTTCTACCACACCAAGGGTCCGGATTCGATTCCTGTCGTGGGATTGGGTGTTATTTCGTCCGTCACTTCATAGAGGGCAATGCTGGTCCGCCTTGTAATAAAATGACCAGTATATATGACCAGTAACAAAATGAACAGTAATAAAATTCCGGACCTTAGTATTGGCGAATCACTGATGCTTAAGTGCTCACCCTTAGGGGGAAGAAACTATGAGACTTTTTGAATCATGTGACACTTAACAGTTTTTAGAATATAACAAAGAAATTGGATAAAAATAAAACTTTATTCTTTAATACTCAACGCTAAAATATACTCAAAGAATATTATTTTAGATTACTAGGTTTGAAGATTAAATGATTGCATAGGTTTCCTTGAAGCTATGCTTCTGATAAAAATGCTAGATTGTCTAACGCCATTTTCTGCCAATAAATGAAAGTCACAAAAATGAACATTTCACTTTTAACAATGAATTCTTAGTCGTTTCTCTTGTTTACTGCATTCGGCTGTTAAGTTACTTCCGAATATGCTTCCTGTACATTAAATTGTATTTAGGGGATGCGAGAAATAAATACACTCTACTACCAAAGTTTAACAATTGTCAAATTCATCATCATTGCTTTCGTGTTTACCTTTAAATGCGTGATCAGGAGAGATGGAGAAAACCTGTTGCTATGGTTACATAATGCTTTCTCCCGTATAAGACGAAAGAAAATCTTCAATCAAGACATAATTAACATAGAAATAATAGATTTTTCATTACTCTTTAATGGAAAGTAATTTTTATTTCTGTGAATTACTACTTAAAATGTTTACTTTTAATATTTCCTACTTTTATTTTTTTACTATTAAATCGAAAATTACATTTTGTTTTGACATTCTGAGTTATTTCCTAGAAATAGCACGCGCCCTTAAAGATTTTTAATTTTATAAACATTTTAAGAAGCAGTTTATTGATTAAAATGTTTTAAAAAATACAAATAAATAATTACTTTAATCAATGAACAAATCTTCGAAATTTTTCAAATTATATTTACACTTTAAATAAATCGATAATTTCAAAACATTTACTGAGTACTCGACTTACTCTAAAAGATTCATTAAACTAATAGCTTAACTAATTAAACTGAAAATAAAATATTTTATTTATCTTACTTAAGTGTTTTACGTTTCAAAAAGTTTTGATTTTTAATAAGTAAATGTAGAAACCAAAAGTATTTTATCTGACATAAACCCTAATAAAAACGATGTTTTCCTTTCATTTGAATAGGAAATAAATGATTCAATAGAAATTGAATTAAAAAAATAAATTTCTCGAAATTCAATTTTTTGTACTAAATTAATAAAATATCGAAATCCTCAATGAATGCTATTTATTTGCACATTAGACACTTCATAATTAGGATTAATGAAATTCACAGTGCTGATGTAGGTTGATGCTACGTTTTGACTTATTTACAAGTTTTGAAATATTATTGTAATTAATATCATTTCTAGAAAAATATTAGTTTGCCATATTCACAATTTTAATAAATGTTTCTTTGTTCGAACAGTCTGTCTTGATCTCTGAAATGAATTAAAATATCTTTAGAAGAACTTTGAAATATTTAATCAACATATGAAATATTTAATTTATTGTATATGAGGGACCAAAAATATATACCATAATTTTGTTTTTCCGTATGATGATATTTAACGTAACCAAAACTATTGAAGCTAAAAGTACGAAATTTAGCTTAAATGTGAGTTTTTTTTAACATAGATGCTGGATTATACAGCATTTTCAAAAATTCACAACCTACGAGGGGGGGGGAGGAACATGCATTTTTCATATATCTCTCCCTATCTCAAAGAACAGAAATAGATATCCAGAAAATTCATGTTGGAAAATACAACACTCGCCAATATATAAAAATCAATAGCAGGAGATTTTGAAATTCGTCCTCCAAGAAGGGTACACGGCTATCCTCTCTTTACTTCACATCTTTACTGAAAGAAAAAAAAAAACTTCCGTTTTTAAAATGTTCCGTATATGAATACTACTTTCAATCTCAGCTTACCTGTAATTAAAACTTTGTTAAATTTGTTAGGTTAAAGTTAGATTCCGGATTGAACGCTCTAAAATATATGCAAGCCAAGCTAGATGTTTACTTCATCTTGATGTTTATCAAAATATGATTGGACAACTCCCACTGCATATGTAGATTTCATTATCATTCTGGTAAATTCTATCACCTGCAATAAGGAAAGTTGGCATCATAGGATGGATCTGGTCAACTAAAACTTTTCTATACTTTTACTCCCCAGTAATTCTGTCTTTCAAGGTTACGATTAGCACTGCAGAAAACCACGACACGGTTTCATAAACCACCTCCATGATTGACAGTTGAAAGAAGACAATCACGGTACTCTTTTTTCAGCAATAAGTATAAATCCGCCTATAACTCTTTAAATTAAATATGCTGAGCTATATGGCTTTGTTGAAAACTAAAATATCACGTTTTACTGATTATTTATAGTTATATATATATATGGCAAACATTTTTTTGAATTGCTGAAAAAAATCCCAGGGTGCACATATAATAAAATAAATCATGCTGGGTTATTTGATCTAGAATATTAAACATGTGTATTACGACAAAAATATATTAAAATTAATTAATATTTTTAACAATTTTTTTTCTAAAAACATTCTACTGCGGAATTAAGGGTGAGACGCCGCTCTTGTGCAGGAATTATGCAACGCCTGTCATAAGAACTTAAGGTAATAATAAATAAATGAAGGTATAAAAATAAATATACATATCCGGACAATAATTACCTACATAACAAAAAGAAACTAAATGAGTACACACAGACGTATTAGTAGGTTTAATATATTGGTCTGCCGACTTAGTTCACTACTAAAGTGAAATACTTATTTTTTATTGTTGAATTTTAATTGTTATTTCATCAACAACGTAAAATCAGTGTATTTGAGAGGGGAAAACAAGTAAATTATTGTTTATTATGTTTTATTTTATTCTTTTGTTTTCATTGTTTTATTCTTTTATAAAATATGGGCGTTTATAAGAATATCTGTAAACATATTTAAAATTTATCTGGTTTTTAAGAACATTCCATGTAAGCCTGAAAGTTAAAATGCAAAATCATTACAATTACAGTTAACGACTAATAACATGCCCAACTTGGTGAGTCTGTGCAAAAGAAAGGAGAAAATGTTTATAACACTTAATTAAATCCAGAAAATACACTCCAGTAATATAAATTCAATAATATATAAAAGTTTCAGTTAAAGCACTGAAAAGGATTCCTGCTATACACTAGTTAAGGAAATCTCACTGCACACCTATACTGTGGGTGCTACTGCTATATATTGACAGTTACAAAAAAATACAGGGGGTACGGCATGGCGACTCTCCCGGAATCACCCTATCTATAAAATTCGCTTGGATAAATTTTAATTAAGAAATTATCTATAGAAATTTATGGCCAATATTGTACCTCAATTTTCTTTGAAAGTTTGGTGAAATAGATGCGAGTAATTTGTGTTGTTACCCTAACATTCGTACTTACATTGTAGTCTCGAACGGTAAAATAAAAATGTGTTGTTTAACTTTTCAAAAATTTTCAAGTCCTAAAATAGAAATATTAATCTTATATCAAAATTATTCAAAAATGTATTTCCTCATAAAAGTCTTTTTAAAAATGCACAGTACAATTTACGTAAACTTTGCAGTTACGTATCAGGAATACACGTGGACACCTCTTTTTAAATCGCTGTAACCGCCTTGAAAATATTTGAGAATCGTACAGCACAGGTCTTATCGAAATTCTCCGACGTTGCCATGCTCAGTAAAGTAATATTCTCCCCGGGTATCTGCTCAATCATTTTGATGTATGGAGTTTATCCGTGCTTGCGCTCTTACACGGAGACGTAACAAGATCGCTCCAAGGGGCACATGCTCTTTCTGCTGCGATCCAATAAAATATTTACCAATGCGTGCATCTTCATGCATAAGTAACAAAGCCGGGGATGTTTGTTTTTTTACAGGCTCGCTGATACTGCTTATTTATGACGCTAAGGATGTTTGTCTGAGGTATACATCGTTACGAGAAATGCATGAAGCACACCAGTAGCAAAAAATAAAAATAATGAAGTATAAAAGTGCGCAAATAAAGGCACTTTTTGTCTGCTTAGAGAAAATAAAATTTTTGAAAAAAAAAAAAGGTTAAAGTCATTGATCTAATATATAAAGAAAAATAAGAACTAAACAAGTGCATTTTTTGTAAAGCATGTAACAAACACATATAACAAAATATCATCAGTTTTCTTTAAATAATTTTTATTTATATATAGGGTTGAATTATAATTTCTGACATTTTTAAGTTCAAATTTTGAGCATAAAAAAGGATATTTTCTCAGTGTGTTTCGTTTTATTCCATAGGTAATTATGTGCTTTACAAAATAGTGTGCTTAGGTTTTTTTTTGTGTGTGTGCGCTGATAAACGTTTCTTTCTTTTCAAGGCATTAAAATGCAGTGCCACATTCGAAAAATAAAAACATTTTTGACATCTTCAGTGTTCTTTTGGTTTAATCTAGGTGCCAAGCCACACAACCTGCCCGGGAGATTTATGACTTGTATGGCGGAAAAGCGATGTTTCTCAGGACGCGGTTCGAAATTGGTTTTAGATATTTTTCGTCGGCTTGACGCTTCATTTAAATGACCTGAAAAAGCACAAAAACTATATCAGGTTAAAAATATAAACACATTACGTTGTAGAGCACTTAATTTTCTGTCGTATAACATGAAGTGAATTGCGAAAACATTTTACTTTTCAAGCAAAATTTGTACTTAAAAAGAAACAAAATGCCAGAAATTATGGGCCAACCCCAATAAACAAAAAGTTCATCAGAATCTGAATAAAATACTTATAATCTGTGTAATGAATCCAGATTCACTATCATTTCACTTAACACAATATCCTTTTAATTCAAGCATTTTATTACTTTAATGCAGAAACAATATTTCATTATCAACAAACATATACCTTACCTAGTTCTATTATGACATGAATATAATCTGAATGTATTTTTTTTCTAAATTATATTTGTAAAATAATACCTTTTTTTCTAAGAAAATAAATTAATATAAAAATGGCTCTCCAAATTTTCTTTTGAAAGTTATTTTGTTTACATACTAAAATTAAATCAATAGATACACGTATTTTAATTTTAATACAATTTGAATAATACAAACACAGATTCCTGTTCTTATTGTACTTAAATTATATTTTTGCTTATACATATATGTATATATATATATATATATATATATATATATATATATATACTTTAGAAACCGCTCAAATTTTCGCAATATGAAATTGCCTGTATTATATAATCCATATTGTGTTTTGGCAGTTTTGAAATATAAAAAGAAATATAAGAAATATAAAAAGTGTCAATTTTCAAAAGTGCTACGTTGAATTTCTTTTGTTTATAAAATATCATCTGAAAACTGATTGGAATCTTTAATTCAAATTAAGAAATGACTGTCAAGAAATCAAACAATGATTTTTTAGAAACTTCAAACTATTTATTTTAAGTCTATTTATTTAAAGTCAAACTTTTTATTATTTTTATGTTTTATGCTATGATTTGGATTGTATAAAGATAGAATCTAATCCGTTTACTTTAACTCCGAGAATTGGTGATAAAAAGAAAACATGCCGTTGCTATGGTTACTGTGTTTGTAAAAGCGCGAAATTTCCATATTTAGAATTTTCTATGAGTGAAAAATCTAACTTTATTGTAGTACTGCTTACTTAATTTTTGAAGTTACACCTGAAAATATGCATACATACGTTATATGCATAAGATTTGTTTAAACTACAAAAGAATATATAAATTAAAATCATTTTTTTTTTAATTTACATAATATAACATTTTTATTTCTATTTCGATGAATTTTCAACTTATTTGAGCCATTTCTGAAGTTTTATATCTTGTTATCAGGAAATTTTAGAGAAAATTGTAAAAACTTTTTCAGACTTATGGAACTTATGTACCATACACAGGTCGATTTGATCCGTACAGGAGGGGAGTGATAAACTAACTAAAACATTCTTGCTACAGTAATAATTGCTGATAATATTTAAGATTGTATTCATAAAAAAATAATTCCTAAGGCCTAGATATTCAATGTACACGAACCGGGTCGATTATACCCTTATTTGTAAATCAAAATGTAAACTTTTTCCAATAGGGTAGGAAGGTTAAATTTGCATATTCCGTTAGTTAGTTACCCTACATATTCAAGATGTAATTCTAAATCTACTGAGTAAATCAATTGAGATTATTTCAGTTAAAAAATTGGTGCATTGAAACACCTTTCTTTTCTAATGATATCGTACTTATAGAAAGAAGTACGCGAGTATCCTGGTCGGTATAGCATCGGCCGCCAGATCGGAAGGTCCGGCGTCGAATCCCGCTGATGGTAAGTGAGAAAAAATAAAATCCAAGTCCACAAATTAATTCTAAAATTCAATAACAGATGGCAGCACTAAATTACAGTAATTAACTAAAATTCCTTAATTAAATAATTATAATTCATTAAAATCAGCTCCAAACTCTAAAAAAATTCTAATTCCGAAACTAAAAAGATAGTTCCTAAACAAAACACCAGATGGCAGCACTAAAAATTCAATAACAGCCTGCAGCGCTAAAATTAATTAATTATTAACTAAAATAAATTAAAAGCTGTCCCAAAAATTACAAGTCTGGATTAATATTGAGATAAATTTCTGAGTCTCATACCAAAATTGAACACTGTTGCCATTCCGTTAAAATAAGTTCAGTGATTCCACCCCGTAAAAAAATACCCTCGTAAATTTTCACGAAAATAAACCGATTCTAGAAACCGAAACTAATAGCAGACCCCACATCCAGCAAAAATACAGCCAGCAGGAGGAAAACAACTCAACTCCACTAGTTTCGTCACTTCCAGTCACGCCTCCTATGACATCATAGCCACTGCCCCCCCCCTTTATGACGTCACTTTCGCCGCACCAGCACCTGCTCTTACTGTTTAGAAAGTGTTCTAAAAAGTATTCTGAAATGGGTTCCAAACAGTGTTCTCAAATGTGTTCCAATTAGTGCTCTGAAAAGTGCTAGTGTTCCAAAAAGTGTTTTAAAATGCGTTCAAAGATTTGCAGTGAACTATTTATAGAAGTATTAGTCATTGTATTAAGGGGGCACCCAGTAGATGGCCAACGTTACCTCCTATGAAAGGACAGACGAGTGAACACCCAAGCCCAAGCCGAGAATCCAACCCGAACCCCAGGCGTGATAAACGGTTCGTTCGCCGCTGCACCATCTGGATGGTTACTCAGGTATATGCATTGTACCTTCATTCAATGAAACTTCGGTAACTCTAGTTTATTTTCCAATAACCGAAAGAGATATAGCTTTCAAAGAATTGTTCGAAGGCCAGTGATAAGACGGAAGCAGCTTCCTGCGCTATTCGGGATGCTATTTAAGTCCATACATGGAAAGCATGTCTGTTAGAAGCTACTATCATGCAGAACTGTAATTAGGAAAGACCAAACCTGGGAGAAAGCTACACATGAACATGAATGCTGTAAAGTTTACTCAGGCAGCCTTTCAAGCATCACAACGTTATCAACTCATGGTAGGAGTAGACCGCTTATCCTGTAAGCAAAACAGTTCCTGTTGTCCATACCTGAAACTTCCATATGTCACGTAAAAGCTCACTTTGGTTTCCATGGAAATGGAAAAGCAGATGTTCTGGGCAAAAGTGCGATCATAGAATCAGCGCCATACTTCATAACAAACCTTCTAGCCGAATTTTTAAAGTCAGCTGTGAAAAAGTCCCTTCTGAAAAACTTGGGAAAACGACGCTCTGTTTCTAATGAAGGTAGACACACCCGCCTTATCATAGCCCCATTTCAACGTGACTACTTCCTAACCTGGGAATTAACAGCCTTCCTTTCTGGCCATGGGCCGTTCCTGGTCTACCTTCACAAGTTACACCAACACGCAAAAGGCTTGTGCGCTTGGGATGCAAAGGACACTTCAGTGCATTATTTATTTGCTTCTGAACTTATACCACTTTCTAACGTGGACTAAAAGTATACGCCAGAAACGGTAAAAATATTCCAGGTGCTCTGAGAACTGAACCTGGTCAGCTCATAAAGGTTCTCCACATTGTAAATTAATATAAGTTTGGTGACACTGCGAGGCCGCATAACGGGCAATTTATTTGAAATAACTTTCTTTCTTTTTCATTTAAATAAAATTCTGTAGCTACTGCTAACGGGTTCACGGTCGTTTTGCCGGCTAAACCAGCAGACTTGTCTGATTTTCAAAAATTTTAACCAGACCAAATAAAAGCATGCTAGCTGCACACCTTCTAGAAGCTTATATTAGTTACATTTTGGGACTTTCTTTCTTTAATACAATGAAGCACGATCTTTGCAATCTAATGCGTGAGAGGTTTGTGTAAATAGCTGTTGTTATCCTGCGGAAACAAGACCATTAGAATGCAATAATTTTGTTTCCATAACTTTTATGATCTACTTGGCATTTCTTAGCGAGAATTTATTAAATAACATTTTATGAGCCATAAAATGTGAGACAAAGCTTAAAGATTCTTGAGGTCTCATCACAAAGTATGCAAACACTGATACAAAAAGTAAGTTACGATTTCGCATTTTTCTACAGACGTAAAGGGACAATCTGAAACGTTGATAAATTTAGGAAAAATTCCAGACGAAGGCAACGATTAAACTTTCTCGAAATTATCTGAAGCTGAACAAGAGCGCAGAAGAATATAACAGGAAGATAAACATAGTGGAAAAAAAGACGAACACGAAAAGGACAAATTTGGAATATGCATGAGGTAAGCAATTACAGGATAGTTAAATTAGTAGTGGCAATACTCATATTTTGTATTTCAAGTTAATTTTTTGAGTAAAAACCTAGTTTTAGGTTTTGTAGGTATTTTTCATTTATGAGAGAGATTTCTATTTATATGCCAAATACAATATACAATATAGATATCACGACACACAAAACACAATCAGATATATCTGCTTCGTGTGTTTGCAAATATTTACATTGAATAAAATGAAAATAATCTTAGCATTTGGTGGTACCATTCTTTGATGCAATTAGTATTTTTTTAGGACATACTCACTGCACATATTTTTGCATGTTGTTAGAGTTCGGTATTACGATGCCATTCTCCATCTGAGTTTCAATCAACTGCCACTTGGTGTTGATGAATCTTTTGGCGATCGCCTACTTAGCAAGCTCCTAGATGTTCTCTACAATGATAAACTCCCTGGCCATCTGCACGCAATAATTACACTACGAAGCAGCGTTGACATTTATCATAAACAACAATAGCAAACTTATATGCGCGAAAAATTCCTTTAAACCAAATAAAAGAAGAATTTGTGCTAGTAATTTGGTCGCCCACTGTAACATTGTAATACATGTAAAATAATTAAAACCTTGTAAAGTAACACACATAAAAGGTACTTATCAATCTAAGCACGTGTTCCGATAAAAAAAAAATTTCGATCATCTTCTGTAGCGGTCGAAGTCATGCACAGAGTAGTACAGAGAGTGTGTGCGTGTATTTAGAAACATATGAAGACTATTTTACTTTAAAGTGTTATTTCTTTTTAAAGTTATTTATTATAAGTTAGTATTTTTTACAATTCTTTAAATTAATAAAATGTATTAGGTTTAGTTTATTTATATTGATTGCTTTTTATATAAAAATTTGCCTCAGCTATTTTTTGGATTTCGGAATTGGGAAAAATAATGAAATTTTTCTCTAGATTGCGTTTTTATTTCTATACATGATTTCAGCTTTATCAATTCATATATTATAAAACACAATTCACACAACACCATTGAAGAAAAATTGCATGTGACTCTGGTGTTTTTTTTTTTCAAAATTTTTATGTATAAATATTTTTAAACATTAAAAGTATTCACATTTTAAAATTTTGTCTGGAACTACCTTTTTATTGCCTTAATGTAAAGATAAAAAATACTGTCTTGAAATCAAAAGCGAAATGGTTTGAAACTCCATACC
This sequence comes from Cheiracanthium punctorium, assembly GCA_038373885.1. Lineage (NCBI taxonomy): Eukaryota > Metazoa > Arthropoda > Arachnida > Araneae > Cheiracanthiidae > Cheiracanthium > Cheiracanthium punctorium. The sequence goes on from JAWZYV010005184.1 coordinate 494,217, forward strand.
TATTTCAAAAAATCTTTTGAAGTCAACAACTTTATGATTACATATATTTTTTGTTATCATCAATGCTACTTGCACAAAGATAAAAATTAAATCAGCTTCTTTTAACTGAGAGAATTATACTCACAAGAAAATATGCTGTTGCTATGGTTACTATATTTATCAAAAGCAGTAATTTTCTTTTTATGTTTTCCCGTGAGTGAAAAATCTAATCTTGTTAGAATATTGTTTACAAGAGTTAAAATTTCAAAAAATTATTTTTTCAGGTGTATGTCTCAACTGAAACTCGTCAAGAATCACAAATTAAAAAAAAAATCATTTTAATCTTAAAATGAAATTTAAATCAAAAACTTTGGTAAAAAATTGAATAGAGCTGAAATTGAATTTTGCATTTTGAAATTATTACCTGTTTGAGTAATTCTTAAGATAATAAAAAAATCCCCTGAGAAATTTATTACACATAAAATATACATTTTTCGGAAATGTTGATTTCTTTAGTTAGCTAGCTCAATCCAAGCATATAATCTTGAAGTTCACATCTACCTAGCATATCAACAGATTTATACTATAAAATCAGGAAATGCAGGTAATTATTTTTTCCTTCATTGTTTGACTGTAAAATTTAGATGATTTACATTATTACATTATTTAAATTAACTCTATGGACAGTGTCTATATAAAAGTATAAGTTTCGAGCCCTTTAAATATTTTGGGACCCTTTGGCTAATGGAATTTTATCAGGGACTCAGTGGAAATGCATAGAATTTTTTCTAATTTCAATGTAACATAAAATTTATGATAATATTGAAACCTCATCATAAAGATCGAAAAACATTAGTAAGATATCAATAATGTTGAAGCAACATTTTCTTGACTGAAGTTACGTATCTTTAATAAAAGATGAAATACATGTAATATGAGCATTTAAAAGTAATCAAACACAATAAATGGTATAAGGTGAACAGATTACAAAGACTGCAAATTAGATATATTTAACAAATTGAAAAATGATTTTTTTCCCCTCAAATATGCTAACGTTGCTGAAAAATAGCATTTATAGGCAATGCGATCTGAGAATTAGCTTGGGTAATGATAACAAAGTGGCACTGCGGCATTGTTGAAGTTGCAAGAGAGCATTCACTAGCAATATCAGTACAATGTACAAGGTGCGTCTATTAAATTCCAGGACTGGGGATAATAAAACTGAATGAATAATAAAAAACAAACATACGATTAATAGTCCTCAAAATAATCACCTCCGGCACTCACACACTTTTTTGCACGGCGGTACGATTTCTAGAAACGCGTCTCATAGTCCTCTGAAGGTATCCTCCGAAGTTGAGCGGTTACGTTTTACTTATGTCCTCTACGCCTTGAAATCGATGCCCTTTCAGAGCAGTTTTAAGTTTTGGGAACAAGTAAAAGTCAGGAGGTTACAAATCAGGAGAATACTGAGGATGATTAACCTCTCCGATGTCATGTTTTGTCAAAAAGCGCTTCACATTGAGAGCACAGTGAGGCCTCGCATTGTCGTGCAGTAGGAGCCTGCTGCCTTTCTTCATATTCGGTCGCACACGGTGTACTCGTTTAACTTTGTTTCACTTGGCGTTTTCCCAATTTTGTAACAAAACTTGATATTCACTCTTTGCTTCATCACCGACCGCGACACGCGCTCTAATGAACCACCTGCGTTTACCTTCTTCAAACCGGAAATAATGATGCAATCGCTGTGCATTTTTCCACCTTCACGCCTCATTGGTTACGCTATAACATCCGCATGATGACGTGTTCCTACACATTTTCATTCATTAACTACACGTACAGTCCTGGAATTTAATAGGCACACCTTGTAGTTGGATCATACTAACAAATTCCATTGCATTCATGAGCTTGACATTGTTGATATTTTAAAACAAAGATTATAGGCGGTGCAAGCAGACGGTAACGTGGATCAGGGATAATAAAATGCAAGACTTTAACGAACTATTGATGTTGCAAGGAATAAAAAACATTTGTCTGACAACCTTTTGCATGGAATATTGGCAAGCTGCCAGTAAAGGCAATTCGAAATGAACCGGTCAAGGAGGGGGGGGGGGAAACAAGTGGAGAACGCAAATTCAGTGCACGTGTCTCGTCTCTCGCTCGTCTGACGAGCAATCTCGTCAGACACGTGATTGCTCGAACACGTGTCTGACTGAAACCTACAACAAAAAATGGACGTGTCCGTCTCCGCTTCGAAACGCGATGTTAACGTTTGCATCTTAAAGGTGGTCGAACGGTGCAAGCAATATAAGCAGAAACTGATGATGGTTAGTGCTAAAAAAACTGCGATATTTACTTGACATTATTGTTTCAAAATGCCATTTCTAGGCAATATATACAGACAATGATGTTAAATAAATTCCACAGAAACATAATATTTTTTCGAGTTTAACTTTGTTGGCGCTTCAAAAAAGTACCATAATCAAACAGCAAATGAGGTACTATACAGTCCTCAAAGTTCCCGTATTGACGACATATGGATATCATTGGGTCATTTATTTCGCTAACCGTATTTGCATCTTTCATGCGATTTACGTTCAAAATACACCTCAATCAGCGCATATCTCTGATTACGTGATAAACACATTTTCACTTTGAAGAAGTAAACAATATAGAACTTTATTCTCGCATAATTTGAGCGTAAAAAGGAATAATCGATAAAAACTTAAGAATTGATGTAATAATAAGCATATGATAAAATTTAATATAAAAATAAAATCACAAGCAATGAGTTAGTTCAGCTGGAGTACGGGAACTTCAGAGCACAATGCAGTAACGATATGAGCACACAGAAACGAGCTGCGTTAAGTACTGATGATGTGTTCTAAGTATAATGAATTTGTCGCTCACATCTCCTGTCAGAATTTCAGACAACATTTGTTTTAAAACATTTTTGTAACTATCCAGAAAGCTCTCTCCTGTCAATTTCACAAGTTAGTTTTCAGTATCAGTCATTCTCTATAGAAAAATTATATCTATAGACTTTTATTTTTCTTCTATACAGCTTACATCTTTTCTATCTTTTCTGGCAAAGGATTGACATTACTAAACAGCCATTGAAATACAGTAAAATCAGACTAAAAAATAAAGAATTTTTAACACTTTTCCAACAAAACGGTTTATGAATTTTATGTATCTGCCTGTAAGTCTGCCTGTCCGTGCTCTAACTACGGTAAAGGTGCATATGTTGTTGTTGTTGTTACCGTAAAGGTTCATATATGTTATTTTTTCATTATTCTGTCATGCTCCTTTGAAAAGGGTACGTATAGCACTAATAGTTCTTTTACATGCTCATCCAAAAAAAAAATTCAAATACACTGCGCCCTACGAGCTTTGTAAACTTTCATCTATTAAAAAAAAAGCCTAAGGAATATTTAAAATTATTATGAATCATTAAAAAAATTAATGATTATAAAATAATGCATGTAGAGTTTGTACTAAGGTACTCAAAAGAATTCCACTGCATACACAGTCTAAGGCAGATTTTAGAGATTAATCTATTTCAATCACCACACAATAAATATGCAGATATTTATAAAAGTTTACATTTAATTTAAAGAATGGTAGCGTTTAAAATTCTTTTACGGGATCTCGCAGAACAACATTAATGCTGATACAGCTATTTTGATGTTATGCCCAATATCTTGCATGCTTGGCAACGATGCATCACCCAGTTTGTCGCATAAAACGACAGTTTTGTTGGAAAATGTTTTACAATCGATCTGTTTTTGTGATTGAACTTTTTTTTTGTTTTATTTATCCTGATAACACACACAGATTCGCATATAAATCGAAAAATTAGAAATAAAATCTGGTTAACTAGATCCTACACGTGTAACATAACATTCTGAAATAATTGCTTTCAGAGACATCTATTAACAGAATCAGTCTATTTCTGTTTCAAATAAAATAGCACGCCTTATATAACTTAATAATGTTTTGATACTACATCCCCGAATGAATAAGAGAAAACTGTTGACGTAGGGAATAAAAATATAAGTGAGTATCCATTACGTGGTATAAATAGCCGCGGTAACCTGACAGCATTCTAAAAAGAGATATAGTTGGATTTTTTGAAAACTGTTATTTTCTATACCTGATGTATGGCGTTGAATATCATTAAGAGTATCAGGAGATCATGTTCTGAGATGCAAGTACAGTAGACCCCCCCCCCTACCCTAGTAGCACAATTAGTCCAAAAAACGTTTAAAATACGTTTTTTAACGTCATAAAATGCGTTTCCAACGTAATTTGAACGTTTTTTGAACTAGTTGTGCTACTAGGGTATAACACGGTAGATACGTTCCATGCTTTGTGAATCCGTGTTGTATACGGGACCCGAGCTTTACTCCACCTGGTAGGGATGGACTGCGAGACAGAAATTTGCGAGACGAGACAGAGATTTGCAGTTATTTTGCGAGACGAGACAGGCATATTTTACATTGTGATATAGGGATTTTTGCGAGACGAGACAAAGTTTTTCAGCGATTTTGCGAGACGAGACAGCCGATTTTTCATCTCGCGTCCATCCCTACCACCTGGAGTGCGTGGTATAATCGCTGCAAAACTTATTTTCACTCCTTTGAAACACCATGATGTTGAGTGTTGCCTTTCAAACGTTATATTAATTGCAGGAGCTAAAACGTCATAAAATCAGAACATACATCTCATTTTACCGTGCTGTACGGGTCTTCTTTAGCGTGTCATGCGAAAACGATCGCAATTTTTTTGCCGTGTTCTAAAAATTCGTATTGTATGGACCCCTGTTATGGAGGTCTACTATCCACAAGAAATATAAAGCTAAAAGTAGCACTTGTTTCTTCAATAAAAGTGAAAAGAAACTAATTATGCTGACAAGACAACTTAAAGAGTGAAACTTCTTGGGAGCGACCACTCTCCGTTTAGCGAAAAATCGGTCGCTAAGAGAGGTGGTCGCTGAAAAAAGTATAAACATTTGATAGCCAAAAAAAAACTTAGTTTGTTTGTTTTGATATTAATGAAATTACATATTAATACATAATTAATTATAAAAGCATATTTATTGAATTTTAATTTTAATGAAATAGAATTTTCGGACTTTTCATTATTTTTTCTCTCTTCAAAGGTGCTTCGCTCTCTACTTTATTTTTTACACCTGACATACGAGCGTTTATTCTGATATTATTCATGCATTCTGAATTCGGCATAATAACATCTATTTGCTTTTAGTGTTTCCCCACAACCAAAAGTAAACGCCAACTTCTCCGAATTTCCTTTTTCGCGTGACTCTATCACATCAATGAGCTGCTCCAGAGATAAAATCACTCGTTTTTTAAGCCATTTCTCTTCTCTAAACTACAATATTTGAAATTGAAATTCAACTGTGCTGTACAATGTCTAAGCCCGCCGCCCCCCCCCCTCCCCAAATTCACATAGAAATTTGACGTTGAGGAAATTCACACCACGCAATAACCAATGAGAGATTCTGTACGTGATGAGACGCGAACTTGCATCTGCTGTCTACCGCAAATCGACATGTCCACTTGCGATAGTTCGACTGATTTGTAATGTACTTTTTTGTTTACTTTACTTCCGGGAAAATGAAAAGAAAATTTTCGGACAGGGAACCGGGACCGGTCGCTTATAGAGGTTTGTGTGGTCTCTTCTAGAGGACTTTTTAACAATAAGTAGATAGGGTTAAAGATCGGTACCTTAAAAAATTTGGTCGTTAGAGGAGGGGGATCGCTTAATAGAGGTGGCCGCTAATAGAAATTTCACTACATTATTTTCTACGTCAAATGTTAAAACATTTTGTGGAGTTTCTTTCTGAACCATAGTCGGGTTATCAAGTCGGATTGGCTTTGAAAACTGTTATTTCAATATCTGGTGTACAGCGTTAAATATAACCAAGAATATATCACAAAAAATCTCGTTGTACTCAGATGCAAATATACATTATAGGTCAAATGGGGGGGATTATGACCAGCGTAAATTTAAGAAAATCTGTAAATGATAAAGTTTAGTAAGGGGAGAGGGGGGGTATCAGTATATATGCTACCAGAATCCATGAATACCAGCCAATCTTCAGATTGGCTACCGCAAGTTTTTTGTCGTGCAGAAATTTTGTTCATTTATCCACGATTTATTTCATATGACTTCCACCCCCCCACCCCCTCCAAAAATAAATAAATAAATAAATAAAAACTTATGTCGTAGAACGCGTAGAATCGCTTCATCAACCAAGTTTAATCGATATGCATCGATGGTGATGCATGCTCCAGTAAAAGAATGATAAATACCGGACACACCTTTTGCCCAGATATTTTTCCGACTAGGGATGGACGCGAGACTAAAAATAAGTGTCTCGCGTCTCGCAAAATAACCTAAAAGCCTGTCTCGTCTCGCAAAAATCCCTATATCGTAATGTTAAGAATGTGTGTCTCGTCTCGCAAAAATCCCTATATCGTAATGTTAAGAATGTGTGTCTCGTCTCGCAAAAAAGCTGTAAATCTCTGTCTCGTCTCGCAAAAAAGTCGTCTCGCGTCCATCCCTATTTCCGACTTTCGTTGATTTTTGCTAATACGAGCAATAATAGATAAATTTCTGATATCAATTTCTTGAAGAGGGGATGATTTCTTTTGAAATCATTATGTCTAAAAATTGAAATGTCAACATCCTGCTGGGTCATGTTAAAATATTTTGTGGAGTTGAGATTCAATACTCGGGAATAAAGGCTAGGAAAAGTAACTAGCGTTTTCGACTGATAGCGAAAATACCGTCCCAAAAAAAGGACACTACGCATAAATGGGTGTAAGTACTAAGCACACTAAATGCTAAATGTTGCTAAATGTTGTTGCAATGAAAAAAAGAACTATTTCTTCAAGATGGAACTTTAAAATACGATACTGTATTGAAGTAGTTCTGTTTTTATTTGACTTTACAAAATTAACCAGCTGCCTCAAATTGCAGAATTTGCTCACAACTTAAATGTTAACCTAGTCCAAGAACAGTTTTATTTTGTTAAATATTTTAGTGGTTCTTATAGAGCGATGGATGTTAGTAATCCCAAATATCACACTTGCCCGTTTTTAAGTCAAAGAAGATCAAATTTTAGCATTTGCTAATACGAGCAAAAATAGATAAATTTCTGATATCAATTTCTTGAAGCGGGAATGATTTTTTTAAAATCATCATGCATAAAAATTGAAATGTCAACATCCTGTTGGGTCATGTTAAAACATTTTGTGGAGTTGAGATTCAATTCTCGGGAATAAAGGCTAGGAAAAATAAATAACGTTTTCAACTGATAGAGAAAATGCCGACCAAAAAAAAGGGACACTAGCCCTCTGAGCGTCTTGGAAATGGGCAAATAATGTAAAGTTTTTTTCACGGTAAAATTTTCATGCAGCTTTAAAATTATTTTAAAAAGTTAACTGCTAAAATACCTATAAGTTGTAATTTCGAAATATATTTTATGGTACCTTGGTATTGTATTTAATTTAAATTATAGATACATTAAAGTGGAATGAAGTAGACGGGATTTTACGTCTTAGCCGCTTGGAGGGCTAGGCATAAATGGGTTAAAAGATAAGAAGCGAACTCAAATAAGTAATCAAATCTTTTTTTTTTTTTTTTTTTTTTTGTCAATCAAAACATGGGAAGACAGGTAAATAAATCTAAATCATAATCTTTGATTTGAAAATGTAGGTAAAGCGGCAACGTTCCTACATTTTTGAAACTTCGTAAAAATTTCCTGCTTGTGGTAAGGTAAAGACAATGCTCTCCTCCGGATCACCTTGTTTGTAAAGTAGTGCCATCCTCTAAAACCTAATCCGTAATTGAAATATAATCTTCCAGGCATATTTTGTCATTTATTATTCCCCGCGCTCCCATAATACGGCGAGTTAGGGATCGATGCTATTTATTTAGAACAAAGGATTAGATCAAGGATATAATGAATCTATTTTCCGCCGGAGTTTAACATCGCTTGCCATCCATCACGTAACGCTGTCTTCTGGTTTACTTTTAGATCCCGCGATCCAAGATGAGAAGGCTACGTTGTCATGGATACCAAAACCACACGATAGCTCTAAGTAAGAAGCTCACGTGGAAACGAACGCCAGCGTTCGATTTCAAATTGGAAGACTCGCCTTGTTATCCTATCGGCAAATTGAATTAATTTGTTTTTTCTCTCTTTTTTTCCGAGAATTAAAAGTGAAGCGTAGATGCCGCCGTTTACCATGCTGATGACGGTATAATTCGGAGTGTTAAATTTAGTTAACTGTTTGTTTGCTCATTTGGAAGTCGGGTTGCTTATTCCCTTTAACCCTTTGAGGCGCGAACCCATTCCCAATGCTGAAAAAAGGACAGCCGTTGCCATCGCTCGACTTAACTACCAGCAAGATGGAGGACGATCGAAACGTTCATCGCGTGCCACAGATCTAGAGACCCTTTTTGAGGAAAGCTGGCTGTGCGTCTCTAGACAAAAAAGGGTCTCTAGATCTGTGGCACGCGATGAACGTTACGATCGTCCGCCATCTTGCTGGTAGTTAAGTCGAACGATGGCAACGGCTGCCCTTTTTTCAGCATTGGGCAATCTATCCAGCTGTTCTCGTATTCTTCCATTTTTCAGCAGATGTCAGTGCTGTTAAAAATAACCGTGACCATTTTTTTACGGGAAATGACGTGCTAAAAAGTAAAGGATTTTCGTGGAGCTATGTCACTCGCAACTATATTTATAGAAATCAAATCTATTCTTCGTGACTGGCAACAGTCAAAACGTCAGAGTTGGGTGTTCCCAGAGCGGGAACACTGCGCGTTAAAGGGTTAATGGATTTTGCATAACCTTTATTTGTTCAGCATAATTACTGTCGGTATTTTTCTTTATAAATAACACTTTGATGTTTTCTCTTTAAATGCTGTGTGACAACATATCTTTTTCTCACTTAAATACATCAAAACAAATTACCCAGAAAGCTCCTCTCAATAGCGCTAATTAAAATTAATTTTGTTTTTTGTGGGTTAAGTGAAGTGTTTACTTACTGCAATTATTTTTATTAATTACCTTCCTTTACTAATTTCACTGTTTAGTAATTAGTGTTTCTCTTGTAACTTTTTTATCGAACAGAACAATTAATTTTTTACGTATTATCTATATCTTTTGCCACTGAATAAAAAAAGAGCAATTAATTGTAAATTATGAAATAAGAATTGTAATTAACTTTGTTATTTAATTTTGGAATGAAAATTTATGCGGTTGCCTTGTAAAAGATTATTTTTTATAGAGAAAAGAAAAATGCAACTTACGAGAGTAAATGTTCTACAAATGAAGATAAAGATATCCGACTTAGTGTTGCACATAAAATACTTTGGGATCTCTCATTCTGAAGAATAAAAGTTTGATGATATAGCTAGTTGGAAAGACTTTTTTGTTATTTTCACAGATGATTGATAACTTAATGATTGTATTATGAAGACTGATTCTCTAACAATTGTAAACATACGTTTTGATTTATGTATTTATATGCTGAGCGGATATTTCGACAAATATTGCAACCACGAAATCTACTACGGTTTCGTAACATGAACATCTCCTCTAGTAATGTATTTCAACGAGAAAACAGCTTTAGATTTTAGCTTGGCGACTGTATAACAGGATGTTGAGCTTTCAAGTAAAGCTCCGAATTTGATGTTTGAGCGGCATAGTATGTTCTGAAGTCATTAGAAATAATTTCAGGTACATTTTAAAAAACTGTTTTCCTGGGTTAATTTAATAGAAACAAAATGGCAGAATCTGCGCAGTTGATTATCATTCAAGTGACGTTGGTCAGCATCACGTCAAAATGCTCTGTAGAATGTCAAGGCAATGTAAATATAAACTGGAGTTTTCTTTTGAAAAGTATTAAATATTTGAACTTTTGCATATTTTACCAGCAATAGCCTATAGTGTACTCAAGTATTTCTATGTCTCAAGTATTTCTTAGAATGACAAATGTGCTTAAGTCTAGTAGTAGAGAAAATCATGACTTTTTTTTAATTTACTTTATAATTTTAAGTACTTTTGCATTGAAACTTACATACTTAATTAGAAAAGTACTTAAAATTACAAAACAAAATCTTTCTGTAGCGATTTTATAACAATAAAAATATTGTATGTATAACAATATTTTCAAAAGTTCCCTGCTCCCATTAAGTTCATTTTTCTTCATTTTGCTTACCCTTCTCCCTTAGACCTTTCTTTGTTTTCTTAAGGGAGTCCCGAAAGGGAAACATTGGGTCTCGATTGAAAACATATATAAACTCGTGCTGGCTTGCAGATTTTTAACTAATTATGTGTATATGTTCAATAAATAATTTTTATGTATTTGGTCCCATTACTCGCGGAACGCGTCTTTTATCATAAAGATTTATATTTTATCTTTAATTAATCTGTTTCAAAAATTTCTGTCTTTTTATTTAATTTTCATAAAAATGTATTATTTCCCCTTGCATTAATCGGAACCGTTTGCAGTTTGATCAATTAGTCAAAATCCTACAAAATTAAGTTCATGAAATAATGACGACATCGTAAAATAGACTGCCATAATATTTAGATTCAAAATCTGCCGATAGCAGGAAAACTGAGTGTAAAGTAAAGTAAATAAAAAACTTTGTAAAAAACACACATAAGATGTTATACCTATAACATCTTATGTGTGTTTTTTACAAAGTTTTTTATTTACTTTATTGTTTAACACCAGTATTTTGAGTGTTTTTTCCGTTGAGTGTAAAGTAGTCAAACACAACTGAAAATTTACATAAAATATTGTCAAATTTATTTTCTAATCTGCAGAATTCTATAAATGCTCAACCGTAAACTTTGAAATATCTACAGAATTTCAGAGTTTCTATACATTCACGATAACGTAGGCAGCATCAGCGATGTAGGTAATTTTGATTTAACAACCACATCCCAAGTATAGCCATAATTACTGATTCTCTCAATTCTTACATAATTGTGAAACAAAATTTTGAATTTTTATTATTTTATGCAAACTTTCAGCATCATGGACCACAGAGCGGTAACTTTTGGATTTCCGATCAGTGACTTTTGGAAAGAAAATGTTCTCTACGTCTTCGTTACTTCCGCAACCGGATTCAATAGCATTCTATCTGACACATCAAGAAAATTGTGTCATTTAAATGAAGAAAAAATATATTTTAACATCAAAATTATTTTCTAAGGTCCTTTTTAAGGCATTTTAAGGTCATATTGACCATTTTTTAGATGACTTAAAAAAATGACCCAAATTTAGAATATCCCTTTATTGGTTACTTCCAACCCCCCCCCCCCATTTATTTTCCCCGTATCTTTCTTTTCAAGTTTTTCTAGTGTTAGGTACGTGAAAAAAAAGAAAAAAAGAAGGGGAAATGAGTTACTTTTACAAATCAGAATACAAAAATATTTAACACAAAATGCAGAAAAAAAAATAATAATAACGCATCGCTGCAAACACTTTTCGCTCCGGGCAGATAAAAGAATACAAAACGGAGCTCTCAATTAGTGGAGCTGGAGAGCAGCTGAGCTGGCACAAAATCCAACGCCCAATTTACACAGACTAATGAGTCGGAGATATTCTGTATCCATGGCAACTGCATGGCCTATTCCCCTCTCGAATCATAGATCCCAAGGTAAACACTGCCACATCTCGCTGTGATACATGAGGACTTTGTTAGACTTACTGGGGAAATATTCATAATCCCCAATTTATCTTCCAAAATTTCAAGGAAACAACAAAAGGTCGAAAGATCTTCAGGGAGGCTAAGGGTATGTAAGGGTACATACATATGTATACGTACGTAGGCGTGATTTTCGCTCTTCTATCAATAAGTTATCTTTTCTAGAGAATAGCTCAAAAGAAGGAAGATACACATTTCGTATTTTGGCTATGCTTTCTTTGTAATTGAAATTATTCATAAAGCTATGTAATATCGTAAACTTTAGAACAAGAATTTGAAATTGTGTAGGTGTTGATATTTTCAATAGCATTATTTTACCCTCTCCGGTTTACCCTCCCTCTACTTTCCAGGTTACGAATTAGAACATTAGGTGATATTTTTTCAAATAAAAGCAGACGTGTTTATTCGCACACAAATTTCCACGCCAGAACTACAACATGACCAACTCAGTTCAAATTCTATATCTAAACTACATATATTTGAATACTCGCGTATCTCTTTCAGCTTCAGCGTAAACAATCTCATTCTCCCATTCATTTGGTCTTACCACAAATCACTCATCTATTAAAACACCATTATTCACAGTTCATTTTTAGACCATGGTTCCTCGTGTGTTCAAGTATGGTGAGTTCATAAAGTCATGTAATCTTTAATTAATTAGTGAAAGATATTGTTTAGGAGTGACAATTTTCTAATATTCTAATATTGGGTATATATTGCATATATTTCCATTGCGTCATTTTTATTTGCTACTACTTTTTAAACTAAAATTTTGTTATTTTTATAGTTGAACAAAACTTTCCATTGGACTATAAAATAAAGTAAATTCATTTTTCAGTTGATTCAATCAATATTTTAAATAAATTTAAACAAAATATCTTAGTATTGTACTAACACAATAATTTGATGTTTCAATAAAATGTATTTCTAAGATCAATTGTTTAAATAATTTACTTATCGGTAAATAGAAATAATTGTATAGCACTTATATACTTTCAGAAGTCTGCATGTTTCAGTCAGAAATTGAAAAATTTACAAAATCGGAGAAATGAAGAGAAAATTATATTGGCGTAGGCGAAAAGTCTAAAATAAAATCATTCATTACACAAAGAATATACTCTATTCATCGTCAATTTTATGTAGAGAACCTTAAGTATTGGTGAACCCTGGTGAACTTTTCCATCTTGTACGTATTCAAAAAGATGGATTTCTTTTCTTTTCTTCCTTTATTTTATTTTTATTTATTTATAGTTTATTTTATTTCTTTATTTATTTTTGTCACTATTGTTAAAAAACAACAAAAGACTAAACAAAAGTCTAATGATTTCTTTGCACTTAAATGCAAGATCTGGCATAATTGTCGCAGCCGAACTTCAAAAATTACCTCGGATGGCAAATGCTACATTTATAAAATGTTTACAAAAACGTATGTCTAAATAGAGTCTTCTTCTGGTTTGATGAAACATTTGTAACACTCATGATAATTGAAGTATAGCTCAGTAGTATTGCATTTGTATATATATAATTATTCTTAGCATAAATGTGGAAAAGTCTCATTTCATAAAAAGCAAAACAATAGATAAAAACAAAAAAAAAAATATAAATATTACTATAAAAGTATTACTACAAAAAAAATATTTACTAAAAAAGAATTTTAGAAAAAAGTATTATTTATTTCTTAAGAATATTTATGAATTTTACTAACACTAAATAGTAGATAATTACATTAAACATAGCTAATAAAATAAATGGAGCTTTAAAAAGTATTTTGTAATATATTCCATTATCGGAAAGGCTTAAAAATATTCATTGACTGAAATTGGAGACACAAATATATCTTAAGTAATACAGTAAACGACCGAAAATCTGTAAAAATGAACTTCAGATAATTGAATTTTTCCAATAACCAATAAGCTGGCCGAAATTCTCTCGAAATGAAAAAAAATTCCTTTGGAGTATTATGTTTGTAGTAGTGCACTTAATTAATATTGCATGTTGTAATATATGGGATATAGTTAATGCAATGCTAAAACTTATCAATGCTATAATATTTTTGTGCTTTAATTCATATAAATAACCCGTTTATACACTAATTATATTTAATAAAATAAAATACCACTCTTATAATTGTTTTCTGGAATTTCAATCAGTTGAATCTGAAATTTCAGCTTTAGTCATTAAAGTTAGCTGCTTTCTATCTGGAATTATTATTTTATTGCTAATACAATATTGCCACACTACACAATATCTGTGCATAAGCAGTATAAATCTGAACTTAAAAGACTTTTATCTTTTCACCAAAATACAAATATTTATTCTCCATCTTTGCAATACGTCTTTATTTAAGACTATATGTGTTCTAATGAGTACAGGTTAATCCATAAAACGGATAATCGAGAGTTTATTACAGTTCGTAAAAAATCAGTATTGTCTTATTTGTTTCTTTCTTCTCCTTTAAATTAAAAAAAATTAAAATTAAAACATTTCCAGTTTTTAAAAATGCCTGCATCTAATGTTCGATTTTAATTACTGAAATAAAAAGTAATTCGTTTTACTAAAGATTTATTGAAGTATTGCCAGAGGCCGAATCTCCATGTTCTTACATTTTATTATTTACTTCAAATAAAAATGCAGAAAGGAATGGAGTGCCATCTGTCGGCTAAAAGTTGAGATTCAAAAACTGAAAAACATTCTGAAAAATCGATTTAGCTGGGTTGAGATGGAAAATAAGTTTCTTCTGTAAACTAATTTTCAAAACTGTTCCACAATAGTATTAATATTAAGTAAAAAAATAGTTTCTTTATTAATTAAATCTCAATCTACCAGAAAATAAATTAATTTTTTAGAAACAATTTATTCAAATATATTGGTCAACTTTCCTTAGTATTGCAATATAAAATTCAGGTTAAAATTTAGTTAAGGAATTAGTGAATTTATTTATGTATCGAAAACAAAAGTCTGCTACTGGTTTTACATCACTGTAAAAATAAAGGCGAATGTTTATGTAAAAACGAGTTCTACTGGCTGTCCAAAATTTAGATGAATTCCTTCGTATTAATAACTGATATTTTTAATTTTTACAAAAATCTTCCATAACGATTCTATTAGCAGTCAAAAGATCTAGAAACATAAATAATCCTAAAAAATAAAATGCATGATTATGTTTGAGGAATGTATGATTTTAGATTACTCTAAACATAACTTTTACTTTAAGATATCCACGTGCGTTTAAATGTCCATTTTTGACAAAAAAATTTTCTGATTTTCGTCTCATGTTATAGAGGGAACTTCAAGTACCTTAGTAATGAATAGTGCAAAGGAAGCTGAAATATTTTAGTCAGTTTCAGAGCACGCTGTAAATGTAAAATCTTGCTTACTTTTTATGCGTATTGCCCATTGTTTTAAATTTTTTTCACAAAAAATTATGAAAATTATACTGATTTTCAAGCTTTTAAGTCATATCTGAACTAATAATGTGTAATTTATATTCTGATTTTCAAAAAAAGTGCTTCGAATGCGGGCAGGTACCTTAAAATAAGGACGAATTTGATGATTATGGCTGCAAAACGAATAAAAATTAAATTAAATACAGGAAAAGAAAGCGGTTTTAAAATAGAAACATGCAAAAACGATAGAAACAGAACAACAAAAGAGCACAGCAGCAACAACAATAACAAAAATGCTAAAAGGCCTCTTTTAATTTTTTATAAACAGGACCACACAATTTTTTTGAACATAAAGTAAATTTAGAAAAATACTCACAAAAGCAAGAAAATAAATGAAATAATAAATTGAAAAAATTGGGAGGAGATAGAAAAAGAAAGATAATGGAACACTGCAACAATTGTTTCAAAGCAGAATGAATAAAAGGAAAGGAAAGTTTCTCATCAAATACCATAGACCATATCGCCAAGCTGGGTTCAGCTTTTGTGGGTTCAATTTAACATTTTTGTCGCCAAATTTGAGCGTAAAAACCGAAAAATGGCCAATATTGCCGATTTTCGATTTGTTACTACTATCGCAGGTACAGTCGACTCTTTAAGCGATGGTTTAAAGCAAGGTTTTTTTGCAATATTTGGGGTGATAGCATCATCCGAACTTGGCCAATTAATATAGGAACACCCCTAGAGTATCATCTTTTCAATGATAAAAGAAAAAATAGTAGGTCCACATATTTAAAATTATTGCTGAACATGCATTTAAAAAAAAGTAGAAGATTTTGTCGAATGTATAGCCTTCTCCTTTTTGTCCTCCTTCAAAAAGAGCACAGTTCAGGAAAATGTTTTAAAATTTCTAGCAAGAATATTTAGAGATTCTAGCAAGAATATAATTTTTGTTTTACAAAGTATATACATATGAATGTACGTATGTATGCATACATGTATAACATATAATAAAAGACCAAAGATATCAGTAAAAAATTCCGGATAGGACTATTCTAAAACAAAAGCCTTAAAGTTAATAACTACACTGCTCGATAGATTGGCTAAAATTTTTTTTGATATTTAAAACGATATGAAAAGAGAAGAAGGGGACATTAAAACTCTAAAAATCCACCCTTTCTCCGATTTTTAGCAACTTTTAGCAATTTTTAGCTGCAGAGTGCTTAATCTGTGTCCGATAAAGCAAAAGTCCATGAATTTAATGCAGCTTAATTTAATAATCTCCTGCTGAAAAAAAAGTCAGTAGCAAAAGATTTTCATAATTCATTTATCAATTAGCTTGTAATATATCTTTGAGATTACCGAGAATGATGATTGATTTTTTTAAACTATAATAAATAAACGTTAAATCTTTTAATGGTTTACCATGGATATAGATTGAGGATCTTTATTTTCAGAAGCTCAATTTTAAACTGCAAGTGAGATCACTACTGCCTCATTGCCAAAAAGCAAATCTAAAGCAATTTTAAACAAGCCTCTCGATTTTCGAAGCAGAATAAAGAAAATGTGCAATTTTTTTATACATAAATGCACATGTATATATGTAGATATTTTTACATTTTTGGAGCAAAAATGAAAGGCCCTCTTCATTTCCTGATGTTACTGTTTTTGCCCATTAAGTATTAGTCACTACTGAAGCTCGAAGCATGACCCGCTTTATTTTTAGGGCACGAAGTAGGTTTTCAGTGTATCTTCTATGAATGACAAGCTCACAACCAAGCTCAAGAGAGGAATCAAACCCGGACCTAAAGAAGTGATGAGATGATACGTTAGCCACTACACTACCTGGATGGCTTTATGGAATTATCATTTATTTTATATTTATGAACAGGGTGTCCATAATTAAACTTGAAATGTGCGAGCAGTCTAGCAAAAACTGTTCAGCGGAATTGCATGAAAATTGGGTAATGGCATACTGAAATGATGGGAATTTTATCCAGGAAAAAAAATGACTTACAAAAATCATCTCTAGCCCAGCAAACACACACAGGTTCTCTGAACGTCTATTAACGTTCAGAAAACGTCTTCTGAACGTTAATAGACGTTCAGAGAACATGTGTGTACTTGCTGGGAGGTGGCGTATCATAGCTTTATTCAGAACATATAAATAATCTACGAAATTATAAAGAACATGCTCGATATGATGTCCACCATTGTCTTCTACCATCTGGAGGCGTAAAATCGCATGTTCGACTGTTGAAAGCAGCATGAACTGGAGAATGTTCCGCACATGGCGTTCAATGCTTTCTTTAAGGTCGGAGAGAGATATGATGGGATCACTGTAGACCAAGGCCTTGAGGTATCCCCACAGCCAAAAGTCGCAAGAATTCAAGTTGGGGGATCTAGGAGGCCAAGCTGTAGGAAATTGCCGGCTGATGATTCTGTCGTCACCGAAATGGCGGCGGAACACTTGTTTCACACAACGGGCGATGTGTGGAGGAGAACAGTTGAACATGCTTCCAGATGGTAGCAGACAATGGTGGACATCATATCGAGCATAAAATTTGTAGATTATTTATATGTTCTAAATACAGCTATGATAGGCCACTTATGGCCTAATGGGGGTGGTTTTTGAAACTCATTGGTTTTGTTTTCCTTTATAAAATTCCCATCATTTCATTCGGCTATTACCCCATTTTCATGCTATTCCGCTGCATAGTTTTGCTACAGACTGCTCGCAAATTTAAGTTTAACTATGGACACCCTGTATATTGCTGTAAAGCATTTTTAACCTCCCCTCACTTCATATAGATGATAGTAAATTAATAATTCTTTTATAACTAAAAACAAATAATAATGATTGAGTTACTATTCAATTCTTTATCAATATCTTCTATATTCGCAACGACTCTAAACCTTCCAAGGCATTGATCAATTTCTATTGAACGTTTTTCGGCGACTGTTGTGTATAAGTTCATCCATAATAAACTTGGACATGTAGGTACATAATGGCTACGCGTTGACAGCTCCCCAATGAAAAGGACTGTTTACTCTCCGCTCTTAAGAAAATGAGAGGGCCAGCTTTATATGATCCCATGGCCAAACAAAAGACCAACAGCCTAATTAAGTATCGATGTATACGTACGCGGACCCTCATTCATCATTCTTTGTGAAGTTTCCTATTTGTTTTGTAAATCGGCTCTATAATTTTCGGAACTTTCCTTTTAAATTCATTAACATGTTTGGGAAAACTAATAGGCGTTTATTGTTGAAGCAGAAAAGACGTAGTACAAATATGTTAACGTAATTTTAATTAAGCTTGGTTAGAGTAAATGTTGTGGAAAACCTGCAATTTCATTTAAAGTTTTTTTTTATCATCATATTTATCATTACTATAATATTAAGGAACTGCTCATATTCTCCGAGTAAAACTTAGAACTAGACAAAGCAAAGAGCTCTCATTAAATACTCCATATTTTTATGCTATATTTTTTTTATGTTTATAGCATATTCATTTTATTTAAACTGTGATTTCATTAGTTGACAGATAATTTTTTTTATATCGTGGGTTTTTTATTTAAATGATTTAAATTGATTCCTGTGTTACAGACGTAACAAATAAAAATTGATGCAGATGCAACGTTTTACAAAAAGTCCGTAAGAGCAAGTATTCATGCTCCATTCGTCTTTTCTGAATTCGACGAATTCTTTGAAAAGCAAAGATTAAATATACATTATTTTTTGTATATTTTAATAAAATTAGACATTTAATCATTAGAAATTAATGATAGAGAGATTTAAATTTGTACGTCAGAAAATTTAACAAAAATTATGATTTTATTTGATTTTCTTTCTTTCTTTATCTATCTATCTATATATATGTATATATACATATTCTCACTTTAAAAATTCGTTCTTTCTTCAGTTTAAAAATAATTAAACAAAAGTAAAATAAAGAAAGGTTATATATATATATAACGTTTTGAAAATTGATTTTTTTCTTCAGTAACATTTTTTTTAATGAGACAATAAAATTCTTATTTGTTTCATTTAATTCAACTCGACAGTTTTAACAATGTACGTCAGGAAGAACTTATAGAAATTATGATTTTATTTCATTATATATATATATATACACACACACTTCAAAATTCACTTTCTCTCCAAAATTTAAAAAAAGTAAACAAAAGTAAATTAAATGAAGTGACTTTAATATGTAGCATGTTAATAATAGTTTACCTTCTTGGAAACACTATTTTTAAAAATGGGAAAGCAATAAGCATTCTTAATTTTAGCAAACGCATCCCCGATACAAAAAGCGTATTTCTTTATTTAAAAAAAATAACACTAACCGCTCGAATACACAAGATAATACCAAAATAACTATTTTTTGTGATATGTCTTACGCTCAAAAACCAATGTCTTTCTTTATTAGAAAAGCCATCGAACAACAGCTATTGTATCTAATCCCGCGAAGAATCAGTAGCCTTTTTACTTGGCAAAGCACGATCTGGCAACGACGCTAATTTCCCACCGAAATTAATGTCCTGCAGAGTGGCAACAAGACTACGCTCTCAGAATGTCTACCGAGGGAGCCATAAAAGGTGCTGTGTTTTGTGTGGAGGGTAGAAGGAGCGAGCTAATTTTGTTGCTCATTTCCTACAAAATGGTTAAGAGTTAGTCCAATATAGAAAAAATCAAGAAGGTCATTTGTTTTGAGTACCGAATACAAAGAAAATAGATGGTTTATTTTTCGTTCCATTTAGAGCTATTTTTTTATGTCGTTTCTAAAAAGAATTACATGACTATAATACATAAAAAGTAGTAATAAATCTGTGATTAGAAAAACTAAGTTCCTTGCTTTGAATACTAAGTCGGATTTTTTTCACTAATAAATAATGAATTAGGTTCTTACTAATTGTAACTGATGCTATGAACATTTAAAAGTTCCATTGTTCTCATATGATTAGGTTACACTAACCTCTCATTCGTTTTCACCAAATGGTAGAATTTTTTTTAAGGCTTTTGGGTGTAAATGTTCTACAATACAGATTAAACTCATTAATATTTGGTTAAAATTGAGAGCATTCAAACTTGCACTTATCTGCACTATCCTGTGGATGGGTGCAGGACGGTTTTTTTTTCGCAAGACGAGACACATTTACAGCTTTTTTGAGAGACGAGACAATTATTTTTAACATTACAATATAGGGATTTTGTGAGACAAGACGAAGCTTTTTGGCTGTTTCGCGAGACCCGAGAGGGCTATTTTTCGTCTCGCAAGCGTCCCAATTTTCTTCCCTGCACTCTGGTGTTTATTTAAAAATTAAAAGAATTTCAGAATTTTTTAAAATGCAAAGATTGATATTATGTTTTTATCTCTATATTTCATAAGTATTCTTAATGTTAGAATTTTTTTTTATAAAGATTCACACCATGGTATTAGCACAATATTTCTTCATTACTGGAATACCAACGTTCATTCCATTTGATGTTAATACAACTCAAACATTTTTCTTTATTTCTTCAAAACAATTTTTTCTGAAAAAGAAAGTTATGAGAAAATTGGAATGCTTTTATTATAATTATGATTATCTTATTTTAGTATTTTTAGCCGCATGCAGGTTGTTTTTGCAAACAAGCAGCAAAAATTTAAAACACAAGCAGGTATTCCAACTTCACAAATTCACTAAACTGCTCAAAACAGAGCTATATAAAGAGTCAAATATTGTTTTCAGTTTTAGACTAAAAACTATCCTTTGTGAAATAGGGATAAGAAATGTTAATTAGTGTATCTTTTTAAATTAGCATATAAATTAAAATATTTTTTAAAAATAATTTTGTCTTATTTATTAAGTCTTAGGAGTCATTTTCACTGAGTCTGAAGAAGAGAAAGAGAGTTTTATCGTCCAATCTCAGAGTAATCTGACTAATATTGTGAAAAGTAGATTTGCGTGAAACTGAACTAAAATAAAATAATTCACATGAAAATTTCTCAAAACAAGACTCTTTATTTCTCGATCTTTCGTATCAGTAATTAGAACATCTTCAAATGTTGTTCAATGGGGACCCATTTGCATTCTAATTCGTTCATTTTCAGGAGTAGCAATAAAGAAAGGCTATAAGCTGAGACTGAAATTTTTGTTTAAGCTGTTTAAAGCAATCAATCAATATTATGAAAATTCCGAACTATTCACACAAAAACTTAAAACCTTATTTAGTTAATTTTAGATTCAAAATAGAGAAAACGTATTTCCTTTCTCAGACAATAATGTGCCTATAAAATACTAAATTGACGGTAATGTTTGGTGTATTCGGTATAATTGATGATAAGTTTTGAATCTTTTATTTATTAAAACAATATATATTTTTATATTATCATCTTAATAAAGCTGATAAAAATTTTACCTATGTTGTCATCAGTCACCTAACTCAATCATATAAATGTAAAAATACTGCTGTCATGGTGTTTTTACATATTTTTTTATTATATAAAATGAAATGTATATTAATTTGGTGTCTCTTCTCACTCAATTCGGGTGTAATTTAAATGAATTGGGTGGATGCCAATTCAAACGAAATCTTACAACATTGTTGACACATTTTGGAGGCTTGAAGTCAGTAGCTTTCTAATTCTAACAAAAAGCTGGGAGTATTACTTTTTGATATCGCACCAATGTCGGTGGCATCGTTTTCTTTAAAACATAAAATTTCCCAACTTTTATTTTAATATGCAAGTTATATTGGAAAGTTAATCAAAGTATATCCAATATTCGACAGATATTTTAAAATTTACATTCTCTAAATGTAGCAAATTATTCGTTATCACTGTTGTATCAAACAAAATCAGGCAATGCGTTTTATTCTATTAACCTTTTAACGCGCAGTGTTCCCGCTCTGGGAACACCCAACTCTGACGTTTTGACTGTTTCCAGTCATGAAAAATAGATTTGATTTCTATAAAAATAGTTGCGGGTGACATAGCTCCACGAGAATCCTTTACTTTTTAGCACGTCATTTCCCGTAAAAAAATGGTCACGATTCTTTTTAACAGCGCTGACATCTGCTGAAAAATGGAAGAATGCGAGAACAGCTGCACAGATTGCCCAATGCTGAAAAAAGAGCAGCCGTTGCCATCGCTCGACTTAACTACCAGCAAGATGGTGGACGATCGAAACGTTCATCGCGTGCCACAGATCTAGAGACCCTTTTTTGACGACAGCTGGTCTCTAGATCTGTGGCACGCGATGAACGTTTCGATCGTCCACCATCTTGCTGGTAGTTAAGTCGAGCGATGGCAACGGCTGCCCTTTTTTCAGCATTGGGAAAGGGTTGCGCCTCAAAGGTTAAAGGCATCGTAAAAGATTTAACATTATCCATCCTAAAATACTAACATGCATGTCACCTGTAATGCAGAGCGCGTGTGTCATGTAAAAATCTGGTATATGAATATTTCAAATGTTACCGAACACGGTCTGTGCGTGCCACGGGATACTCCACTGCAATTAATGCACCGACTCCGACTCAGGAAATGAAGGAAGAAAATGTCGGAAGACATGACAAACCCTCCTCTCCGCAGAACCGGTGATGAGCAAGGCCAAGTACATCCTTTTGAAAAACTAATGCTCTGATTCATGTTAAAAAGTTGTGGGACTTTCGGAACTAACTGGAAAAGGGGGAAGACTTTCATTGGAACATAGCGAAGATTTTTTTTTAAGGGCGAAACATCAACTTTAGATTTTCATGAATCTTCTTTAATAAAAAAAATGCGCATACGTGATCAAAAAATATTTTCTTTTTTATAACAAAAAAGCTACAAGATTGAATTTACCGTTATCGTTCAAAAAGTACTTGCAGAACTGTTTTATAGTATTCGTAAATACCAAATCCTTATATGAGATCAGTGAGGATGTTTTATTGTTGGATTGTGAAGCACACGTAGTTTTTTAAGGAAAGTAGTGTGGCTGCAGAAGTTTTAGAAATTTACAAAAGAAAATATTTGTAACCATTCTCTTTACCTTAGACTATATTTGCGGGACAATTTATTCGTTATTACTTATATTCTGTTATTATATATAATGTGTTACACTTTTGAAATGTTTCATAATATTGAATGAAAGCAAATTTAAATATATATTTCTTTTCTTTTAGGTGTGTATTGAATGATATGGAAGCATTTAAGCATTTTGTTCCCCTTAAGTATCTAAAAATGCATGGTTTGTATAATTTTAATACTTGAAAATTGCTGTACCTTTCATATCTTAAAAAAAACTGTTTATTTTTATTCATTAATAATTAAGAAATACTGTAACAAAAGACTGATAATATTACAGGAAAGTATTTAATAAACCCACAGTAATATTTTTATAAACACATTTGTAAGTTCTAAGCAAATCTTCAGTTAACTAAGATGTGATACAAGTAAACGCTAGCATTATACAACAGCAATGAACAACCTTTTAAATATAAAAAACAAATTTACCTGAAATTTTTCATAACTTGGTGGTTTTTAAAAACATTTCATACACTTTTTCTTTCTAAGATTTATATTCCAAACCAGATTATATTCATTACCAAATCACTGACAGTCATTTTTTAGAACCTTGGTGACTTTTGATATATCACTACCACTACCTCTATCGTCAACGCTTTAGACAGTAGTCTAAAATTATGATTTTTTGAATGATAATATCATTATAATTTGGCCAAAATATATGAGACCACCGTTAAGGTATCTTCCTTTCTAGTAAAAAAGAATCATCTAAATAGGTCCACGTAGTAAAAAATTATCGCTTAACTTGCTTAAAAAATGAACATATATTTTAAAACAAGAAGACCTCTTTCTTTTTGAAGACTGTTAAAAACCGGACTTGCGAAATAGGGAAAACTAAAGAAATATTGACACCAAAGTTAACGTAAAATAGGAAACTCTAAGAACCCTACGTCTGAAGTATTGTACCAACATCAAAGTCAAAACAAACTTATTTTATTGGAATACATTTTTAAGCAAAGAACAAAGGGAATTTAATAAAAAAGATAAAGTTTAAAATAGGGAATTGAAACACATATTAATTGAAAATATGTATTGAACTGCATCACAGTAGTAGGTGGAAGCTGAGTTCATTTTTTTTCTTTTAATTAAATTGTGATATTGTTCTTTTTTAAAATTACCACACATAAAATCTGAATGTTTAAATGAAATAAAAAAGTAACATCCATTTCTGTGAAGTGTTCATCTCAGAGAGTTCAGGATTCTTTTTTCCAACAAAGCAGCTAATATTAAACTAAAAGTTCATTTTTAGTAGTTAAAATTTGCAAAAATTAATAAATGCAATACTTGTAACAGTTTTTGCAGCACGTCTTAATTTACGTAATCCATTTAAAGATAAAAAGTTTTATCAGAAAATTGTGTATGTTGAATTGAAAGAAAAATAAAACTCTTTATTGGGAAAAATATTGTGTCCCAAAAAGGTGGTAACACGCTTTGATTATTTATTTATTGCAGATAAGTAGTCAATGTAAATTGAAAATATGTTCAAAATAAAATAACAAAAAATACGTTAAGGAAAAATTCCTATCGTTGACTTTCAAAAAGTTACATTTTTGAAATTTGCATACGACCCCCCCCCCGTACAAAAACAATTCACAGTTAGTAAAATATACCCCATATACTAAGGAGGTGATAGACAAATTTTAGCCTTTCATCATAAAATGTCTCACAAATATCGTCAAACAAAAATGATCAGGGGTTATACATACATTTTAATGTAATCGTTCAATGATAGAGTGCAAAAAAGTATTTTCTTTCGTAATTTTTGCAGAAACCCTAAAACGCGATCACCTAATGTCATTTTTTCCCTTCGAGAGCCATTAAAAAGTGGTTTAAGTCAGCGTTATATTTATTCTCATATCTCTGACTCTTTTTAAGATAAAATTATCAAACTTTGTCCTTCATCTCATCATTGTATTGAGCACATTTTACTAAATGGAAATTCTTTTGTACGGGAGTTCGTATGCAAATTAAAAAAGTGCAACTTTTTGAAATTAACCGTAGGAATTTTTCCTTAGAGTATTTTTTTTCCCATACCGTATTTTGAACACTTTTTTTTTTCAATTTACATTTATAACTTATTTCTAAAGAATTAAAGTGTTACCACCTTTCTGGGACACCCTGTATATGCTCTGCAAACAAACGTAGACAAAATCTTATGCATACTGCAAATAACATTTTTAACAATCATATATTCCTAATATAATTTTCGATGGCAATATTATTTTTATGCAGAATAACCAAAAACTGGAAAATTTTATGAAGCAAATGCAAATTAAATACTACCTAAGATTCTAGACTAAACATAAGCTCTTTTCGCCATTCTTTAAGTTTACTTTCAGGACTAATTGGATTTTGTTCTGAAGTATGCTATCCATGTAACATTTTGTTGGAAAATAAAGAAGACATTCTTATTTGTTCTCGGCTTTGCCCCCTTGATCGTATTCTGTTTATAGCTCCCCTGGGGATCATTCCTGACTCTCATGTCTGTTGCCATTCACTGTGATATAAATTGTGGAAGAAATATTAGAAATACAGAATAATAGAATGAAGGAACACAAAACAGCAGGACATCGAGTGTAGAGAAAAAGACAGACTTTATTAAATGCTTTGGTAAATATAAGCATCTGCTAATCTCTAACAATAAAACAGATTTTCTACGTCTATGTTGCTGCGTTGTATCGATTTGATTGTTATTATCAGATTATATGAATTTCTGGTATATGTTTTGGTCTGCACCTTAAAACCAGCTTTTCGATATTAGATTTAAAATATCTTTTTGTTTAATAGCTGAAGCAGTTGTTAAATATCTTTCACACAACAAAATGCGCAGATTATTTTAAATATCCACGTTCTCTTTTGAAGTTTTTTTAAATGTGTGTTTCATTTTTCTATTTATTTCATTTATGTATTTAAAAATTTATTTCATTTTATTTGTTTATTTTTGTTCTTTTATTTTGATTCTTTTTAGTTGCTGGTGATTTTCAATAACAAATACTTAAAATAAACCCATAATTTGTGGATGATGTTAGAATCTGTGAAAAATATACAAATTAATTCTTCAAATTTACAAATCGGTAACTCCAAAATAAAATTACGCTGCGAAGTTTAGGCAATCAAATTTTTGGAAAATTATTTTACAATGTATTAATTTAAAGGGTTTCCCTTATGATTGCAATGATAAAAAAGGCGTTCGATGCCAAGCAACGCGTTCTTGACCGCGAGGCCTGGAGTGCAGAAGATATACACCGGCCGGATGGTCAGCTTGATACAGAACTCCCAGTGTTTAGCTCCCCAAGCAAGCTTATAACTCAATTTATTGATCTATAAAATTGATGAAAGGCTAAGTCAGCCTTGTCCGGTACAGGGATCGAACCCCGGACTTGTGTATGGGAGTTCAATGTGCCACCGCTACACTACTGGGCTTCATTATATTCACTGCCACTAATGGAAATATTTATTAAATAATATAATTTGTTTACAACGGAAAGCCGTGATTTACATACAGTGTTGAAAATTATGTACTAAAGATGAATATATTCCGTAACTGCACACAAAGTGTTTCTAACTTTCAAATATAAATCTGTATTGAAATTCGATTTTAATCGTAATTTCTTTATTGGGAAGCTGGAATGCATGAAGCGATCATTTATTAAAACAATATTATTTCATTACATAAACGTAAACAATGAAACAAAAACCTTTAAAACTAGTCAGCTAGAGCTTTCGAGCAAGTTCAGGATAAACTGAGGTTTTCTTTTGGAAGAAAAAACTCATTGAATTAAAATGTTACAGCAAAAAGCTTTTTTCTTTTATTTTATCGTGATGCTTATATCTGTTTATAACTGAAGCAATATTCTAATAAGGAATCGATGTTTAAATATTACAGTACCAGGTTACCGAGCCATGCTCAGAATCTAAAGGCTCCTTAAGTGTAAAATAATGAATACGTAAATGCCTTGGCACGTATCAATAATCTTCATGGTTGCCTAAGATTTTCATCGCTGTTGGATCACCCATACATTATCAGGTAAGCTTTGGTCGGCATTCAATGTTACAATGGCATATACTTTGTTTTGAAGAGGGATGCTAAATATTCGATGGTCGGTGCATTCAGAGTTGAGCAAAAAGTAGTTTAACGTAAGGTGCCTCTTTTCCTTCTGTAACAGATCGGCGAGGGTATCAGCGAAGATCTTTGGCGATACATTAACTAACAGCGTCTTCATTACTTCAGAAATATATATGTCCATATTGAGGACGTTCAAATTCAGCATCAAGAATTTGAGTTGTTTGAACTGTCAGATGAATGAGTTTATAAAAAAAAATCATCAAGTCTGTTATACACTGTTCGCAACGTAGCAGTACACACCAAAATCGTTAATAGTTTCACTCGTCATATACTGTGAACAAAGCCATTGTAAAGTATGCTTTCAAATTTCGAATTCTTTGAAATGTGGGTGACATCGAAGAAACAACCACACCAATTCATTAGGAAATTCGGAATGTCCTACATCAATCTTACAGTCCCCAAAATGGTTTCGGTTAATTTTTGTTTTTACTCTTCAGAAAAATGCAAAGCTCCAGGGTGAATGCAATCCATGTTAAAAAGTTTTAAACTATGATAATAAGTACCCACATTTGTGGCAGCTTTGTAGATACTTAGACTGTTTACCCGAAGTATTTGTCGACGTCTAGCTGTTCTATGTCGTTCTCCTTCCAAATACTAATCATCTGTTTCATCTGCTTGTGTTTGAACTGCACGTTCACACATTTGAGCCAAGTGCTGCTGCCGGTGATCATATGTTTCCACAGCTCGTTTTTGAGCTGCATTTTCATGCATTTACGTCTTTATAATACATCTATGATGATAATTCTTTACGATTGAAATTGTAAATTTCTCTATAGTACTTCAATTCAAACATAAAATATTTATTTTTTTCTAATTCAAAGAAAATACATCTTGCATAAACAAATTCTACAAACGTAAATTCAATCTTATAGATACATAAATATAGATGCCATAAAAGTATAATCTTACATAAATATGCTTTAAACATAATTTTATTTTATAAACTCACGCTTAAGAAAATAAAAAGTGTAACGCAATTTAAATTATTAGTACAAAAGGACACTTCGAAATCATGAAATCAAAAACAGAATAGATGAAAAATATTCTTTTATAATAACCCTAACAACTACTTAAACGTTGACAATAATAGAACAAACGGATGGACAGAAGAAAATGGACTTCTAACCTCGAATAAATCAAAAATACATCGCTTCTATATAGTTACGCTGATCCCTGACTCTGTCACAATTCCAGTTCAACCACTCAAAATAAAACTTTTACCATCATTAATCCAAACAGATTAAAAATGAATTGTCTAATAACTTAAAATTTGCACGGTTCGTTGGTGCGATCAGCCTGAAAATTATCATAATAATGTAAAAAGAAAAGAAAGAAAAAGAAAGAAAAAAAAGAAAGAAAGAAAAAATCTGATAATCCACCCGTTCCCTGATTTTTAAGCGGTTTTTTTTTTAGCTCTATTTCATTTAAGAGAATAAAAAAAGATAATCATTTGAGTGTCAGAAAAATCTATTGCAAGTGACATTGACGTTACATTGAAGTCACGGTTATCAGGCTTTGGAGGAAAAATTACGATTCAAATTCGCTTAAGATAGCTTTTCTAAATTACTACTCAGTTTAAATTTTTTTCAAAAATAAAACGGTTTTCTATGCATTAAGCATGGATATAGGAGAGGATGTTGATACCAAACGAAATGTTTCGAATACGAAATGTTTCTGCAGATTATACAATTAGAATTTCGATGTATAATAAAAATTGAATATGAAGTAATTTGATTTTAAGTGGGTAAATATTAAATATTCTGAGTGTAGACATTCTATCGCCCGCTGTAGTTGTCTCCACAAAGAGCTTTATCCTTTAGTTTAATGATAGTACACAACACAAAACAACACAGCCTAATCCACGTCTAAATAAGAATTGAAAATTTATTAGAAAAAATCTTATTCCAGATTACAGCCTTCCAATTTACTGCTTTCACATATGGGCAACTTCCAGCCTGCGACCGGATGGGGCTCGCCTTGGCTTTTGGACCAGCCGGCAGAACAAGTCAAAACCCTGTATAAAACATATATAAAACATTCAAACTTCCATATAAATCCGAATTATACGGTCCGCGATTTCGCTAACATCCTGAAGTCAGGCCCAGGAGTTCGCTAACATCGTAAAGTTCTGCCCGCAACTTTCAAAGGTTGTCCATACGATGATAAAAAAATTAGTTGAAATCATCAATTGCAGTGAATGAAAACTAAACTGATCTCTGATCACCTGCAAAATTAATTTGAATATCGGCTGCGAGCCCAATTTAGGAATCGATTGTATCATTATAAATTTTTTCATCGGAGTTTCAAAGATCGTTTCATTATAAACGGTTGTCCCTTTAAAAAAAAAAAAAAATCGTCAGGGTAACTACATTTAAATATTTATCGTCAACTTGGCGGAATAAGGCAGTTAAAGTAGAATTCAACCTAGTGCCGTTATTTAAAAAAAAAAAAAAAGAAAAGAAAAGAAAAGAAAAGAAATGGAATTTTTACGTTACATCACAGAATCTTTTTTCTTACTGTGAATGACTGAAAAGCGCATCATATGGATCAATAAAATACATGAAAAATCTTTATTGTTTTAGTATATACGTGAAAATACATTTAGCTTTACGTTAGTTACAAAAGGATAATTGTAATAAATTCATTCAATTTTTCACATAAGATTTACGAATAGTTTTGTAATGAATTAAAAATAATTAAATTATTTACGCATATTCCATCAAGGTGCTTGCGGGGATGGCAACGAAGATTGCTTTCTCTTTTTCTTTCGCTGGTTGCCAGGACGATATTTTGAAATAAAAATAACTTTTTAATTCTAAACAAATTTATGTAGCTGAATGGTGTAATATATCTAATTACTAAAATATTTATTTGTCCGTGTACTGGATATCAAGTTTCATTTATTTTGTTTCTTTGCGAAATTAATTTTTACTATTATATATCGATGGCGTGTATTTTTTAATCCGCCCCAAACTTATTTGAGCGTCCCTTTGAGGAAGATTGCATCAAGTGTGTTTTTCAAACGTTCAATAGATGGCGCTACCGTCCAAAAATTTTAAATTTTAAATTTTGAGCATTTTAGAGTTTTTTCAATCACGTGACCTAGCTCAATAGTTTCAGGGGCCCAAAAACTCCCCCAGGTACGAAATTTAAAAAGAATCCTTAAAACAATTTTCGAGATCGTTCGGACATACACACCCACACACACACAAACATTCCTCGTTTAATATAAGAGCGGATTTATTTAAGTATCGATACCTATGTGGTTCCCTTTTTCTCATTTATAAAATGCCAAATGGCATTTATATGAACTGGTGATTACCAGGCGACAACTGTTGTAATACTATGGATCTCACATGCAATTATACACAACTCCATAAAACACACTACGAACATTTCATTTAGAACTTCGTAAATCGTGCTTAAAAATGTGTAATTTAATTAATTAATTAATTATAGAAATGAACGTCTATGAAAATTTTCATTTTTCAAAAATCATACATCAATGAATCGGTTATGAAAAACGCAGTTTTGATTTAGTTCGTACATTTTTGTTCTTACACAACCTTTGAAACACGCATTCAACCTATTTTAAAATTTGTCAAAAATGTTTCTGTTATTTTTCTCTTTCCGTGAGTTAAGAAAAATAGACTTTTATCGGGTACAAAAAACGCGTCCTCAGCTATAAATTAAACATAGTATACACCCTACAACAGGGTTTCCCAACCTTTTTAGCTGGCGTACCCGCTTTTCAGGCAAAAATCCACGGCGGACCCATGTCAGTCGGTGCGCACGCGATCCCCCCCCCCCCAGAGTTTTTGGAGTTTTCAGAAAGTCGAGCACTGGCACTAAACTACCTGAGGGTCAACACTTGGGAACCGCAGCCGCTGTTCAAACGTGGCCACGGACCCCCTAGAAAGAGCCGGCGGACCCCTAAGGGGTCCGCGGACCACACGTTGGGAAGCCCTGCCCTACAAAAAAGGTATTCGAGCAAGAGAGAAATTTCCTACGTTGGTTTCGTATATTAAAAATTATTTATCATAGAATATGAATTAGGCTATGTATAAATATGACTTTCCCTATTTCTGTCAAGTTGTGCGTTTTTCAAAAACTCAATTATTATTCGCAAATCTAAAATAGGAAATTTCTCTCTTGCTCGAATACTTTTTTGGAGGGTGTACATCACAAAAATCTGTTCATATGCCGCAAAAAAATTTCTGTTTAAAATTAAATATTTATTTTAGATATTGAAATATCTAGAATTATTCTTTCCGGGTATTTTTGGAACTTTTTCACTTAATTTTTGTTTGTATCCTGTAACATTCTGTGTTTTTTCACCATTTTGTCTAATACACTGAGCTGCAAATGTCTTAGACAGATGTTATTTCTTTAAAAATTCACCGGCTAGTTACGGTGAGGATTTCAGATATTTTTTTTTTCTTGCACAGAATGCATAAACCGAAGTAAAATTTTATTTTTTTTTTCGTTTATATATATATATATATGCATTTTGATACAAAAAACTGATCTTAACCTTTTTCATCTCTTGAAACA
Source organism: Cheiracanthium punctorium (assembly GCA_038373885.1). NCBI lineage: Eukaryota > Metazoa > Arthropoda > Arachnida > Araneae > Cheiracanthiidae > Cheiracanthium > Cheiracanthium punctorium. Next base: position 526,069 of record JAWZYV010005184.1, read on the forward strand.
CGTGGCGGATTCAGTGCAGGATCAAGAGGTTTCAGACCTTCTCCCCCAAAAAACATCGCTTAAGGATAACATTTTTCTTCATGGTACACTTTGCTTAGGTCAAACGAGCTTGTTTTTATGAAATAGCTCCCCCTAAAGTAATTACATTGCTTTAGGGTAAGAATTAGCTTTGTTGTTTATTTTACATAAGTCAAAGAAGTCAATTTTAAAAAATAAGTCTCTCTCAAAAATAATTTCTGCATCCGCCACTCTTTGGAACCAATTTAAGGGGACAATGGAAGTTATAATAGTTTCTAAACAAAAGTTACGGATTTTTACATACATATAACCGACGTATGATAACTTTTAGTATTAAAAATGGAAGTAAAAGTAAAATATTTTACATTCAATTTTTTTTTTCTTTGAGTTTTAAAACAATCCTTACATTTGAATTTTCCGTTTTTCCTTAAATTTTGCCTTGCCGTTATGAAAAAGATATATTTGGGTTCTGAACATACTTTTTTTCAGATTCATTGAAATGTTAAATTTTGGAAAATGTATTTTTGCTTTTATACGGAATGTTCACAAGATTTTTCGTGTTTTTCTAAATTGATATTTAATTTCCGTGATCATGACAACCACAAAACCTCAAATGGATATCCGAATTTGTTTTTATCATTACTGGAATTTTGTATGGTAATTTTTTTAAAAATTTCTTCAAAAACTAAGAATCAGAGAGAATTGAACACCGAAAAATACTCATTTTACATTTATAAAATATTTTTTTATTTATTTTTAATGCATTATATTTTTAACTCTTATAACTGTTTTACTTATTAACTTACACACATGCGCTATTTCACCTGATATTCAGAAATATTTATAAAATATTTATACATAAAAATAGAATTAGTGATATTTTCATGCATATTTGGTAATTTCAAACTCCATGATCCCCTTCAGGGTTTCCATTTTTGGGGAGCTATAATCAAAGCTTATTTTAGGGTAAAAAATTAAATATGGGAGTTTTATTTTTTAAAGTTAGTTGTATTCTCACAGTAAAAGATAAGGAATAAAACTAAAATCTGTGGACCCTAATCTACAGCCAAGTTTATGCTTGGCTTAGCTCCATAGATGCATTCAAAGAACAAAAATGCAAAGAAACGGTGGGCTCAGAAGAGAAGCCTTCGAAGTAGCATTTCTGCAGTGACGGAGTAAACTGGTTTACTATTCTTTATACTGTAGTGCATGTGCAAATAAAATTGTTTTGGAAAATATTTAAAAATCAGCGAACTTTAAAAGTTTTATTTTTCGTTCTAAAATTATTTTTATGCCTACTCCTGCCCTATCGGTTGTCACTGCGACCATGACCTTCGCAACTAAGGTCTGCTGGCTTAAGGAACACGTCATCCTAAGTAGGCCTATTTAGGTATAAAATGAAAATTTGTAAACTAAAATTAAAATTCTGGTTGCTCTCATCATCATTTTATGAAATGTGTCAGTGCTTATAAACATATCTTCAGAACAAAAGTTAAAATTATATAAGTATTAAACATTGGAGCTGCAATCACAATTTCTAAATGCATTTTTAGTGTCATATTTAATCCGTAATCAATAATAAATCAAGATAAATGTAAGAAATAATAAATTTTATAAACTGATGATAAGTAACCGCAAACAAAATATTGCTATACAACTTTTAATATTACGCCTAAATTCGGCCTACTATAGGATGAATATTTGAACCAGCAGGCCTTGCTTGCGAAGGTCACACCTCGACTCGACAGCGATATTTCACAGAAAAACAGGCTGCATTCGTAAACGCCAAACGAGTTACACTCGTGCAATGAGTTTCCATCTAAGGCGTTCGTAAAGGAAACTGAGTGCATACAGTTTTTAAACTAGAGCGTTCGTATACAAAACTGAGTCCGATTAGTTTCAAACGAAATAAACTGATCCTTGCTAAGGTGTTCTCAGTTGTTTAGAAGATACACTTGCTGCACGTTGTTGTTGTTTTCAAATGGCGTCCGTTGTTATAGAAAAGTATGTTGTGAAACGTATTTTACGTTTTCTAAAGTTGCAAATATTATTTTTTCGAGGAGGAAATTCATGCGTACGTTAGAAACTGCTACGAAGGTACATAATTTTTCAAAGGTAATCATTTTCTTGCATTTTTCATTTTAGTAAATTCAAAAATGCATGTTTTAGTGTTGAGATTGAAGTTGATTTAATCCATTATTAGCGAAATTTTAACTTCTCTTGCTAAATACTTTTGAAAAAATGAAGTTTAAGTTGAAATTTCCAAATTTTGATTTGTGTACTTCAATTATGGCCACTCTTTCTTTTAAAAATCCTGTTGATTTTATATTGAGTGTGTACTAAAAACTCTCCTCAGCAAAATGAACGCATTCGCGAATTGTAAACAAACACGTCTCCTAGGCGACGAAACTAAATAAACTGAAGTTGTTCGTAAAGTCAAAGGAAAAGTCGTGATAACCACTGACAGCACTAAACACACTCATTCCAGTTTTCTTACGAAAACTCGTGCAACGAGTTTGTCGTTTACGCATGCAGCCACAGCCAACTTTTCTCACCTCTGCCAAACCGCATATTCCCCGGCAACTCATCACCTGACAATTCTCTCTCGTCCGTTATACCATTTGACGAGTGACGTCACCCGCAACCATTCCAGTTGTCATAATTGCGGTCTGGTGGAAAAGTCTCTTTCTCCCCCCCTTTTCACCCTCACCTCTCGGGGGCACGGAAATTCGTCTAAGCCTATTAAGGAGACGAAGGAGGGAGAAAGAGAGAGAAATCGTTGAATTCCTTCCCGGAACCCCAAACGTCGAACGATTTCATTATTCGGCCTAATTGAACGAGCAAATACTGTGGCCTCTGGGGAGGTTTGCCACCCCACCCCACCCCCTCTTTCCGAAAAAGGAACATCGTTAGGCGGAATTCCTTCGGGCAAAAGTTTGGATGAGGGGGAAGGGCTGGAAACGTCCCCTGCTGGTCTTTCGGATGATGAGAAAGCGCGAAGTGATAATTCGGAGCATGGGTAGTATGGAAATGAACTCGACCGAATGTTTGGTAGGAAATGCTTTCATAGATGAATAGAAGTCTGCTGGGACAAAAAGAAAGAAAATAGCTGTACTAAATATGGAATAGCCATTCTTATGAATCAGAGATAGCAATAGTAATTTTTCCAAAATTCCCCATTTTTCAACTATAAAATTTTAGAAATATTGGCTGTATTATTTCATCAGTTGTCGTACTGGTAACCAGGGTAACCAAATCAGATGGTAAGCAACTACCTGTACTAAATATAGAATGGCTGTTTTTATGTATAAGAAATACCAGTAGATGTCTTTCCAAAATTTTCCATTTTTCGCCTGTGATATTTTAGTGGCATTTGCTGTATCAGTTCATCGGTTCTCTTTCTGGTAACCAGGGTAACCTAACTCAGGTAGCAAAATGAAACCTGGTGGGGTAAACATGGTTTTATCCTACCAGGTATTAAAAACGGATGCAAATACGGATGCGGAATCCGATAAGATTTCGCAATTGCCATGACAAGAGAAATACCAAAATATCCTTCATATTGTATTTTACAATCTTTGCGAGTGCGTTTGTTCTTCACCTAGTCACAATATCGACAGAATTCCACAAATTTCCATATTACGATTTCCGGTAAATACTCTTCTCCATCGTATCCAATCATCATAATTTAAAATGTGTTGCTTTCGATTGTAATTTTTTTATTTAAATGTTGCCACCAGCTTAATTCTTTTGCTCATATATATATACTAAAAATTTTCAATTGTAAATATTTTAAACATTGTATTGACCTTCAGTTAGGAAAATTATTATTTTTACTTATTACTGTTATTTTTATAATGCTCCTGAATCATAAAAGGTGAGTAATTACGGTGATTGAAAATGCATCATTTTAATTACAACATCGAAAGTCAGTATATTTTCATAAAATTTCTTTTGTCAAAAATAAATCTTTAATATTTATTTTAAAGCACGTCAAAAGCTTTCTTTATGAATTGATCATCACATCGTACTATGCCTGTAAAAGTTGTTATGCATTTAAAATTCTATACTTGCAGAAAATCATACAGTGATATTTAACTGTGGAAAACAACCTGGTCCGATTGTACAGCACTTTTTTTTAACTACAATCTACGACATATTAATTACATATAAATTTTCTTTAATATTTACTCTTATTTTTCTGTACCTGTAAAAACCGTTTTTCCTTTAAGGTAGTTTTTCTGCGGATAAGTAAAGAATAGTGATTTGGGGGGAAATTATTTTATTTAATGGCCCAAATATAGTATTGTCTCTAGTAATATTCTTATCTAAATTTTACAGGAAATTCCTATAGCATTAGGTTAAAAATAATATTTTAAACTTAAATTTTAAGTGGTCCATAACGATATTTAACAATGCCTGTAAAAGTCGTTTTGTACTTAAAATGTTACCTCGACAGGAAAGCAAGTAAGTGATAGTGACTTCTAAAGATAGCGACCTAGTTCAAACTTCAAGAACATACTTTTATACCCATTTATGCGTAAAATTTAAATTATTTTGAGAAATAATTTAAATATATAAAGGAATTTTAGAAAATTGCTGGAAAAATTTTCTGTGTCTTTCTCTAATAAAAATCAAGTAGTTGCCGCATTTAAATCTAAAATAACTAAGTTGAACAGTGGCATTGCGATTTTCCTCTTTCTACCATTAACTAATTTTTTACTGAAATTTTATGTAATTTCAGTTTCAAAAATACGTATTATTCAATAAAATGCACAATTGTATTTGTACATAAGATTGGAAATATAAATGTAACTTCTCTGTCATTATTATTTAAGGGATTCTTTATTATTGTGTTTGCATTACTAATTTTAATATATTTTAAGACCATGCGTTCTAAAAAACAATAATTTTGTCATACCCTTTCTCCTCTTGACATACCTCACATTCCTCTTGCCTTCCGACAAGGTGACATGCAAGTATAACCGTGGGATACTTATTAATTCTTCTAATGCCTGTAAAAGTTGTTCTGCCTTTAAGGCACTTTCTCTGCAGGTAAACAAAAAACAGTGATTCCTCTGAAAATGTCTTTGTTCGGTGAATCGGTTTTGTGCAACATTTTAATTTGTTAATCTTTTTCTAAATTTTTCGGAAATTAATAAGTCTTTAATCTGCAAAAGTTGTTATGTCGCTAAAACATTTTTTCCAGAAAAAGAGACATTAATGACTTCCAGGAAAATAAGTTGATTGAATGGAACGGTCGTACTATTTTGTTTTCTTTAACCTTTATCAAACATTTTTGTATTTTCAGTGATAAAAAAATATCACTTTTAACACAAAATATATTATTTAATATCAAATGAATAATTTACTTTAGAAATAATATTTCTAAAGAAGCATTTTCAAGCGCCTTATGTATTTTTGATTAAAAATTTAATAGAGCATAAAATCCTACTATATAGTTACGCTGATCCCTGACTTACTCTGTAACTATTCCGGGTAACCATTTCAATATAAATATTTTACCGCCATTAGTCCAAGAAGATGAAAAAGTGCAAAGAGATTTAAAAGCAGAAAAAACTTAATAACATTTACAACGTTCATACGATCCGCTTGAAATTTTTCATAATTATGTATAAAAATATATGAAACAATCTGTGCTACTTTAAAAATCTGAAAATCCACCGGTTCCCTCATTTTTAAATGATTTTTCGCTATTTTCAGCTCTATTTTATTTCCGAGAGTAAAAAATTGAATCATTTTCGTGACAAAATGAGCTGTTGCAATCGGTATAATGTCATATTATTCATCACGGTCATCAAACTTTCAAAGGAAAGTGTGGTTCAAATTCGTTTAAAATAGTTTTTCCTGATTGAATAGTTTTTTTTCACAGATAAATCGTCTGCATGGATGTGTACACAAAACAAAATCTTTCGAATGCCAGAAGTTTCCGCGCGTTTCAGAAGAGCATGAAATTTGATTTAGGTCTATAATAAAAATTGAATATGAAGTTATTTATTTTAGGTAGACGAAGATTGAGTATATTCAGTGTAGACATAGTTTCATCAAATTTTTCTTCTAGCGCCCATTGTAATTGCCTCCGGACTTTGACTTCTAGTTCTAAATATTGTTGCATCACATAAAATAAATAATTCAATTTAGGATTAACATTTGCAAAATCTTAATACCTGTAAAAGCTGTTCTATCTTCAAGGCATTTTTCTGCATCAAAGCAAATAAAACTGATTCCTCTGGAATATCACTTAAGTCAACGTGTATTTTTTTTTTTATCCCATCAAAATTTTTGCAAGAAATTTATGTATTTTTAGTTTTATTAAATAATATAAAACAAAAAAGACTCCTGTGCAACATAAAATAAATAGTCAATAAATAATATTTACAAAAAGGAGGAAATTAAACCTCTTTTATCTGTCTTCTTTTTTTAAAAAACACTAGGGGCCAAGGCCCCCAGACTCGCTACGCTCGCTTTTCGTATGAGGCATTCGGCCCTTAATAAGGCTTATTCGTAAAAAAGACATAATTTCAACAGACAAAAACCGAAGATTGGATCAGATAGAATGTTACTGAGCTACACATTGCTTTGTTCTTGCATGTTCATTGCTACATAAAAATTTTAACTTCACACTACAGTAGACCCCCTCCCCCTCATAACACGGAAGATATTTTGTTATGGGAATCCGTGTTGTACGGGTTTTGAGCTATACTCTGCCTGGAGTGCGGACTCCGCTTAAAATCGCTGGAAAAATTATTTGCACTCCTCAGAAACACAATGATATTTAATGTTGCCATTCAAATGTATATTAATTAGGAGCTAAAGCGTAATAAAATCAGAACATCTGTTTCAGCTGTATTTTTAATAATGTAAAACCTATTGGACACCTTGCGAATTTGCCACCCATGGCGATTTTGCATTATTTGGCGACTTACGTACATGTAAAGTTAATAAAAGCTACGGAACAGATAGGATAGCTTGCCACCAATGGCGACTTTTCATTATTTTGCGATTTACACATGCTCACAACCTATAATTACTGTTTATTTAAGGTTACCAAAAACCGTTATCCATATTTTCATTTACATAATCGTTTGCAGATTGGCGTACTTAGCACCACGAATTATACCATCTCGTCGCGCTAGCAAATATCCAAAGTGTACTATAACTGCTATAATGGCATAGTTAACGCCGCCCAATATTTCTACTGGTAGCTAATAATCCAGCTGAACCGAACCGGCTTTAAAATAATCTGCATTTTAATTATTTTTCATTTTCAAGATATTGGTTATTCTGTTTTGGAAAAACGAATAATCGCTAATTCCAAACTCCTGTTGTCTAAGCGAACTTACTATTTGAAAATTGTCAATTTTGTGTAACACATTTTGAGTTACTTATTTCATATAGTTTTTATTTTGGCGTAAAATAGGCGTAATTCTAACCCATGTTTGTAAATTTCACGCGATTCTAGATACTTGGAAACGCTTTGTTGGAAAGGAATGAATGATTTTATGCCAAATCTGGCAACAATTATGTTTATTTTTTTTTTTTTTAGTTTTTTATTAATATCTTCTAAAATATTTCGATTTTCGAAATTTAAGTCAGCTTAGCAAGTTCCTCGGAATTTTTCGAATCTGTGGGCACCTTAGTCGAAATTCAAATCCCCACGATTTAGGAGAAGATAGGCGAACAAGCTTTTGACAGCGGCGACGACACCGGCTCTTACTTTTTTTTAGAATAGAGAGAAATCTTTTGCTTTGTGAATTTTACCTTTAAAAATTTAGCGTTCTTAGAAATGAATCATTTGAAGTAAAGTAAAACTGACTAAAATATTTACTTCCTTATATTTAAAACAAACTAATTACTTAGTACGGTGCTTTATTCAGCAGAAAATGAAAAGTGGAAATACACAATTGTATTTGTACATGAAATTACAAAGTTAAATAAAATATCTATTCTTTTTTATTATTTTATGTACATTACAAATTTTCTTTTAATTTAAGAGTGTTTTAAGATTTAAAAATTTTAAAAATTCCATAACCCCATTAATCTTAATGCACCCCATTTTTTTTTTTTTTTTTTTTTTAAATCACCCGACGAGCGCAATATAACGAGGGACTTCTTAATAATCTTTTTAATGCCTGTAAAAGTTGTTCTGCCTTTAAGGCACTTTTTCTGCAGAAAAGCAAACAATAATGATTCCTCTGGAAATATCTTAGTTCATTGAACTGGTTTTGTGCGACATTTTTCTTGTTTAATATTTAACTAATTTTTTCGAAAAATTAATCATCTTCTTAAGCTGTAAAATTTGTTCTGTTACCAAGACGATTTCTTTGTAGAAAAAGAGAATGAATGACTTCCAGGAAAAAGGGCTGGCTAAAGGGGAGAGTTATGCCATTTTATTTTCTTTGATCTTTATCCAAAATTTTGTATTTTCTGTGGTAAAAAAAATTAATGTTATAAAATATAAAATATATTAACTAATATGAATAACTTAATTTAGGAATAATATTCCTAGAGAAAGTGTGAGTCTTTACAGATGAAACCTGGTGCGCAAGGGTTGATAATCTTCTTCTTAACGCCTGTAAAAGTTATTTAGCCTTCCAAGTTTTTTTTGTTTTTTTTCTGAAAAAAAACCCAAACAGGAATGATTCCCCAGGAAAAGAATTCGGATATATCATTCAGATTATTTTTTTCTTATTATTTATTATTTATTTTGTTTTTATCGATTTCGTGCGTAATCTTTTTATGCTATATATATTTTTTGTTTAAAAATGTTAACAGAACAAAATACGAAATATAAATGTGTAATTAATTAATTTTTGCTCCATCATATTTGCCCGAAAGCAAGTTATGGAGGAGAACAAAAAACTTTGGAAAGTGTTCTCTTCATGAAAAAAAAAGTGTTTGTTTTTTTATGTTTGCTTGTTCGTGTGTTATGACAAGCTTGCAAGAGGGAGGAGGGCTGATGAAATGTGTAAAATGAAATGTGTAAAAACACAATTATATTTGTACATGAAATTACAAATGTAACTGGAACTTCTCTGTCATTACTTTTTAAGATATTCTTTTTTGATTACCGTATTTAAATAACTAATTTTATTATATTTCTTGAGCATATGATCAAAAAGCAAAAATTTTTAATACCCCTCAACCGAAACTGATTAATTTTTGCTCACGGATATTTGCCCTAAAACAAGTTGTTAAAGAGAACAAACTAGATAGATTACTTTGGATAGTGTTTTCTTCAGCAGAAAATAAGAAGTGTAAAAGCACAACTGTATTTGTACAGAAAAATTACAAAAGTAACTGGGACTTCTCTGTCATTGTTTTTTAAGATAACCTTTTTATTACTGCGTTTGCACTAATAATTTTATTATAGTTTAAGTGTATATGTTGAAAATAAGTAAACATTTTTCCATACCCTTAGCCATTCTAATATATCGCAAATTTCTCCTGTCATCCGACGTGCGCAATATAACGGGGGGCTTCTTGATAATCTCTGTAATAGTCCAGGCAAATTAGAACAAAAAGTAGCAAATGGGGGAAAAAATTTATATATTTTTGAAACTTGGGGAAAACACTAATTGGGTATGTAGTTGTACGAAACAGAAAAGTTCCCCCTTATTGGGGTGCCGCGTCCCCCGCTTTGGCCCCCCCAAAAGGTCACTTTTTTAGATTTTCAATTCTATCTCAAAAACCGTTCGTCTTAGCAAAAAAATGTAAATTACAAAATGAAAGCTGATAAAATTTCCTACAAGATTGTAATTGTTTTTTTCTATATGCAATAGCTTTCGAGATATGTTTTAAACAAAATCGCAAATTTTTGGAAAACGCTTCTTTTTATCCCGATTTTTAAACAATTTTGTCTTTTAACCCTTCAACCCTTTGTTTCACAGCAATTGTTTTCGTAACAAAGTTGTAGAGTATTCAATTACCTTTAAAGTGAGTTATTATTTGTAACTTTATCTTTAAATGATCAAAAGTTATTGCAATTTGAAATTTTCAATAAATTTAGCAAATTTGAATGAAAACTACATTGCGCGTCCAAGTATAGCAAAATCTAGGAAAAAAATTATAAAGTTTTGAAACTTTGGGAAAACATTGGTTGGGGAAGTAGTTGTATGAAACAGAAAAGTTCCCCCTCTCGGGGGCGCAGTCCCCCCCTTTAGCCCCCCCCAAACAAGGTCCTTTTTGAGATTTTCACTTTTATCTCAAAAACCGTACGTCTTAGCAAAAAATTGTCAATTACAAAATGAAAGCTGATAAAATTTCCTACAAGATTGTAATTGATTATTTTTTTCTATATGCAATAGCTTTCGAGATATGTTTTAGACAAAATCGCAAATTTTTGGAAAACGCTTCTTTTTATCCTGATTTTTAATCAATTTTGTCTTATAGCTCTTCAAAGCTCAGTTTTATAGGAATTGTTTTCAGGACAAAGTTGTAGAGTATTCAATTTACTTTTAAAGTGAGTTATTAATTGTAAGTTTATCTATAAATGATCAAAAATTATTGCAATTTGAAATTTTCAATAAATTTAGCAAATTCGAATGAAAACTACATTGCGCGTCAAAGTACGACAAAATCTAGGAAAAAAATTATACAGATTTGAAAGTTGAGGAAAACATTGATTGGGATGTATGTAATTGTATGAAACAGAAAAGTTCCCACCTCTCGGGGTTCCGCTTCCCACCTTTAGCTCCCCCCCCCCAAAAAAAGGGCGTTTTTTGGATTTTCCCATTTATCTCAAAAATCGTGCATGTTAGCGAAAAAATGTCAAATACAAAATGAAATCTGATGAAATTTTCTACAAGATTGTTATGGCTTTTTTTTCTAGATGCAAAAGCTTTCAAGATATACGTCTTAGAAAAAATCGCAAATTTTTGGAAAACGCTTCTTTTTATCACTATTTCCCACTAACTTTGCCTTATAGCTCTTCAACCATCAGTTTGACAGGAATGGGTTTAAAGCGAAGTTTTAAAGTATTCAATTACCTTTAAATTTAATTTTTATATGTAATTGTATTTTTAAATGATAAAAAGTTACAGCAATTTGAAATTTTCAATACATTTTAGGGAATTTGAATGAAAACTGCATTGTGCGTCAGAATGCAAAAAACCTAGGAAAAAGCTTATAAACATTTGAAACTCGGGGAAAACACTGGTTGGGTATGTAGTTGCACGAAACAGTCTCTAGGGGTGCCGCGTCCCCCCCTCCCCCCTCAAAGTTCCCTTTTTAGGTTGTCATTTTTATCTCAAAATTGGTTCTTAGCAAAAGAATGCCAATTACAAAATGAAAGCTGATAAAATTTCCTAGAAGATTATAATTTTTCTTTTTTTATGTATCGAATTATTTATTATTCTATATCTTTATTATTAGTATTTTTTTTCTATATCGAATTGCTTCGAGATATGTTTTAGAAAACCTCGCAAATTTAGGGAAAACGCATTTTTTTCATCCCATATTCTCGACTAACTTTCCTTCTAGCTGCTGATTTTTAATTCAGAGAATCGAACAGTCGAATTATCAAAATTTGTAATCTCCTTTTTTCAAGAAATTCCCCTCTCTTCTGTTAGATTTTCCTTATCTTTAAATCATTTTCCTAAAGTCTGGGAAAATTCTTCAAAAGTGAAATGAGCGGGGATAACAAAGAACAATTTGGAACCCAGAAACTGGGGTGGAGAGAACTGAAATCATCGCTCTCTCTAGTGTATATGAAACGAAAATCAGCTCCAGAAACAATATTATTACTAATTTCATGAGGCTGCATTCAAACTTGCGGAAAGAAATTCACGTGTGTAAAGGTCAATTTGCGCTGTACAGCAATATGCAGGAAGACTATGAAGATGCATATTTATAAAAATAAAATTGTTCCATAGGTTTGTTGATCTATTATTGTACAGATGTTGCACACAAGAGAAAGTAAGTGTGCTATAATTATGCAGTATTTTTTTATTAATTTTGCTGACATTATTAATTCTGATGATGAATGATCACTGAAATGCAAATGTCAAAGTACATAATATTGAACAGATGTATTGCATTACAGAATTCTATTGATGTAAAAAATATCACTTTCAAAACATTTTTTGGGTGCTGGGAGAGGGGGTTAATTTAGACTTTAGTACTAACATTTATGTGTTAAATATGCTTTTATATACGAATAAAATGTAACTAGTTCAGCAGAAACTATAGGCGGAAGGAAAAAAAAACGAAATAAAACCAAATCGTACGCTTATGTAGTATAAATTATTATTCAAAAAAAGAGCCGTTTTGCATTTAAAAAAATGTGGAGGAAAGGGGATGTGCCCCCAGTAGAGGAACTTTACTGTTTCTTAATATTGCACCCCCTACAAGTGTTTCCCCAGGTTTCAAAACTTTATAAACTATTTTCTAGATTTTGTCGTACTTGGTCGAACAATGTAGTTTTCATTCGAATTCTCTAACATTTATTGAAATTTTCTAATTGCTATAATTTTTGATCCTTTAAAGATAAAATTAAAAATAATAACTTATTTTAAAGGAATTGAATACTCCTGTAAAAGTGAGGGTTGAAGAGCTAGTATAACGCATAGTGGAAATTATGATTAAAAGAAGAGTTTTCCAAACCTTGCGATTTTTTCTAAAACTTATATCTCGAAAGCTCTTGTATCTAGAAAAAAATAATCCCTAACAATCTTGTAGGAAACTTCCTCAGCTTTCATTTTGTAATTGACACTTTTTTGCTAAGACGTACGGTTTTTGAGATAAAAATGAAAATCCCCAAAAATGACCTTTTTTTAGGGGGGCTAAAGGGGGGATGTGCCCCCCCCGAGAGAGGGGGAACTTTTCTGTTTCATACAACTACATCCCCAACCAATGTTTTCCCAAAGTTTCAAAACTTTATAATTTTTTTCCTAGATTTTGTCATACTTTGACGCGCAATGTAGTTTTTATTCAAATTTGCTAAATTTATTGAAAATTTCAAATTGCAATAACTTTTGATTATTTAAAGATAAAGTGACAAGTAATAACTCATTTTAAAGGTAATTGAATACTCTACAAATTTGTTACGAAAACAATTGCTGTAAAACTGAGGGTTGAAGGGTTAAAAGACAAAATTGGTTAAAAATCGGGATAAAAAGAAGCGTTTTCCAAAAATTTGAGATTTTGTCTAAAACATATCTCGGAAGCTATTGCATATAGAAAAAAATAACCAATTACAATCTTGTAGGAAATTTTATCAGCTTTCATTTTGTAATTGACATTTTTTTGCTAAGACGAACCGTTTTTGAGATAGAAGTGAAAATCTAAAAAAGTGACCTTTTGCGGGGGTCCAAAGGGGGGACGCGGCACCCCGAGAGGGGGGAACTTTTCTGTTTCATACAACTACATACCCAATTAGTGTTTTCCCAAAGTTTCAAAAATATATAAATTTTTTCCCCCATTTTTCCTAATTTGACTGGACTAATGCCTGTAAAACTTATTTTGCCTTTATCGCACTTTCTCTGCAGTAAAGCAAACAATAGTGATCCCCCTGAAAATATCTTTATTCTATGAATCGGTTTGGGCTAATTTTTCTTTCTTATTTTGTTAGAAAATGAATAATAGTTTTAACCCGTAAATTTTTTTCTTACTCTGAAGAAAATCAGACATAATGACTCCGCTGGGAAATAATTAGATCGAATGGAACGTCAATGCAATTTTATTATCTTAATAAAAATTTTTCTACTTTCTGTTTAAAAGAACTACTAGTGTAAAACACAAAATATACTATCGAATATAAAATTAATAATTTGACTTCCGCATTAATAATTCTGAGGAAGCGTTTTCAAGAATTTATATTTGTTTTAAGCCTTAAAAGTTGTTTTTCCTTCACAGTACTCTCCCCTGCGTGATTCCCCAGGAAATTTTTTTTTCAGACAGATCAGTCATACAGTTTTTTAAAAAAGTACTTATTTATTTGGGAGGTAATCTTTTCCTAATTATACTCTTTAAATATATTTTGGTTAAAAGAATTACTAGCATCAAACGCATAATATAGTTGATTAATATAAAATAAATGACTTTAAGACTAATATTTGAAAATCTTCTTAAAAAAAGCTGCTGGTAAAAGTTGTTCTTCCTTTAAAGCTTTAAAGCAAACAAGACTTTTTTGAAGTAAAGTAAATAATAGTACTGCAATAACTGTACTCTGGAAATAAACTTGGTTGAAAGGATATTTTACGCGACATTTTTATACTCACAAAATTTTTACAAGATTTTATTTTTAGATAGAAAAATAAAATAAAATAAATAACGTACTCCCTGAAATGAATAACCTAATTTAAGAATAATATTTTCTAGGACAATTTTCAAAAATTAAATACCCCCCCCCCTTTTTTTTAACTCTTTCGCTTTGTAAATTCTCCCTTGAAAATTTTAACGTGCTAAATAATAAATCTCTTGAAGTGAATTGAAATTGATTAACTTTCACTTACTGATTCTTCCCCAAAAGCAAGTTGATAAATAAAACTCAAGCCAGATGACTTTGGCCAATTCTTCTTCATCAGAAGACGAAAAGTGTAAATACACAACTGTACTTGTACATAAAGTTACAGAGGTAAATGAAACTTCACTGTCATTATTGTGTTTGAAAGTTCTTTTATTATTATTATTATTATTATTATTATTATTATTATTATTACTGTACTTACACTATAATAATTACAGTTTAAGAGCATATGTTTCAAAAAAGTAAAAATTCTGCTCTTGATGCATCACTCATTTCGCTAGTGTACCTATAAGCACATTCTAACAAGAGGCTACTTAATAATCTTTTTAATGCCTGTAAAAGTTGTTTCACTTTTAAGGCACTTCCTCTGCAGAAAAACAAACAACAGTGATTCCCCTGAAAATACAAGAAACGTTCTAAAAGTAACAGCTGGATAGATTGCCCAATGCTGAAAAAAGGGCGGCCGTTGCCATCGCTCGACTTAACTACCAGCAAGATGGCGGACGATCGAAACGTTCATCGCTTCCCACAGATCTAGAGTCCCTTTTTTGACGACAGCTGGCTGTACCGGGAACAGTATTATTTTTAAGTTTCCGCGGGGGAATCGGCTTTGATACATTTGTCTTAGCGTGAAATCAGTTTGAAGAAACCACTATTGTCAAACTCGGTGCCCTGTGATTCAAGAAATTGTCGCACCGCCTGCTTCACCTCAGAACTGTTCTGGAAGCGACGTCCCAAAAGTGCGCTTTCAATGCATGGCACAGGTCTAAACAAATTAATTTAATCGCATTTCTATGAAATATACTAAGCAGTTGGGCTATTATGTACTACATGGAAAATTTTATGCAATTTCTTTTGTGAAGGAATTATGAAGTTCACCGAAGAAGAGTATTTTAAATAGAGGTATATATTTTTTTACCTTTTGTTAAAAAAGAATCACTTTTTACAAGCTGATTTCGTTGTATTTGCTAAACGCCCTACTGAATAGTTTTTCTCTTTTAATTTGTGGTGAATGAGAGAACTACATGGCGCTATTTTGTTTGTCAGGTTTTTGAGACGTTTGCTACGATAGTGACGGCAGCTAAGCTGCAACATCCTGAAAGAGGGTTCAATGTATGAAAGTCTTTGAAATTCCTTTTTTAGAAAACAACAAGATTCAGATGATCAGTCTAGTTTTTTCATACTCGTTTATAGAATTATACGAAATTTGTGTAAATATGCTTTTCAAAATTATCTATTTATACAAGGTGCCCATGTATTACTCACCAGATAACAAAATTAAATTACAAGGTAATTTTACAAAGTAAGTGATTCATATCGGTAAATGTTTGGTTCAAGGAATTTCATTTGTTCTCTTTTTTATTAATTGAAACGGGTAAACTATTTTTTTATAAACGAAGTGACTTCAAGCAAGTGACATTGCAATGAAAAGCGATTTACTTTCTCTACTACTGGAAAACGAAATCAGCGAAAACAGCTCTTTGTCGTAGCCCTGTAGAAAAGCTATAAGTCCTATACACATCAAAATCAATACCGTTCTTACTATGGTGGTTTACAACATATATGCCCAATTTGAGCTCAATCGAATGCCCCGTTTAGGAGCTATCGTGTTCACTCACATACACACAAACACACATACACACATACATAGGCGCACCCACGGAGGGGGCTATGGGGGCTCAAGCCCCTCCTAAAGGCGGAAAGTTGGAAGTGAAAAGCATGAAAAATTGAAAATTGTCCCTAATGAATTACATTTTTTGTTTTTTAAAAATTGTCTTTAAATTTTTTCTAAGGTACTTTTTACCAAAAAAAAAAAAAAAAAAAAAAAAAAAAAAAAAGAAAAGAAAAATGTTTGTTTTTAAATAAATACTTACAGTTAGTGTACGAAACGCAGTTGAACTCGGTTTCAACGATACTGAAAAGATCAGATAATTATTTGACTATAACGAGTTACATTGCTTGTGTGCATGTTGTTTTATGGGCAAGTCAAGTGGCACAGACTATTTTGACGTTATAAGAGAGCTATAACTATGAGAGCTCACTATAACCGAGTTCAACAAAGTTTGTATCCCAGCCCCCCCTAAACTAAAATCCTGGGTGCGCCACTGCATACATACATACATCTCGTAAAAATAGCATAAATGAATTCAGAAGACCTCAAAACGTGTCAATACACCAAAATCTAGAAGTCATAACATGTTCGGAAAGTAAAAATCAGATCTTAATATTTTCGAAATTCCAACTTCTCTCGATCTACGCACTCTAGTCGTATTCTGTGCAAGTCAAAGTCGATACACCCTCTTCGTGTGGACACACGCAAGCAATTCCGCGACCTCCACCCTCAGTATTCACGTACACCCCGGGAAATTCATAATCCCCCCCCCCCTCATACTGTATACTGAGGGGTACAAGCACAAGTACTCGATCACCAGCGGGAACTACCCCATCTGTACGGCGGCGGAGGGAGGAGCAGGCTAATTGTCGGACCGATTCCATCGATTGTCTTTCCCCCCCTCCTTCCCCGAATCCGGGCGTTCCTAATTAAACCCCGGTCTCCCCTGGGACACACCCCTTATCGTCTGCCAGCTCCTCCGCATCAAAGCGGGCCGACTTGTGTTGTGTGGGATCCGCAGCTTCTGTGCTTGTTCTGCGGGTGGAGGGGTCACGGTGGAAGAAAATCAAAAATAATGATCCCCCCGCGAATGAAGGTTTGGTTTGCCTTTATTGCGAGACCGTATACACACTATATATATTCCGGGACAATTATTCCTGGGACAGACATTGTTTAGGTTCCGCTACGGGAATGTGTTTATTTCGTTTTTCTTTCTTTGGGGAAAGGGGATATTGCTGTTAGCGTAAATTTTTAGGATTGCATTTTAACGATGCGGGATCATGGTTTTAGAAATTTTTAAATTGATAGAGTGTATTTCAAAACTGTAATGTTGTTTTCCCGCACTAGTATGTCTTGCTGGAAAGAGAGTTCTACAGACATTACTACAAGTAAAATGAGTATGTAACCCCTTGACTTTGGCGACAAAAAGCATGTTCTTGAAACTAGGGCAATTTTGACTGTATTTCAATTAGGGAAAGTAATTACAGGAAAAATCTAGAAATAGGATGTCATGTCCTATGTGACGTTACGTCTGGCTTGGAAATCTATATATAAGGATTCGTTCTCGATGTCGTGTTAGTGTGTGACGGATTCGGATATAGAGAGCAGAGTTATATGATTGATGCCATTTGAATAGTGTTATTGCTGAGATATTTAACGATCTGCTGTGGCATGTGAAAAATGCTGTATTTTTTGTTAGATATAGTGCTTCGATTCATCGAATAAAGTGTTATTTTTTCACTTTTCGTTTGTTGGACTATTTTAACCTTCACCTACTACAAGATTTTGTAATGAAATACACCGGGACAATTATTTCAGGAACAGACATTGTTTAAGTTCCACTACAGGGATGTATTTATGTTGTTCGCGTGGATTTTTATGATTACATTTTAAGGATGTGGGATCATGGTTTTAGAAATTGTAAAATGGATAGAATGCCCGTGGTGAAAAATCACCATTTATGGAGAAATGAAACGATATCTTTGAATTTCTGAACCTCTTGTGTTTTTGAACCTCCCATTTGAGGCCTAAGGAATTTTATTCACTGGAAAATCTGGAAAATCATTTTGGCGTTGAAAGGCACTATTCTGAAGAAACGCGATTTTGCTGGCTTAGTGCCTGACCAATTGTTTAATTTCGCCCTCTGGAAATCAGTGAAACCAAGTTAAAGTTTTTACAAAAATCCCCTCTATTTACTCAATTTCTCTTAATATTATTGACAGACTTTACGTTAAATTTTATTTTATTTTTCAATGTAAATTAACTTTTTAACTCTTGTAAGTTAACTTTGTAAATTAAATTAATAGGACAGAGTTTAATCAGTTTTCTACACTTTTATTATCGTGTTCCTATTAGTCTTTTTTAATGAGTCTTGGTTATCCAGTTGTGTGATTTTCTCCTCCGATTAACAATCACAATTAATTAAAATTATTTTAAACATAATTTCGTCTCCTTTGTACTTACTTAAAGGGTGTACATTTTTTACCTTAAATTATATTTTCATGCGTTTCTCATATAGGGTGAGTCTGAAAAAGTGGCCGAAACTTTATGGGTTGATAGAACCCATCACGAGCAAATTTCGTCAGAGAAAGTATGGGCGCAAACGCAGCCAAGTAATAACAACTTTCAAAGAAGTGTTCAAGCGTCAGTATTATTTCTTAACTGGTCTCCTAAATCATGATGTATTCTCTAAAATTGTCATGTTTCAAAATGAAATATAAGATTTTTTGAATACTCATTTTATTTAAGTGCTTTTACAGAGAATGAAAACCATTTCTCCAAAAAGGGAGTCAGAAATTTCACTGATTTTTCAAACCTTCTTTGAAAGTGATTATTATTTGCTACATGAAGACAACTTTTGCGCCCTCACTTTTCATGAGGAATTGCTTGTCTAGATGCGTTCTATCGTCCTGTAAAGTTTTCGCCACCTCATCAGACTCACCCTGTATACACTATGCTCTCGTTTACAAACCTTTCATTTAAAATCATGCGTTGGATGTTGCAAGTGCTGTCGAATCGTGATACTTTTCTTCCTCTCATATTTGTTTTTGTTGTTGTTTCTGATGCCCCCTGACAACCGCGAACGGCGGTCCCCCCTTGAAAGGGAGGACTGCCGTGCCGGTGGACCTCTGCCAGATCCCCCCTAGAAAGGGAGGCGATGGGCAGAGGGAGTGCGCCTTCCATTTGTAGGGCCACAGTGGGAGGAAGTACGATTAGCCCGTGGTCCTCTAATTTTGAACCAATTCCAGAGGAGGGACCAACCCCCATAAATCGGCACCCCCAGAGATATCGTTTTACAACTTGGAGGACATTGGAGCAACGACATATTTTACGTGCACCAGCTCCCATTAGCGTACACGGTCGCACAGTAGTCGAGCCGAGAGGAAGCTGACCCTACTAAGCGCTGTCCCCTCTCGTATTTGAACATATTTTTTTATACCTTTGTCGTTTGGACTCCTGAGCAACTGAGTGTCCAATAAATATTTTTATTTTGTTTGGAAAAGTTGATTGCTCCTCCAAATTTGTACAATCGTAGACTATTGTTACATACTTCTAATCTGTTTACTGCGCTTGTGTAGAATGAACAGAACAGCATATCTCATTATAAATCAACAAGACACTAATGTAACGATATAATTAAATTATTAAATAAAATTAGTCTCTTTCCTCGTTCCAACATATTTAAGCATTAGAAATGTCAATCTCATTTTCTGAAACTAATGGAATAGATGTTTCTAATGTTTAAGTAGACTATAATTCTTGGGAAAAGAGGCGAAAAGTTCTGTTCTATAAATATATGTATTACTGGAAAAAAATGATCGATGCTTTTTTTGTTAAATTGATGGAAACAACAATAAATACTTCTGCAATATACATAACTTCATTGCTCTAAATTATGATTCTGTAGTTAGAGTTAGTTTCAAAGAAAGTGAAGTTTCGTTACTTTAGGGCAATACAACTTCAAGTCTAAAAACCCTCTTCGTGAACTGCGGAAAACAGAAGTTTAAATAAAGATAATATCCTCTGTTGAAAAATCTGGTGGATAATTTTTTATTTAAATAAGCATATACGTTCATTTCTTTTTACAGTAATTTATGTTTAATAATCAGGTGTACGCATGGAATTTCAAAAACAAATTTAAAAAATTATTTTTTTTAAATATCAGGAGTATCAATCCCTTTTTCTAGCAACAGATATCCTGAAAAATAAAAATATCTATTTCTTTTCCAGACATCAGATATGCTTAAGTATTAGAAGAATTCAGATTTTCCCCCCCAAAAATAAAAATATTTATCCCTTCTCCAAAAATAGAAATACCTAGGCATCGAAAGTATCCATTTTTTACAACGTTAGGTGTACTTAAGCATCGGAAGTATTTTACACTTCCTAATACAATGGACATTCGGTTTAATCTGAAATGTCATCCATTTTTCTACAATAGGTATGTATCTAAAAAGGAGAAATATATATTTTTTTTTCCAAATGTAGATCTACTTAAGCATCAGAAGTATCCATCGGTTTTTTCTTTTCTTTTCTTTTCTTTTCAGAAATGAATATTAAGCATAAAAAATATCCATTCCTTTTCCCAACAATAAATACAATATACATTTAAACTTCAGAATTGCCCAGCATATTTTATAAGTCACAGAACAAGACATGAGGTAGTATGAACATTTTGTGAATTCTAAATGTTTGTACAATTCACCTGATCAATTATAGAATCAACTTGGTCTCGTTGTTTTTTTTTTATACCCGATGCATTTCTAAAAAATTTTAAGAACCAAATATGGAAGTTCAAAGTCAATTTTTTTTAAGAATATTTCATTTGTGATATTAAATGCTGCAAAAATAGAAACACAAGAAGGGAGAAGGCAAAGATGCAAAAACTTTCATAAAAGGCAAAATAGGATCACAAACCATGCCTTTTTAAAGCATATTTCGGCAGCCTGACTTGGAGAAATTTTGTTATATTAACATGATCAAGGATCTGTGATTTTTTTCGTGAACGATGAAATGTTAAAAGTACACCCGAAAAAACATAAAAAGCATTTTTTAAACTAAGTTTAGGAAACTAATTTTTGTTTATCTATAAGGTAGAAAGAGAAAGAGAAAAAGAGGGAAGAAAAAGTAAATTTGATGGAAAGATCAAAGGTAAGAAATGGACATGCATCGCGCATTTTCAGAACGCAAATGCACAAAAAATCCGTAATACAACACGGAGGGAGCTGTCAGCAGTTCTCTTATAACAACTAATTTTTACTCGCTACCACAAACAGTATGCGTAACTGTCACGTATCCTCCCGTCCGCTGAAAAAAAAAAAAAAACTTATCTCCGAAAAAAAAAACAGCTCGATGCAAGACACGAACAAAGCGGGAACCTTGCAGGAGGAAAAGGAGCGGGTGTGTGGAGCCTGTCCCATGTACTCTGTTCGTACATCGTTAAGGGCCCTCTCCCCACCCCTCTCTTACCCTCTTGCGGATCAGCCACTACGTGACAAGACTTGCTTTTTCTGCTGATCCCTGGAGCTCTGAGGAGGATGCCCTCTGATCAATGCTGGTCCCGTTCTTTTGTTCGAAAACCACCCCCGCATCGATTCGAAAAGAGTGGGATCAGGTGCACCAGACATGATGAAACAGCAGGAGGGGAGGGGGGGGGTTGCTTCTGGGCAGCCCGACTGCCCTCCAGGTGAATAGCGAGAGAATACTCTTATGGAAAATATGAAATGAAAATGTTTTGGGTTAGATAGGAGTATTGAAGCGTTGATCAGAAATGAAAGTGTGTCTCTCTTTTTATTTTTATCCATACGGAGTGGCTTAATTTTGGCAAAAATTCATTCAATCCGCGATATGATCTGACTATTAATTTTAAGGTGTTCTTTTAAGGAATCATGCAGCGCTTTTAAACAGATTTTAAAAGAATTCTACAACTTCACAAAAAATTAGTATACATCTTCACTAACTGTATTATGAGCATTTACAGGCGCGCATCCTCTGACAATTATGAAATATTAAAGAAACAAATTTGAACATACGGTATTTTGCGATATTTCCCTCATCGGCCAATTTTTGAAGGCTATTTGGTACCTAAGACTTTCTCCAGAAAGTTTCATGAGACACATGCATTTACTATTTTAAAAAGTGAATGTTACAATTGGTTAAGGAGTGTTATTAATTTTTCTTATCGTTTAACATTATTGATTAGCTTTTAAAACTGTTCAAAAGTTTTGTAATAACAGTAGTTTTTAAAAGAGCACAGACTTAAAATATAAATTTTGAAATCAAAACTTGAAAAAGTATCCATTTTTATGGAGGCTGTAAACTCGATAATAAAACACGAAAAATAAACTTCCAGTATTGGTTTTATTTATCGTACCATAGTCACTTTATGTCACTTTATGTCTAGGATTTTTAAAAGCTAGACCTTAAAAAATAGCGAAATTCAGCTGCCATGCATTCCCTCAGAAATAACAGCTAAAAAGAAAAAGAAGATATATAGACAACCAAAATCAAACTCAATCATGGTGTTCAAGAAGACAGACTAACAAGACTTTCTGAACGACCCAAGGGGAATGGAGGTAAAATCAATATGACGGTACTAAGATAACGTTTACATGAAAGTTATGTTTATCGTTGAGAACCAATGCTATCAGACAAAAGCAAATCGTGCGGAACAAAAAAACTACGGCAAAAGGGATGCTATGATATGTCTCAGCCTATTCTTAATAGTAAGTATTATGCAATGTTAAATATGAATTTGTAACAGTAATCCAAATTAATCAAATCTAAAATCATTATTAAAAAAATTTTTGTGTTTTAATTTTTAAACACAAACAATGCCACAACATTATGTCAATATTATTCCACCACTACAAAAGCTCCCTACAAAAGTAAGCCAAACCTGTACGCTCTCTTCATTGCCACACCGGTGCAGCGGATGTGCATCGATGGGGGTGAGTATAGGTTAATCTTGTCATGCCATAATGGAGTACAAAATTGAAAACCTGCTTTCGGCACTCTTTATTAGTAAATTACAAAATGTTACGCACGGACACTCCATGGGGTGGCATGCTAATGACAAAAGATACAGTGCTCATACTTCAGAGAACACCCTGAGCCCTGCGGACTCGTGTAGAGAGTGACGTCTTCAGCAGCTGTTGAGGATATGCTGCTATTCCATTTTAGAACTAAATAGAAACTGGGTGTTTCAGAGGAAGAAAGTTTATGAATGCTGGCTTATTCAAAATATTTCAATTCCTTTGCTGTCAAAATGTGTCTCGCAGGTGAATACAGACGTATGCTACTGTTACTCCGAATGATTGAATCTGAAAACATTATTTTCTGTTGTTTAGTATGATTACAATTCCCGTGTACGGAAACGTCTGATAGCGTTTTACTTATTTCTTCAGTAGAGTTCAATTGACGAAGCGAAGCTTACGAAAACTAAGTTATGTTGTTCAGGCGTCCTGAGTCATCAGATACTCAAAACTAGCATGTTCAAAATTAGAATTAGGTTAAATAATAAACAATTTGAAACTTGGATGATAAAAGCTTTTGCAAGTAATATTAGGTCATACTCAATGGCAGGTCATACTCAATATTAGGTCATACTCAATTAGGTCATACTTATGCAGAAACATCTTGTATTGTTTATAAAATTAAAAATTATAGCCTTTCAAAAACAATATTTTAAAAGTAATGATTCAGTCAGTAAGTCATGTCTAAATGCAATACCCGTTTCCTTAAGTGTATTCATCAGTTAATTGAAACTATACAGTGTCAAAAATTCCTATTCGGTCTATGATTTTCAATGCTAGGAGTAATCTCAGGATTAACTACTTAATTAGATTTGGTTATCAACTGAAGTATATCCAGAACTATTTTTACATCGGTGAAAATAGTTTTGTAATATTTGTAACTTATTTAGAAATTCTTGCAAGTCCGATGCACAGTTTCCATAGTTCCTAAAATTGTAATTCTATAAACAATTGAAAATTGAGAATTTAAATAAGAAGTGAAAAAAAAATAGATCTTCAGAGAAAATTTCTGAAATGCTTTTAGTAAAATACGTTAAAGCTTCTTAGAACAAGAAAGTCCCTAATAGCCCCCACAGAAGCTGCATGCATTATCTGTACGTCATTGAATGTCTTTGCCAATGAGTAACTGTATTTCGTAAGTACCGCTAAAACACGAAGATGACTATGGGGGAGACAAAGGTTCAAATTAGCCGAACTTTGGTGGGAATTCGTTTTCTTGTAGTATCCTAGGTATTTTCTATCGTATTCAATGTAAGTATAGATCCGTTTACCTTATCTCAACTCGCAGATCAACAATCTTCGAAAAGCATAAGAAACAATCCACTGATGCACCTTTTAGAAAGCAAATCAGCATTTCTTTCGAAAAACGGGAAGATATCAGCTGCGTCCGCAGTCTAAACTGCGAACATCGACAGAGAAAGTAAAATCTGACTGAATAACAACAAGAACTCTTCCAAGCCTGACAAATCTTAACGTTACAGAAAAACTCTCGATATCGCCTACCTCAAAAGTGAAAACTTAACAAACGACGAGCATCTTCATCTCCCCCCCCCCACCCCTCTTCTTTTTCCTCCATCAGATAAGACGGATAACATCCCCATCCTCCGAAAGCAAACGGACAGACAGACAGGACAGAACTACGTGATTGGAAAAACCCACCAGTACCAATCTTCCCCCCCACACACACACATCGTCCTCCCTCGCGTGGGATCAGGCCCTTGCGAACGCAGGTGTGATAGAACAGTCCCCTGCCCCATAATCAAATTATTCGTGCTCCCAAGATATATATATATAAAGAGAGAGAGCCGGTATAAGTATATGGCGTGGGAGGGAGAGGCAGCGCGTGACAAGTTAATCCTTAATAAATTGAGCGGGATAAGCTTTTTTTCTTCGTACGGGGACCGAGTACAAATGCATAAACCGCCGGGACTGTGTTTTTTTTGGGTGGGGGGGGGGGCAGAAGGGCAATTGTAGGTACTTTTCCTTTTGGGTCGGTTGGCAATGATGGACTGGGAAATATTCATAATCTTGTTCAGCCATGTGCCGATGCGCACGGGACTGAGGAGAGGAAAATGCACTCGCGTGTTTTTGGTTTGTGCATTGCAATGCGTCGTGCAGAAGAATGGAAGTGTTCGTGAATTTTTGACAGTATGAACACTTTTGAAAGTGTGCTATCTTGGAGGCAAAGTCTGAAAAAATTGAAAACACCTGAGAAGATGAAACTACTTTGTTTCATTTTTTGCTTCTTTCAGCAACTTTTGCATTAAAACCACATTACGTGTTTACTGCAAAGAAAATTTTTTAATGGTTTTGTGTGAGTTATGATGCGTTACAGTAATGACAACAAAATTTTACTATTGGATATATTTTGAAAAAATTCGGCCAGTACACTTGTTCCTTAGGAGCTACAGTCTACAAACCTATATCCTTCCTCAGTTTTGTTTTTCTTTATCAGAAAGAAGTAAAGATATTCTCTTTGTTGAAATACATTTGAACAGCGAATACCATAAAAAACGATTTTAAACAGAGATTTGATGTATATTTTGGCGATGCAATTGAAATATAGCCAGATTAGAAATTATAAACTGAATTTTCAATTAAATTTTCATTGCTTTTATATCGAATTATTGCACTCCTCATTTTGTTTTCTATAAAATAAGCCATATAAACAGTATGTAAATTATTAAAACTATTTTTCTTTTTAAAAGTATATCAAAACACTGAGAATGAACAAGAAATAATCCTGTAAATGAAAACCTAGATGTGGTTGTAGACCAATAGGACAATCGGTATAACAAGAGTTGCTAAATCAAGTTGTCCCATTTCCGAATGGTTCAGAGTTTCCGCCTTTGTTAGGGAGTTTTTTTCGTCACAAGTAAACCCCCCCCCCCCCAATATTACATGTTTTCAATGAAAGTAACATGCTGGACCGGTAATGCTACTTAAGACAATCTTGTACACCCAGTATGCAGTGACAAGCCGCATTATCATTCGCAAAATGAAACTTTTTCTCCATCAAACATAAGTTCACACCGATTTTTTTAATTTTTTCATATCTGACACTCCATCTAAGCTAACGCAAGTATGAAAATTTACAGAAATACTTTAAAACTTTAATTCACGTGCTTTACGTGTAGATTTTTTTTAATTTATTTTCCTTTTCCCATCAAAAAGTGTTGTTTATTTCAAAAAATACTATTACAGCAAGCGTACTAATTACAAATATAACTTTTCCCATTAATCATCTATCCAAAAACGTATTAATATCCAACTAAAGACATGTAGCTCGTGAAGAAAGGTAACTTTTACTTGCAGCAGGTTAAAACGTTAAAGGATGCAGCCCCGTTCATTCTTTAGCATCGTTGGACACTTTTTACGAACTACATGTCTTTCAATGGACATTAATACATTTTTGCATAGCGGATTAATGGGAGAAATTTTATTTGTAATCTATACACTTAATGCTATGTTATTTATTTTAAAAAATACGATCTTTTGAAAGGAAACATGTATATGCAAATTTTTAAAAATGCAAATTATTGCTCGTGAATTGAAATTTCAAAATAGTTTTGTACTTTTCATGATTATGCTGGCTTATTTAGAGTTTAAGCTATGGAAATAAATTAAAATGAAATCCATTTAATGAGTGGATCTTTTTAAAATTTGCAGTCGAATGTCAAATTTTGGGTTATTCAAGAAATAACCCAAGAAACTGAAGTTTAACATTCAGTTTTCTCGAAAACTATTGATTTTCGGTCATACATATGGCGGGGTGAAAATTGTAGAATTGTTACTCCACTATCACGTCTTAAAAGGAATACATCGCTTTACCAGTAACCCTGTGTGTGTGTATATATACATATATATATATACTATATAATATGCACACCTCTTAAAGCCCAAGTGGCGCAACTCCATTTCTCTAGCTTTGAGATATTTAAGGTTTTATTAGACTTAGCATAGAAAATTTAGTGTTACACAGCAACTAATGCTGCTATTTACACGGTTGTTAAGGTAGTTACAACTTACGCCAATTTATGGTTTTTATGGAATGGCCTTTATTGAACACTTCCGTGACCCTAACCTAAAACACCAAAAAATGGAGTTACACCACTCGATCCTTAATGAGCTAATATATATGTATATGTGTGTGTGTGTGTGTGTGTATTGAAAATCTTTTTAAAAAATTCATATTTATGCAACAAAATAACAAATATCAAAAATTGAACATAGTTCAAAACGGTTTATTTGTATAATAAAGAGATCACAACATAATTTGGGCAAAATTAATTATAAACTTTGTAAAATAAAACACGTAAATAAAAAATGTATGATCATTATAAGAAAACTCCACCATCAACACAGACAGGTAGGGTACGAAGTTTTGTGCATCATTTTACGAAATTTTTAATTAATCTTACCTTTAAACACCGGTATTTTTTTCACACTTTAATGCATTAAGCTCGTTTTGAACCATCATGTCTAAATAAATTTATTTATACATTCTTTTTTAAATAAATCTATTCAACTTTTCTATTATACTTTCTAAAATGAAACGCTTAACACAGTTCCGACGCAAGAGAGTCTTTTTGTGCAGCTACACACTTCTTGCTGTGTAACAACATTTACAGGCAAACTATAAATGTTACAACTATGCAATTATAGTTTAATACATTTGGAATTAAGCATTGTATATCGCTATACTGTTGTACAGTCATATATTTTATATTATCGTCATACAATTATATATTATAGATCATATCTAAACAAAATTATTAATACATTCTTTTTAAATTAAATACATTCTACTTTCCTATGCTACTTTAAGAAATGAAATTCTTAGTTTCGACGGCAAGAGAGTCTTTTGCTGTAGATACACACTTATTGCTGTGTAGAGACATTTACAGGCAAACTAAAAATGTAGTTTCATAATAAAATTATGCAATTGTATAGTATATACGGAATTATATATAGTATATCGCTGTTCAATTATTCAATTATTTATTTTATATTATCATTATACGATTATACATTATTGATCATATCTAAACAAAGTCAGTTATACATTCTTTTTGAATTAAATCTATTTTTCTATCCTACTTTACAAAAGAAATTCCTAAATCGTTCCCACGCCAAGGGAGTCTTTTGCTGTATTTACACACTTATTGCTGTATAACGACATTTACAGGAACATTATAAATGTCGTTATACAAGTATGCGATTGCATGGTATATACGGAATTATACAGGGTGCATCACAATTCCCTCCCGAGTTTTGAAGGCTTATAAAAAATATATATATTACCAATACAGCAACAAAGTTGACTTTATTGGAGAAAGAAATGTTACAAGTTTTATTTCATAAGAGTCCAATATGTGAATCTTTCGCGACACCGACGGATTAATGCAATTTTGTCAAGGTGGGTGGGAGGATGGGGGCGGGGCAGTTAGTTTGTTGGGAGGGGGGAATTAGAAGATTACCATATACATCCATTTTATGGAAGTAAAGTAGTAGCTTTTACATCAATTTCTTTTTAATTGGGGTGACCGCCTCAATTGAGAAAAAATAAGAGTCTTTTTCTGAAGAGAGAGCAAAAAAGAGAAAAAAGAGAGTATTTTGCTGTATTTACACACTTATTTCTGTATAACGATATCTACAGGAAAATTATAAATGTCGTTATATATTTATGCAATTATATACGGAATTGTATAAAGTATTTGTATATAGTTATACAATTATGCAGTTATATGTTTTATATTATCGTAATACAATTATATATTACCGATCATGTCTAAGCAAAATTATTTATAACTTCTTTTTTAGTTCCATCAATCAAAGGTTAAACCTATTCTACTTTCAGAAATGTATAATTGTTAACACGTTCCGACGACTTCAAAGAGTCTTTTGCTATAGTTACACATTTATTGCTGTATAACGACATTTACAGGCAAATTGTAAGTATTCGTGGGAACTGGGTAAAGTGAAGAAACATATCCAATCCATTATGCGAAACTTCTGAAAACTATGATTTATCGTTTACGACCAATATATACAATTGGAAATAAGTTTATCATTGGAAACTTTATGATTTTCTCAAGAAAGCGCATTTTTTCCGTTTACTATTCCCATAGAACACACAGCATTGTAAATTAATGTTCCGTGTAGGGTACAATCTAACCCTTCCAATTTTTTTTCTTAAAGTGTAGTGTTATGCTAACTTCGATAAGAAAATAATAGTACGATATCTATTAGTTAGTAAACAAATATATATTTTTTTCAATAAATATGAAACAAAAATTCTGATTTTGCTTTCTTGTCTGAAAGGCTGTAGTGTCTATATTCAAACGGGTGTAAATTTCATAACACGTAAGAATAAAAATTATAGTACAGGTTATTAGTATTTGACATTAATTTTTTTTGTTATATTATACATTTTTTATATTTTTCCAATAAATATGAAAAAAACTTATGATTTCGCTTTTGTTGTCTGAAAGGCTGCAGTGTTTAGATTCAAACTGGCTTAATTTAATCACAAATAAGAATGCAAATTATACGTATATCTTATTAGTATTTACAATATGCTCAGAATACAAGGAATTTCGATTAAAATTTTTATATGATCGCATTTGACTAGTTTTGATTACACGTGTTACTCGGTTCAATTATTTGACATTCAGTCTTATAATTTAAGAACAATATTTTCGTTTGAAAAATTTCGTAATACTTAACTTTTACATGGTTTGTTTCTCTTGCTTTAAAACTGAAGCATACTTTTTCGTTATTAAATCAGTGTAGCATTCAATATACTTATACCTTTTATGTGGATCAGATTTTCAGGGCATGACATCCATGTTTTAGTATTTGGATCGTTTCTCTTCAAAGCAATCCTTGTTAGTACTGTTTGCACTGATCTGTGCTCCAAGAAGAATAGATAATGACGTTTCCATGGATACGAATTTACGCTCTTTATGTATTTAGCTAATTTAGGTTCATGCGCGTGTTAGCTCTTCACTTGAAATATTAATATACTTCCAATTTCCATTCATTTACTTTTCGGATGCAGCGAGTACCATTTTGTATTTTCTAAATGTTTCAACTTTTCACTGAAAATTAAAAATCAATTTAGACATTCTGTGTATTTAGGCACAAAATGATCAATAAAGTATCAGTATCCGTGTACTATGTGTATACCTATTCAATCAATAGGTACATTTCCTAGTTTTACTATCAACACTAACAGTTTATTCAGAAATATTTCGTTATAAGCTCAGTATAAGTGTAAATGTGGGTGATACAAAATGCCAATTAAGACGTCAAGACAGGTGAAAAGAGAATGAAATAGTTACGCAGTAATATCCTTAGATATTCGCTACATATAATTATCTTTAAAATTTATTACAATAAAACTGGATATGTATGAATTAATATTTAATTTTAATTATTAAAATTATATTTTGAAAACTCTTATAAATTACGTATGTGTTTGCGCCTTGAATTTATTTATGAAACAATATTTTTAATCAGTTAGAAACTAAATTAAATTTTTAAAAAGAAGTTTTAATTCATAAAATACTCTCGAACAAAAAATAATATTTTAGTTGAAATTAAATTTAATAACTCGCTAATGAAAATGAATAACTTTTTTAAAGCGCATATACACAGAATAAATCAAAACGCAAGTTTCGGACACAACAAAGGGTCCACTCTTTTCAAGATGCAAAAAAAAAAATATTAACGCACACACAAGCAAGAAAAGTACAGGCTTAAGAATAAAATAAAAATGTATGCATATTTTAAGAGATAAAACATTTTTGACTCCCAGTAATTGAAATAACTGAGTATTTCTTTTACTACTTTATAGATTGGTAAAGATATTTTAAGCCCCATACGTTTTGCGCCTTCATTCTACATTCTACAAGCAAAATATTTACCAATATGCACGAAGACAGGAAAGTAAACATTCAGTTATTTCAAAGTTACCAGAAGGTAAATTACTTCTATCTCCGGGAAGGTTATGAAATGCTAAAGACTAATTTATAACATTTAATATCAAACAATTCTTTGAGCTGGAAATTGCGATCTATATTAACGCATATATCAATGCTTTTTAATCTAATTAACTGGAAATTCACGCAATTTCAATATGATTTCATATCTCTTCTTTAAAATTCATTTTGAATTAAAGATTTTAAGTGTTTTAACCTCCGTATGATTAGTTTTTTCCACTTAAATTTCGATCGCATAACACAAAATTTGCATTCAAACAGTTTAACTTTTAGTTTGCTTGTTTCTAGTTTATGTTTCTCTCTGAAGAATCTCTTTTACTTTGTCTGTGCACATTTCGTTTTAAATAGTATTTTCTAACTCTTATAAGGTTTAATTCAAAATTATATATTTATTCCTCTTTTTGTGTATGTATGAGTGTGTCGTTGGTGTTTTTGGATTACTATGACTAAGAATCAAATTGAATTTCTGTTGAATAATAGAGAATTATGAGCTAAATTCTTTAGTTCTGTCTAGTTTAAAATTTTACAAAAGACACTTCTGCTATATTAGTTAGGCATGCAGTCATAGAATTAATTAAATCTGAAAAGTATTAACAGCTACATATTTTAATGGAAAATCTTAATAGCTCAACTGCTTCACAGAAAAACCTTTTATTTTATAAAAATCACCGAGATCTGTTATTGATAGTAATAAATCAAAATCTTAGAATCAATTTTTTATATTAAATAAAAATTAATTGAAAAGACTTTTTGTACGTTTAATATTTTAGAAAGTATTCGATAAATTTGAATCTGGTTTAATACCAACTTCACTGCAACTGCATCCACAACAAAACTTGCATATTTTTCACTCCATTTGCATTGCATCTGGAGTTTTACTCCCATATTCCAAAATTTTATTGCAGAAATCGCAAGCCTTCTCCTTCCCTCTGGGGATACAGAGGTGCTACTCTCTCTTAAACCCTCTATTACAGACAGCCAATGGGAAGGCGAGCTGAAAATTCACCCTAATAGGAAAAGGTCGCAGATAATATGTTATCACGATTTTCTCACTGTATCATAAAATGAAATTAAAATGGAAGCCCCATTACTAATAGGAGGGAGCGGAAATATACGCAACATAAGATAACAAAGAGAACTCGTTCGAAGTGTAATTTATCTCTGAGTCTTAGAAAAGTCTTTTCGAAGCCGCTATAATAACAGTAGGAGCTGGAAAATTATAATTTTAAGCAGTCCTTTGCAGGGAAATAGAACACAACAGAAGCAACATTTGTACATGAAAATGCATTCAAAGAAAACATAAAATAATGCACCCTGTTTTTCAAATTACATCTGGATCGCTGTTTTTTACTTTTGATGTTACAGAGTAAATTTTATATTTATTTCAACTGAATTAATTCAATTTACTGCAAAACTATATGCTTGAACAAACGTTTAAATATCTTTGTATAAATTATCGCTGTTTAACTATTTTGACTATGATATTCCATTACTCCAACCTCTGCGCTGCATGGCATTGCTTTGTGTTTCTATGCTCATGTTAAAAATCAAGCTGTTTATTTAATAGAACAAAAATCAAAAAGCACAACTCTGAACAGCCAAATTTTGGTACAATGTACATTAATAATAAGCAATTTTTTACAGTTAAAATTAAATTTAGCAAGCTGTTCCTAAGCTGAAAATTAAAAGAATTAAGTAGCTTAAAAAATCTACACTGCATTATACAGGGTGTTACGAAACACTGACTTTGCTTTCATTTCTTAGAGATTGATCAAAGACGCAATCAATAAATTAGAAAGTTACTTAAAATAAGGTGCAACTTTTTATGGTAGCAGTTAAAATTTCCAGGAGATTAAAATAAAAAAAAACAGAATTCAAATTTTTATATAGATTCCTCATAAAAATGTTCTTAATAGGGCAAATACTTTTATTAGGTATACAATACTTCAGCCTTTTAACGTAAATAGAATCAATTTAAATAAAGTTGTAAGAAGTTATAAAATACCAATAACAGCAAAAGTAATACGTATTTATACATAATACTACATTACATACTACTTATACATAATGCCATTATCGTTTTCTTTTGTAATTTGTGCACAGCCCCTGGAACGGGATCTTTCGATGTGATTATTTTCTCGTCGAGAAAAGTCGTTTAAATCATCATAAATTTATTTTCCTATCTCTGAACCTTTTTATGATGAAAGTCTGAATTTTGTACAGTATCTAATTAATTAATAGGGCACACTTTACTAATAGGGACTTTCTTTGTATTGTTGTCGTATGCAAATTTAAATGTTGTAATTATTTCGATTTAATCTTCGCAAAATTTTAATCAATACCCTAAAACTCTGTACTTTTTTGCGTAACTTCGTAATTTATGGTATAGGTCTATGATCAATATTTAAATAATAAGAACCTAGGTCAGTGTTTTTAGAACAAACACCCTGTATAGTTATAAAAGGAAATTCTGTACAGATTGGATATATATTTGCATGTGACAACAAGAAGGATATTACGTAGTAACAAACTCAGAGTACAAACTCAGCATTTAACAGAATAAAAGCTTAAGAATTCATAAACAATTGTAATATAATTATTATTACTTAACAGGTATTCATATTACAAAAACAATGTTACTCGACATAAATATTTTTATGTATTGAAATGGCATTTCCCAGCGATTCAAAACATTGAAAATCGAGCTCTGTTCTTAAGATAAAATTTAAAAATGTAAGCTATTTATTTAATAAACTGAAAATTTACAAACACAACCCTAAACAGCCAAACCTTACAATAATGTACATTAATCATAAATAATTGTATGCAGTTAAAATAAATACAGCAAGTTTATATTTTTACATACTTACGTTTTTT
This sequence comes from Cheiracanthium punctorium, assembly GCA_038373885.1. Classification (NCBI taxonomy): domain Eukaryota; kingdom Metazoa; phylum Arthropoda; class Arachnida; order Araneae; family Cheiracanthiidae; genus Cheiracanthium; species Cheiracanthium punctorium. Next base: position 560,104 of record JAWZYV010005184.1, read on the forward strand.
TAAGGAAAAAACTTGCAAAATACGGTACAGTATGCAAGAAAGCAGTAATCTATCAGCCCAATTAAAATTCATGCGTGCAATGGGATCTTTTAATATCAAACATACTTCATAAAACGTGACATCTAAATAAGTTGCATGGAAGTTGTTATTATGAAAAATCGAGTGCTCTGTGTGATTGCAATGGTGTCTCTAAAAACTTATGAGCTTTTGTTTTACTCTTGTAATTACAATTTGAATTTTAATCGGATAGTTCAGATTCCTTCAAAAGGAACAGTTTAAAAATAAATCCAGACTACCATTATTTAGATAAAAGATTTGTGAATTTGATGCAATATACGTTTCTTCTTTAAAAGTTATGACTGTGACGTAAGAACCGTACTTTAAAATTTTAACTACATTGTACAAGCAAGCGATTTCGCTTGGAGTTTTTGGAAAATGGATTGTACTTTTATGGAAGTTCCACCAATTTAAATAGGTGGATCATTATCATAAAAGTAACAGAATCTCTTGAACTTATTTGAAATTATCGGTAACTTTTTTCGGTAGAATACTGTTTGGTTCTTTATTAGTGTTACATTGATGTCGAGTTTTAGTATTAAAAAATCGCCGTTCAAGAAAAAAAAAAAAAAATACACTGAATACATTTCCTTTTCATGCATCAAAATTAAGTAATTCACGCAGAACTTAGCCGAAGGCAAATCGGAACTTTATCATTAAATCTTTCGATTTTTGTTGGATATATGGATAAAATGTTTTCATTGGTTACTCTTCAACCAAACAACCGACCACTACCATACAGGTGATTGAAAATTTTCCTCTGAATTGATTCACTCACTACTGATATTTCATTCAAAATTCATAAAAATATCCTAATTTATATTTTTATTTCGTTTAAAGTTTAAAGTAGAATCCAATGTGCATTTTATAATTTGACCAAATTAAAAAAATTATTCTGATGAATAGATCTGAATATACGACAGCTTAAAAATTACTTCACGAAAATTTGTGGTAAATGACGGACTTGAAAAAAATCTCAAAAATGGATAAATTACGTTAAAAATTCATAACAAACTGTTTTTGAAAGAAACTTTTCTCTTATATTTGATGATATAACAACCGTTTTCTTATGGATATTATTTCTGCTTGGATTCATATATCTGAATATCTATGAAATATCGCTCAAAAACCCAAAAATATTTAATAAATCTTTTTAGGCCGAATTTAAAAAAAAAAAAAAAAACGCTATTGAATGCGCAACTTGATGTTTAGAGCTTCTTTTGTACCAAATTTCGTTTATCTAGGTGCAAATTTTCGTCCGTAATGCCACCGACCTTATTTTACAATAAGTGTATTTTATAATAACTTGTTAATGTAATCTGATTCGGTCTTCACTTATACTTGAATAGTACTGCTCTATGATTTCCTCTGACGAAATCTCCGTTTAATTGTTTTAATATACGAAGTAAAAAGCCAATGCATTATCAATATTTAAACAATCAATTGTTTTAATACACATAATGCTTTATTCTGTATCCAATTTATTCGTTATTCTAACGTACTTTTAAAACGGAAGCCTCATTAGTTACAGAATAGGGAAAGAGTCCACTTAAAGCAATGCATTTAGCTCGTTTTTAGTTTAATTTGTCCTTTGAATCTCAGATACTTCTGTTCAACGGAATTCATTTCAATCTGAGTTTTACAATAACAATTTCAACCAATAACAAGAATCAACCAATTAAACCATTGTACTTGAAATTAGAATTGAAGTCACATAATCTTAATTTGCCGATTTCATATTGATATATTCATTGTAACCAATTTATAAGAGCATTAATGTATATGTTAAAGCATAATTACTTTATTTATCTGAAAGAGAATAAAATTACTTAGAAATTGAAAACAAACTTATTTTTGAAATTACTTACTCCATTTAATATTAAAAAAGCCGACTGTAAATTTGATTAACTTAAGCATATCATTATCTTACAAACACTATTATTAAATATTAAAAGTCTAAAGTCACTAAAGATTAAAAGTCTGCGAAATTTTTTCAGTAGCCACTGTCGCAGAAATATTTATTGCCGTGACAGTTTCAGTGTTTCGTAATCAAAGTAATTTAAAGACAAAAGTTCAGACTTTTGTAACATCATTAAATAGGGATGGGCGCGAGACGAAAAATAGGCCTCTCGGGTCTCGCAAAACAGCCTAAAAGCTTCGTCTCGTCTCGCAAAATCCGTATATTGTAATGTTAAAAATGCGTGTCTCGTCTCTCAAAGAAGCTGTAAACCTCTGTCTCGTCTCACAAAAGATCGTCTCGCGTCCATCCCTATCATTAAATGTATGAAATTTTGTATCATGCATTTAATATACGTTAAATGTATAAAAGAAAATCATAGATAATTTTCGTCAAAACGTCCATTACCGGCTAATTTAAACTTCTTTTTATTTAGTCTCACAAAATCACTCCAATGAAACTTTTTATTAGATGATTTTATTTGTTAATATTTTAGAATAGAACAGAAAAATACTCTCCAGGAAAAAAAATATTTTGTAAAGATTTTTTTTTCACTTACTAAAATAAGAGAGTTTAAATTTTATATTTATTTATTTTCTCTTTTTGCCCTTCGATCTGAATTTTCCTGACTTCCCAATTACTGTGACGGAGCTGCGGTAAAGTTCTAACCCCGAGGGTATATGCCCTCTATTAAGAGAGTCTACCGTAGAACAGGGGATTACAATTCCCGGTTTTTGTTAGAAAGAGGGACTGGATAGGAATGCGTGGGTTTCCAAAACTAATTGGGTATTTAAATTAGCAGGGATCATCCCGGATTTTGATTAAGAGTGCATAATGAATCGGACTCTGGCAAGCTTCTCAAATTCAGCTGGAAACAGTGAATGCGTTGGAACAAAAGCTTTGAGTTTTCATAGCGTATCTGGATTTGAACAGTCATAATTTGTCGTTGAAACAGTCCGTGATATTATACACAGCCATAGTTCCTGATCTCACTACAACTCGCGAATTAGTAGTTAGTACTGTTTTTATTCGAAATTCTTCATTAAACTGATTAGTTCTGAAACGAATTCTTATTAATAACGAAAATTTAATAGCATTACATTATCAATTAGATTCTTAAATTGAAAAATAAACTTTATAATTACATAAAATCCGTCATTGAAACAATACGTTATGTTATGCACAGTCATAGTTCCTGATCTCACTACAGCCCGCGAATTTTCAGTATGTACTGTTTTGATTCAAAATTCTTCATTAAACTGATTAGTTCTGAAACGAATGCTTATTAATGACGAAAATTTATTAGCATTACACTGTAAATTAGACTCTTAAATTGTAAAACAAACTTATTATGATGCAATAGTGGAAAAGTTTTATGTCCATGATTATAGTTATTCTATTCAGAGGTTCTTGCATTTACAGCTACTCATTAGAAAAATGTAAAGCTTATGTAATGACTTATATATATAATTAAGGAATTTTAAAAAATCCTTCTGAAAATAAAAATTTTAAAATGTCGGTTTCGCATTCAAGTGGGGCCGAAAATATAGATAAATTTGCATCTAAAGCCTATTAATTAAGGCTGATAAGAATAACCAAGTCCAGAATTTTACATCTAAAGAGCATAATCTGGTGATACAAAACTTTCTGTAACGATGCAACGTTTGTCATAAATTTAACCGACTTTCATTATCTTGATACTATTAAAGATTAAAAATCATGTGGTCTTTAACGCAGAAATATTATTTTCTATAATGCTATATAATTTCTTGGACAAACTAAATAGTAGCTAATATTTTCTTTGCTATCAAAAATATATTCATGTTCTACAGTACTTATTTTATTATTAGCTACAATTTGTTTTGTACTTAAATTCCTAACAATATTACTCAAGGAATTGAAATAAATAAAATTTGTTGTCTGGACAATTTTTAAATCTAAATATTCATACTTTTAGTTCGACAGTATCTTAAATTCAGGTTAAAATAAATTCTAAAGAAACATTAAAAAATGCAAGAAGCTTGATAAATAGCTATTTAATTTTTAAAAACTACATTAGCATATTGTGCACTTCTATTAAAAAAATTACGAGCTTCTGAAATCAAAGATATTCTTAGAATAAAACAGTGCTTTTATTATGTAGGAAATTTGTAAGAGCACATTTCACTTGGAGATAATTTAAATATTTATTCTTAGAGAAAAAGCTTCTTTAATAAGAAGAAAGTCATTTATTTTAAATATTAAAAAATATAGTATCTAAAATAAAGTCCCTAAAACTCTTCTTACAAATAGTTTTTTAATGATAATAGCGAAATGTTTATTTTTAACTAGTTTTTATTTGCTATGAAATTTTTTATCACTTATTTAAGTAAAAAGTGAGATTTCCTTCTCTTACAGTGTTCTAAAAGGGAAAAAAAATAATTCATAAATTAATAATGCTTAAAATATGTTCAATTCCAAACGAAAAAAAAGATAAAAACAAATTTATAAAGCAAAATTATGAAATTTTAAAAACGCTCTACGATTTTAAGACCCGTAATCTTTTGTTCTTTTATTTTCTTGATAAGTAAATATAAATTAAAAATTTAAAAAAAACTTTAGAAAGCTCCATTTTTTGCCTGACATTCTTGTAAAACATTTCGTTTATAGATTTAGCAGCTATCTCTTTTTAATTCAAGTTAGTATATGCCATACGTAATCTTACAAATAGTTTTTTAATTATGCAATTATTTATATATTCGCAGATTACTCATACTTTTCTTAGAAAGCGGGTGGTGGGGGTATAACTCGATCTTTTGAAGACATAATTTTAAAAAATCTGTCATTAATATATATTAACAATTAAATAGTACAAGCATAAAACGCACAAACACGCATGATTGTTACAAAATGAAAGCGAAAATACCCTGTCATCCTATTCAAAATCTATTAGCAAATTAATAGAGTTATATTCACAAACATGATAACTGTAACTTTCTGTTGATGAATGTGAAAACCACTTAAGAGACGGACTATTGTCGTTTATTAAACTAAATGCAATTGCACCGTCTCGTTAAAACCAAAAACCAGTGACTTGTACAGTTTTCACTCAGATTGCGGGTCTATCTATAAGGGTACGGTAGCAAACAAACAAACAAAAAAAAAGAAACGTTTTTTGGGGTAACGTAGAACTTATATATGGTTTTCGAAATAACAGTTATTTTTAAACTTTAGAGTAGATAAATACACGGAAGTACTTAAATAATGTTCTTCTTTAAAATAAGTTTATGTAACTTTTTTTATTTAGTTAGATACGAGGAACAAAATCTGAATATTTTTTGGATTTTTTTTCTTTTTAATTTTCGAACCTGTGAGAACCTTCAGTGTTTTGATCCCCTTTGCTTTAATATCTTCCTTAAGCTAACGATAAGCTCCTTAAGTACGATATTTTGAGAATAAATTCTGGGTTTTTTTTATATAAATGTGTACATTGTGATTAAAAAATCTACCTTATTGCATTTGTAAATATTTTAGGATCTCTTTTCATTCCTTTTTTTCTTTCTAAACAAATAGTTTTTTGTTTTGAAAAAGTGTTTCGTAAAGTTTATTAGATAATACCAAAGCCTATTACACTTCAATCCTTTATTTAAACTATTCTCTATGTATGCATGGTACTTTCTTTTAAGTTTTATAAATTCTCGGTTAATGGATGCTAAATGTGAGATAGTGAGAACCAAACAGCCCAAAATGCGTCTTTTTGAATAGCAGGACATAAGTCAATTTTCGTTTCAAGCATGAATTCGCATATCTCTAATGCAGTTCCCCAAGCTCTATAGATTTTATACCTGATTTTAATTTCCAAATGAAGTTTGAAGTCTAATCTTCAAGCTCAGTTCTCAGTCTTTCAAAAATAACTCGTCTTTTGTATGGTGCAGTAAAGATCCCAGATTATGTAACATCCCTGTCTGGTTATAAATTTTTAGATAGATGCCTGTAAAAGTTGTTTTGCCTTCAAGAGATTTTCCCTGCAAGAAAACAAACATTTAAAGCAGCTCCAAGGGGAGAATGAAGCATATCATTCACCTTTTAATTTAATATTCACAAAAATTGAGGATGAAGCGCATCATTCGTACATTAAAAACACTTTGGAAAAACTGCAGTTTAGGAATCAAAATAAAAATAAATAAAATTCGCATAAAAAATAGAACAGACCGTCCATTTTAAGTTGTACGAAAGGGTCATACCTTATTCAGCTGAAGGAATAAAACACCAACAACTAAAAGAAAAACTATTTTATAACAAATATGCTATTTTTATTATATATCCTTTTGTGCTTTTGAAAACATACTGATATTGAACTTTTTATTCTCATTTACTGTGTACGAGTTGTTTAAAACAATGGCCCTCAAGAAAACTGTTTCACTAAGGTACCGTAACTTCAAATCAATATTTTTCATGAAATAATTGGCCTTAAGAAAATTATTAACAAATTTTGATAAATATCTACAAATATTTTTACTCTTGTAACAATATGAATTTAATTAAAAATTTGTGTAGGTAAATTCAAGCACTAGAAATAATGGGGTACTAGTGATGCAATAATGTAGATCTACGTAGGTAAGGTATTGCGCCTAGTTTAGTCATCTAATTTACATTCCATTTAATAGAAACTTTAATCTTTTCTTTACGTCGTCCGTCGATAAATGAAGAATATACCAAATATTTTTAATTTAATATTCACAAAAAGTTAATGAACATAGTAAATTGTGCTTTAATTCATATTATCGTAACATATCTTTTTATAAACATTTTATTAATTAAATCCTCCATGGTTCAGCAGGAGAAAATAGTTTGTTTTAATTTCGTGAAAAATTTCAAACTGTGTAATATCGATGAGCTATCCCGAATCGTACAAGAAAACAAATTTATTTTCATATATGACATTGTGGCAGAGTTTATGAATCCCACGCAATTATTATTTATATCATATACAGGGTGGCCATAAAAAGACTCTGCTAATATACAGACCTCTAGGGGACGGTCTATTCAACTGATCAAGGTAAAACTACAGAGATAAATATTTAAAGGTATATGCTCGAGATTGGCGAAAGGCAACAAAGTGGCATTCACGGTTACGGTTATAGGTGCAGAAATTTTCACATGGCAACACCTATTCTTTCCGTCGCAAAATGCTCAGCGCATGCCAAAAACACTAAACAACGTGGGAACGGTACGTGTATCACAAAAATGGACGTGTTATGCGCGCATGAAAACAGCTCTGTGAACTTCCAATAAAAACACGATTGATGAACACGGAGGAAATTTTCATATGGCAAAAGAAAGACACCAATCACGCCAAATATTCAGCGTAAAAAATGGTAAAAAGCAAGGTGGGAATGTCGGTTCTTTAGTCGGGAGCTTGCACATAAGGAATCAGTGGCAGCGAAAGTTCAGTTGTTTACCGTGCGCACGTAAAGGTTTTTACGCTGAATATATCTCGAACGTCGTTGTGTGTTGTGTCTTGCCACTGTCATATCCAAAATTTCTCCGATTGTGTTTTTATTGGCCATTCACAAGCCTTCATTTGTGTGCGCGGATAACGCGTAAATTTTTTATGATGCACGTACCGTTCTATCTCTCTTTCCATCTCTCTTTAGAGTTTTAGCATGTGGTGATCATTTTGGGATTCAAAAAAAAAAGGTTTTGCCTTTCAAAAATATTCCGCATAACCGTAACGGTGAACGCCACTTTGTTGCCGTTTGCAGAATCTGGAACCCATATCTCCGAATAACTATCTCTTAAATTTCATTTCGGTGGTTTGAATATACCGGCCCCTAGAGATCCATATACCGGCAAGGTTTTTTTATGGCCACCCTGTATACCGTTTTCACAATTCTTACGGTTTTCATCTGTTTATTAAAGTTTAAAGATAGTCTTGCACTGTAAGAAAAAATGTTCCGTTAAATTAACAATACCTCACTGGCAATATGGGTGTGGGATTTTTGTTTCCTAATAAAATATTTTATAGTTAAAAAATAAGCTTGGACTGCAGTTTCGTATTGATTACCATTTAATAGCTTATATTGCATTTTTGGTTGTTTAACTGCATACAAAAAATAAAAGCGTATACTTCAAACACTGGTAACTTATTGCTATTTAGCGCAAACGAGATTAGCGTGAACAAAGTCATTTTGATGGAGTCATTCGATCTATTTTACGGAAACACTTGAAAAGAATCCATAAGGGTATTCCCCATAGCAAACAATCAATTACCGTTTACGAATACCTTTGTAAAGTAAAACGTTTTTCAAGGCTTTTTAAAAAGGATATCTAATGACTTCAAATATGAAGTGTCATTTGGAAAATCTCACACGAAAAGAATATTTTTGAACAAGTTTGGTTAAACGATAGCACACTTTCTCAAAAAAGTATTCAAGGGTAAGTTTTTTATGTTAGTTTTATGCATAAAGAATTCTTCATAATAGTCTAGTATGCACGTAATAGAAAATTCTCTTAATTCGTTCCAGCTGTGATTTATGTTTTTCGAAAAACTAATTTATTTACAAAATTTGACTTACGCTCGAATAATTTCTTAAGTGAGTGTACATATGTACGAAGTTTGTGACTTTCTTACAGCTTTTAATGCAAATATTTTTAATTTTTTCCTTTTAAGTTCAAAAATGAACCAACATTAACACGAATGTATGTACTGTACTTATGCCTGATTTTAATGTTATTTTCAACTCTGAATGCTTTAAATTTCGAATATATACCTGTTAACTATTTCATAACATTTAAAAATGTGTAATAATGAGCATCCTGTAGCACAGTATTCCCAAAGCAGAACCATCTTTCTTACATTTGCAACAATAAAAATTACGTTTTTTGTTTTTTTATACGCTTGTCCAATACTGTTCTATTTCTTTAAATAATAAAGTCGTTGAGATACCAGTTTTCTCTGATTCTCTCTGTTCCCATAAGCCTTCACATTATTAATGTCTTTAAACCAAAATATTAACTCAAAAACCAAAACCATCCGGAGCATTGGGAGAGTAAGATATACACTCCTTTTACTTTAATGTAGGTATGTATTATTAGTTTCCCTTTTCTAATCCTCTTGCAGTAATAATTAAGAAAAAAAATTATTATGGGGGGGAGGCGGAAAATAATGACGTTTTCACTGAAGCTAACAATACGAAATTTGTTTTATGTGTGAGGTTTGTAACGTAAGTACTGGATAAGAGAGGATTTTCCAAAATTCGTAAAGTAAGAAATGGTGGAAAATTTTTTCTTTACATACCTTTCTCGATGAAAAAAGAGATATTCATAGAATTCTTGCTGTAAACTGTAACAAACGCGAAGGATTAGTTTACAATTCATGTTAAAATTTGGACTCTCAAAAGGATGGGACGAATCTCTTCCCATTTTTATCGTATCTTTATTAAAATAATAATAATTATATGAAATTTTTGTTCAAAATGTATAAGATACGAATCCATTGTTTAGACCCAATAGCTTTGCTATTACAAACTTATTAAAAGTGTATTTGTTTGAATTTGTTGTAAATAAAAAGGCATTATTTTCCTAACAATACACCTAATATTATTTGCACCCAAAATCCGTTAGCACCACCAAAGTCCCCCAAACCAAACATGTTCAACTATAGCAGGGATGAAAAAACGCTCTTTCGCACTGAAGTGATGCGAGAATAATACGGAAAATTCTCGATTTGAAAATTATCCAGAATAACTGTAATAAAGCTCAAATACCATGACACACATGTGCAGTCCCATACACACACACACACAGTTCTCTGTACATATTGATCCTCCCAAAAGAACCCCAAGCTAGTTACCCCCGCACACCAGAGAAGCCCATCCCTTGCCTTAAAACACTTCCCATTTTACCCGTTCCCTGTCCCCCGCACCGTCGTCCGCCTTCTCTCTTCCCGGGCTAACCAGGCTCTCCTCTCCGCAGGATCTCCCGCCGCCTCCCGTGCCCGATCTCCACCGGACGCTAGATCGCTACCTCGCCGGACTTCGTGCCGTCATCCCCGCCGCCCAATGGAGCAAGACCCGGCAGATGGCACAGGAATTCGAGGAAGGGCCCGGCCGAACCCTGCAGCAAGAGCTCGTGGAACTGGCGGGAAAAGTTGACAACTGGGTAAGTGTGTGCGTGTGTGTGTGCGGCGATGAATTGGTTTCGAATTACTTTATTGATGAGCGGTGTGCATGTTTGAGTTGCTTATTCAAGCGATGGAATTCTATTGAAACTGTCCACGTATTTTGCTAATATGTTTGGAATTAAGAGATGTTTTCAGAAAATTCATGAATTTGTTGATAAGATTATCAAAAATGAACGGTATCGTAGAAAAGATAGCAAAAATATGATTTACTTCATTAAAATCTGCAGTACCTATGTGCACCTTTAATTTCTATACTCCATATTGAAGTTTTATTTAATTTTTGACGTGTTTAAAATACTTTGTTTTTTCTCTCACTTATGTATGATCCTAGGTCCGCTTGTACTTAGAAGATTATCAGTCATTAAAAGCACTGTAATAAAGATAATAGAAAGATGTCTGAATTGAAAATTATATAAATAAATTTACAATTCATAACTCATTGATTGGTTCATAATTAATAATTGATATATATTTACAATTCAGTTTAATTTCATGAATTAATTTGAGCTGTAATAAATAGGAATAAATAATTTTCTGGCACTCCGAATTGTGAGAAGTTTTCAGACACTTTCTAATGAATAATAATAATATATTGTATTTTAAAGTTTACATCTACGATGATTGTCACAGAAAAATAACAAAACATGTTTCAGTTATTTAAAAAGAAATATTCTCACGGATGTATTTGAACCTACAAGGAAGTTAGGTTCATAGTTCATTGAGAAACTCAGCATATAATTTTTTTAAAGCAATTCATAAATAAATTAGTTACTTCCTGATGATTCAAATATAAATTTATGTTTAGCCTACTGTCGTTTGATAAATTGATGCTACACTGATAAGGTGATTAGGGTTTTGAAATTTCTCTATGAATCATTTGTATTCAGAACATCAGCAACAAATGAGATCATTAAGTGATAGAAACGAGGGGATTTCGGAAAGTATAGATACTTCACAGATAGTAGCAAAGGAAAAGTTTCTGAGAACTCGTTGGCGACACGGACTATAACCTTGAACTTTTCACTTTTCTCTAAAGGACATTCGTTATTTTTACGCCGAATCTTGTTTGAGTATCACATCTTTATAATGTCTGCGTCAAATGTGAACTGTTTACCGTCAAACGTTTTCTTCATACAAAAGCTGATCGTCAAGTGGATATTTATATTGAAATTCTTTCCATCTACGGAAATTTTATGGATATTATCTGGACGCCTTGTATCTTTACTTTCAGAAAAACCGTCTTATTTATATTAGTTATTTAAAAACAAACTATAGCACTCTTATTTTAATTTGATAATTCATAAATATATAATAATATTTATTAATTAACTCAATTCATTCCTGCTGCGTTGTTCATCGCATATTTCTAATGATAATACATAGATAAATTTGTTTTAATTTCAGTATAACTCGATAAATGTTCACAGTTTGGAGTATGGGAGGTTTCTCTGAAGTTCTAATATGATTAGTCTTTTATGCACAAGAACATAATCACAAAAAGATTATATAAATATTAATAATAAAGAAATTCCCACAGTCTCACTTACAATGCTCATTTGACACAAGCCACTTGAAACTTCTACCCAATAAAAAATATCTCGTTAAGCAAATAATACTTTCACTGCTAAATTTTAAACCGATTTATTCATGTTAATAAAAGTTTTACATTTGACCCTTTAAAGTGCAACCCTTTTTACATTATAGAAGAAAACAATTGGATAGCCGTTGTCGTGGTTCTATTTGACTACCAGCAACTTGACGGTCTATCGGATCGGATTGCCAATAATAATCATCGGAGCTAAGGAACTATTTTACACAGCACGACTGTCATGTTGTTAGTGGTTAAGTCGAGTTATGGCAAATACTGCACTTTTTCAGCAGAGCCATTCAACAAATTTTCCCCCAACTGGCAGTGAAAGCAGTGAAATTAAGTGGTTTTCCGGCGGGGCCACCGCCTGTTGAAGGGTTAAAATAATATTAACGTACTTACTCTTGTTATTCATTTTCATAATCGTAAAATGGCATAAAATGTGTAAGCTATCAATGTTAGCAATTGCTTTGAACTAATTGATAGTGCTTGTAGTATATTTCAAACAAACTTCTGCAAACTTGTTTTTTTTCTAGAGAAAAATTTTTTGAAACTATTTATGGTGTATTGTAGTCAATTACCCCTCAAACATTTTGGCTTGTACAAAACACCACCATTTATAAATAACATTTGTTTCGGATAACTTACATTTCAGATTAAGCAGAGATTTCAGTACCAAAGAGATTACTAAACCACGGTTTTTAATTTAGACTTATGCAGTTTTGTATTACTTATTCCATTTTTTTATTGAAAATCTTTTTCTAAAAATTATGGTGAACATCCACAGAATATACTAATTTTTCTCTTAGTAAATTTTTTCCATACTTTGTGCTTTTGAGGCGAACTGCTCTAATTCCCTTCAGAACATTGTAAAATTCAACCTGTCTTCTAAGGAGTGATTAATATTTACAGAACTTCCAAACAATCTGTTTACTCTAGAAATGAACATGATGCACTTTTCAACTGTTCGCAGAATAATATGCTATACTTAATGTTAAGAGAAAGTTTTTGGTGTTCTTTGTGCATATTTGCATGCATATTTTACCTTTTTGTGTTTATAATCTTTTATCTAATAATTATTTCTTTTAATTAAAAAAAAATTATTATTAGATTATTTGATTTAAAAAATGAGGTATTTAAATAGCTTTCTATCCACTTATCGAAGACTTTGAAACTTAATTAAATTTTATAAGAACTCATTAATGACGGAATGATTTTGTGCAAATTCTGACAGGAAAATTTATCTTCCAAACGAATTACTATATATGCATGAAAAAATTGCGAATAAATCCCACTAATATTATAAATGCTAAAGTTTGTCAGTTTGTTTGTTACTTTGTCACGCTGAAACAGCTCTACGGTTTGGGTTAAATGTGGAATGGAGATAGCTTATGAACTGAATTAGCACATAGAGTACTCTTTTCTCAAAAAAAAAAGAAGAAAAAAAGATTTTTATGACTTTTTAATAATTTGTGGCACATTCCATCACATTACATAAATCCAAATATCACGCTGGTAAAGCTGCGGGTAGATAAAAATTAGTATAAAAATGTACTTTAATTATAAAATGATTCAATAATTAGTGAAACATAAAATGTTTAAGTAAAAGAAGCATTTTAAAGCAAAATTATGCACATTTATGAAAAACAAAACAGATCAGTTCGTCAATGATTCGCATCATCTGGAGATTGTTATCGACACATTTTGCCAAAATATCTAATGCACCCTGGCAACGCCAGGTTACACACTTAGTGTCTCATAAGTTATCAGATACTGTATATTAGAAACTAATGAATAAGAGAGAAATATCATATCGTTTCCAATATTGCTACTACTACCATTTTTCTACAGTATGTGGTCGTGCTTTAAAAAATATATTTAAGTGTACATTTTCTTGTAATATAGAATTTAAATTCCAGCCTGAAAAAACGTATAATATATTCAGCAAACAACAGTTTTCCATTTGTGATAATTTGTTTCAATAAAATAAAAGAATAATAAAAATTATTAAACATTTTTTAATCTAAAGTTTGACTACATAGAAACATTAATACTATTATACATAGTATTTAATGTTTTACTTCCACAAAATGAAAATTTCGTGGAAAAAGAGAAAATAAAACATTGCTAAAGCACACTAAATAAATACATAAAAAACACACCAAATAAATACATAAAAAGCACATTAATATGTGTATTTTCCATTTGCCACATTTCAGTTCAATTCGTTTGATTGCAAAATGATAGCTATATCTTTCAAGCAGACTGAATTCGAATATGATGTAAATAAAAGTTAAATTTAACATTTGGTATAGCACAAATTTATATGCTTATAAATCAGGTAGTTCAAGATACTTTGATGATGCTTTATATAAATAAGATAAGAATTTTCCTTTTACAAACCTCTGCAATACATATGTGTTTTTGAATCAAATTTTTAGTTTTTTCAGTACTTCCTATTTTGAACTTCAATAATCTTTTTACACAACTTTTGAAACTCATATTTATTATTTTTTTTACTTTTTTTTCATCATAAAATTCATCGTAACAGTTAACATTGAGTAAACTGCCTTTATTTTTTTCTTATTTAAGATAAAATAATTGCCTAAAAATATATAAATTAAATAATTGTGTATTAAATAATTGTATTTATTAAATAATAATCAGCGAAAAAGTAATTAGAAAAGATGTATGATAACACTAGTCAACAAATTTAAACTTTTTTTCTGCCTCTGGTTTGTAAATGGGTGGATTTAGTTAATTTCGGGCTGCTGAATTCACTGGTAAAATCAATTTATGTCTATCACGTCACATTTCCAAGAGGCACAGGAAAATCAGAAGCAATACCGGCAAAATTTGATAGAATTGAAACTAACAAGAAATTCATATTAAGAGCTTCATAATTCAATATTATTTTATATGTATACATTGGTATTTATATGTATACACATGCCAACATAGATATCATCTTTTTTCCTGTCCAAAATGCCCTTCCCACTTGGTTTGAATGAGGTCCAAGCCGCTAACTCGATATCTGTCAATCTGATATCAAACGATGGATTGCTGAACAATTTTTCTATTTGTGGTCCAATAAATATACTTTCTTTTAACTTTGCTTCACTCAGTTTGAGAAACTTTTCTTTCAAATGATTGAAGACCTGGCCTCATTTATCCAGAGCTTTAACAAAGTTCTTCATAAAACCCAACTTGACATGAATCGGAGGCAAAATGATTTTATTGGGCTCAACCCGTGGCGTATTTTTTACATTTTCCTTTACAGTTACATGTGATTTCCTTATAAGCCACAGTTTCATAAGTTTCTTTCACGTCTACTGCATGAGCCAAAGGCACAGATGGAAAAGTATTGCCATTATGCAGTATTACAGCTTTCAATCTGGTTTTCACCTAGTACACCTGTTCTGTTGTACACCTAGCAGCATCAGCAGACCATTGACATCTCTACATACACACATTGAATTCTGCATGTCAAAATATTGAGCGAATGAAGTACCTCTTGATCTCAAACAGGAAATTTTTGTACCTGGAGCTAGAAGGTTTCGTTGTTGCAGTCTCGACCCCAAAATTTCAGCTTGCTGTTTTGAAAGTGTTAGATCACGAACCAAATTGTTCAACTACTTTTGATTAAAGAGCTGAAGTGAAAAATCTTGAGAATCAGGGGAATGTTTTCTACAGGTTCTTGATCAGCGTTTTTAGATTCACTTGTCATTGTTTCTGATTCTATGTCTTGCAGATTACAGGTAGGAACAGGCAACCTTTCGTTATGTCACCGGCAAATGCACTGAAGATACATTTTATACTTTATTTTATGTCTAGTTTTGATAGAGAATGCCTTGCAATATTTGTGAGAGAGAAGTTATAGGCTGAAAAATGATCCTTAGGCTGACTCCACACCATAGGAATTGAGAATTGCATAGCTCGGCATTTTCCTTTCAGCCACTTGGTTAAAGTAGTAGTAGTACATGTTATGCACGAATATGAGGCGCAAAAGTTTTATCTTGATCACCAAGAGGACTATCAAAGTATAATTTATAGGCCTTCTTAATCAAATCAGTAATTGTTTTGGGGGGCTTTTGGGATGAATTTTTCACAGACATAACAAAAGTTGTCGAGGTGGTTAAGACAACAACTATGTTTACTCGTTGTCATTTTTAGTAAATGTAAGTTTTAAATATATGTATAAGGCAAATTTTAAAATAAAAATACCTCTCAATAGAAACACTCACTTATTAAAAAAAATACATTCTTAGGCTGAGATAAATACGATAGTAATTGCCCCATGCATGTTTCAACATTCACTAGGTCATAATGTTTATTTCGCACTACTGGATTATCTGTCCATCTAATGTATAACACTTTCCTGTGTAACATCTGACATCAAGTGACAATTTGTTGATCTTATAGCACTCTTTTACCAAACTTTAGGAAAAAAATTAAACATTAAACATTAAAATAAAAGAACGGAAAGTAGTGAAATTAAGAAAAAAATAAATAAAAATCCTTAAAAATTCAAAAATCTTACGTGCTATAGCATTTTGGAAGGTAGATTCGGATTCTACACACCAAAATACATACTAATTGATGTATCACATCCCAGAGGCAAAATGGCTGTTGAGTAGTGTAACCTGTCGAAATACCGAATGTTAATATTGAATCCCCTCCATCCAACAAAAAATGATAACTTCTCTAAACAGAAGCAGAATCGAAAAACGTGTATTAATTAATTTTACACAAAATCGGTAAACATTCCAATTTTTAATTATAAAAAAGATCTCTAAAACCAGTATTATAATAAAAGCACGTTTTGCATTTTATTTATTTATTTTGGGAAACAATCCTTGCATCTTTCACATGTGAGCATGTAATTATCAATTCAGCTGCAATAAAAATTAATACAGCCATGAAATAATCCGTATAAAATAATGCATGGTTATAATACTATATTATTTTGCATTAACAACATTTTTAATAAATCAATCTGAAGTGCAATTAACTTTAACACTTATATTTAAATACATTAGAGCTTCAATTGAAAGTTATTAAAATTTTAACAAATATCAAATAAGCATTTCCTAAGAGGCATTATATTCATTGTAAAGTATCAGCCATTCGTAGGACTATATATCCTAATTTCAGAATACTTGGTCTTAAATTGCAACTGAAGCTTTTTCAAATTATCTATTGTTATTCATTTATTTAATTTAAGGAATCGTACACTTTTTTAAAACTTACTTAGAAGTAAATGAATTATAAATACCTAATGAATCTCTGAAAGTTTTCCTCGCAAGATAGAATTATCATACAATAGGTCTTTGGTTTATTGTGCAATATAAGGTAACAATACCAAAAGCTTTTTTTTTTTCTTCTTTCCTTCTTTAACAACACAAGCAAACCTCACGAAACAAGCAGGTTTTTTGTCTCTCATATTTTTAAAATTCATGAGAAAAATGACATAATTTTATTATAATTATTTTTGAAACAAGCATTGTACTACCAAATTGTTTTTGCCTGTTAACAAAGAAACACTCATGCATAATTACTTTTCTAATGGCTTTCTAATCTTCTTTCTAACTTTATTGAGATAACTCATTTTAAAAACTGAAAGTTTTATATATGTCTAATATCTTATCCTGAATTTGAATGCATAAATTGCAATTTCCCGGTAATTATAAGGGGGAAAAATACTGATTTGGAGTGTGAAAGTATTGAGAAAATATCTTATTATTCAGACTACTTAATTCTATAAAAGTTTTTCTTTTAATGTACAGTGTTCAAATAAAAAATGCAAACCAAAAGGAGGGTTTTGAGTTATGACTGACGTACATGCAAAAGAAAGATTTAATTTTACTTCAGTAAATGTAATATTATACATAGTAAAATTTTGTCTTGGACGTTTTTCTACATTACAAAACAAATTTTGTAAGTTCATTTGTGACTCTGTGTCTTCATTTGAGCTTTGAAATGAGCAAGTCAATAAAACAAAAATACAAATTGTCATTCATTTCAAAGCAATAGTATATATGCGGTTCAAAGCATTTATTAAAAAGAATGATCTATTGTTAAAGAGAACTTTTTGAGACATAACTTTTAAAATATCGAATACATTTCATTAAATTTTCATTCAAAACACAATTTATAAAAACGTTATTTTTCATATTAATTATTAAATAATAATTTTTAAATGATGTAAATGTGAATATACAAAAAATTTCTTTCTTCGAATCTGTATGCTTTAAAACCTTCGAAAACAAATTGTGGTTTTATTTGGACCAGCCGTTTTGAAAATACATTTTAATATAGTTCCAAGCAACCAATAAGCTCTGTCATTCTACACATTCCCTATTAATATTTCTAGTTGCAGAGCTAAATATTGATGCAGTCCTCGTCTGAAAACTGCCTCAAGTTTCACCAAAAATGAATGAAATTTCATACTTGAAATAATTGAGACTCATGAAAACAATTCAGTAAATAAAAAATATTCAGCAAACTATATATTGAAAATTTTAAACAGAAAATAAAAATGTAGATAGACCCTCTAAAAATTTAAAATTCATATCGCATTTTTCCAAATGTTGTTGTTTTTATTGTAAATAATTAAAAAGAACGTCATCAATTCCATGATATCTCCAAGTTAAATGCTTATTTTTCAAATTATTTAAGCAAAATTGATACTTTTAAGAATTCTTTAATGTTACCATGAGCAATGCTCATTAATGCTATAGTTATGTAACAAAATATATCAAAATACTGAAGAAGTTAACACTTTCGTGTAAAATCTAATATTGCGTGCACAAGCTTTTTCCACCAATTTCATTTTATGTACAGTACAGTAAGTATTAAGGAGGTCTTCTTTTTCATTACTTTTCATTGAGCTTTTAAAATAAACATATTTTGTTGTTTTTTGGTGTGTTTATATGAAAGTCATTTTACATTTGTAAAATTAAATTACTCCTAAAATTATTTTGCTTTAAAATTATATTATTTAAACATCAAGCCTATTTAGATTTAGAAGGGCTCATGGAACAAATATCTCTCTTATTTTACAAAAATAATATAATCTATTTTTTAAAGTAACCTTCTAGGAGTTTTTTTTCTTTGAAAGACATATTTATAAATGCTTACTAATACTAAAATTTATAAAGGTTTTATAAATTATGGAGTCACATAAAGTGTGGTCGGGACCAAGTGAATTTGGCGTATAACCGAGAAAGTTTCATAAATGAGAGATCACTGTAGTTAACATTTCACCATAAAACGGTGCTGAATTAGCTTCGTCCTTTCTATAGAGAAACGTTGATCCATCACGTGATGCTTAAACTGATCAACGAGACCAAATCATGGTGAAACGTTTCTCCATTGAAAAGGAGCAGGTTATCTAGCTCCACTGTATGGTGAAACGTTGAACTACTTCTATTAAAGGAGTATGGTGATTCAAACTCTTTTCTCAGAGTCTTTTTCACTATTATTATTCATGTTACAGTTTTTTTCCAAAATAATTACGTTATTCTGTACATTGGTATAGTTTAATTACAAGAAATGCATATTGGGCGAATTTGAGTGATTTTTCAGTTTGTGAGAAATCATAAAAATGATAATGCATGATTATCTAATATTACATTTTTTATTAAAGATTCCAGTATAAACACACTTAAAAGCAACAAATTTCAATTTTATTAATTTAAAAGTATTACAAAAAAATTCAGTATCGAGTAACACATGCTTTTATGGTATTAGTTGCAGTGCTTCATTATTTATTTAAAAATATCTTTTTTGAAATTCTTCTTTTTAAGACTTTCCAACAAAGTTGATAATTTCGGGCTCTGTGGTCACGGGCAGTCATTGTTTAAGTCATATTTTAGGAAGAGTGATCAGTTTCAAACAAAAGAAAACTATTTTGATAAGGATTTCAAAACAAATTTTGCAAATCGAGAAACTCTACCTAGCATTTATAGTTCTTTCACAGGAGCACTCAAAAGAATTTCAATACTTTACTGCCTATAGACTAGCATTATTAAAGACATTCATCCATTTCAATCAAAATATAATAAATATATGGACGCTCATAAAAGCTTATTCTTTTATTAAAGGATGAAAATGACATTTAAGTTCTTTTACTGGATCTCACAAAATTATACTAATAGCGATAAAATTTTTGTTGTTTTTGTCCAAAATCTCGCCAAGTTTGGAAAAATACACCGACATATATCGATACACAAAATTTGTGGCAAATAAGATATCCCTCTGAGAAAGTGTTTTTAATTAATGCATATTATTTATCTTTTTTTTCGGGGTGGGGGTGGGGGGGATTGAATTTTTCTGTAAATTGAATCGGTGTAAATTGAAAATTGAATCGGTGAGAAGACAAAAGTGAATAACTTCACTTTCTGTCGATTTTAAACTCTGGATTTTTTTTAAGTTTTTTTTTTCCTCTCTTGCAACTAACCAAACAACAATCAAAATGATTATAAATAATTTGAATGCAGGAAAGATATTTTAAATCTTAATCACCGTCTCTTATGTTAACCTACTAGACTTATTTCTCAAAAAAATTAATTAACTGAATTTCTTTAATCAAAAACGAGATAAATCTAAGCAGGCTTTAAAATCAACATTGCGAAATTGCATTCAAAATATTAGCATATAGCCCGAGCTTTTTTATTTGCTTTTTTTTTTTTTACAATCTCTTATGTATGCAGGATTTTTTTTTTCATCAATTATGCTGCGTTAACAATAAAAATCCTCAATTTTAATAAAGCATTTAATTTTGAAAGAACGTGATTTTTCTTTGAGTAAACTCCAATTAACGAGGAAATGCTAAATCGCACATTAGATGGTTATGGTGATCAAGGCATACACGTACACCTAGATGACCTAAATATTTTGGGTAGTCACTATAAAAAGACGCTGAGAAAAGAAAAAAAATTTCAACAAATTGGATGTTTCAAGAAAGAGAAACTTTCCTGGGTTGTTTGAAGGACAAATCTCCCCCCTTTGCCCCCCCCCCCCCACTCAGGAAAATAATCAATTGCTGCAGTTCCACTCAAGAAAATTCTTGTTCTTGTTTCTAACATACCACTCCTTGAAACTCCACAAATGGAGGGGGGGGAGAAGACATTCAGCCCTATGATGGAAATAAACGGGGGGGGGGCAATTTTATGGGGGGAGAGGCACTCGAGCGGCTCATTCCATTGGCTGATTAGTTTTACAGGCCTCAGTGCACCTGCGTCCAGAGTAAGGTACTGGTACACTTAACTGGAAGTTGTTCGGAATGTTCTAGAATTTAGGGGGACTGAAATGGGTTGGACCTTCCTAATTTTTGGTTGGAGGATGGAGATGAGAGATGACGTAGAGAACGCCCCCTGGTGGGTATTCGGGCCTTCCAGTTCGATCTGTCGGTATGTGTGAGGATGCTGGAGCCCGGGGAACAGCGTACTGAAGGGGTATGGCGTAAAGCCCGGAAATTCTGGGTATAGAGTTGATTGCAATAATTAGTGTAAGTTAAAAAGAAAAGAAATTTGTGCACTCATAATGAGCGGCAGTTATCGATAGCGGCGGATGGGGAATATAAACTTTGATGTGGAAACGGAAAAGAAAAGTCAAAGAGAATGAGACTAAGTATATTTTGTTAAAATGATAATAAGGCTAAAATGAGAAGATGGGAATTCTTTCGAACAAAACTGATTTTAATTTACTTTAAAGAATATAAAATCTGTTTTCCATTTACTTATTTTTACAGTTTGTTTTATGTTTATTGCTTAAAAAAGGGATTTTTAAAAGTATTTTATTGTGTTCGAATGTAGCATAGTAAAAAAATAAATAATAAAGTAACATAATTAAGGTTTGTTTAAAATTTACGGTTTTACAAGAATTTTCGAGTGACTGAAATTTTAAACGTGCACATTTTTAAAATGAAAAAGTTTATGTCAAACCTTCTAATACTACTAAACAAGTCAAGCAGCATACTGGTATAAAAATGGTTGTTAGATTTCATATCGGTAATAAAGGTTCTTTCTTAAATCTAAGGTTTAATTTTCATTACTTAAAAGGAATATGATAAGTAACAAAAGATATCTGGATCATAACTAAATGATTAAATTATTTAAGCCAGTTTATTGCGATTTTTTTTTCAATCTTCATTAGATTTTGTCTTAGATTCTCTACATCAGGCGTGGTCAAATCGTGGCGCACTGAATAATTTTAGATGGCGTATTGCATCCATTTTCCTACTTATTGTTTTATGGCAGATTAAAGACTTTTGAAAAGTTTTCGTGCCACACTTTTTTAAATTTCTTATAATTCATGATATGACATCAAAAAGAAGCATTTGTACATTCCAAAATACATTATCATCAAAAATTTAATCACATTTGAATCGCTATCAAATATGAAAAGATTACTTCTAGAAATCTCTTCCACAGAAGAACAATTTCAATCTCATTTTCACATTTATTACTTTTCCTCCCTTAAACTAAAGACTACTAACTGATTATAGTATTTTCCAACTGTAATAGAGAATGTAATGAAGTAAAAAAGGTTCTTGAGTTGTATGGCGCATCTGAACCTGAATGTGAAAAAAATTGGCGCATGATATTTAAAAGTTTGGCCACCCGTGTTCTACATCATGATCTATTTTACTGTCGATCGATCGCTATTGATGAGCCACTTCGTTCCATGAAGGCTCCATCAGATTGCAAGAATGTGTGTGTGTGTGTGTGTGTGTGTTGGAACATGTATTCGGATTTGTGTGCTTGTTCACGAGGAACCGCTTATGAATCCACATCAAAGAAAGGACAAACATAAGGGGTTGAATGCCTTAGGGGAGGACTTTTCTGGGTATCTAGCGCGTATTCACCTTACATCTGGAGAAAACCGCCCAAAACTCTAGACCGCTAGACCGACGGCCCCGCGAGAGGACAGAACCCTGTACCTCCTCTTGAGCCATCTCCCAATGTCAGTGGCTTTAACCCCTGTGCTACACATTGGTGCAAGAATGTGTTGTATAATGGCAAATATAAGCAAGGATTATCTGCCACTGTTGAGGGGTATCTTGGTCGGAGGACTTGCTAAGGATTCTAACGCGTATTCGCGTTACATCTAGAGAAAACTGACCAAAACTCCAGATCATTAGATAGACAGCCTCATGATAGACGAAACCAGAATCCTGGACTTTACAATTCAGACGTCTACCATTTTGAGTGTCTTAGCCACTCAGCCATGGTGGTGCCCAAGGCTCCATCAGAGACTCTATAATTATATCGGCTAGACATATAAAGCTTGATTATTTTTTTTATTTTATTTAATTTATTTATTTTTGTTATCACTAGAATGTGAGTTTCCTTGTATCTCTCAATTCTAAAAAAAAGTAACGGCCGCCGCCACCACCGCTGTCAAGAGCTTGTTCGGCTATCTTCTCCTAAACCTTGGGATTTGAATTTCGGGAAACATGTCCACGGATTCGGAAAATACCAAGGAACCTGATAAGATGACTTAAATTTCAAAATCGAATTATTTTAGAATATATTAATGAAAAATTGAAAAAATGAACATAATAGTTGCCAGATTTGGCATGAAATCTTTCATTCCTTTGCAGCAAAGCAATTTCAAGTATGTAGAATCGCGTGAAATTGACAAATATGAAATATATAGAATACACCCATTTACGCCAAACTAAAAGGTATATGAAATAAATAAATCAAAGTGTGTTACACAAAGTTGACAATTTTCAAATAGTAAGTTCGCTTACACAACAGGAGTTACAATTAGCGATCATTCGTTTTTCCAAAACAAAATAAATAATTGCAACTGATTTTAAAAGCGCCATCTTGGCATTAGGTACGATCTGGCAAAATGTTATATTTCCAAGCAGGGTGAATCTAAATCGCGAGTTCCAAAATATTAAAAACCAGTATCTTGAAAATGAAAAATAATTAAAATGCAGATTGTTTTAAAGCCGTTTCGGTCCAGCTGGAGTATTTGCTAGCAGCAGAAATATTTGGTGGTGTTAACTGTGCCATTATAGCAGTTATAGTATACACTTTGGATATTTGCCAGCGCGGCGAGATGATATAATTCGTAGTGCTAAATACGCCAATCTGCAAAGGATTATGTATATGAAAATATGGATAGTGGTTTTCCGGGAACCTTAAATGAGCAGTAATTATAGGTTGTGAGCATGTGTAAATCGCCAAATAATGAAAAGTCGCCATTGGTGGCAAGCTATCCTAGCTGTTCCGTAGTTTTTATCAAAGAAAACATAAGAAGTATTATTTTCTTAGAGCTAATTATTAACTATACATTTACGCAAGTTGCCAAATTATGAAAATTCGCCATAATTGGCTAATACGCAAGGCATTCCATGAGTTTCACATAGTTGAAAATAGTGCAAAGTTTACATTTTTAAGTTCCAAGCAATGCGTAGCTCGGCAACATTCTATCTGACCCAACCTTTGGGTTTGGTTTGTTAAAATTATGTCTTTTTTACGAATAAGCCTTATTAGGGGCCGAATACCTCATACAAAAAGCGAGCGTAGAGAGTCTAAGGGCCTTGGCCCCTAGTTTCTCTAAATATTCCGTAAAAGTTCCCCGCTCGAAATTAGAACTGCAATTATCTTTTATTGCTATCTGATTTTTTGGAATGAATATTGCTGCTTTGTTACGATTATAGACATTTACTAGGTTAAAGAAATCGGAAAACTGTTTTTTTTTATCCTCAAATATTGCAGTATATACTCTAACAAACTGAGCATATTTTCCGCTTAATTAATCTTAATTGAATTTTTTCTACTTGGAGTACTTTTGTGTTTCTTTAATTTTGTTGTTTTAGTAGAAGTTTTACTTTAATGAATTTTTAAATAAAAGTTACACAACTTATCAGTAATTTAGATGGAATATCTTGATTGAAAAAATGATTCCTAACAAGTTGGGTTACTTCATCTCAAATGAGTACTTTATTAATGCTGGTCAAATACAGTTTTCGTAGGTACTCTAGATCTTATTCTGTATTAAATATCATTTTAATACCTTTTAAAGCTTCAGGATTTAGAATCTAGAAAGCAGTATGTTAAGCAATGTTTTTAAAACTACAAAACATACGGAAATTAAAAAAGACTGCAATAACGGTGTTTTTCGCTGTATCAGACACCTCGAAAAGTATCCACCCTGAGGAGTAAGAGGTCCCTGGCCCGTACTCGTCATAAAATATTTGAATAACTGAAATGGTGATAGTTTAATTATGTCTGCATCCGCATATTATTATGTTTAACTGAAAAATTAACGAATGTTTCCTTGCGAACAAATTTAGTAAAACATTTGTTAAAATGTTTTTCATATTACAAAATTTTCTTTACTTAACTTCGGTGTTTAGCTTTATATCTTAATTTAAAAGAGTAAATAAAAACTTAAAGCTAAATGAGTTAAATGACGGATTGTAAGTTTTAAAAAAGAAGTATTTAAAAATATTGGAATGCAGATTTTCCAACTTTTCAAGAAAGTAAAAAATACTTAAAATTTTTAGCATAATCTTTCTGGCCGTTTATCTGTCACCATTCTGCATATATATTCGTGTATACGCGTTCTACCTGCTGTATCTTTATTTTGAAAATTGTGTGCATAACTTTTATAGAAGCTATTTTACGTGAACACATAAAATAATTTTAAGACACTGCTGTCTATCAGATGACATTTTTTGGAAGATTTTTTCAATGAAACAATGCACAGTTAGTTTTATGCACACTTACATTCCAATACAAGACGGTCATAAAAAAAACTTCCTCCACTGGAGTGTGGACTCATAGATATTTGGTGAAAGTGTGGAACACACTCAATGACTCCTCCAATATCGTCAAAAGAGGCCAATTTGGGAATGCCGAAGTTGTCATTTGATGAAATATCGGGCTTGGTATCCGTATTGACCTTCACATCTTTCGAAGTGCTTCAGTCACTGGTACTCTCTCTTGTACAGAGGTATTTCTTTCTTTCGAGTTACGTCAATCTTTTTAGAGTTGATACGGGTTCTGAGTTCATCTTCATAGACGACAAGTTTAATCATTTCAGACATAATTAAATAATTTTTCTTTTGATAACAGATATTAAATTTGTAATTTAAGAAAAGGAAATAAAAAGTCTTGATTGTTGAATTTTCGAGGAAAATCGCTTTATTCTTTATGGTCACAAATTAGGACATCCATCCTGTACGATAGTATATGTAATTTTTGTGTCCTCAATTTTACAGGATTTTCAAAACCTTCGTGGAAACAGTACTTAATAGATTTATTTATTGAATTTCACGCACACACTCAGGCATTTGTACTTAATCTCACATTTTTTGGCTGTGCCAGCTGTTGGCTGAATTTAAAAGTATTAATCGTGGTCAATATTTTTAACGTATTTAAATTTCTGGAGGTAATTAATGGTATAGAATTATAATCAGTTTATTGCAAATAAAAATATTAAATATTTCACACCTCTTGCTTTATTTTTTCCAAATGATTTTTATTTTCTATAGAGTTTGATTCCCCCCCCCCCCTCTTAATTTTTTTTTCTTTTATTTTGTTTGCTTGTCAAGAAAATATCGTATGCAATTTTAGCTAAATTATCTTTTAGAATTATTTCAAACCTCAAGAGTAAGTTAAATTACGAAATCCAGGCTTGTTTATATTTATTTAGGCGCTGTTGGAGAGTGGGACAGAAACGATAAACGAAAAGTCACTTTTAGGGGTAGAGGAAATGCCGTTTTCTTTAAACGTACACGTGCGCTATAATGTCCAATAGCGTGACATAGGCTAACGTTAAGGTTAACATCACCGTCAGTGAAACAGATGGCTATGCTAAAGTACGGTAAAGTTTGAAAGCAACTACTTTATTTTTCTAGAATGCTGGTATAAAACATATTTAGTTATTATACTCAATTTTCATGCAAATAAAGCATCAGGAGTAAATTCTCTGATTTTTGTTCGTAAATTCTGGATTTGTTCTCTCATTAAAATCATAGTTCTAAATTACATTTAATCAATAAAGCATCTTTTTATATGAAAGTAAGATGCCCATTAATAGTTACATTTTTTTCTTTCGTTCGTCCTCTAGCACAAGCATTAGTCAAATTTCCACTGTGTTTTTACGAATAAATTTATTGTTCAGCAAAACCTATAGGTTCAGTTAAAGTTATTTGCTACATTTTCTTTTCATAAAGACAAGTAAGTGCTTATTACTGTCAGTTATTCTTTAAAAATCACCCCAAATTCCCCTGGTATTTTAATATTGTTTCAATTAACTGCATGCGCTTGTGCCTTTTAAAGGGTTAAAAGTTTTGAAATCGAAGCAAACACCACAACCAAGATCTCACACGGGCGACGTGAAACAATACCTTTCCAGAACGCAAATGCATAACAGCTACCCTGCAGCCCCCAGATATCATTAATTTATCATTCTCAGCAACCCATATTCGGAACGCGAACTTTTATTGATATATCCAGACAGAGCCCGGCAAAGGCAATGAATGCATGTGCGACTGCGATGCAGTAATCCAACTGCATCGCAGCTCTTGCTTTGCCATTCTGTTTCCTGCCATTTCAAACAATGGCGACGGGTTTGCTCCGGGAAAACTATGCATAGCGTGTGTTCCTAGTTCGATTCCGGAGCAGGTGCTCCGTCCGGATTATTTCTCACAGGTCCACCCTTTCCAGAACGGGGAGGGTTGAAGCGAGAATGCATTTCATACAAAATTGATCTGGCAGGAAAAGGTGCGCGGTTTCATACCAAATGGAACAATTGTCACAGACAAGAACCAGGGGAATACTTCCATTTAATTGAACATGTAAAATTTGGTCAGATTGATTCATTTCACAAATGAGAGAGCATTTTTCAATTTTTAAGCGCTTTGAGGTTTGTTTGTTTTTTTTTTTTTTACTTTTAAGAGCACAATGAACCAAAATGTATAAATATATTGCTTTGTTTTATTTTAAATTCTGAGCCATTACGCTTGACTGTCGTTTTGAGTGGGGGGGGGGGGATTAAATTTCTCAGTATTTTAGAATTTCCTTTTTTTAATGAATGAAATATTAAAACTCAGTTTTAAATAAAAAATTTAATAACATCAACTCAGAAAAGTTATGGAAATATCGTAATTCAAAACAAACAAAGGTCTGTTAAAAGAATATAAATTGTATTTGAAATTATGAAATACCTATCATATTTGTGCTAATATGTATGTAATTTCTTTGAAAACATAAACCTAAAATTCTGGGCAATGTCTGAAAACAATATTGCTCCAACTTTTGTTATCAAGTGTGTTTTAATGCTTATTTCGTTAACTTTACTGCAGACTACGTCTAATTTTTACAGCCCTGTCTGTGAAGAAAAATATAATCTTCTCTTACGCTGATCATCGCTGGCGATATTTCTTTTCTTTTAATTTAAACTGAATACTTAAATAGAAATTAAAGTCTTGCAAAATGACGTGTTTATTTCTCTCAGTACATTTTTAAATATAAAATGGATATTTCGCGGTGAAGAAAACTCATGGTAATTTAAAGAATATGATTATGATCATTGTTTAAAAGTACCATACATTCAGTTGAAAAATCAACACTCCATTTGAAAAATTTTCCCTGTTTCTTTAACAGATTTTTACAGTTTTTCAGTAAAAATAAATGCAATGACAGCTAATCAGTACATGGGAAAATTTATTTATTTACCATTAAGATTACTAAATGCTAGAATGAAAAATCTTACGGGAAGAGAAAAAAAGAATTGCAAAAGAATCACCAAAGTCCTTAATTTTACTATAGCCTTCAATTTAAGAGCAATGTCAATCCTTGTAGGGTTAAAATGGATAAAATTAATATTATATTTTCTCGATTTTCTGTTACTTTTATTGTTTCTTTACAAACCTGGCGTGCAACAAAATCTTTAGAGGACATTAGTTTTAAATTTGCTTCTTGTTTTTCTATTCATTTTTTAAATTTAATTTAGTCATTTAATTATTTATATTATATTCTATTGTATTTGAAACCAGTATTACCCCTTGCACAATGATCTGCAAGTTAAGGATTAGAATTTACATCATATTCTACAAAATCTATTTAAAACTGCCACGTAGTTTTGGTGTCTACCTTAAATTCATTTCTCTTTTATGAAATATTTCTAATTTTATGTTATTTTGATTTAAAGAACTTGTATTTAGGATTTTAGAAACTCTTCGATGCGTTTTTGTGTGTGTCTGTATTATTTGAAATTAACGTTATTTAGACTAAATAATATGTGGGAAGTATGCATTTAAACAGTACTTAAGGTACAATGAAATACTTTTGAATATTTTTTAATTAATTCAACTCAGTTTAAGTAATCCTTTTACCTTAAAAACGTAGAGACTCATATTGCGTTTGTTTGTTTTTATTATTTTATCAGTATCGGTATGTTTGTAGTTTATTTTCAACTAAATTTTCTGAAGAAATTGACTTTCATTACTTATGTTCAACAAAAGCATTGTTTATACTCTACTTTTTGAATTTTTTAAAAACATGTTGACCGTAAATTTTGCCGACATGTATTGTTCATTTCTGGCTATGTTATTAACTGAATAATAACTTGTATTCATATATTATAAAGCTACTTTTACTTGAAAAAAATCATTTTCTTAATCAGGACTTTTATACAAGTTTTAGAAAAGTTCAGTAAATTTAAATAAAAACATATGCTTTATAGTTCATCATGTAAGTATTTTAATCAGTATTAAGAGTACTGAGATATAGTCACTACAACCTGTTATAGAAAATTCGGAGTGAATGTTTCTAAAGTTTTGCTATTTTTAAAGTTTGCTAATTTCCCGTAAAGTTTTGATGAATTTTACCAACATTTTAAAAATAAAACTACACATAAATTTTAAATCATTGTTCGCCTTCTAAAGTAAAAACACTCTTTTGTCAAGGGGGGGGGGGGTAATTTTACGAAGGAAGGCAGGCACAAACATACATGTGCAGTACTCTAGAAAATATATATAAACAATAATATTCATAAATCTATTCTTATTTTCCTAAAGATCAAGATCAAACTTTCATTCTGAAAATTTCTGTCATATTTATGGTACGGCAAAAAAAAAAAAAAAAAATGTGTATATATATATATATATAAAGTAGTTGAATGCTGGAAGGTGAATCCTCATTAAGCGAAGTCCGACCCGCAGGCACTTGACTCATCCTTGTTGTACTTTCATTCCTGCGCCCCTGTTTTCAGAACCCGTCGCCCCTTTCCTCCAGATAACGAGGTTTGGTGCCCTTGTTAAGGACTATGTTCCGAAGAGAGAGCACGAGGGGATTTTCCTTATCGTGCAAACGGGGTGAACTAGGGATAAGTGGAGGGATTATCGGACATCCTAATCTTTAGTGTAAATACGGAAATAAACCGGGAGAGGGGGACAGAGAAACACAAATATGACACTTTAATGGTAGAATGGGGTGTGTATTGTAATTGGGTTATGATTTTTATCGCTTTGAAATGTTACGGCTGGGTATTTTTATGATTCTCTAAAACTTCGGAAGTCGTCGGAATAAACTGTTATGGAGCAACGAGGCATAAAAATGTGAGATTTTACAGGAGAAAAGACTGTTAAATATGCTTTTGAATTGTGCTTTTGATTTAAAACTGAAATTGTACTTATGATTTAAAACTTGTCTTGGAAAGAAGCTTTTCTTTCCACAGCACTTTATAAATTTTTAGAAGATAGTATCCCCAATTAATGCATGTATAGAGGGTGAATCTAAACTCTTGGACAAAACTTTAATAGGTGGTAGGGCACATAATAAGGAATCAGAATCACATAGCAATATGGGGTCGGCAACATCGTCTTCATGTAGCTGTTAAGAATCACTTTGGAAAAAGTGCTGAAACAATAAAGCACTTTCCGACCTTTGCTCGTCAGAAATTAATGTATTTTTCTCCGAAAACATAAGACTAAAATTCATAGTTTAAAAATTCTATTTTATTTCATGGATGAAATATTTGAATACGAGCCTATTATTTATGAAACTTGGTTAAGAAATTAGACGAACACTTCAATACTTTTCACAAAGTGATTATTAGCGGGTAAGTGAAAACTGCGTTTTTTGACTCCACATTGCTATGTGATTCTGATTCCTTATTATCCCATTTATACCTAGTGTCCCTTTTTTGGGACGGCATTTTCGCTATCAGTCGAAAACGTTATTTATTTTTCCTAGCCTTTGTTCATGAGTATTGAACCTCAACTCTACAAAATATTTTAACATGACCAAGTAGGATCTTGATATTTCGATTTTTATGCGTAATGATTTTAAAAGAAATCATCCCTTGTTCAAGAAGTTGGCATCAGAAATTTATCTATTATTTCTGTTATCAGTAAAAATCGAAGAAAATCGCAAAAATATCCAGGCACAAATGGGTTAAGTGCTCTATCACCCCTTAAAGTTTTGCCCAAGAGTTTAGATTCACCCTGTATATAGTCTAGTCTCAATAAGTATGGTATATCAAGCAGAAGAATCTTCCTTTAAAAACTTAAGAGTCGCGTGTTTTCTGCCTTATTTTGAATCATTGTGTATTTAATGTGGAAGCAAATTATAGATAGAGGAGGGGGGGGGGAATATCTCGAGCCTTGTGGGAATAGCTTCATTTTTTAAAATAATGGGTTAAATATTTTATTATATTGTAATTTTGACCATTTCTAAGATTTTTTTTTAAGTATTGTACTTCTGAATCACTCATCCAATACAATTTCGACATTTTAGATTATGCAAGATATTTTGAGATATGTTTTGTCACTCCTGTTTAATTACCAGAGAAAAATGTAATTTTTGATAAGCAGAGGAGATTTGTTCACCTTCCTACATGACACTGCATAATCTCAGCATGTGGTTATAAGCTTATTTTGCACAGAATGTGCAATGTCTTAAATGTGTGTGTCTTAAATTAAACTCAGGAATGTGTATGTCTCATTAAATTAAACTCAGGAAAATCCACGCTATTCGATGTATTTCTACTTGTTGGAGCAAACTCTGTGTAATAACATGGGCATAAAAATAAAAATAAAAAATTCCAATGACATCTATATATTTTTAGTCTTACATGTGTTTGTAAACATATCAATTTCCATGTTTTCTCAAATCTATTACCATTCAGACAGTAAATATTTTACTTTGTAGTGTCAATATTGTGGATCCTGTAGAAAAACTGACATTTTTGGGTTCACGTCAGGATGTACTGGAGCATTAAATGTGGGGATTGGCACCAGGTACTGATTACCGAAAAGATTTAATCTTCCCCTCAGAATTTTGTGGCATTTAAGAGAGGGAAAAAAAACATAAAATCTGCAATCCCCTTAAATCAAAATTTCCAGCTTTTGTTTTTAAAGTCTTCTTTAAAGTTTTATTTTACAGATTTTTTTAATAAAAACTTCATAAGGCCTGCCTCGTCTCGCAAAACCTCTAGAATCAATACAGTCATTATCAATCAGTCATTACAAAATCGCCTGTCTCATCTCATACTCATCCCTGTTTTAAAGAGACAATAAACATTAATTTGTCCTTCAAAATAATAAAATTTGGTGTGGTTCATTTTTGAAGCCTGTTTATGCTTTATATTCATATAAGTCTATTAATTTCTTAACATAAATTATTTTCTTATTTTTCCCTATGTTTCTTTATAAGCATGAATCTATCAGAGAAGATACAGGTTATAATTAAACTTCCCTCATAAAGAAGGTTCTACACCTAAAACGGGTAAATGCATTGTAACCAAATTTGCTATACAGACTATTCAAGAAATGCGCTCAGCGAAATTCGAAAAAAAAAAAAAAAAAAAAATAGTTCAAAAATGTCTCCACTGGATGGCTCTTTGCATGTAAAAGCAGCAAATTTAACAATGGAAATGTCTAATTCGGAATGTAAAAACAATTTCAACATTAATTCAATAATTTTCAGCACTTATTTACAAATTTGGGTCATTTTTGAGCTGACTTAACTATGCAAAGCTATATGTTTAGTGTCATTTTTTTAACTAAACTTTTTTAAAAACTTTCTTCAGTGCATCTCGTGTGCAGTGGATATGCCATGTTTGGTGGTAGTCTGATCACTTATTACAGCTGCAGAATTCTGCTTCTAGGGGAAGTATAACCACTCTGTATTTTTGACTAGAAAATATGATTTTTTCTGACTTGTGGTCACCATTTTACATGGTGTGTTTATATACATTGAATATTTGATGTGCTTTTTAAAGCCTTGTGTGCTCTAATGCAGTCCCATACACCGGCAATCTCTCCTTTAGAGACATAAAGTCTAGCATCTCTAGCATAGTGAAAAGTATATGGATCGATAAATGGGACAGTGAAACTGGGAACAAACTTTTTTATCCGTCCAGCACTCACACATTGGTCATCTCATCCTCATCGCAGACTAGATGTCATTTTGACACGTCTCCGCATCGGTCATACGCGGCTTACTCATAAGCACCTACTATTTGGTGAACCTGCTCCAGAGTGACCCCACTGTTATACTTGCCTCACCATTCACCATCTTTTAACCTCATGCACTGCTTTTACAGATTTCTACCAAATACTTTTTAACTGCTCTCATCCCAAACTTGATGAAATACTGGGTGAAACCCCGCATTGTAATCTGTTCGACTTATCAATATTCTTCACTCATTGTGAAGTATATACTTTTCTCTGTCTGTTATCTGGATGGGAGCCCCCATCCAGATGCTCTTGTCTTTTTAATCTACCTTTTACCTTTCTACGGGTTGCTTTTATTGTTTTTAGACCTCATGGTTTTTAGCTTTACATGCTTTATACAACACATTTTTACCTGAAAACTTTATTTTACTATATACACACCTTGTCTGGCGCAGTATGTCCTTTCTGGACCTTGTGTCATTAAACATCAACTAACCAACCAACCTAATGCAGTGAACTTCCTACGAATATTTCTTAAATCAGTATCATACTTCCGGTCCCATAGTGGACGGATCTCTAAGCTCCAATCCCATGAGAACACGAAAATTAAAGCAGCTTGGCCAGTGTTTGACAAGGGGAAAACCTCTCTCGGCTGGGTTGCTGTGGGATCATGTACACTAATACGAGCTGGTGCAAGTAAAGTCTGTTCGTGGCTCCAAGTCCTCCATATTCAAACGAAATCTCTAGAGTGCAGATTTCGAGTGCTATATTTATTTAAAATGTTTTTAAATTTTAGAATTTATTTAAAATTAGGAGACAACGTTGGTCTGCCTAATGGACGCCCTCATAGCGAAATTGACCAACATCCGCGGCCCTCGTAGTGGTCAAGCTTCACGTAAGCCGCTGACCTGACCATTAGAAAAAAAGTTTTCAAAAATATGAAGAAGTTATAAGTGTTTTTGAAACGTAACCATATTCTATTCAATAGTTATGTGTTGGGAAAACAACAGATAAGTTTGTGCATCATTATACTGGCTAAATGTATTGAGTGCTATTATTTGCTTAAAAATTACCTCATGTTGTAATTATTCTCCTTTAAATACAATTATCGATAAAATTAGCAGTACTATTCTAGACAAAAGTTTACAAAACACATTCCTTTACCTGCGAATAAATTGAGTTGTAGTGGTCAAGCCGACAGCAGGCCGCTGACCCGGCCATAGGAAGAATTAATATATCAAACTTTTGTAATCTAAACATACGCTTCACACGAAAAAAATAATAGCAACAAAAATAAGGTAACGTGCTAAAGCTTTTATTTCAACGTGTTCAATGCATACATTTCGAAGCGTTCTAGAAGCAAAACAGCGCGAGACAACAAAAGCTTCGGCCAAGCTCTTTTATTTCAGTCAGAAAAGTGTTCAATGCCTACAGTTTGAAGTGTCCTCCTCATTGCGGTGTCTGACTCACACTTCTACCTTGATGATTCTCCTACATCGATCAGGGACAGCATGCGTGCTTGTTTCCTCAACCCCTCTCTATTTAAAAGGAATAAGACTGTGGGAAAGAACACAGGCGATCACACCTGCTGCGATCCGAATTGAAAACGCCCCGTACTCTGAAAGTACCCATCTTTTGTAGTCATTGTCTAAAAACTCTGCAAATCGAACTGGGTAGCGGTAGAGCACTATTTATTCAGGGGTGTTTTCTTCCTCCCCAGATCTTTACTTAATAAATAATGAAGAGGGATACTGGAAATTTAAATTTTTACTCCACAAAGAAAAAAACGAAAGTAAAAGAGGAGTGCTTTTCTTATTCAGCTACCAGATTTGTATCACAATGCTGGCAAGTTCTTTTACTTGAAGTGTGAAGTTTTATAAGCATAAGGGTCGCCCAAATGAAAGTGGCACTACAGGTGGTTTGAGAAATAGTTTATTGGTATTACTATAAATTAGTATGCAAAAGAAAGAAGTAACATAGGGTAACAGAGAGAAATAGGCTAGACAAAGCCATCTTGTAGGTTGAAACAAGTGTCCCAGCGGTCAACGAGATGATGGATATCTGGATGAAGAAGCTCCGGGGAAAGGGGCAACCTTTCATGCAGTATTGTGTGCACACTTCTTTTGCTCATAGACATTTCCTCCATTGTTCAATAAAAGAATTGAAACATATTATCTAATTTATTAGCAAATTTAATATTTTCTTTAAAATATGAATAATAGCAATGCAATCTTTCGAAATTATGTTAATCATGATGAATTCGAAATCCGTATTAAAAACTTTATGATGAAATAATAATTTAATGCATTATTAATAAATATGTTTATGGAAAACATTTTCCATTTTAAATTTTAACTAACAGTATTATGAATAATATCCCACAATGAGCAGTGGCAACTCACTTTAAAAACATAAAATAAAATACTTAAAGAATAATTTTAATAATATTTAGTTTGAATATAATCACTCTCCAGAGTTTTTTAAAGATTATAACAATTCAAGAGTTTCTTTCAATTGCTTAAAACGATTTTTGAAAATTCGTACAAACCTGGTGTTAAAAACAAAGGTATTATATATACGATCTGCTTTGTTTTGATATAAAAATATAAAATCGTTATCTTAATAAACAAAGATGTACGATGTTACAATACCGACATAACACCCAAAGTATAAATTATTTATGTTTTCTACTATATAAGCTAGTACTTGTGTAACATTTTTCATCTCATTTTTTTTTCATCCTTCTTTATTCTGTAAACAATAATAGCTAACGCAAATCAAGAGTTAGGCAACCTGACTAAAATTTTCAATGCATTATTGGAATTTATCATACTTTTAAAATGTCTACGTTATAATTTAAAACTTTTATTTAGAAAATTACTTAGCAACAGTGCATTGTAAACATTTTAACGTAATTTATTTACATTTGCTTCATGCAATTGTCTATACGATATTGCAATAGCCCTGGCAGCGATCAGGTTTCATCCATCTTTCCTAAACGCGTTGGTGGTACGTGGCTCACACTCATTCAAATCGCCAACACTACTTAAAAAGAAGGGATATCTCCAGTAAAAAGATTTTCACATCTATTCAATTCAGTGCTTTTTCAATAACATTAAAAAAGAAAAATAATAGATGAAAATGTTGCATATTCCTTTACACTTAAAAATATCTTCAGGTATAAAATGAAAAAGCAAACTCGTAAGCCGGCTTTTTCCATTCGTGTGGGAAACTAGAGCATAGTAAGCTAAGCTCTCACTATAAAAATCGCAGTTTCCAGAGGCAGGATGATTCTCTAAAACTCCCTCAATACTCAATGTGCCTGCACGCCTCACCATGGCACAGTGGTTATGTCACTGAAAATGGTAGACAGCCGAAGTATGAAGGTAACGGGTTCGGGTCCCATCGCGCAGCTGTCGATCTAACGGTCTGGAGTTTTGGTAGGTTTTCTTCAGATGTAACGTGAATACACGTTAGAACCTCTTAGAAAGTCCTCCTGCCAATCCACCCCCCACCCTTATCAGATTGCCCTAGAGTAGCTTTGCCATAATCACGCACAAACAATGTACCTGCCCCTTTAAGGAAGTTTTTGATGGGTTGCAATTTTCATTTTCAGATGATGGGTTGGGTATCTTTCGAAAGATTTTGTTTTATTCTAGAATAGAAGCTCAACATTCTTAGACCAGCCTTAATCTATAGCAATATCTATTTTGAAAACAAAGATAAGGCCTATTTTAAACTGTTTTCAATATTTAAAGTAAGTTGTTTGGCATTCTTCATTATTGAAGTACAAAACTAATGTTATCAACCTTTAAAAAATGGTTTTAAAATTAGGCTTTCAATTTTTAAATTCACCATACTCGATAATACACTTTATTTCAACTCTAAAATGCAAGCTAGAAAATGTTAGAATATATTTACAGTTGGCGTACTGTATTCCCCTTGGACTGAATACCCCAACGTTAATTTTACCCGTCAAACCGTGAAATTCCCTTATCCCATTCGTACTCTTTCGACTTCATTTAGCGAATATAAAAGCATCAAGGTGGGAAAATGATAAACCCTCTACTTCGCCATTTGTAACCACAGAATATGTTGTGTTATGCAGGGACTTTCCAATTAGTTCTTCATACATGCTATTTATTATCGTTTCTATAAATTTTTAAAATATATAAAGAGTTGTTCTGGGTATATATGCACATATAGGCATATATATTCGGTTTCTTAAAAAACTAAAACATAATTTTCATGGAGTTACACATAATAATGCATCGAAGGAAACAGTAGTTTATGTACACCCTCTCAAGAATGTATTCGAGTATAAGCCGAATTTTCTATTTATGTTTTGTAAATAACTAATTAGAAACACATAACTCCAAAGAAATATACAGAAATTATTATTATTATCAGTGGTGGTTTATTGGTGATAAATATCGATTGATTAAAAGATACGAATTCATAAAACAAGTTGCAAAAATCTGACAAAAATTTGTACAAATCTATATACATAAAACAAAGTCGGGTTTGTTCCAACACTTATAACTCAAGAATGGCTGGACCGATTTTAATGATCTCTGATTCGTTGGATTCGTCTTCGCCCCGAATAGCAGAATAACTATTAAAATTTTCGAAATTCCAATTAGAAATTTTCTTATTTTATGCGACTTTTTGAATTTTTCCTCACCTAATTCGTAATAACGGCGGCAATTACGTTTGCAGAAAAACGGCATTTATATCATCGGATAGAGGAGAAAATTTTCTTTTAAAAACAGTTCTTTCTGAATATGTAGCATAATTTGCAGATTTTTAGGAATTTTTTTACTAAAAATGAGTTTGGTGTATCTTTTACGGCAGTTAAACCTTGACGTCATTAATTTAAACAAGTGTGAAATTTGTATATTCTGCAACACTAACATCCTATTCGCAATTGAAGCGATTCTAAATAGCTCCTCGAGATTACACAGCTTGATATTTTACACGAGAGAGAACCATGGAAGATTTATAAAAAGTATCGCTATTGGATATATGGAAATTAAAATTAGTACAGCTTGGATATTAAACAGTTCTAACATTTTTTAAATAGTTAAAAATTAGTGTGGTAAATGAAATAAACATTTATGTTATACTAACTGACCCAGCGAATTTTGTACTGACTAACAGTCAATGAATGAAGTGATAACTTTTAACTAAACTTAAATTATGATTTTAATTAACGTCACTCCACTCTCGCCAACCTAAAAATCGCCGCACTTTGGCGAGCTTCGCAGTCATGAGTCTAGGAGTTATGCACACATCTTAATGAAAGTGAACACATTAGCGATAAACGCACCATTTAAGTGATTTGAAGTCACGTAATTATTAAAACTATATTAATTGGCAACCTAAAAGTTTTATAATCTCTATATATAAAGGAAGATATCCTGACAGACTGATGATCATCTCCCAGCCAAATTTAACGCAGATACAGACATGAAATGTTAGGAGCTCATAGCTTTTGTGCCCAAAGCGTCATTTAAGAAGCGATTTTTGAATATTCAAAAGCAGACGGAGGTGGCGACCCAAAACGTTCTTTTCACGTTTCCTTTCATATCTCACGGGGAAAAAGAGATAGCCGTGAAATTCTTGCTTTAAAATATGACTAACAAAAATACCTAAAAGTTATTTTCAAGATTTGTTTTAGAATTCGCACCCAAACGAACGAAAATGACCAAAACCTTCTTTAACGTTCTTTTCGCATTTCCCTTCATATCTCAGAGGAAAAAAGAGGCAGCCATATAATTATTGCTTTAAAATATAACTAACACAAATATCTAAAAATTAATTTCAGGGTTTTTTGGAATTTGCACCCTAACGGGCGTAAAGGGCCAAAACGTTCTTTAACATTCTTTCCACATTTTCCTTCATATCTCGCAGGAAAAAAGAGACAGCCATAAAATTCTTGCTTTAAAATGCAACTAACAGCAATACCTAAAAATCATTTTCATGGTTTTTTAAAATTCGTACCCAATGGGGTGCAAAACGTTCTTTCCACATTTCCCTTCATATCTCAGAGGAAAAAAGAGATAGCCTTAAAATTCCGGCTTAAAAGTATAGTGAACACAAATGCCTAAAATTCATTTTCAGGGTTCTTTAGAATGCGCATCAAAACGGGGATAAGGCACCAAAACGTTATTTTCGAATTTGCCATCATATCTCAAAGGGAACTGGAGATAGCCATAAAACTCTTGCTTTAGAATGTAGCAAACACGAATGCCTAACAATAATTTTCAGAGTGTTTTAGAATTCACACCGAAACAGGTGTAAGGGGTCGAAACGTTTTTTGACGTTCTTTTCACCTTTCCCTTGATGTATCATAGGAAGACGAGATAGCTTAAAATTCTTGCTTAAAAATATAGTGAACACAAATGCCTTAAAATCATTACCAGGATTTTCTAGAATTTTCATCAAAACGGGCATAAACGTTGTTTCCAAATTTGCCATCATATCTAAAAGGGACATAGATAGCCATAAAATTCTTGCTTTAAAATGCAGCGAACACGAATGCATAACAGTCATTTTCAGGGTTTTTTAAAGTTCGTGTCCTAACTGGTGTGAGGGGCCAAAAAGTTACTTTCATATTTGTCTGCATACATTGAAGGGAAATGAACATAGCCATAAAAATCTTGCACTAAAATGAAACGAATACTAATTCATAAAAATCTTTTTCAAGGTTTTTTTAAAAGTCGACTTTAATAACACACAAAAAAGGTGTTTTTCACGTATTTTTTAGCTCTTGAGTGCTGTTAATTCCAGACAAAGATTTTTTGTCTACCTGGTGAAAGGGCGAATAATGTTTCAAGGGCTGCCAGATTAAATGTGAAAAGTCTCCAAGGTTTGCCATTTTTGGTGATTTATCGCGAAGTTTGGCATAAAAGAAATGAGTCCTCGAAACGATTTGTTCCATCTTTGTGGAGTGCTCCACCAGTGGCCGAGCACTTAGCTCGCTGAACTGGGAGACGGAAGGTGCCTGGTTCAAAACAAAATCGCGTCCGCCGACCTAACCGTTCGGAGTTTCCGTGGTTTCCTCCAAAACTTAGCGTAACTGCGGGTTAGGACCCCTTAGAAAGACAAAATGTCTGTGCTCGCGCACAGCCGGCTGTCGTCAAAAAAGGGTCTCTAGATCTGTGGCACGTGATGAACGTTTCGATCGTCCGCCATTTTGCTGGTAGTTAAGTCGAGCGATGGCAACGGCTGCCCTTTTTTCAGCATTGGGAAAGGCTTGCGCCTCAAAGGGTTAAAAGAGTTCATTTAAAAGTGAAAAAGAGAAAAATAAAAATTCGGATAGGCTATTGACACTGAACTTCTCTCTGTTTGCAGGCCTCGTACTTCTGGCTAGACGACATGTACCTCGGCAATCCAATTCCCCTTCCAGTCAACTCCAGCCCTTTCTTCCTCCTGCCCAAGCAACACTTCCACTCATCTGCAGACCAGTATAGGTAGGTATGACCCGATTTTAATTTTGTCGATGCGTTTTTGTTACTGGTTTACCAAATCGCGATACTCGGATGACAAAATTCAATTAAGGTGGACCAAGACGACTCTAGCAAATATTGGTTTACAACAAGCGTAGTTTCCATGCATCAGTTAATAAACTTATATAACTAAAACGTTCGTAATTTAAATCTGAAGCGATCGTTTTAAAAACCATTTACGTTGCAAAGTTGCAATTTTTGAGAAATCAACTAAAACTGAACACTCAAGTACTTAGATTTTCAAGAATTTTTCTCAATTTATTCTAAGGATTATGTATGAGGGGACATGTTTTACAGTAAAATAAAAAGAAAAACATTTAAAAACAGTATTGACAAAAACTGTTTTAGCAAGAGACAGAATTTCTTATTCTTCTTGGTGCGAAAGCCCGGATGGGCTCTGGGCATTCCCAAACATTTTTTCAGTCTTCTCTCTCTCTCTCTCTTTTTTTCCATGGTCTTCAAGTTAATCACTTTCAGAGTAGCGAAGTATTTCTAAGGCAATCAACCGATCTGAGCCTCGGTCGGCCTTGACTCTAGTTCCAGCGGGTTTGTCCAAAAATATTTTCTCTGATGAACGTTCCTATTCATTTTAATAATGTGGCTAGCCCATTTAATTCTTCAGAATTTTATATACTTGATAACGTCAGGCTCCTTGAAAGCACGGTAAAGTTCTGAATTTGAGCGTCTGTGCAAAATGCCACAAGATCGTGCTCCTCCAAAAACAGCTCTTAGTATCCGCCGCTGAAAGACAGCAAGAGCATTTTCATCTTTTTGTGCCCCAGTCCAAGTTACTGATGCATTATGTGATTATAGATCTAATTAGACATTTATCACATCTGGAATGCAGCGGAGAATCAATGCTGCCAATAGATGCTTTTACTGATTAAAGAGACAGAATTTAGTTCTCTTAGAATTAAATATAGCAACTATGATCTTAATATATTAATTACAAATTAAGTACGATACAACTGAAATATTAACTGTTTCAGGTATTTTTAAAACTAAGAAAAATAATCATATTAATCGCCAAGTTCATCTTCATTGGCTTTTTAATGTTAATATTAGTTACACTTTATGGTTTCAACAGAAGAAGATGTGGCAACCTACATGGTTCTTTCGAACTGAAGCTCTATCTATGAAGATCGTTTGTCGAAAAAAAAAATGGCTTTGGGATTTTTGAAATAATAGATAAGTGCTTGTTAAATCAGTTTTTCATCCATGATCTTAAAACTATCCAGTAAATACAGGCATATAGGTGAAATAATGCAATGCCTTGCTTGTAGATTCTTCAATCAGTAAAAAAAGTCTAACAAAACTGTTTGATCAATGTTAAAATAACCCATCATTATTTTTAGATTATATGAAAAGGATTTATTATGTGCAGGTAAAGCCGATGTATTAGCAAAATGTAACGCCAGTAGTAATACAAGTAAAATGCAAGATTCACAAAAAACTCCTGTTTCGAGAAATCTAAACGTATTTCATTACGTAATTAACTTTATTATTCCACTTTAGCCAAGTGAATATGAATTAAATATGTTGCACGCTCCTTGTATCAACTGTTGATTACAATTATGTGCGTGGCCAGCCAAGCAAAACAGCGTTCAAGTGTCAGATGAACCTAAAATATGTTTTTATCTTTGGCATAACAATCAGAATTAATATATTTTTCATGATCTTTGGAAAAGACATTTTTAGTATGACTTACAATTACGTAATATAAATGCAGGCAAAACGTAATTCACTAAAAGCAATGAAATATGATTGTTTAAGTGCATATTATATATTATGCTGAGATTAATGCTAAATAAACTTTCTTTCAATTAAAATAAATAAACTTGTCAAATGTATTAAATAATTTTTAAAAATTAATAACTTTTTTTTCGGATAACAGGGTTAAATTATTTTTAAATAATTTCTGTTGGGTATATGTTTTACTCAGTTAATGTATTTATGTATTTTCTTGAAGTATAAACTGAAAATGTGTACATTTATAGAAACAGAAGCTGGTGCTTTTTGTACAATACCAGAAAAAGTGTGCGCTTTACGGGATACGAAACAGAAACGCAGATTTTTTTTTTTTTTTAAATAAAATAAACACGATTTGCTAGATTTTTTTCTTGAGTTTTAACAACAGAAAATTAAGTTTGAATAAGAATTTTTTTATTTAATTTTTTTTCTTCAGAAAAGTCTTTGAAAAATTAACAATTAATTTTATGAAATTGAAACTTCTAATTTGATTTATTTGATATTTCATCCTCTATGAAGCC
Source organism: Cheiracanthium punctorium (assembly GCA_038373885.1). Lineage (NCBI taxonomy): Eukaryota > Metazoa > Arthropoda > Arachnida > Araneae > Cheiracanthiidae > Cheiracanthium > Cheiracanthium punctorium. The sequence continues at coordinate 603,084 of JAWZYV010005184.1, forward strand.
TATGCTCTTCTTTTACTTAACTAGTAACTAACTCCATTAACTAATATTGATTGAAAACTGATTCTCCAAACATTGGTTGTTCAGACTTAAAAATCTGGAGTCTTCAACTATCCAAACACTTGGTAGTTACTAAGCGTTTAAATAAATTTGAATCGGCGAACAAAAAAAGTGAAAATTATGATATGGTGTTCGAATATTTTCCACCCTCCCAGTTTTTTATATTTATGTCATCAACTTGGAATGTTAGAAAAATTATTATTTTGTACTATTTCACCAAATATAGATCCACTATGCGATACACACACAAAACTCCGTACAGTATCTATAATATGAGTACTTACTTTCAGATCAATCGAATGCATCATCTTGGTGATTCTACAAATATGGGAATATTTGTGTTCTGTGAGGGTTTTTTCTTATGCTTAAAACAATTGAGATATTTTCGTACTTAGTACTTTAATTCTGGCTCTCGATTATATGAAACATTAATTTTTTATCCATTAAAAATTGATTATTACAGTAGAATGTCATCCACATGCCTTATCCCATGCATATAATTTTCACCTTCTAAAGAGTCTGGATTAAAAATAATAAACGATTTCTTCTACATCATTTTCATCTTTTTTCTAGGATTGAATGTATATCTGTAAAGATTATTAATCACAAAAAAATTAATTGAAATGAAATTCAGAACATAAAAAATTAACTTAAACTTTTTTTCCAAAGATTGCTATCCACATGGCTAAAGAGTATATATATTTTTTTCTTTAAAAGAATCACCCAACCGTCGGGCATTTTAAATAGCTTGCGTTTATAGGATGTACTTACAAGAATTTTTTTTTTTTTTTGGTAATCCTGTACAAAAACTACTTACAGTCCTACACACTTAAATCGATGCAAGTTGTGTGACGATAACGTATAATATACATATCCAATATGCGCTTACTCGAACGCGCCATTTAGACACTAGCGCACTTTAAGTGATTTGTGTCCATAGGTCATAATGTATAATAATTCCTTTTCGTATCCCTGTAAAGAAACAATACATACTATACACACCAAAACCAATACTGACAGTACAAAAGTGCGAAGTATCTGTACTCCATAGTGTGGTTATAATTAAACTTCGCGAATAAATAAGGTTCAACAGATAGAACCGGTGAAAGAATTTAAACCAAACTTGGTATATAGGCTGTACACGAAATGCGTTGAAAGAATTTTGAAAAAATATTAGTTAAAATGTACACTAGGTGGCACTTTGCATGAAAAAAATTAACAAATTTAACAATGGAAAAGGCTAATTTGAAATGTACGAAGAATTTCAGCATTATTCAATAGTTTTTGAGCATTTATAAACGCATGAGTATCATTTTTTGAGGTAAATTCCCCATGCAAAGCGGCACCTAGTGGACATATTTTGATTAAAACTCAGTAAAAATCTTCTTTGATCCTTCCAATAAGCATTCTTTTACAGACGAAAGTGCTAAAAGTCTAGACAGTTAGGAGTATTTATATTAATTTGGATTTAAAAAAAATATTTTGTTTATACTCTTATATATAAGATTTATTCTTAAAACCAACAACATCTTTTGAAAGAAAAAAAAATGCTGAACTCTTTCTTTAATCCGCACGTGCAGTTTTCCCGGCAACAAACATAAAATTTCCCAGCAAGTCCATCGGACACACAACTTGTAAAAAGCTTTAAAGTAAATGACTTTACGGATCCTCATTGGAGATTCCGCTCACGTTCGTGCAGAGCTCTGGTTTAATCGTACGCACGATGAATATCTGATGAAGTCTTGGACGGCAAAATGTTTTTGCTGCAACACAACGGAGGACATCACCGCAAACTGGAATAGGAGGAGGGGGGTTAGTAGCAATTAACGATAGTATCCTGTTTCCGGAACGGCAGTGTATTCCGGAGATTCAACTATCGTCTGGGGAGATAGTGGTGAATTTGGTGACATTTCTGGTCTTCCCCCCCCCCTCCTCCTCCCCAATCTTCATAATAAAACTTTGTGGGGAGGGCATTGTGGTCATGAATATTGGAAGACTTTTTTGTTGTTGTTGTTCCTCCACAAGAACTGTTAAAGTTAGTGAAAAAGTTGCGCACATGACACGAATTTCTATGATTTAGGTAGTGTTATGCAAATGAGATTAATTTTACTGTAGTTTTCTTGCAACTATTTTGCTGTCAGTGTTCGATCGAGGAAGATAGTTTTGTTTTCATATTTTCCCTCCCTGAATCATAAAATTGCAACTATTCCTGCAAACTGTAGGAATATGGCCTACAGTACATCAATATGGAAGGTGTTGGAGTTGAAATGTCTGGAAATTTGATATTATAGGACAATGTAGCGACAGCAAAATTTATGACAGTTAATAAAATAAGTTACGCACCAGGGAAAGTCAATGAAACGACTAGTCAGCAGAGATACAAGTTGTGATGTACCGAAAAAAGATGGTCAATTTTTACCCAATGGACAGAGGGCCAATCTACCTCATTTTACACGATGTTTAAAACAAAAGAATGCAAAAAAAAATTACAAAATATCTTTTGGAAAATTTATAAGCCTCAAACTTCTACAGGATTAGCCTAATATTTTACTACTTTCACATCAGGAAATTTCCGTGGGGAGTTTTGCATTGTGATTTTGTGAAGCTTTCGATACATTTATATACATTTTTTCCTCATTATGATTTTTAAACTTTTGAGGAATTATTATTTCCGCTTGTTTTTAATGTTGCCTATACAACGTTGAATATTACGCCTTAGTTAGTATTTTGTTATTTGCTTTTTAATCCCATAATACACAGTTTAAACTCTCTCTTTCTCTCTCTCTTTGAGTAAATGCTAAATTATGAGTGTGTATTATGTCTGATACGCAGTGTCTGTCGCTTTCACTTGAAGCTGAGACTTCTCTCTTTTACTCCATGTAAATATGTAGAAGCAAGAACGTATTGTTTATCGTAATTTATTTTTATTTATTTGTTTATTTATTTTTGTTAAGGAAACTGAAACATAAAATTTATAATTTTAAATAAAAAATACTTTCAAAAATTATATTTAAATTTATATTACATTTATTTATGTTTTAATAAATAATATATTTACATACATTTATTATATTTATTAAAACATAAAATTAATGCTCCATATTAGTATAGAGAAGCAAAAATATGAAATTTATATGATAAACATTAAACTATATCTTTTTTCTCCTGGTCAGGAAGAAAAAAAAAATGTAATTATATAATTTACACGCAGCAATGTTTTTAAACCTAAAAATAAGCACAAAACATGGCTGATAGCCATAACGATAAGCAATTTGTGAGAACAAAAACCTCGCAGTCTGCCTCGGTCAAGGCTGCTAACGCTAGCTATCACATATAAAATATACACACAAAAAAAAGAAAATACGCTGCTTATATGATGCCCCGACCGGAATTAATAAACTCATAATACTGCAGTAATATTCCTCTTTAATCAAAGACAAAAGCTTTTCTATACCGTACGCCACTTAACAGCGAAAGACCATCCATTTATTAACCCCTGGGGAAACGAGACATGTCTCTTTTGCATGGGTATCACGTTTCATAAAGTGTCCGGTAAGTCCCTCGCTGTATTCCCAGGAAATAAAATCACTAGATAGCATTTGGCTTCCGACATAAAAAAAAAAAGGAAAATCATCGTGCAAAATTGTTGTAATGTAATACGAAACCGTTCGGTCATGAAAACACTGGAAGTTTGCTAGAAAACTACTGTATAAAATGCAGATTAATCATACATAATCGTATTTAATGCTTTCTATACAATGCTGACTATCATTTCTTAATGTTGGGTTTGTTTGTTCCGCTGGACACGGTAACCCTCATAAAACTTGGCATGGCTTAATGATTTTAAATTGTAAACTGTGAATGGTGAACTATACGTTTTACGTGATTCAGTACCAATGTGCATGGCTTAACTTGCTTCTTATTTCTTGTTCTTAGTATAAAACCGTTGAATATTGATTTTTAAAGGCTCAATTAATTGCGAAAACAATTCTGTAACTGGACATGAAATCGTCATGTAACGAGCATGAACTACAAATTGAAGGATTTGCTACAAAAATGAGGTAGTTACAACTATTTAAGTTTCCAGAACACTGTAAAAAATGTTTGGAGCTTCAATATAAATTAACGAGACAGGCATCTTCATCTTTTAGGGACACTAGAACTAACGATTGGAATCAAGCAAGACAACTTTTGGTAAAGACAGAAAAGGGCGTTTTTTTTTCAGCAAACCCTTTAATTATTGAAGAGCTTGATTTTAAAAGTAACATTTAAGGAACATTATTCAGAATCTAACATTTTTATGAGTTATTCAAAATTTTGAAATTTCAGCTGTTGAGTGCCTTCATTGATGTCATAAAATAATTATTAATAACTTTGTATTAGATGCCTCGTATTGTTTGAAAGCACATTTTTAAAAAATATTTTGTTTTATAAATAACTTCTCTGAAATGGAAATTCATTTAATAACAGAGATTTAAAATAAGAACAGATTAAAGAATAGAACATATTATTAGGTTGTAACGAAAGTTTCCCGCCACCGCAAACATCGTCAGCACACAGTTCGCGTTGGCGTATTTGCTCATATTTTGTCAAACGATTTTTGGCATTTGAAAGAAAGAGGCTTGCTTTATAACACTGTGTTGTGAAAGCTGTAAAAAAATATAGTTATCGTTAAGTATAAGGTGTCTCAAATGGAGCTATCACTCTAGAGGATTAGAACCATCATTTACTTCCAGTTGTGTTGCAAAAAGTCAGCTACATAATATCAACGAATTATGAGTACAGCTTTAAGTACTATTGTTGTATCATGTGACACTGTGCAGGTTTGGTACCGAAAGTTCAAAATCAGTTATCTAAGGAGTTAGAAGTTAGTTTTTCAGGCAGATATGGCGGAAAACTTTCGTTACAACCTGATAGTTTTATTTATCCATAAATGAAAAAAATAATAATGATCTGTTTTAAAAGGTTTTAAATTTATTTTTATGGATCAACTTTTGATTTTTGATATTTCTGAAGTATCTTGTTTCTAATCATGCTATCGTTTAACGAGTAAATTGTGAAAAAAAAGTGAATTTTTTTAAATAATTCTATTTTTGAAAAGACTTTAGTAATAAATAATAATCTAAATTTATTCATAAGTTTGTCAGTCATTATTTGTCATCCCTCCAAAAATTGCGGATCTATAAGATCACAAGCATTCAAAACCATTTAATTAAATTTTACTAGAGCTTTAAACGTAAAACTTTTATGAACTGTTCATAGTTCCAATTTTTAAATAAAGCTTTTCTATACCGTAAATAAATCAGAAAATCTGTTTGTTTGTGTTGTGTAGTAATCTACACCGTTGAACTAATAGGCTTGAATTTTTCACAAATATGTTTTTCAAATATACAGGAAACAATCTGCGCTACATTAAAATTTAAAATCCATAAGTTCCTTAATTATTTGCAATTTTTAACAACATCAGGTTACTCCAATAGAGTAAAAATAAAAGAACAAAATGAGATTTCACCCGAAATAAATTGTCGTAAAGAGTTTAAAATTGCCTTAACTTAATGAGCTCTATTTTTTAAGCATCATCATCAAAATGAATTCACAATTTTTGTATTCTGATTCACAAGAAATAGCTCCTCATAAATACTCAAATTAGTTTTATTTGAAAAAAAAAATAACCATTATTTTTTTAACTATCGATATAAGGCTTAGCATTCTGAGGATAGCATTCCAAACTCATTTTTATTTAAATAGGGTGTGAGATCAAAGCCATTTATATGTCATGCTTTTAAAATTATTGCATTATTAATTAAATTATACTTTATTGCTTGATTAAGGGAAAGCCCCTTAATCAAGCCTTTGGAAAGCTATGTAAAAAAATTAAGTTAGTTACTTTAAAAATAGGTAAAATTCAGTTACTAAACTTGTTAGTAATTTTTTAACAATAATCAACCGTGAACCAATTGGTTTGAAATTCCTTTTCATTCCTTCTAGGACAGTACAGATTCAAAATATCTGTTTAATGTCTTTTCATTTGTATTTCCTTTGTGAGAAGAGTATGTATTTTCCCCCTTGCTCAAAAAAAAAAAGAAGTGACCACCGAAAACGCTTTCAATCCTAAGCCTTCTAGTTGCGTTCGAGACACATACACAATCCACTCAGCTACTATTTCTATGAAAAAGTTAATCATGCAGCATATGTTTATATAACAACTTCTCGTATTCCTTGGGTTTTTTCATTTAATTATTCACAAAATTGGAAAATAGAATTTGTGTTGCTTTCGAATACTTTCTTGAGCAGGTGTACCTCAAAAAATCTTAGCATTATGTATACCGTAAAGAAGTTTACTTCATTTGTTAGTTACCAATTAATAAATTTGTCGGGATATGAACAAAACACTTTTAAAACAAATTGAATATACCAGTTTCTAAAAAGGCTAATTAGCTCTGTATTTTCTTTTTGTAAAAGTACAGACTGAGAACTCTTTTTTTTTAAGAACATTTGTTCTGTATTTCTTTTTATCGAGGGGTTGTTTTTTTTTTTTTTTGGCATATTCTGTTACACTTTATAAAGTCAGGAATCTAGTAGGCAGACTTGTTTTTAAAAAAAAAACGTCACAAAACTATAATCCCGACTATAATTCACTTTTTATTTCTGATAGACTTCTTAAAATTTTAGCATGATAGGTAATATCATTAATATTTTTTAAAACAAAAGCTATAATATAATTTCGAATTGTGGTAGACTAAAAAGAATTTTAGAACTAGTTGGAAAACTAGTAAATCTTTCACTTCCTCCAATTACAAATTAGCAGGTTTGACAAAATTACAAAATTAGTTGCAAATTTTTAAAACAAAAACTGACACCGTTTCTATTCCTGGTGGACTTGGCAAAATTACACAAACCCAGTTGTCAACGTTTTTAAATAAGTTATTGAACACGATATTTGTCATCGCAGTTTAAGGGCCTCACCCCTCCCCCTAGTACAAAAAGTTTAGTAATGGCCCTGAAATTAAGCTTTTATGAACAGCCATAAAAATATTTCAAACCATTAACTAAACTAGCATTAAATAACACCCAATAATAAGTACATGAAGCACATATTTGAATAGTGATCGCTAAAACAATTAAGATAAATTATTTACTACAATTCGTTTTTATACCATCATCGATGCTAAATTATAATTTAAATGGACCGGGCACGTCTGCTGATATAACAATGCAACGTGACAGCAATTCAAAAAGCTAAAATTGTCGACTCTAATTCCCACTCCATTAATTTGTATTGCTTTTGCTGTTCTTCTTTTTTCTTGGCGAAGAACATGGTGAAATGGGACGCTTCATTAACTGCTAAAAGGTGTAACGCTGTGTTTCTTTTATATTCATGTAGGTGTCAATGGAAATGTTAAAAGGAAATTTTATGCTTCATTTCTGGTAAATTATATATTATAACATTTTTTAAAATCTGTATTAATAAGTACGTGCACTTTAAAATACTTTCTTTCACAAACGCCTGTTTTCTATTTACAATATTGCATGTCAAATTAATAAAACTAAAAAAACAAGCTCTCTAAATTACATTTCTTTTAATTATTACTTCACAGAATCATTTATTGCTCATATATTTCTTACTTTAGATTCTTAAAATTTGATTAATTTATTCTTGTGTAGTTAACATAAATGTACATCAATCTCAGCAGTGTCAAGCAAATTAACTTTTGAGCTTCGAAAAATCAATGAATTTGCTTTAAGTATCATAAAATGTTCGTGATTATAACTATATAAATATAGTCGACAAGATAAAATAAACTCAGAATATAAATAAATTAGTACTTTTACAATCAGCAAAAAATAATCTCTCCATAAGATCTAATAGTATTCGTTTTACTACATTTTTAGCACTGGATTGTTATTAAAATCAATCTGGTTTCTTAGCATCGACATAACTTGTCTACACCATTTGTCACGGCAAGGCACTTTTCAAATGTCGCATTCTATTGAGCTCAAATTTGGTATATATATTACAAAGTACCGTCGTACAGCCGTAATTGATTTTTGATGTGTATAGCACTTAACAGTATTTTTACAGGGCTACAAAAAATATTTCTCATACATTACGGCCTATGGAGAGAAATATTTAAAAGTGGCAGAGCGCGAGAAAGGGATAAAATGTAAAGTCACCAAGATTTGCAATGTTTGATGATTTATCGCCAAGTTTGCGACAAAAAATAAATTCTCAGAACTGAACCAAGCTTGGCGATATCTTCCAAATTAGGCTAGAAACTGAAAAACGTGACAGTTTATTATAAAGGAGGAGTATACCTGGCGATGATTGTAAAATACTAGTTTTAGTAGGAGACTTTAATATAGATTTCAGTTCTGAAGCATTTTATGGCACAAGAAAGACAAACACGGCACAATCATGAATAATGAAACACTTTCCAAATAGCTCCAAATAACACTTTCCATGAATAATGAAACACTTCCCAATATATTTACTGCCTGCACTGTGCATGCGCACTCACTGGTTGTATCAGTTGGATCGCATCCACATTTGCTTATATCGAGCAAAAGAGTAGCATTTCAGAAGCTGTAGCCTCGTAAATTATTTACAACCTTACTCTTTAGCTGCCACATTTCAGAAACATCCCTCTCATAAATTCGAAGAAATGAACATATACTGGGAAATCCTGTGTTCAAGCTCAAGTTAATGACTTGCAAGACCGTATTTATACCACTAGCAACAAATAACTCAGGAACGCATTTGAGAAAGCTGTATGTATACGCCCGTAGCAATTAATGCATCTACTGCTGAAGTAGTATAATACGACCGACACAGTTAAGGGGTTAATTTGTCCATGGTTTAAAACTAATAAATAATTTAGTATGTTATGGTTCTCGATATTACTGATACTGTCGACAGTACTGAAAGTCACTGAGACTACTGGGGGAAATTTTGTGAAGGTAGGCATGCGCGGCTCCAGGTAATGGAAAAGATCTGTTGTCACATAAAATTTAACGCCAGCTATAAGAGCATTAAAATGTTCTAATTGTTTCATGTTCATGAATTTTTTTTCCGATTGATAAATTCTATTTTCTATCAGCAGCGAATATTTAATCAATAAACGATTACTTTAATTTTCAATTAATAGTACAGTTTCAATCAAGTGGCTGGAGATTCACTCAACCGATAAGCGGATTCCAAGTGACGTCAGTCCCCAAAAATAACATGAATAAAACAATAAAAATAAAATTTTCATATTTAGCCTGTGTACCAGGCATGAGCTTATGGCGTAATATGAAACTGCCTATTGAATTTAGAAACTTAAGTCGCAAAGGTAAATTTTGCATCTATGGTAATTATAATGTGAAAATAGAATATGAACTTACACTCTCTGAATGGAAATAAACTAAATGTATTGGGTGCAGTTTCAATAAAACAAATAAAAATTGTTTTGTAGCAAGAAGATTTCTTCTATATTTCAAGAACTTTTATATTAAAGTAATAAACGACCTGCGCAGAACGAAAACACTACAGGAAGACTCAGCGCCCTCTGACGTCTGAATAAATTAGGACATTTCACTGCTTTAGAGTATAAATATGCTTATATTTTAATTCATGTCTGTATCCATGAGGCGAAAGAAATTTGAGATTATGTCAATGAACTTACAGGGCCTCATTATGCACTGAATAAAAAATCCAGAAAGCCGTAAGACAAGCCGTTTTCAAAAAGAGAATCTTGGATTGAGTCACAAGTGGTGCCCAGTTTGGCGAGAGTCTTAAAACAAGCTACATCGGCGTGAGCTCATGTGACGCATGACTGTTTACTCCAAAAAATCTCTGGCACGCGACTGCAAAACCCGACGCAGAAAATTCCTCTTTAGCAATTTGCCAAAACGAAATTTGCACAACTTGCAGCTTTATAATAAAGCATTTGGACGAGCCTATCAATCAGGCGCAATTTTCCTTTGCGTGACAAGCAAGTAGCTTTCGTAATGCATTTTAATTTGAGAAATCCGATTTTTTAATTTTTAGAAAGTGTTAAACTCAAGTTGTTGAGTGAATGTATTGGATTGAATTCGCTAAACTTTACTTTTTTAACACTTTCCAACAAGATTGAAAAGTGTTTATGATTTCGGTTTGTCTTTCTTTCCGTCTGTCAGTCCCTGCTCCAACTCGCGTAAATATGCATCGCTTTCTATGAAATTTTTATGTTATTCTAATCTGCAGTACTACCCTGTATCCTATTGAAAATGATCTATGTAGCATTTATAGTTTTTCTACAGGAGCACTCAAAATATTCCCAATACATTGCGCTCTATGAGAAGTTATTCTTTAAAGCGTATCATCCTACTATATACACTGCCCGACATTGAAAATGAAACACCCATAAGGAGTGGCCAGAAAGTGTTGAAACTCGGCAAGCAGAGAGAGACAGCAGTGAACAATAAGTGATCTTTATTTCAAAATGATATGCATAATACAGAGGGAGAGCAGCATCCTCTTAGTAGGTTGTCGGACCACTGTGTACGGCGATACACGAAGCAACACGTCTAGGTACTGAGTCAATGAGAGTACGGACGGCGTCCTGAGGAATGTTTCTCCATCCCCTATCAACCATTTGCCACAGTTCATCTTCTGAACGGGCTAGTGGTAGGGTCTGCAAAAGACGTCCAATCACATCCCAAATGTGTTCGTTGGCGACGGATCAGGAGAGTACGGTGACTAGGGAAGCGTCTGTACACCTTGCAGAACGCGTTGGCTGATGCGAGCAGTGTGCGGTCGAGCATTATCCTGCTGATACAAGGCGTTGGGAACCATTTGAAGGTAGGTGAGAGTCACCGGCCGCAGCACATCAACCACATGTCGTTTTGCCGGCATAGTGCCCCGAATACGAACTAGAAGTGACCTGGAGTCTTACGCAATTGCTCCCCAAACCATGACGCCACGTTGTCGCGCGGGGGGGGGGGCGTTCTACAATTGCTGCCGGATTGACCTGTTTCCACGTTGATGCCACACTTACACGGCGACTATCACTGGAGAAACAGAAGCATGACTCATCTGAGAACACGCCCCTTGCCATTCTGTTGTCCACGTCGCTCTAGCCTGGCACCATTGCAGTCGTTGGCGTCTATGTTGTGGAGCCAAAGGCAGTCTTCTTAACGGAGGCCATGAGTGCAGGCCAGCAACCAATCGACGGGAAATGGCACTGGTCGATACAGGAACAAGGTATGGTAAGGTGTCTTGAACATGTCGCAGAATGGAGGTTGAAGTAGCTTGCGGGGCCGCCACCGCGTGCTAACGTCACTCTGGCTGCACCGGCATTCCTTAAACGTGCCACATTTCCTTGTTCCAACCATCTTCGCCACAGCCGGTATACAGTGGACACATCCAGGTTTGTATCTGCCGAGATTCGCCGCATGCACCAACTTGCCCTTCTCAGTCCGATGCCCATGCCCCTCGTAAAATCGTCGGTCTGCTGGAATTGCCTCCGTTGACGGCGGCCAGGCACTCTCTGTTTACACGCGTCCTCTGGGAAAAGAATAAAATTTCTACGAAAATTTCTCTAGCAGCAATACTTTCACAAAAATTGTCCGTTCTACCGGTTCCTTCCTGACCACTTCTTCTTGGTGTTGCAGTTTCAATGTCAGGCAGTGTAATTGCGCTGATCCCTGACTTCAGGATAAAGCTTTTTCCGCCATTATATTACTGCAAAAGATTACAAAGTCAAGGACAAAAAGCCTAATAACTTTTACATCGTTCGTACGATCCGTTTGAAATTTTTCACAACTATGTAAAGAAATATAGAAAACAATCGGCGCTACTTTAAAAATCTGAAAATCCAACCTTTCCCTCATTTTTCGCTATTTTCAGCACCATTTCACTTCCGAGAGTCATAAAAGTGAATCATTTGTATGACAAAATTACCTATTTGAAGTGAAATTTACGTCTTAGAATTCTGATTCCAATACTTTTAAAATGGTTTTTCCAGATTACACAATTTATTATATTTTTTTTCACAAATAAATCGTCTGCTGGATATTTAAATGGTTGTGTACACTAAACGAAATCTTTCGACTGCGAAAAGTTTCCGCGCGTTTCCAAATGATGATGAAATTCGATTTGTGTCAGCAATAAAAATTGAATATGAACTTACGGTAAAATCATACAAGACGGTGCCCCTCATGTAAACACGGCGATAGCCGCTGGAGCTTGCCGATCGCCAAGTGCGAGCGCTACGGATCTTGGCGCCAAGCTTCAACGGCTATCGCCTTCTTGTGACGAATAAACACAAGTATTTACCACTAAAATTTTTACAAAGAAACACAAATTCTAAGTAAATGACACTATATAAAACAGTCAAATCCACAACAAAACATTAGAAAAAGTAGATTAAACAAGCACTTACCTCACCTTTCCCACCTGATTTTTTAATGGAAGGACAGGGAACATCCATTACAACGATGAAATTCCCCAAGACGAAATTCCCCGAGACGCTCACTAACTTACGATAAAGGGTCCGTAAAACGGAATCAAAAACACAAGGAAAATCCAACACAAACTTATTCCACTCAGAATCAAAGAACACCAAACTTCAATCTTCAAGCAATTAACACTAAATGAATTCTATACTTCAAATGCACCGCGTTTAATTTTCAGAATTGCCAGTCAAATTCTGATTTAAAAAAAAAAAAAAAACGATTTTCCAGACCAACATGTGATAAAAAATCCAGACGATTTTCAAGTTTATGACGTCAGCTTTACATATGTTCTCCAAGGACGGAACCCAGTGGCGTAGCGAGGGGGCGGGGGTTTGGGTGTCAGAACCCCCCCTAAAATTTAGCTGAGTTCTATTATTGACATGAAGAATGCTATCCATATCCATAATGTAGATTATCCGTTACATCAGTGCCTAACCCCCCCCCTAAAACTTTTTTCTGGCTACGCTACTGGCGGAACCAGAAACTCTTTCGGAGGAGTGCGCAAATTGTGAATATTCATTTTATCTAGTGTAAAGCCTGCTAAATATTGGTAAAAGCCCCATTTATGTAGTGTAAAAACATTTTTCTTGGAGGGTCGCGCGCCCCTCTGCGACACCCCCAAAAACACATCAGTGGGTCTGGCCACCGCCTCAAAAGGGCCCCATCGAAAATATGCTAACGCGGGCCCCTCTGCGAGATCCAAAAAAAAACATCAGTGGGTTCGGCCAACGCCTCATAAGGGCCCCCTCGAAAATATTCTAACGCGGGCCCCTCTGCGAGACCCAAAAATAACATCAGTGGGTCAGGCCAACGCCTCACAAGGGCCCCCTCTGCGAGATCCAAAAAAACATCAGTGGGACCGGGCGGGCCCCTCTGCGAGATCCAAAAGAAACATCAGTGGGTCCGGGCGGGCCCCTCTGCGAGACCCAAAAAAAACATCAGTGGGTCCGGACGGATACCCTCTGCGAGATCGCAAAAAAAACATCAGTGGGTCCGGCCACCGCCTCAAGGGGGCCCCCTCGAAAATATGCTAACGCGGGCCCCTCTACGAGACCCCAAAAAAAACAGTGGGTCCGAGCGAGCCCCTCTGCGAGATCCAAAAAAAACATCAGTGGGTCCGGCCACCGCCTCAAGGGGGCCCCCTCGAAAATATGCTAACGCGGGCCCCTCTGCGAGACCCAAAAAAAAACATCAGTGGGTCCGGCCACCGCCTCAAAAGGGCCCCCTCAAAAATATGCTAACGCGGGCCCTTCTGCGAGACCCAAAAAAAACATCAGGGGGTCCGGCCACCGCCTCAAGGGGGCCCCCTCAAAAATATGCTAACGCGGGCCCCTCTGCGAGACCCAAAAAAAACATCAGAGTGTCCGCGCAGGCCCCTCTGCGAGACCCAAAAAAAAACATCAGTGGGTCCGGGCGGGCCCCTCTGCGAGATCCAAAAAAAACATCAGTGGGTCCGGCCACCACCTCAAGGGGGCCCCCTCAAAAATATGCTAACGCGGGCTCCTCTGCGAGACCCAAAAAAAAACATCAGTGGGTCCGGCCACCGCCTCAAGGGGGCCCCCTCGAAAATATGCTAACGCGGGCCCCTCCGGCCACCGCCTCAAAAGGGCCCCCTCGAAAATATGCTAACGCGGGCCCCTCTGCGAGACCCAAAAAAAACATTAGTACAAGTTGAAGCAAATTAGAATAGTAGACGAAAGAACAGGAAAAAACGAACAATAACAATAACGCATGCGCAAAACGCAAATTAACAGCTTAGTGACGTCAAATTGAGCAAGCGAATTCGTTACATTCATCGATACATACATTTGAAAATATGCTAACGCGGGCCCCTCTGCGAGACCGAAAAGAAAAAAAAACATTAGTACAAGTTGAAGCAAATTAGAATAGTAGACGAAAGAACAGGAAAAAACGAAAAATAACAATAACGCATGCGCAAAACGCAAATTAACAGCTTAGTGACGTCAAATTGAGCAAGCGAATTCGTTAAATTCATCTGCTTACGTCACACAGTAGCTAGATTAAAAAACAACTATTACGCATGCCCGAAAGTGCAAGAAATTTCGCATCTTTCAATAGTTCTAAATTATCCAATTTACAATATTTGACGCATTATCATTCCTTCAAAAAAAAACGTCGCCAAGCTCTACACATTTCTTTATGGTTGCCAGTCAAACAACCATCGGCAGGGTACTTTACTAACGTTGAACATCGCTCACGATGTCGCCAGAACCAAGGGGCACCGGATACGGAACATAGACCGAACTTACTTATTTTAGGTGGATGAAAATTAAATATATTGAATGTAGACATATTTTCGTCAAATGTTTTTTTTCTAGCGCCAGTTGTAATTGCCTCCACACCGGTCTTTGACGTTTAGTTTTAGCGATATTCTGCTATTTGAAATGAAACAAAATGGGATGTTATTAAGGATTACAAGATGAAGCTTTCCATCGAAAATAGTATCTGTTTAGTTAAAAGTTTTTCTAAACTATCACTCAAAATAATATCAATACAATACGGTCAATGGCAGTTTAGACACAGGCATCTATTTAAAGCATATACTATACTATAATATGATTAGCTAATAATACGACGATCGTGTGCCTCCCTGAAAAGTTGAGCCAAAAGTCGACAATGCTGGCTACTTTTGCGCTAAATTGCCAAATATGTTGCGAAAAAAATGCTTTGAAAAATGAACCGAACTTGGCGATATTTTCATTATTTGGCGATAAATCGAAAAAGGTACTTACGTACTATCCCGGCGGTCATTAACGCTAAACTATTTTTTCCTCAAACTTGCTGGCAAATTGTTGCCAATCGTATTCCGAACCATCAATAATTTCATGTGTCCGGCATTTATCTTGGCAAAAAAGCTGCTCGTCTTGGCGGACCGCCGGGGTAATACGTAAATACCTCAAAAAATATCTAATGTGATTATATCAAGCTATGACGATTTCTTTAGGAGTTTTGAAATTCGTTACTCGCACTGTAATTAACCGATTTAGTGTATTGTGTTTTGTTAAGGATTGGCTAAGGGCTATCTGCCTAGGAGTAGGAGGGGGTCTCCGACCGACGAAAATCCGTTAATGTATTACAACCCAAAACAGGTTAATGGATTAATTAGGTTAATAGTAGTATTACGCCTAGGCGTTGCCTACGTAATACTACTCAAGGCCGAGAAATGCGGCTTTCAAAACTGGAGAAAATGTAGATGGCGCTATTTGGTCCTATAAGTACTCATCGTTGCCTTGTTACTCCATGAGAGCTATCTTTATATTACGTAGCCAACGGCCTAGGGTGTTGCCAGAGATGAATCAGTTTACTCAGAACTGGCCGATACTGGATGAACGAATACAATTCTGGAATCCCTCGAAAATAACCTACCGCTGGTCCTTTACGAGACTAAAAAGACGTCGTCAAGGGTCCGTCCATGACTGTAGGAGGTCCACTCGAATATATGTTATTGCTGGTTCTTTTCTAGACTAAGAAAAATATCAGTGGTTCCAGCTATCGCTGTAGGAAGCCTCCTCGAAAATATGCTACTGCTGGTCCTTTGCGGGATTAAAAAGTCGTCTGTGGGTCGGGCCGATGCTTGGAGAAAAAAAATTAGCTATTAAATTTTTCAGGATTAAGATAAAATTTAGTTATTATAGATTGAAATATTTTGCTGTCATCAAATAAATTTATAAAATTCAAAATTTTTTTAACAGAAATTTTTCTAGACGCGTATTACAATATCGCCATTTTTACAGAAATGTGATTCAGCCCACCGATTCGCGATTACTTCTTTGGATGGGCAATAAACTCGCCAAGTGTAAATTTGATATCATAAAGCTGTGGAAAAATCCAAAATATTTTGCATTTTCGCACATGCGTTATTGTTTTCTTTTTTTTTTTTTTTTATCTGGCTACTGCTTGACGTACATAGATAAAAGTAACGAATGTGCTTGCTCAATTTGATGTTATTGAGCTGTTAATTTGCATTTTTACGCATCCGTTACTGTTATTTCGTAATCTAGTTATTCTAATTTGCTTTGGCTTCTACAGTTTACGATAACACAAAGAACTATATTTGTTTTAGTTTAGCAAAGGGCCAGCCGTAGTGTATTTCCGAAGGGCCCCTTACATCGATGGCTAGATCCCATGATTTTTTTTTGGGGGGAGGGGTCTCGCAATGGGCCGGTGGTAGAATATTTTCAACGGCCCACCCTACAACGATGGCCTGAACCATCGTTGACATCACTGAACCAGTAATGTTTTTTTGGGGTCTCGCAAAGGCCCAGAGGTAGCATATTTTCGAGGGGGGGCACTGCTTATCTTTAATAGTTTGGTATTTTTACTTTAAATAATTGTTCCATTTTTTAAAATATTTGGTTTTTCGAAATTGCTATTTTGTTTACGTTTCTGTGTTGCGGCTTGCGTACAAATATGATCACTAGCTCCATGGCTTAATCCCACAGTCTTTTGCATCACACGCGTTAATTTAAGTCATTTAAGCGATTTCTATGAATGAAAAATATTGGTATGGGAATAGTAAATAGCAATCAATCTAGAAAGGAATCAACATAAATTCGAAAACTAGGACATTATTTCTATAGTGATTTTAAAAAGGTAGTACATTGGTCACTTTACATTAATCTTTCAGTGTTTAATTATTTTAATAATTACATTTCAGAGTTAATACAAAGTAAATATTTTTTTCCTGATAATTCTTTAATTATAAAATAAATATTACAACAGAAATCACAAAGTTATACAATTAAACGGAACGTTTCGTAGAATAATATAAACAATAAACATCTAGAATTCTTAGAAAAAAATTCTATACAGAGAAAACAAAAAATTTTTTAATTCAATTCATAAAGAATAACAACAAGGTAAAATTTAAAAAACAAAATAAACCATTTTCAGCTACTAATAACATGTACAGATGTACTGTACTTTTAGTTTTTGGACAGAGTGATCTATATCTTAAGCAGACATGATTCCAATCCTCTGTCCCAAACAAGTTATTGTTTGTTTAATATTACAAGATATATAAAAAAAATTGAACATGTGAATGAAGCATTTGTAAAATAATGTAAGAAAAATGCGTCGAATATTGTTATTAGCTTTTCTATAACGGAAAATAAAATTTTGATTCAAAGTGAAAAAATAATTAATCATCGACCATTTTTAGTTACTGACCTACAATATTTACCATGTTTCCAGTTTTCGCATCTAGTTATGTATATCTTAATCGGGTGCGATTCCAATTCCCCCAACGCAGCATTTCAAAAACAAACATCCCCAGACATATTATGAAGTTATTTGCCTTTTTTCCATCCACAAGTACTGCATTAATAGTAGTTCAATAAAACATGAAACTTATATAAACAAGACAATAATCAAACTTTTAAATAGACAATATTAGTTGACAAAAATGAAATATATAATAATCTCAATCAGACATATTGTTCATAACAACATAAGCAATAACAATACTAAAATTTCGTATGTCTTTTTTCACTCTCCGAGTTATTTGGTGCAACTGCTCTAAAATAATTTCATAGTTCTGGTGCATAAAGAGATAAGCCGTACAAGCAATTATTGACGTAGCAAGCAACATATAGTCAGCCTTAATTTTTAAGAAAACTTTATTAAAATCTCTCTCAATGTCACTTCCTTTTACTCCTAATGCTTCATACAACTCATTGTATATTTTAGCTCTGTGTAAATAAACGAAATCTAGCACAGTTGTAGTTGAGTCATATAAACTCTCTTCAATATTGGGATCATTGATGTATAATATGTACAAAAGTAATTCTACATACTGAACAGGTGTCGTAACATTAACTTGATGTTTCAAAGTGTTCAACATTCTAAGCTCGGATGAGAATATTCCATTTAAGCTAAATGGTTTTCCACTTTTTTCCAAAATTTCACTCACTTGCAGTGGCAAAACGTTTTCGTAATGCGAATCTAATTTACTCGCAAGCTGTACAGCTGTTAAGATTCTTAAAAGACTTTGTTCTTCCAATCTTTCTGCAATACTTTCCCATTTTGATTTAGGGTTCGATTTTAATAATTCTAAATGCCTTTGACGGACTTCAACAACGTGCTCTGCAGTAAACCGTTCGTAGATCTCTAACGCGAGATATTTGACAGCTTTACTCAATTTCCATTTCTCACAAACATTGAATACAAATTCCACAACATCAGTTGACCACATGTATTCCGCATACTTACAAGAATCAATTCGCTCTTGGTTTTTTATTGCTAGTCCTAGCAATATGTCTTCTAATAATTCATGTGAGATAGGTTTAGAATCTTTTATTTCCTTCACTGAAAATGACATATAATGCATAATAGACAACGGCTAGTATTTTTGCTAACTTTATATTTAAAATACGTTTACATAAATAAAATAAAACACTTTTCACAGGAATAATCCACGCAGGAACACATTCGAAATATTTTAACTGTCTGCAGAACACAATTTTTAACAATTTAGCTGATTGGTTGGTATTGAGACCCTTAGCCAGGGGGCTGACGTCTCGATTGTTCCGGAGTTCGGAATACAATTCAAAACAAGGGATATTAAAACTATTTGAATATTTTTCATACGCAGACGATTATGGTCTTATTTGTAAATAAAATTGCTACTTTTCGTTAAATAAAAAATCTATCCTTGTGTGCGTAAACTCATCAATTCGTGCCACTAGTTTTCGTCGAAAACTGGCAAAAGCTGAAGTAGGTGTGACGTTTACTCAGTTTCATTACCTGTGTAACGTGCTTGTTCACCAAAACGTCCTCGAGGGAAATGTAAATAAACTATAGAAAACTGAATCAACTGTTTTGCATTGCATTGGTTCCTGTCTTATTTGATTTAGTTTTTCAACTAACTACACTCAATTGACTTAAAGAACAATAATCAACTGGCTTAGGTTTAAAATTTGAGAGTTTAAAAACACATAAATTAAACTAAACTCACTGATTAAGAGTTTACGAAAACGCCCTAATATGGATATTGAAATTCAGTTAGGTTTTAAAAGCCGACGGAGTTGTATGGTGGGTAAAGCACCGTACTCCGGTTTCGGGTTCAACTCCCGTCGGCAGAGGTTCGATCCCCGTCTGTGTCATGTCCGTCCCTTCATAGGGGCGACGCTGGTCCACCTACTAGGTTCCCCCATAATAAAGTGGCACCTTTGGGCCGTTGTAAGAGACAATGCCTAATCGGCAAAGTACCTGCCCGTTAGAAAGAAAAAAAAATAGAAGGCTTTAAAAAATTTGCTGCAGTTTTTGCTGTTGTACTCGTAGGGTGCATTCGTAAACGATAAACTCGTTGCGCGAGTTTTCATAAGAAAACTGGAATGCGTATGTTTAGTGCTGTCAGTGGTTATCAGTTTCTTCTGACTTTACGAACAACTTCAGTTTTAGTTTCGTCGCCTAGGAGACGTGTTTATTTACAATTCGCGAATGCGTTAATTTTGCTGAGCAGAGATTTTAGTACATACTCAATATAAAATAAACAGGATTTTTAAAAGAAAGAGTGACCATAATTGAAGTGAACGGATCAAAATTTAGAAATTTCAACTTCATTTTTTCAAAAGTATTTATCAAGATAAGTTCAAATTTCGCTAATAACGGTTTAAATCAACTGCAATCTCAGCACTAAAACATGCGTTTTTGAATTTATTAAAATGAAAAATACAAGAAAATGATTACCTTTGAAAAATTATGTACCTTCGTAGCAGTTTCTAACGTATGCCTGAATTTTCTCCTCGGAAAAATAATATTTGCAGCTTCAGCAAACGTAAAATCCTTTTAATAACATACTTTTCCATAACAACGGACGCCGTTTCTAAACAAAAACAACGCGCAGAAAGTAAAACTCAACGAACCTAATTCATTCTCAGTTTACTTCGTTTGAAACTAATTGCACTCAGTTTTGTATACGAACGCTCTAGTTTTTAAACTGAAAGCACTCAGTTTCCTTTACGAACACCTTAGATAGAAACTCGTTGCACGAGTGCAACTCGTTTGTCGTTTACGAACGCTGCCAATATTTAATCTATCGTGCATGCGCGATGTGCATTTTACCACAGCAGCTATGCGGACGGCTGTTTCAGCTATAGGTTTTTAAAGATGAAACTTATACATTGCAAATCTTTTTATTTCTATGGCAATACAGAATTTAAGCAAGTCTGTAACATATCATAAAATTTGGGGGAAATTTTCATACGGATTGGGGGAAATTTTGGAAGTAAAAACAGTTTCTGCACCCCTGGGATATTTTACAGTTCATAGGGCAAACAGAACCAGAAGGGGATGAATGGGAATCGAACCCACTACAGTAAGTTCAATCCTTGCTATTTTCCTTGTGTTCGTAAACTCATCAATTCGTGCCCCTAGTGTTCGGGTTAAAAACTGGCAAAAACTGAAACACGTGTTATCAGTAATCCTAGTTTCTTTCGAGATTAAGAATGACTTCAGTTTATTCAGTTTCATTGCCCAGTTCATAAGTTTGTTTACAGCAACGTCCTTGGAGGAACTGTAAACAAACTATTGAAAACTGGATCAACACCGCCTGTTTCTGTTAATTTAGTTTTTCAACTAACTGTATTCAGTGACTTTAATAACGACGATCAATTAGTTTAATTTTTAAAACTAGGTGTTTGAGAATACCGAAAACTGAAAGTAGTTGCCCGAGTGCCACTGGTTGAGCATTCACCCATTGAAGACGTTTGCGCAGTGTCGTTGCCTACGCAATACTCAAGAAAAGGCTGGGAAACGGTTGTGTTTTTCAGCAATAAAACGGGCGAAAACTTAGTTTACTAAAATGACCGCAAGGGGTCCTCTTATGTAGCTCTTAAGTATTGTGTGGGCAATGGCGGTGTTAATATTAGTTGCGTATGCAAATTCCTTCTTAAGCTTCCTGAATAAGATTTTGATAAAAATCGTTAATTGTGGCATGATTAGCCCGGGGTCAGTTCAGCAGCTATATTTTCATAAGAAATTGAATTAACCAATCAAAAGTCTGATATTTTTTTTTTGCCGCCCAGGTGGTGTAGTGGCTAGCACGTTCTACTACCATCCTTTGGGTCCGGATTCGAATCCTGGCACAGGCATGGATGTTTGTGTTTGTCCCATTATTGGCCCAATAAAAATATGTATGTACTTTGCTTAAGGTGGCCAAAAGTCCCCATTTTCCTGGGACAGTCCTCAGTTTCAGGACGATTTTCAAATTGTCCCCAGAATGTTAAACAAGAATTGGGGACAATTTTTAAGTATTGCATTGTTTTTTAATTAAATTACTGTTAATTATTTCATTAATTATAAATGTCCCCAGTTTTGTTTCAAAATCTGGGACATGTTCCCGATTCTATGTTTAAAAACCTGGTCACCTTAACTTTGCTATAATAAAATATAATTCTCTGAAGCGATATTTTAAAAATGTGAAAAAATATGTAAAAATAATGAAATTTTCAAAACTTTGATGCGAAAGGGTCAAATATTGTTTGATTTTAAAAATTCTATTTTCATTAGCCTTCTATTTACCAAGGGCAATTTTTCCGCACTATTAGAATTTGATTAGAAAAACTTTACTTTTTTCTGCTCATCCTAATGCACCTAGTCGTAACAGAACAATTACATTTATTAACTCTAATCAACAGAAGGTAGCTACAGAAAGATTAACACTATAAAAAAACATTCAGTGCACTGCTGGTGAGGAGGGATCCCCAAACGCTGTTCTTGGGTAAGCCATCGAAACTAAAGTCTGTAACATATCATAAACAGAACCAGAAGGGGATGAATGGGAATCGAACCCACTACAGTAAGTTTAACCCTAGCTATTTTCTTTGTGTTCGGAAACTCATCAATTCGTGCCCCTTGTGTTCGGGTTAAAAACTGGCAAAAACTGAAACACGTGTTATCAGTAATCCTAGTTTCTTTCGAGATTAAGAACGACTTCAGTTTATTCAGTTTCATTGCATAGTTGATGCGTTTGTTTACAGCAACGTCCTTGGAGGAACTGTAAACAAACTATTGAAAACTGGATCAACACCGCCTGTTTCTGTTAATTTAGTTTTTCAACTAACTGTATTCAGTGACTTTAATAACGACGATCAATTAGTTTAATTTTTAAAACTAGGGTTTTAGAACACCGAAAACTGAAAGTAGTTGCCCGAGTGCCACTGGTTGAGCATTCACCCATTGCTGACGTTTGCGCAGTGTCGTTGCCTACGCAATACTCAAGAAAAGGCTGGAAACAGTTGTGTTTTTCAGCAATAAAACGGGCGAAAACTTAGTTTACTAAAATGACCGCAAGGGGTCCTCTTATGTAGCTGTTAAGTATTGTGTAGGCAATGGCAGTGTTAATGTTAGTTGCGTATGCAAATTCCTTACTTAAGCTTTCCGTTTAGAGGAGCAGAGCTGCTTTTCGCCGTCGTGTCTGCGCCTGCGCCAGCTGGTATAGAAGAATCTTCTGCTCGCAGAGTTGGCCTGGAACGCGCTCTTTTAATAGCGCTTGCTCTGAAGCGAGCCTTGCTATGCAACTCCACATCACCTCCCCTCCTGGAAGAAACATCTGAAACGAGAAAGTCTAGAAGTACTAGTTCAGGATACTTTTGTGGAAAGTGAACCTTACGTCCAGACAGGGTTTCAATGGCCATAGAGGGAACTGTTTCATCGTTTGATGGTATTTTCTCAGCTGTATGATCCGGCAGAGAAACATCTTTAAAAGATGGATGAAGGAGGATCTGTCGAGGGTAGATGAGCGGGTTTTAAACGATTGATTAACTTTGTCCTTTCCATGCCATTAACAAAGATAGTGAAGGTTTTATCACCTCGTTTAAGCACTTTGTGAGGACCTGTATATAGGGCATATAGAGATGGCTTGACAGCATCTACACTGAGTAAAACGTATGATATGTATGTAAATCTTTAAAATTAAAATCTTTGTTGAATTATGACTAGTCGTAGGCACTGGTTTTAAAAGCTGCATATGGCTACTTAACATTGCGAAAATTTTACTATCAGGCGTATCGTTGTTGTAGTTGTAAAAAACTGTCCTGGTAGTCTAAGGTTTTCTCCATACACTAGTTCACTTGGTGAAGATTGTATTTCCTCTCAGTAAACCGTGCGTAATCCTAAAAGAGCCATACTCAGAGGTTCAGTCCATTGAATGGAGATACGACACATAATGGAGTGTTTCAGTACTCTATGCCATCGCTCAATAATCCCATTTGCCTGAGGGTGACATGTCGTGGTATGGGACAAATTTATTCCAAAATTCTTTGTTAGGGAACGCAGTACCTCACCCCTAAACTGTGTACCTTAGTCAGTTGTCATGAGTTCAGGTATTCCAAACCGCACAATCCAGCCGCTGTAAAATGCATTTACGACTGTTTCAACTTTTATTTCCGGAAGTGGAAAAGCTTCTGGCCATCTTGTAAACCTACCTATACACGTTAAACAATAAGACATACCGTGTGAAGATGGTAAAGTCCAATCAGATCAATATTTATATACTAAAAACAATGCCTTGGAACTTTAAATTCACCGAAAGGAGAATGTGCATGCCGATTAACTTTAGCTTTCTGACAAGAGATACAGGTCCGTGATAACTGCGCAATTTGATATTGTATGCCTGGCTATACAAAGCGATCCGTAATCAATTACACTGTTGCTTTAATACATGGATGAACAAGACAATGCAATGTATTAAATACTTGCATTTGAAAGACTTCCGGAATATAAGGGCGAATGGTAGATGTAGACGTATCACAGTATAGAAAACAATCATAATTTGGATTAGGTACTTTCTGTAGCGTAAAATCGGTATTAGGGTTCGACAAAAGTTCTTTAAGTTGTGTATCGGATTCTCGGGCCCGCGCTTTAGCTGGAAAGTCCAAAGGTTCCGGAAACTGCACTTCGTAAATCCTTGATAAGGCATCAGCGACTGTATTTTTTGGACAAGCCATATAACGAATATCAATGATGAATTCCGCAGTAAAATTAAGCTAATTGATTTGTATTGGTAAAAGTTTATCATATTTTTATGAAAATGCTTTAATTAAAGGCTTACGATCCGTAAAAATTATAGTTAGTGCCTTCCAAAAGATAACGAAAATATTTAATTGCTGCAAAAATGGTCAAAAGTTCCCGATCGTAAGTGCTGTATTTTATTTCAGTAGCCTTAATTTCCTATAGAAAAATCCCTGAGGTTCCCATCCATCTTTGTTATGTTGCTGACACAAGCGGCTATGGCCTTGCCTGAAGCATCACACATTATTTCAATTTCAGCTTTAAAATCAGGATGTTTCGGGGTATTTTAGTGCTCTCTCTTGCAATTTTCAAAAGATCTTTCAGATTCCCCTTGCCAATTCAATACAGATTTATCTCTCTTTCTGCAAGGTCCCAATATTGCATGTAACGGGAGCTGAATTTCAGCTGAGTGTGGTAAAAATCTTCTATCGAAATTTAAAATACCCCAAAAACTTCGAAGTTCAACGACAGCATTTGGTTTTGGAAACTCCTCAATCACTTTTACTCTGTCGGGTAAAGTGATTATACCTGTTTATCAATTAAGTGTGCCAAAAATCTTGTTTTGCTGCAAATGTGCACTTTGGCAAATTAACCTCCAAATTTTGTTCTTTTAAGTGAAAAAACTTCTGTGAGGCGAAGTAAATGTTCTTGGAGGTCGTTAGAAGCTATTAGCAGATCACCTATATAAACAAAGCAAAAGTTTAATCCTTCCAAAATTTGATCCGAAGGTCGCTACATGGTTTGGGCTGCATTACGCAAGCCAAAGGTCATGAAATTATATTGAAAGAGACCAAAAGGTGTAATAATAGCGGTCTTTGGTATGTCTTCTTTATTCATTGGAACTTTATTATACACTTTTCGTAAATCTAATGTGCTAAAAACTTTTTGTATAAATTATACGTAAAATCGTAAATATGTTGCATTAGATAATTATTGGGGGCTGCATTTGCATTTAAAGCACGATAATTGCCCCACTGGCGCCATGTACCGTCGGATTTTTTTAACCATGTGCAGTGGGCTACTCCAACAACTTTCCGAAACGCTACTAATTCCTTTTTGTACTAAGTATGAAAATTCTGCTTTAGCTGCTGCTTATTTGTTTGGTGATTGACGTCTAGCTTTAGCCGCAACCAATGAGCCTTTGGTTTCACATTTGACTATGGCAGACATTTGACTTAATAGACGTTTCGAAGTTATCATCGAATAAAGAACTGGGTAAAATCATACAAGCCGGTGCGAACCCCATGTAAACATGGCGACAGTCGCCAACCATTTTCCACGATCAGCACATTAAAATTGCACATATATTCCACTAAAAATGAGCAACCCGTGGACCGTTTTTAACTAAAAAAACCTCAGTGGATTCAGCAACCTAGTTGTACAGCTATCTAAACTAGACAACAAGTGGCCCGTTTTTAACTAAAAAAACCTCAGTGGATTCAGCAACCTAGTTGTACAGCTATGTAAACTATGCAACCAGTGGACCGTCTTTAACTAAAAAAACCTCAGTGGATTTAGCAACCAAGTTGTACAGCTATGTAAAGTACGCAACCAGTGGACCGTTTTTAACTACAAAAACAACAGTGAATTAAGCAACCTAGTTGTACAGCTAATGTAAACTTGGCAAACACTGGCCCGTTTTCAACTCAAAAAAAACACCGGTGGATTAAACAACCTAGTTGTACACCTCTTATAAAGTCAGTATGATTAGAATAGCACGTAAATAGCACTTACGAAAACATAAAACACATCGAATATCAATTTAAAATTCACATTAAAAACCTTAAACATTGCAAAGATTCGTTAAAAAAGAGCACTTACCTTTATTTTTTTTTAAATAACCGCTCAGAAATGCCCCCAACACCCGCCGGCTTATAACGTAACACCAGCATGCTTTCTTTTATTTAGCTCTATATTCACACCATATTTCTATCAAACACACACAAAAGAACGCTCCTTTTCCTTTCAAAACATAAAAAAACTCCATATTCCACACATAAATACTGACGACGAAATTCCCCGATACGCTTACTAACCTACGATAAAGAGTCCGTAAAACAGAATCAAAACCACAAGGAAAATCAAACATTAACTTAATCCACTCTATCACCAGCCACAAACAAACAACTATCGTCATTCAATTAGCACTGAATGAAAATCCCATACTTCAAAACACCCGGTGTTTCTCTTTGGTTACTAGTCTAAACAATCACCGGCAGGGTACTTCACTCCAGCTGAGCATCGCCCATGACGGCGCCAGAGCCAACGCCAAATCAATTTGTAAACAAAACATCAAAATGTAAACAGCACCGTATACGGAATATAGTCCAAGAACGGTATTGTTTTAATAATATATCCAATCTTTCAGACGAATGAAAGAAGGTTATTCTTTGACACAGTACCTGTGAAATTTTACCTCGAGGAGAAACACTAGTCAAGCTATCAATCATTTTTTTTACTCTAAGTCGACAATTATTCCAAAATTATGCAAGAAATCTGCACCGTGGATAGCTCGAGATACATCGGCAATCGCGAATGTCCAAGGAAAAATTCTTCAGAGGCTGATATATAAATTCAATATTTTTTTCCATATACACTAACTTTTAACCATTTGCAGCTAACAAATTTTAAATAGACTATAAATTATAATAGCACTCGTCAAGTGTAGGTGGGATAACACTTAAATGCGCTCCGGTGTCAACTACACTCACTTCCAAAAGTTAAGCACGGAGAGGGAAATGTTAATGTCCGTAAATCAATCTGAATTAAAGAAGCTGAAATTTGCTGCAAAGGTAGAAGGAAGTATGCAAGTATGTTAGGTAACAGCCAATCACGGGCTCTTGCCGAGAAATACGTAAAACAGGCAGTCGTATAAGAAGCTGCCATTGTGAAGGGTTACAGGAGTAGCATGTAAGTGCCGATGAAATGTGTTGAGAATATTCGTACGATTTTTTTTCAAGCTAGACGTGTTTCTAGGGCTTTCAGAAGACAAATAAAATTTTCTGAGAGCTGTCGGGCTGTTGGATGTATTGAGCAGGACAGTCTATCACAGATATTGCTCTTTTCTTCGACGTTCATCATTCTATAATTTCAAGTTTATGGAAACAATTCAAAACCACACAGACAGTTGTCAGAAGGCCCTTAGCCGGTCAACCAAAGGTTACAACCCCCGTGGAAGATCGATATATTGCTATTTTAGCCAAGTGAAATCGCAGAGCGACGTCCACACGTGTGACATCTATGATTACAGCGTCCATTGATAAGGCGATATCTGCAGCTACTGTACGCCGAAGATTACATATGAGTGGACTGTACGCCCGAGTACCTCGAGTTTGTTTTTTTCTATCCTTCCAATCAAGAAGGGCACGATTAAAGTGGTGTCGGGAACATGTCAACTGGACTGTGTCTGACTAGGCAATGTCATGTTTACTGATGAGTCAAGATTTGCTCTGGAGCCAGATGACAAGCGTATAAGGATATGGCGTGAACAAGGAACACGCAATCAGCCCCAAAACATCACCGAACATCACGCATTCCGAGGCGGAAGCATTATGGTGTGGGCAGGGATTTCATTAGGATGCCGCACCGGCTTGCACATCTTTAACGTTCTGTGACGGCTGTCCGGTATCGAGATGAAGTCCTAGAACACATTGTGAGATTGTACGCTGCAGCAGTTGGCTCTACTTTTGTTTTAATGGACGATAACGCACGTCTCCATAGAGCTGACGTCGTCGATGACTACCTGGAGAGTGAAGGGATTGCGCGTATGGCGTGGCCAGCATATTCGCTAGACCTTAATCCCATTGAAAATCTTTGGGATGCTCTCGGCCGTGCTGTATCTTCACGTTTCCCACTTACAGCCACTCTTACTGAGCTGGAAACTGCTCTATAAGAAGAATGGAGATTGCTTAATTCTGCGGTGGTTGATCACCTATTGAAAGCATGGTCACAATGTTTTACACATTGTATACAGATGAGGGAGGATCATATACCCTATTAATGTCCTTTTTTTCATTTTATGCTGTTCATTTTCACTTTATACATAATTCTGTTTAAGTCTCCAGTATGTCATTATCTGATAACTTACAAAAATTTAATATTGTTTTCAATTCTGTATATAATTATTCATTTTGTTTTCTGCATAAATATATATGCTACTTTCCTGCCTAATTTTGTGTCAATCAAAGCAGTATTTGTTGATTTTTTTTGCATTTTACATCTTCATGCTTAACTTTTGGAAGTGAGTGTAGTAGGCCTATACCCAAATGTCTTTCACGTACTATTAAGCGACAATTTTTTAAAGCCTCAACATTCGTCGCTGAAAATGTCTGCCTATTTAGTTTTCCAACAAAAAAGAGCATTATCTCATGCATTTACTTGCTTTTACACCAAACTTACAATGAGCAAAACCTCCCCTCACTGTCAGAACGAAGTCTGTCAGAATTATTACGTTTTCGAGAAACTGATCTATTTCGAGAATACAGCGTAAAAAGTTTATCAACTTTCTTATTTGATTCGTTAATCTGTATTTGAAAATCATTTAGTGCTTTATTTCTAAAATCTGACTCCCCAATTTTTTAATTTTACTCTGTACTACACGAAGCCAAAATTCGTATGAAGAAGCGCTTAAAAGCAAAGCTTATAAAATTCCAAAACTTTTACAGGCGTTAAATGTTTTGAAATATCTGCTGGCCAGAAAATGTCTGAACAGTCATAGAGGGGAGACCTGTAAAATATTAATAAAAATTCGTATTTTTAGCTATTAATAGTGTCCTTCTCGGAGATTGATCATTAGTAAACACACTATATCAACAGTGGTCGATATGTTTCTCATTAAATGACGTGGATGACCTTCCATAACGTGGTTCATTCACGGGGTAATTTCCGGTTTCTTTAGACATTTTAAACCTCGTAAAAGGCCTTGCTTCTCAAGTTTTAATCTTAAAAGGGTTCTGTAGCATTTGAAAATTTTTGATTGTACATATTCTACTGTGAAAACATATTAAGTTATTTGCTCAGTTAATGTTATGAAATTTCTAAATCAAATATTTTTCACTCGACATAAAAACAAATTTATTCTCTGGTGACATGAAAAAAGGCAAATTTTTGCCATATTTCAATAAATTCTAAATCACATTAAAAAGTTTTTGCAGATGATTTTTGAACGTAAGTTTCTATATTATTTGCTCATAATATCAAAGTCTTTTTCAGTTTCTATGGGCAGTCAATGTTAACATTTTTGTTAATCTCTGTTTATTTTTTGTCGTAGTTTTACCTTTTTCTAAATTAAACTTTGGCTGCTATTTTTTACAGTGTTTATTTAATAAAATTTGATTAATTAAATTTGAAAACATTTGTTTTTAATGCAATATTTTTATCAGAATTAAATTGCTGAAAGCCTTAATATATCGTTATTCTTTCAGTTGGGATGTGCGGTCACATCTGACCGCACATCGCACATTTGATGTTCTAACAAACATAATTTTCATCCGACAAGTATTTTTTTATCATCAGACAATAATGAGTATTTTAAGATCTGTTTGAATGCCGTACCTAATTTTTTAATGATTTTTTTATAATGTCGTCAGAAAATTTTGATTTTTAGCCTTTTTAATGCATCTAAAGTTACATGCAATTTTTTTACCCCAACACACTGTCTTAAAATGTTGATAATCATAAATATCTAACCCACTATTTAAAAAAATTAAAAACAATCATACCTAACATTTTATTTTAATTTTTTTTTAATTATAAATATTTTTTGACATGTTTGTTCTTCCCTCGAAGAGTATGGTGAATGCAAGACAGAGCATGCGCAAAATGGCTTTTTATAGAAACTCGACAGTTGGTAAGAACTTCACTTCAGGCCATATCTGTTGAACAGCTTTTCTCCCGTCTGGCGTTTTGCGGTGTTTGTTTCAACGCTAAATCATTCATTGTTGAAACTGGCATTCGGAGAGACTAAAAATTCAAATAAAGAAAGACACTTTAATGATTTCGTGCAGGTTTTTTACCCCAAAAGTTATTTTGAATTCTTTTATTTTATTATTTATGGACTAGAAATTGTGTTATAATTGTTTTATTAATAATTTTTAAACAGTGGAAATTGACGATTATTATTATTTATTTTAGATTTGCTGCCAAGTTAGTTTCTTTTGCCATGGAATACAAAAAGAAAATTGACAAGTAAGTAACAAATTTTTTTCGAGTTAAAATAATCTAGACACTTTTGCTGAACACAATAGATTATATTTATAATTTTTTTATTGGTGGCACAAGGTTAATAGTACCTTTTTCGTTGTCACTAACACGTTGTCAACTATTGGGCTAATATTCAGTTATATTTATTATCTACAAGGCTTAATACACGGATGTGCTTGCAGTTTCAGCTGCCCTGGTCAAACATATTTATACGCTCTTCAAAATTCTTTACTTATACTCATTTGCAGGTACATATTTTTTTTCAGTGTATAATGATGCAGTTTAGGTGGACAAAAATGTGTAATGATCAACGTTTTATTGTAACTGAATAGAAAATAAATCCCTTTTCTTTTCAGGCAAAGTTATATTCAAACGGATGGGTAATTTTTTAACGAATTTGTGACGTTTAGTCTATTCCTAAATTTCTTTTCTCAGGTTTAAAGGTTGTACATTTTTAAACATTGAACTGTTGAAACCGGCAATAGTTTTTCATTTTAATTGGGATATTTAAGAAAGAATGCAGATTGCGAATAGGAGGGGGATATAAAATACTTTAATAAATAATGAATATATAAGTAAAAAACGTAATTTTATTATTTAAAATTCATAGATTGAATATTTTGTAGCAGCTCAAAATGGTAGCGACCTTAGGCGATTGCCCAATTTGTCCATCCCTTTATTCACGTCACTGGCTTGAGCTCTAAAAATATCATGAATTTGTCGGACAATACCAGACGTTGCTGCCTTTTCTAGAGCCATTAATACGCATCTGCGCACATGAGGTTCCAGGTCATTTGTAAAATATTTTTGCACGCAAGCAAAAGAATAAAATAACTTAAAAAATACAGGTATTTTAAATGTGTCGTCAGTAAGTTAGTGTTTTATTTTTTCCGTCATTTATTTCCATTTTTTGGCATTTTAGTAATGCGTTATTTCAGTCTTCCTTTGGCACCACTAGTGGCATGCGCTTTGAACTGAGAGACGGAATGTGCTTGTTCGAAATCAGGTCGCGTCCACCGACCTAACCGTTCGGAGTTTTGCGTGGTTTTCCCCAAAACTTTGCGTAAATACGGGTTAGGACCCCTAGGATCCCTTAGAAATCCCCCACAGAAGGCAATCCACAGAGGTGCCCTCTGTGGACTGCCTAGATCCTCGGCCTAGATCCCTAGCGTAGATAATTGGTCCTAACCCACATTTCCATTTCAGTTTTCCTTTGATAGCTTAATTGAACAACTTAAATGACCAATAATTATGTAATTACGATAAATATTACCTTAAAAATATAACATTCAATAATATCTTTACTCTGCATCTAAGTTTGACCATTTTTGTAGTTGGAAAGTATGCATTTAGGACTAACGGTTGCGAAAATAAAGGTCCATCAACTTATACGTGAATACGCTATATATTGTTGCAGAAACTTCTGCTTGTTTCCTGGGTTCGTCGTTCTAAAGTCCGATTGGTGTAGAAAGTTCTAGTAGAAAGTCCACTTTTCAGGATGGCAAACGAACTTTATTGCTTCTAAAACTTCGTCGAACAATCAGCTGTACAAAATTCACAAGCACAGTCAAACAGTAATGTGCTCTTAACAGTCCGCTTAGATCTGAAGCTCTCACAAATGCTGTATTTCTTACACAAAATAAGTCATTTTCACAGGCAAAAATTCAGTGAAAATATTCAAGGGATATCGTACACAATCACTTAAGACACAGCAATGAAGAATTTGCACACAGCACTTTAAAAACAGCTTCGGAAAGCAAGCCAAAACGCAGCTTCTATAGCACTATCAAGTCACAAAGCAAGCGTACTCTCTCAGAGAGCTCTATTTTCAATACGGGTGGTCACTCACACTGAACTGGGGTTTCTGAAGCGCGCCAATATATATATAGAGGAGGCAGAAGCTGTGGGCAGCTTCCAGAAAAGTCTATTTCTCGAAGATTCTACATAAAGCGGGAATTTTGATACGTCATAGAATAGAAATGTTAGGTTATTATGTGTTTTTAATGCAGGAAAACCAACTTTCAGGCCCCATAGGGAAAATCGCGCCAAATTACCAAAATGTTGCCAAGCTTGGCGACTTTTGGAGAAATATCGTCGAATTTGGCGCCAAAAATTAGTCCCCAAAAGTGAAGAGATCGAGGCCTTAGGACCAATATTTCTCGAGATTTCTAGAAACCCATAGAAAAACATAAGGGAAACCAAAACCTCCGTATCTCCGGTTCTAATTGACCGATTTTGATGCAACAAAAAGCAAACTTTATCTATTTGAAGCGTAGAATACGAATTTTGAACTATTTTAAGCCACAGAACAGCGGGTTGCCCGAAAATTCGTAACAATATGTATAGATAGATAGATAGATAGATACAGGCTGGTTATAATTAAACTTCCCCTATAGATAACATTCTGCAGCTAAATCAGGTGTGCAGATTGCCACCAAATTTGGCATAGGTACTGTAGAAGGTTTGATTCAAAAATTTTCTATTTAGTAGCGCTTTATATGGTGAATACAGCTATAAAAATGACAGAAATTAGTTAATAGAGGCTCAAAACTATTGAATAAATGTTGAAATTATTTGTACATTTCGAGTTAGCAGTTTTCATTATTCAATTTGCAGGGTTTTTTAATACGCTTTTATTAGTTTCACCTGTATGTTTGTTTGTTTGTAACCGACTCCTTTGAACTCTATTTTGACCCACTTTAAACGGTCAGATTTAATTTAAACTTTGTAGGCTTATCAAGGACCGATGGCAATACAATAATTTGATAAGTTTACCTCACTATTCTGATTAATATCGTCAGAATTAGTAATTTTCTTAGCGATCCTTTGCGTGAGAACGAGAGAAATGGAGCAAGCCCGCGGTCTACGTATGCGTACTATTTCAGTACTCGGCTCAGCACAATGGAGTAGAACCTCTCTCGCTATTGGTAACTTTATTCAATGGTATGTTTGGGTAATTACGTTTTTGAAATCCATATGGCAAATCTAACAATTTTTTCTCAATATTGTATATTATTACATGGATGTTTGTGTTTGTTGTAGTCGTTATGAAACTTGTTTGTTGATTAGAGACCTATTTTTCCTTTTTAGTGAGGAAGGTGGCATTTAACTGCAGGTTAATTAATACTTTGGTACACAGCAGGAGCGTAGCCAGAGGGGGGCTGAGGGAGCTGCTCCCCCCCCCCCCGAAATGCGAGAACTCGCTTTTATAGCAAATCGAACTAAAAAGTGAAAAATTAGTGATAAATTGAACTAACTAAAAAGTGAAAAATAATTCTTAATATAGAAATAAATTAATGAATCAAAAATAGTATTATTGTGAAAAAAAGTGTGGGGCGCTTTGTGCTCTATTTTTTGTATCATTTTTGTACTAATCCTACCGATCGAAAATTCTCAAAAACTGATATATGGAGCACCCCACGCTTTTTTCACAATATATTTTTCTTTCTTTAATTTATTTCTATATTAAGAATTAGTTTTCACTTTTTAGTTAGTTCAATTTATCACTAAAGCGTGTTTTTTAGTTTTTTTTAAACTGTATTTTTTTATGCAAAACATCACCTTATAAATACTTTTTGAAGTAATTTTTCTTTCGAAATTCCTAGAACTCATCTTTATTCTAAATTCGATGTACCGAAATTGTTCTCAATCCGTTCACCTCTTTACCTTTAGAACCCTATTTATAGGGGAAGTTTAATTATAACCACAATGTTTAGAATTATAACCACCATGAACAGACAGGGTGATCAATTTAAAAGAGTATCCGTTGGCTGTCGCTGTTTCAAAACCAAAATATAATTGTTTGAATCTTGTTTAAGTGTAGAAGGCAATTTCCAACATTGTTGGACTGTTACAACTTTATTTATGGGGTAAAACAGAAAGAGACGTACGATGTTACTTAATCCGGTGATAATTTTATTTTTGAAAAACATAATTTTATTCATTTTTTACATTATTATTTCTTACAGCAGATGTTGAAAATGTTCGCCACCATTTTGAATTGAAACATGAACGCGTCGAACCAAGTTTTTTGACACTCTTCGCAACATTATTGGTGTTATTGGTGAGATTTCTCAGTTATGATTGGTTGCCATCGATGTTTGCAGGAATTCTCTCTAAAACCCTATCTGCGAGCGAACATTCTCAACATTTGCTGTAAGGAATGATGATGTAAAAAAATTTGAATTAGATTTTGTTTTTCAAAAAGAAAATTATCCAGGATTAAGTAACATCGTGCATCTCCATTTCTCTTTTACTTCATAAATAAAGTTGTAACACTCCAACAGTGTTGGAAATTGTCTCCCACACTTAAGCAAGGTTCAGAGAGTTATATTTCAACTATCGTCACATCCGTCAGATCTAAGAGTAATAAGAAAAACCAACGGGTGTTTCTTATTACCCTTACTCTTTTAAATCGATCCCCCTGTATATATGAATCCGTTCTGTCTACCAAATGGCCAATCTGCATTTTCAGCAAAGAGCTCCCGCCTGACACCTTACCTGGAAGAGGCGGTAAGCCAACACCATTATGTATGAAGACCTACGAAAACTTTTTCACGGCTTACCGAAGACCTGGAGAACAAAAAGATCTTCAGGTGATGTCCACAAAGCAGGGAAGAGACGATCCATGGAATATCATTGTTGCTTGCAAGAATCAAGTAAGTACTATAATCTGTTGTCAACCCTATGCCTAGTGTCCCTTTTTTGGAACGGCATTTTTCGCTATTAGTCGAAAAAATAATTTCTTTTTCCTAGCCTTTGTTCATGAGTATTGAACCTCAACTCCACAAAATATTTTAATCATTTTAATATTTAACAAATGGACACAACTGGAGAGAGCAGCCTATCTTTTCGTAATGCATCGGAGTGAGGACGAAATGTGCTCCTCCGCGCCGTATCACACATAAGGTCAAACGCGTAATACGCACGCGCACCACGCATATGACCGAAACACATGCATCGTGCGCATTCGTTTTGGTCACATCCGCGGAAGCATACTCGGCACACCTTTTTAGCCGCTTTGCTCTCTCCAGTTGCCTCCATGATTTATCATGACCAAGTAGGATGTTGACATTTCAATTTTCATACATAACGATGTTAAAAGAAATTATCTCTTGTTCAAGAAGTGGACATCAGAAATTTATCTATTATTGCTGGTAATAGCAAAAATCGAAGAAAATCGCAAAAATATCTTTGCACAAATTGGTTAACGTTGCACGTTTCCAGGGTATTTTACTTAATCTCGCAGAGAGACAATCAAGTTGCCTCGAATATTTTCGAAAAAATTAACAATTTTCTACCTTGAAGTGCATAACATTAATTTTTTATTTCATTCGCGGCGGCCAATGCTCGAATGCAACAGATTTTTTTTATGCAGGGTGGTTCATAACTATTTGTACAAAATTTAAAGGGAGATAGGGCACATAATAAGTAATCAGAATCACATGGAAATGTGGAGTCAAGAACGTCGTTTTCAGTTACATGGTAATAATTACTTTGGGAAAAGTGTGGAAGTGTGAGTCTAATTTTTCGAAGTTTCATAAACAATGGGCTTGTCTCCAAAAATCTCAACCATGAAATGAAGTAGAATTTTTAAACTATAAATTTTAGTCACCTGTTTTCTGAGAAAAATACATTAGTTTTTGACGAACAATGGTCGGAAAGTTCACTGTTGTTTCAGAACTTGTTCCAAATTGCACAACTCTTATGCTGCTTGAAATCGCAAATTTTACATAAATGACAATTTAAATGTAAATTTCTTCACAAAATACGAGTCATGTAAGCTCGTTTTATCGATTCATTGATTTGCTTTGCATGAAAAAAGTTAGAGCATTCAAAATGCAATGTTGAAAATACAACTCCCAAAATAATATGACTGAAATGTGCTTTACAGTAAAACAATAATGCAATTTTATCTTTGTTGTTGATGTTTTGCATCATACTGTATTGCGTGAGGTTGCGAACATGATTATAAAGTCATTTAGTAATTAAAATCTATACGTACATTAGGAAATCATATCCTTTGCACAATAGCTGCGAATGTTTAATTGTTCCGCCGCTAAATAATCATTCTGTTCTGCCGGACGCCGTGGTGTGATCCCTTGAGATACGATACTGACAATGAGTACGAGATCTACCTAATGTATTCATAGCGACGCAACCAACGGGTGATGATAGTTGCATTTTCCAAATATAGTAATAGCATACGGATTAGATTATGAGCTATCTCAGTAATTAAATGAATATTCAATAGAACTATTTTACAGAAATAGAAGAGAAATGCCATCAAACGCGTCCGAATTAACAGTCGAACCTTTCTGGAGAGTAATGACAGTTTATACAACAGGATTCAACATCAGAAGAAACAGTGTATAAAAATACCAATGAGGAATCATGCAACTTGTTTCGGTAAGTGTGACGTACTGTCTTCAGAGCGAGAATGACATCTACCGAAATCAGTCTGCGGTTTCATGATTTCTCATTGATGTTTTGGCTCGATGTTTTACTTTTGCTCATATTTGGCGCTACTACTTTTATGAATACGTGTTTTGATTTTTATAAACAAAAAAGGTAGGGTATTGAATAGATTAAGTATATTTATTATAAAATTTAATATTTAAACGTTCAATATCGGTGCATACAATCTTTAAGAATAATAAAAGTTTTTCAAATTTGTGTAGCACTGATGAAAGTGAAGCCAATTATTTAAAAAAAAAAGTTAAGTTAGATTTTGAACAAAGCACTTCAAAAATTAAAATGTAAGATATAACAATAATTGAACAAACATTTTTCTTTTTTTTTTCTAGAAAAGTAAACGAACTACCACTAACGAACTAGTATAGTATTTTCTACAATATCATGTCCATTTACATAATAATATGTAAGAAATTATGTATGTTTTGATATTTTATGAGTAAGACTGAGACTTTTATGAGAGACTGTAAGACTGGAAAACATGTAAATTATCTGGCCATAAAGTAATGAATTATTATTTAAGCATTAAAAATCAGTAAAAATAATTTGTAAAGTGTTTAAGTAATAATTTGTTGTAGTTTAATTACTATACGTATATGATCCCTTTAAAAAAATAATTCTGTATAGTTATATTTTTTTTAATTTTCATCAAAACACTCAAAATCAGATATCTCAATACTAAATTAAACTGTAATAAATGAAAAGTTTTTCGCTCAAAATCCAAAAGATTCAAGCTATTTTAGTGAGCCGTCACATGCAATTTAAAGGCTGTACATCAGATGTATGGAATCGCTAAAGTAAGATTTCTTTTGATATCTGCAATTTTTTCAAAAGTAAAATCTTTTAAACAATATTTTGTGTATTCATAATAGATTTTATTTACGGAATACGAACTTTTTTATAGGAATTAGTATTTTTCTGAAATGAGAACGAGTATCTTTGGAAAACACACACACAATGCTTTATTTTAAAAATCAACCACTGAATTTTAGATTTTCTTAGAATATTTTCTTGAGAGAAAGCACTTTTATATAACACGACAGGTGGTAATATGCAATGTTTAAAGTACTAAGACTGGTACACTAAAATAACTTTGACTAAAAAACATTTAGATAACGTGAAATCTATCAATTACAATGTATTAGATTTTCACCGGAAAAATTATTACTTTTATAATGTAAAAAAATAATATCGTAATTGGCCTAGTCATTTTATTGGTCCAAAATCACCGGTTGTTCTTTATTTCTGTACCGTTTTGTAGCAAACTAACAGATTTTTCTGGATCAATGTATTACAATAGCGTTTATATATGATTATAGATATCCAATTTAACTTTTACAAATCTTAAATATTATAATTCAGCTGTCTTTATTTAAGGAATAACAAGCAATAAAATTATTTCTTTAATGTGTGACTAAAGTACATCATCCAAATCTAAAAATTTTAAATCACTTGTATTACTGCAGCTTTTCGATTTCACTGAAGCATGTTTCTCGAAATAATGTTGCGTTTTTTAAAGAAATTCAAAATCTAAATTTTAAAAAAATTCCAAAAATTACGCATTTTCAGCATTTTATTTTAAATATGACGTATCCATCTTATTCCAATGCATAAAATAATAAAAAATATTACTGTCGTGTAAGTGAATTCTAATCTATTCACAGCGCTAAAAATTACTTTTGTTAAATCACGGGTTATTCTCATTTTTGGTGCATCGGCAGATAAAATTGAAAAATTTAATATCGTCTGTGAAACTCTACTGCGTTTTCCCCCCATCCATTTCGTAAAGTACTCTGTTAACACACTCCTGGTGAATACTGATCAAATGCATTCTAATGGGGCGCTTTGGCTTCTTTCAAAATGGGAGAGAGAACTTCAGACGGCGTTCTTCGGTAACGAAAGTTTTCAGTTTAAAATTCTGGCTCCTAGGAAGTTGTGTGTTTACGGTGTCTTTCAAAATAGTTTGCAGTCATTTGTATTGTTTACGGAAAAAGTGTATCGTGTGCGTCAAGTTTTCAAAAACATCTGTTTGGGGGGGGCATTCGAGAAAAATCTCGAATTGGGAGAAATAAATAGCGAAATAGCGACACGCGTTGTAAAATTAAGATTACGGTGGACTCGCGCTAAAACGAAATTGGTCTTAACGCGAACTGGATATCACGTGAGATTTTCACAAGCAACGTATCAGAGCTAACGCGAACTCCTCGCGCTCAGCACGAGATTTTACGTCAATAGTAAAAAGCGCCAACAGAATCGCGGGGTATAATATTATTCTGTACAGTACTGTAGTGTATCATACTTAGTCATTATCATTATTACAGTATAGTACTGTGTCATACTTAGGCGTTATTATTATTACACAACATTACAATAATAGTTATTACTGTAGTAGAGTACTATTATTTAAAATGCTGCACTTTACTTCATACTGTACGTACAATACTGTAGTCTCGTTCTCTCCTACTGATCGGAAATTGTGTGCATTTACAATACTGTATAGTACTGTCCAGTATTACTTTGAATAACGCTGCTTTTTTGTATTTACATTGTTTATTTATTTATTTAGGTGGAAAATGGTAATATATTGCTAGGGATTGGCTTAAAACCGTTCGAGGAGGGGTTTATAAGTGTCTAAAATAATTGTGTATCCGTTTCAAAAATTCGTATATACGAGAGTTTTAAATTAAATAGTGGACATAAACCTAGAAACTCACAGAAAAGCGAGCATGCTTCAATAAGATATGGTAGCGGTGAGGTGGCGCCATTGTCGATGTGTAGAGTGCAAAAAAATAGCCGATCTAGTTAGAAGGGCAATTGTTGTGTGACGTTAAAGTGAAGAGTTTCGTTTCCATCGCTCTAAGGCATGTTTTCAAAAGGTGATCAGTGGTCGTGGCTTAAAATAGAGGTTGACCGTGGCAAAAATGCAACAGAATGTTATCGAGGATTACTTGGAAGCCTGTGGCGAAAGCGCATTACCGTATAGGACGGTTTGCCCGATGCCTTGTGTGTGTGTATGGGGGGGGGATTGTAACCAATGCTGTGCCTGTAGGACAAATTGTCAACGCAGAGTACTATTGCCGATTTCTACAGCACAATCTGCGTCCGCCTAAGCGGCGCAAACGTCCACGTTTATTGTAAAATAATCTCCCTATCATATTGCCTGACAACGCTCGTTTTCGCGTCACAAACAATGTCACTCTCCTCTTGCAACGGTAGCAATGGGAAATCTTGAAACACCCTGCCTACTCACCTGACATGAGTCCTTATGATTTTGATCTGTTTCCGAAGTTAGCGCAACCCCTCCGATGCAGCCGATTTCATGACGCTGCATCTGTTCTCCACGCAGTAGGGCACTCAATTGCTGACATCAACCATCAACACCTTGCTTGAGGTCTCCAACGATTTCCCGACATTTGGCAAAAAGTTGTGAACTTAACACGTGATAGAAGACCTAGACAGAGCATAGAAGGAATGCGATGCAATTGTACTTGAAAGTTCATTAAAAATTGATTTATACCTTTGTTGCCATTACTTAATTTGCAGCCCTCGTTTAACCTATTTCACCACTCGAAATTTTCACTTACGCTAGGGTTCTTGAAACGCATCCCTCGCGTTAGTCAAGACTCCACTGTAGTCAGTTTTACCTAAAATAGGTTAAAAAAAAACTAAGAATTCACTTCCAGAAAATCACCACATTTGCAACTCTAACATGGATCTCCTTGCTCTATTTGTTTTTATTGCATTTTTATTCACAATAAAAATTATTATTATTAAGTGTAACAAAATCTTTGAAAAGCAATTACAAGTTTATTTTTATTACGGCGTGGTATGAAATATTATATGATTATTGTAGTATGCAAAATTAGACTGTTAACAAGTAACAATACCTGGAAAGAAAAACACTGATGCAAGATAAAATGAGTAAAACATGTCATAAGAAAATATCTCAACTTTGCACTTCTAAACTCGAGGTTTCGCGAAATCATGCATTTAATATTAAGACGAAACAAAATTTGAATTCATGCATGCATACATACATAAACCCACTTCCGAGCTGCGGAAACGTGAAAATATATCTGAATAACATTTTATCTACGAAAATATTTTGCCTCCGCTCATGTTTCCTAACAAGTGCAAAATCAGACGCGGCGGAGTGATTGTTATTCCAGGCAAGTATCTGGATGAAGTGCCAAACATGATGCGCAAAGGAAGAAGGGGGGGGGTGCGATTTCGGGATTACTCAACTATTCCTCTGGAGTAATATCCAACTCAACAATTTAAACTGTCATTCTATTGTGAAGCGAATGCTTACTCACCCCCCCACTGGGACACGTGAGATGAATACGTCAAAAGACCTCGCGCTGAGTGAAAATTTATTTTGGTCAATTTGGGATGGCAACTTTTGAGAAAGGTTTCAAATCTGATTTTTTAAAGAAAATAAATAGTTTGGTTTTTTTTTACCTCTGTCTTTTGAAGAAATGATAAAAGATGAAAATTTGTATTGGGAGTGAATGCACTTAAAAACATCGCCCTAACTTAATTTTCATAATTTATCAAAAAAAGTACTTATTCCATCAGGTAATGCTTGAAAAGTTAATATTAAAATTTTAATATACTGTCACCAACCTGATTCCGTTAGTTTGGTCAAGACAAAGCTACATGAGAGCTATCTGCCTAAGAGGAGGATGCGTTGGGCAGAGGACTTTTTAGGGGGGTTCTAACGCGTATTCAAGTTACATCTGGAGAAATCCACCCAAAACTCCA
Source organism: Cheiracanthium punctorium (assembly GCA_038373885.1). Lineage (NCBI taxonomy): Eukaryota > Metazoa > Arthropoda > Arachnida > Araneae > Cheiracanthiidae > Cheiracanthium > Cheiracanthium punctorium. The sequence continues at coordinate 645,090 of JAWZYV010005184.1, forward strand.
GACCGTTGGATCGACAGCCGTACGAGAGGCAAAACCCTGGACCTGCACACTTTACATGATACAGTGTCTTATCCACTCGGCCATGATACAGTGTCTTATCCACTCGGCCATTGGTCCACCTGCCTGATTCTGTAGTTATCATACACGTTTTGAATCACAGAGCGAACAATTTTTTTTTTAATTCAGCACATAATTCGTCGCGGAAAATTATTTTTAAATGTTTTTCCCCTAATCGCGGACACTTGCCGTATAGGCATTAGCCAATACCAGGCCGGAATTAGTGGTCTCTTTACTATGGAGGCACCTAATAGGTGGACCAGCGTTGCCTCCTATGAAAGGACGGACGAAATGACGCCGAATCCCGTGACGGGAATCAAACCCGGACCCGTGCTGTGGTAGAAAGGCTCTCTAACAACTACCTAATTTTATCAAAAAGAATAGTAATAATAATTACTCTACTACTATTTCAAAGCGCTAGCATTATTGCCACAACCTTTTTTAGCTAAACAGTGTAGTCTCAGGCAGTTACTCAGCGCTAACTTATTCTTTAGGCGTGGCATGTGTAGCAATTTTTGCTGGTCGCAAAGAAACCATAGAGCGGATTTTCAATCGGAACGTGTAAAAGGAAATAGCTTTCTATGTGGACCAAAGTGGAGATCTATCCCACTATAAATAAATGTTCTGATATAAATATTAAGAAACTAAATGCGAAAATATTTTGGAACATGTTACTTGAACAATATGGAATGGAATGAACGGTTGAAAATTAAATAATATAATTGAAATATTTATTATCTTACATAATACTATTATTATCAAACTGTTGCGTATCATTTTGCATCTTGATTGAATAATCATTTTTATTCTGTTATAACGCCCTTCTTTTATGGTCTGATATGGAAGTTGCTTTTTAGGGTATAAGAAAGTTTTCGTAAGAGGGGCTTCTAATGAAATTTTTGCCCTGGGCATCGATTTCTGCAAATCGATCCCTGTACATCAGTCATAAACTAGTGATCAAAATGAGATAATAAATTAAGAGCAAGAATACCGAAACGTCAGCATACATTTTTTCTGTGTTTCAAATGGATTAATGGATTTGAATCCCACTTTAAAGCTAAAGCCGGCCATCAACTGTATACAAAATTTCTGATAGAAAGTATTATTCTATAAATTTCAATAACCTATATTAATTTTATTTTATTTGAAATAAATACAGTCTTTAAAATGAACTTTAAAGGATTACTTCTTATAGGCCTTAATCGATTAGAATTATTTTCTGTGATCCTGTAAAATGCTATGTAGATGTTTTTAGTAAGATCGCATAGCAGTAACATGTATTTCGTATCAATCCATTTAAGACAAACTGGCAGATAGACAAATCAAAATCAAATACTTTTGAGCTTTGTTCGAAAGTTCTAAAAAACTGTAACCACCCAAGAATCGGCTGAGATTATAAGAAAAAATTAATCTGCGAAATTTTCTTCTGGTTTATCAAACGTATTCTACGCACATAATTTATAAGTTATACTCCATTTGATTAAAGCTGTAGAGGTAACACGCTTAGCTAATAAAGCTGAATTTACCCAAAAGGGGAAAGCTCCCATTCTGAATCAAAATCGAATATATTATGCAAGATCTAATTTATTGCTTTTGACAGTCTCTATTAACAACACCTCCGCATCCTGGCTTTCTGATTTGAAGCATATTCTTCTGAAGACAGTCGAACGGAAGCGTCATCTCTGGAGATTTGGCTTCCGAAAACGCGTTTGTTTCGTTTCATTTCGTGTATCAATTACGCAAGCAGAAAGGCGTAATCGATATCAAGCTCGATGAGGAATTATCTTTCATTTTAAGAGAATATATTGATCAGAAAAAGGTTAAACTGGATTCGCTAGAATCCAACACTGAGTAATGTGCAGATGCGACTTTGACATTGATATAGCTCTATGATTTTAATCACTCAGAAATAGTTTTTTTCGTACGGATTAAAACTAAGGATTAAGAATCATTTACCAGCCTCAAGAAAGAAGACTATATTCGTAATACTCTCCGTAGTTCCTTGTTGAGGTTTGTGGTCCCTAAACTACCTTTCAAATATGAAACATTGGAAATCGAGTGACTTGCAGCGATCCTAGCGTTTAAAGAATAAAGCATTTCCTTCGCTGCTAGCTAGTTTTGGACGTTTTTAATTTCCCAAAGCGAGCACTAAATTTTAATTATTCTCTATAATAATAATTCTCTTCATAAGGGTGCAGTTTACGTGGTTGCCTTTGTAACAAATGAATAAGAAAAGGAAAAAGATGTTCCATCTTGAGATAATTAAAATACTGAGTTTATATTTGTTAAGGGTTCACAGTTACGCCAAAAAGTGACTGTGAGCTCATTAGAGTTTTTTATGTAATATGAGTTTAATATTTTAATATGAGTTTGATATTTTACTAAGAGTTTAGCGAGAATGGAAACTTGTTCTAAAATTTATCCTTGTTCTAAAATAAATGTAAATAATGTTTGTTTGTGTGTCATCGGCATTGTAAATAAACATTTTGTGGATATTGTTTTCTCTTCAATGGCTACACCAGCAGTTAACCAAGTGAGGAATGAGGTGTAGCGCCATTTGTGCATACAGATGGGGCTATCCACTTTTCTACGGGAAGTATAACCTCCTAAAAGTTTAACTTCGGAACCAGATTATAGCATTCAAAACGTCTCGATTTTTTCCAAAAATGCCAGACGCGCTGCAACCTCGAGAGGGATAATTTGAAAAGTTCTGCAGGCACACACGCGAAGGAACTAAGCTGTATTGAATAACGGCTATGTAATAAAAATGCTAAGAGTGTTTTTAAAATGGTAGTAAGTTAAGGTTCTATATTTCCTATTTATGTATTTTTAATTTCTGGTTGGTAAATTTCCTACTGTGCACTAACTGTATTTAGTTAAAAAATCTCTAGTTCATCAGGAGATTATTTCAGTTTAGTTTAATGTAACAGGAACATTATTAGGCAACCGGCTCATAAAATGGTGAAACGAATTACAGTACACACGGACGCGAAATCGTCTGACGGCGGATAAAACTGCAAGATTTCTATAGCAATAGAAAAATGTATTCTTTGTTATGGATCGTTAATAGTGATATGTTTAACAATATTCACTGGTTGCAAAGTATTAACATCGTAATACCGTGACGCTGTTCCACTTTAATTAATTCGTTATTCTGTTTTATAGGTACAGCTGCAGAAAAAAAAACACCCACTTGATCTTTTTTCGGTCGTCGTTTGTCGTACAACAAAGTTATGTGTACCATTCGTTTACAAATAACGAATTCGTTAATTTGATATTCATAAAATTTTTATAAGGAGCATACTTCATATTTAAATACGCACAAACTTCGATTTTTAAAATGACAATTCTCAGTTTTGACTTTATTAAACGAAAGAGAACCCCTTCAAATTACCCTAAATATAAATTTCACGAACTTCCTACAATAACTTCTTGAGATGCTCCGAATTCTTTTTGGGGCGATTTTAGGGTATTATCTTCAAATTGAGAACGGTATAAAAAGGTCCCGAATCTGCAAAGAAAATAATGTTTCTAATCTTAAAATTTTTTTAAATATTAATTTGAAAATGCAAACATCGACTGTACTGTGATAAATCTCTAAATTTCGAATGAGTTTTACAGTTGCTTTTGTTACTGCTATATGTTTGTATGCATCAAAATTTCCAGCTGCATTCAAAACTTCAAGAGCTAACCCCTAAAAATATTAAACACGGTTTCCCTAAAAATAATATTTCACTATCGCTCTTTATCATCAGTAATCTGATAAAATTTAATTATTTAATAAATAATTGATAAAACTGCATAAACTCTGAAATAAAAGTTCTGCCTGTGATTAATATTCCAATTATATATAACAGCGTATCAAAAATTATAATTTTCTAAAATTTTCCTGCATTAGCAAGGATGCTCTTTTCCTAGCGACGAAACAGGAAACAGTATTGGCTCACAATATTTCAGCAATTTTAAGATTTGACGTTCCTAAATTTTCATTTTATTTAATTTTTATTTGCTTCAATAAGATCCCTTAGTTGGGAAGTGCTTCTTGATTATAATTGGTCAGCTCACTTCCACGAAAGGTAAGTAAGACATACCACCGTGGCAGGAGGGGGAGGTTGTGCTAAGATGTTTTCCTCAGCAACTTTTAGCTTTTTTCTAAAGCATCTGAGTTTTCGAAAGTTTACGAAAAAGGACTGAATCTGAAAATGACCTCGGCAAACTTTAGAGGTCTGATAGCAACGACACTCAGTCAATAGTAAATTAAAAAATTCTGATAAATCTCTTTATGAAAAGACTCTAATAATGGATCATTACTTAAAGATAGGTATCTCCAAAGTAAAAAAAAAAAAAAAAAAAAGGTTAAAAAAAAAAAATCCGACACCAAAGTACTGACTACGCAAGTGCGCATATGCAGCTCCATTTTACGATATGCGAATGTAAATTGAACTAATTTGGCAGCAAAATAATTCTTATTTGTATAAATAAAAATTACACTCAATACATTTAATTTTTGTCCACTTAAAATAAATCATTAACTTCCTGTTCTATTTTAAACATTACTAAAATTTCCGAAGTAACCGAAGCTATTTTGATTTTATTTCGTTCACATGTGTGACGTCATTTATACGTAGCCTATTACTTTCTGTATCACTAGCAGATCATCGGGAGCTGCACATGGGCAGATGCGTTAGCCCCCAGCGTTAATTAGTCCTCTGGTGTCGGATTTTTTGAGGCCATTTTGAGAGCTTTAGCTCCTCAGATTATTCATATCCCTGAGTATTGATCCATGGCAGTGTAAAGAAGGTTTTTGGTTGGGCTGATTTAAATTTAAAGACTGCGTTGTGATATATGATAATCCAGGTTCGAATGCACTTATGTTGCAATAAAATAAAAAGACGTTAAATACTGAAAAACTATTTTATTAAACATATACTATTGAAATATTATTATAACGGCGGTGGTGGCTCAGCGAAAATAAAATGACGTCCTATATGGACAGTGAAATTAAGGTGGAATGCTTTAAAAATTACGCCAGCACAGAATTACACATTGGCGAGAACAATAACTTGGCTGAGATTAATAGCGCCAATTCCAGAGCAACCCTAACAGTTAATCCAATAAAATTACAATGACGTAATCGCGAGCAAATAATTTTAAAGTCGTCGCAGGGGAACAACTAAATAACTTACGCCAGCAGGATGCCAAGAAGAAACTCAAAAAGGCCGTTGATTTTGCAAACGGACGCAATATAATCTATTTTTAGCACACCGGTCTGGAGAGACGAAACAATTAAGAACAAAAAGAAAAAGAATAGTGCATACGGGAAAAGCGAAAATACAGATTTAAAGCCGAAATGGCAGAAAAATGAAAACAAAAGTGATTTAGAATTCTTGAATTTTGGATAGATTGCATTAAAGAAAACCAAATTAAATGATTTTTAAATTAGATATGTGATCTTCATCACATATATACTCCCCTCAACCAGAAAAAAAATTTTGAAGAAACATTTTTTTTATTAGTTACAATTAATGTCTTTAAAAAAATTTTAATTAAATGCTCTGTTTGGCTGGTATTTAAAACAATTAAGAAAATCTTAAACATATTCAGACAAAATTATACAATTGCAAAATTACTGCTGACCACCACCTAATAAATGTTTAGAGAAGAAAAAAAAAATGTCATGACACAATAATAATAATAACTGCTAGCAATACAAAAGTAAATGTCGACAAAATAAAAAGGGAGCATTTAGCTCACAATACAAAGGGGCATTTTAGCTCATCCCTTTTTTTTTAAATAAGGGGCATTTCAGCACACCCTTTTTTTTAAATAAGGGCATTTCAGCACACCCTTTTTTTTAAATAAGGGGCATTTCAGCACACCCTTTTCTCTTTAATTGAGCATCTCAAGCTCATGTGCACATCAAAGATATACTGCTTAAGCTTGCAGTGAGTACTCAAAATTATAATTATAAACCAGCGCTGTTGAATGGTTTGCATATATATATCAATAAGGCCTTCAAATGTCAGAATTATGCATCAAAAATACTTCACTCAATTGACAAAATAAAACAATACATTCAAATTATAATATGATACTAAAAATTTTTTGTTTGTTTGATGGTAATTTTTCACACAGTTCTGTACCATCAGAATTGTAATAATGTTGTAAATAGTACATGACATAACAGTATCTTGACATACATATCTGTATATCATAAGAAAAATAAGCACATTCAATTGAAAAAATTATACTTGCACAAAATGACAATGAAAAAACTTTAGGGAAATTGAATATCAATCTGTACAATACCATCAACGAACATCAATCTAAGTACAATTAAAAGGATCTCAGTAAAAGGTTTAAGTGTTATTGGACACTCATATTACACATTACCTATTTTAAACTCACATTATTTATTTTAAATTTTCAAGTTAGAGATAATACTAAATGAATCATTTAATTTTATTATTAATTATAACTTTATGACTGTGTAATTATTTAATTTAGAAGTCATCATTTAATAAGTGTTAAGTTTTAAGAACATTATTGAAGAAATGATATATTGACAGACACAGCATGGAATCCAAATACACAAGTGAAAACTGCTGGACCAGCCAGGCAGTACATAAAAGCAATTATACCTCCAAGCTTGTGGGTACCACACAAACAAGGAAACAAGCATTCAACACATGCACACAGCAATATATCCGTGAATGTCAAATAAACAAGTTATTAATTATGTGGAGGTAATAGAAAAAAATTAAGTTATAAAAGAATGAAATTAGTTAACTTGCAAGTCTTGAAAATGTAGGTTTAAACTTGGTAACAAGTACGTAAAATATTAGTTATAGCTTAAAAAGAAAATTGAAGGCAATTGTGGTCATACGGTAAAAACAAAATTAATGATTTTTTTTGTTGTTGTTGTTGTTTGTTTGTTCAAGAAAGGAATGTTGTTGTGTCACTTACTAACACACTAATATTTTCAAAAGTGACAAAATTGGGAAAGAATAGCACACAAAAGTACAAATAAAAATACACTAAAATGCAATTACTAAAGTATACAATATACTGATACTCTGAAATTATATACCATCAAATTTCACTTATTAAAGTCTTGAGTTAATCTGATCACTACATATATATTTCATTATGAGCCTAACTAAACAAACAATATTTCACAAAATAATCACTAAGATAAGAATAAACATAATTCAAATAATAAATTAACTATAAGCACTCTGAAAATGTAAATCAATGGAATTTTTTTTTATAACTCGGTGAGTACTTGATACCTTAAAGTTGTATTAATTTATAGTAAGGTACAGATGAGATTTAAATATCTCATAGTATAGAAAAAAATTTCAAAATAAAATGTTATGTTTGTATATGTGAACACAAAAGAGTGACAAAACATATACAATGTGTTTAAAATATTTTTGAAATGCACTACTGTACACCATAGTGAAAATGTGGGAGAAAAAATGTAACAAATATTCAAAAACTTGTGTGTAGCAAAATGTGGAAGGACAAGCACAATGAACTCAATGAGCAGAACATCAGTGTGAACATGTTTGTGAGTGTGAACATATAAGACATAAACACAAGTGTGATGAAAAAAAAAAAATCAAGTATGTGAAAACGTTGAGAGTCAGTAAGTGTAAGCAATGTAAATAAAAACAACAACATGAAAAAGAGTGTAATTGTGGACAAACACAGACTTCAAAGATCAGTGACTATTCAAGTATGAATCTTATTTGAAGTACAACAAACAATGTATGATATTGTGTATTTATGGAAAAGAAAAAAAAGGTAATCAAATGAATACCACTATACTCTTCCAAAGAATGCATGTATTAAACAGAGGCATATCAATGGCAGGAAAGAAAACAATAAAACAGTGTATCTAAAAAATGTAAAAATATGTGAACAGTACAACTTATGGTAAACATGTAAAATTGTATTAAAAGGCCAAAAATGGAGTGAAAAACAAAAACATAAAGTACTCTTTAAAAAAGGTATTTAAAACAAATAATGTGTAAAAAAAATCAGTCAACATGGTGACTGTAAATAATAGCATGTTCAAAGAAAAACAAAATGTCTAAAAATATATGATAAAAAAAGAAACTGTATATTGTGAGGTAAGAAAAAAAAACTGAAAGAATATGTATGCTGTGCCATGGACTTTAATATACAAAAATGCAGTGTGTAAGAGTATGTAAAAAGTGTGTGCCTTAGAAAGGCCTTGCCATGGACTTAATTATTGCTAGAGTGTGGAAAGACATGTAATTGAAGACTGTCATGATTATCACAATAAAGAGTAAAGAAAAATATAACGATGTATGTGTACCTCATAGAGGCTGTACAGCGAATATAGCAATGTAAAATATAGCACGAGAAAAAATTCAAACATTATAAAGATCACTAGGAGGAATATGTTAGCAAATACAAATTAAACAAATAAAAGATATGTACACAAAACATATAAATAATAAGTAAAACTTATATTCATCTTAAATCAAAAAAAAGTGTAAAAGCGGGTCGAGAAAAATCCGAGAAACTAGAGCACCAGTGGTAGATCCCAAGAGAACATAATTATTATAATCAATATAGATCAAGTTAGAAGTATGTAAACTACGAAAATTATGGCATAATGTTTTGCAAAAATGAATAAGTAATTTTAAGTAACACCATGTACTGAAATCTCAAATAACGCTACATTTACTTATTTAATACTTAAGAAAAATGCAGATTTTATATAAAGCACTTAACTTTCATAATTTAATTTTTAATGTATACATAATAGCAATAAAGGAAATAATCATTGTTAGAAAACCCCAAAGTTATGTAGAATTATTCTATACAGTATACATAAATACACCAGTGAAACACTCTTTCTTTTTTTTACACATATAAAAAATTATCGTCACTAAAATATCGCTATGCTAAAAATATTGGTAAAATTAAACTATTCAGTGTTGCTCTTCAATTTTGTGACGGCTCAATGAAAAACTACTTTTACCTTTAAATAAAATGCTGATCTCTATTTAAAAAGGAAAACAAAGCTACATACTTTTTTAAAATGATTATCCATTATGTTAAATCAACGCAAACACTTCAATTTTTATGTCACATTTTATGTAGCTGACCAATGTCCAATCAAGATGTCATTCATGCGCACTGAGAAACGTTGAATATTCGCCAAAATAACAGGACAGTAGCACAGCACATGCTGCGACGAGCTAATAGTTTCATACGCACAGAGTTCAGCTTCCGTCCAAAAATCAGCCTCATATCGAATGGCGGGTAGTAAAATATCCAGTGGCATACGTTTTATACACATCTTTAGAAGACGAAACTCGATAAAGTATCGAAAAAAAAATCCGCACAATTCACTAAAGCGATGTACTGTCGGGATTGGGGATCATTCAGGATATGAGTTACTCCATACCTGCAAGCGAAGATGAAGCAAAACGAATCGAGCATCAGATTACCAAAATGTTATCCAGCAGTATATCCACGAAAACGGAAGTCATGCCATGCTGAAGGAGTTGAATCGGTAGATAACGGTGAACAACGGTGGCGAGAGACGCGGGCATTTTCTAATCCACCCGAGAATGCTGTGGCCACCCGTGAATGCTTTTCGCCTGAGCTTTAACTTCCGACTGTCCGAAATGATTCCATCCGAGCGCCGTTTGCTAAGCCACCACCAAAAAATGCAACACAAGTGCCTGGGTAGGCACCAATTTATGTAAAGAAGGTTTTTGGTTGGGCTGATTTAAATTTAAAGACTGCGTTGTGATATATGATAATCCAGGTTCGAATGCACTTATGTTGCAATAAAATAAAAAGACTTTAAATACTGAAAAACTATTTTATTAAACATATACTATTGAAATATTATTATAACGGCGGTGGTGGGTCAGCGAAAATAAAATGACGTCCTGTATGGACAGTGAAATTAAGGTGGAATGCTTTAAAAATTACGCCAGCACAGAATTACACATTGGCGAGAACAATAACTTGGCTGAGATTAATAGCGCCAATTCCAGAGCAACCCTAACAGTTAATCCAATAAAATTACAATGACGTAATCGCGAGCAAATAATTTTAAAGTCGTCGCAGGGGAACAACTAAATAAAGTAATTAAAAAACTTTGTAAAAAACACACATAAGAAGTAAAAGGAAAGAGGATACGCGTTTCGTTCAAAAATTGTTTTGAACTTCTTCAGTCCAAGCCCTTCGACGTAAAGAACACAGGGAACAGTTCCCTGTGTTCTTTACGTCGAAGGGCTTGGACTGAAGAAGTTCAAAACAATTTTTGAACGAAACGCGTATCCTCTTTCCCTTTACTTCTTATGTGTGTTTTTTACAAAGTTTTTTAATTACTTTATCGTTTAACACCAGTATTTTGAGTGTTTTTTCAGAACAACTAAATAACTTACGCCAGCAGGATGCCAAGAAGAAACTCAAAAAGGCCGTTGATTTTGCAAACGGACGCAATATAATCTATTTTTAGCACACCGGTCTGGAGAGACGAAACAATTAAGAACAAAAAGAAAAAGAATAGTGCATACGGGAAAAGCGAAAATACAGATTTAAAGCCGAAATGGCAGAAAAATGAAAACAAAAGTGATTTAGAATTCTTGAATTTTGGATAGATTTCATTAAAGAAAACCAAATTAAATGATTTTTAAATTAGATATGTGATCTTCATCACAGGCTGTAAATATGATTTTCTGTTGATGAGTCATTGAAAGGAATTTACAAATTAGGCATTTTTTTTTGTAAACGATCTGCTTTCTGAAATCGAAAAAGTTTTGTATTAGGTTCTCTTCCGTTAAAATAACCTAGGTATTCACATATTAAAAAGCAAAATACCGTTCTCAACATGCTATTCACATTGAATGCCGCAGAAAAATGTGAATGTACCATTTCCGAGAGGTTTGAATCTAGGAATATTTAGGTCTTTGAATAATGAAATGACAGTATTCAGTTCATTGTCACTGTTTAACAAATAGGGTTAAAATAAAGCAAATATTCGGATAAAGTATTGTGGAATTTTTGTTGTTTTCAGGGTTGTTTTGTCATTGTTGTTATTAATATTGTATGCTGCATCCAAATAATGAAATAGCAATATCCAATTCATTGTCCCTGCTAAAAAAAGTGCTTGCAAAATATTGGGGAAATGTGCTGTAGCAGTACTCCAATAAAATTAATGAAATGGTTTTAGGAAGTATTATTACTCATAATTTCAGGTTATCGTACAGGAATACTTTATATTATTGCTTGAGTAAGTGCACTCACTTATATGCACAGCACAATTGTTGTTCTACATTTTTTCATCTACATCTGTTTTACTTGGTTTATAGCATTCTTTCGTTGAATTACTACAACATCTTGGATTTTTTTTTCTAACGGGCGGATACTTTGCCGAACATCTTTGATCTAGTCCGGTGGTTCCCTGCCTCGCCAAAAACCTCGCCAGCCTTAGAAAGCTTTCTAAATTCTAAATTTGGCGAACCCTTTGCGCTTTCGTTTTATACTAGTATATTGTTTTTGCAAACCCCCTTATACACTATGCGTAACCCTAGGAATTCGCGAACCACCTGTTGGGAAGCAATGTTCTTGTCCATTCCTAGCAGTTCAACAAGTTCTCTGAACGTTTATTAACGTTCAGAAGTGTTCCCTTAAGCCTTAAAGAAAACTACAGAACGTAGATAGGCGTTTAAAGAATATTGTTCTGCCTGGGTTGAAGGCTACTGTTTTAACACACTGATTTAGTTCATTATTTTCCATTCTTATATTACACGTATTTGACTTATTTAGACTTGTTTTAGCTCACTTTTTGATATTGCTTTGATATTGTTTGGCATTATTTCAAGTTATTTTTGGCTCTGATTTAACGCATTGCTTCCCATCGTTATATCATTTTCCTATGCCAAATTATTTGGCCTTGTTTCAATCACAATGAATGACAATTTGAATCATTGTTAGGCATAATTTTAGCAATGTTATATTTTCAGATCTTTCAAGTATGTTCTTTTAGCACTTGTTTCTAAATCCTTTATCCCATTGTTCAGAGTTATTTCAGCCCATTGTTGCGCACTATTATGCTACATTGTTTTAAACGGCTTCCGCGCATTGCTTGACATTGTTACAGCACATCACTTGGCTTTTTTTAGTTTATACTTCGGCATTTTTATAGCATTGTTTACTTTGTTTTACCTGATTGATTATTGTAGCTTTAGTAAATTTAAAAAATCCTAAATTAGCATGTTTTTGAACACTAATTGGCTGTAATATATTGTTACGGCATATTGCTTTATCTTACTCTATTATATTTCTTTTTTGGGTTGTATTTTATCACATTGTTTGGCTTTTTTAAGCTCATAGCATGGGATTGTTTAAGGATTCTTACAATATATTATTTAGCGTATAAATATGTTGTCCGACATTGTTTTAAAAGATTGAATTAGGCCATTATTTGAGATTGTATTGCATATTGCTTGTCATGGTTTTACTTGATTTTTTTATGTAATTACAATTTTTGTTTGGCATTGCATAGTTTCGTTGTAAGTCATTATTTTGTATTGCTTGCATCAGTGCCATTGTTTACCACCGATTTAGCTTACTTTTTTGCAATTTTCTTTAATCATTGCTCATTTATTACATTGCTTCTTATTTTTATGCACAATTCTTATATAACACATTTTGATATTCTTTCAATTGTTTGACATTAATTTAGTACATTGTTGAGCTTTGTTATACTACATTGTTTAGAATCGCTTTCAGGCATTGTTTGTTGTTGTTATAGCACATTATACCCTGATAATATACTTTAATGTATGTGCACTGCTGACTTTTATACTACCCTTATCTATATTCTTTCGTTGCATTACTGCATCTTCTTTAGCATTGAGTTAGCCCATTGTTGACCACTCCCTATATTAACAAACAGGTTTAGTCCGCAGTTTTCTATTTTTACATTGCATTCTTTTAAAAGATTATTTCAATGTATTCTAGCTCATTGTTTGTCTTTGTTTCAAGACATTATGTAGCTATACTTTAGCCCATTGTTTTCCATCGTTACAGCATATTCCTCGGACAGATTATGTTGCCTTATTTTTATCACATTGTTACCCACACATTATCACATTGCCAATGTGATAATGTGTGGGTAACACATTACATTGTTTTGATATACATTGTTTTGACATATTCTGCGTTTTACTTTCAGATTTATGTTGGATATTGTTTTATCAGATTGTTGAGCGATCGTTTATCCAATGTTTGGCATTATATTTGCTCCATTGTTGAGCATTGTTATACTACATTATTTTGAACCGCTTTTGTGCATCGTTTGTCACTATTATCAGGTTAGGATACACTTAGGGAATGCAATCCCGCACTCTTTTTCGTCTTGCGGGATTTCGGGATTGAGATTTATTGATCCCGCGGGATTGACATTTCGTTTAGCTAGGGCTTCATTTTAACAGATAAAAATTAAAAAAGTAAGATTTTAAGCACTATGAAGCTAACTTTAATAATACTAATTAATCTTATGAGATAATTTATACAATAACTTACAGAAATATGAAAATTATAATTATGATTTTCAGAATGATATACTAAGTTATGTCTTAATATATTAGTATTAGTTATGTTAGTCGCTAAAAACAGGAATTTACAGAAAAAAACAATTTATAAATACATTCACATATTTACGTTATTTTCTTAGTTGCTGAAAAAAGAACGTACAAAATCGAACAAATCCAATGAATCATTTCCTAGTCTAGATTTAACTTTAGTAAAATAATTAAAAGTGTGAATAAAAAACAATTAAAAACTAAAATGAAAACTTTTATAATTAATTCTTGACTGTTCGCTAAGAGATAAATTAGTATGAAATATTTCAGTTCATTTGGGACTGGGAAGTTTGCGAAAAATTTATATTACGATGTTTAGATTTAGATGTTTGATCCAGACTCTTATTAGAAGATAATTTTTAAAAAATTAAAATTTTTAATTATTGTTTCGTTTATTGTTAGATAAGAGACATGATTATTCAAAAACTTTCGGTCTATTGATTGGGAAAGCAGCGTGAAATTTTAATAAAAAATAATTTATTTCTCAGTATCAATCCCGCGGGATTAGGATCGTAATCCCGCGGGATCCCGCGGGATCGGGATTGCATTCCCTAGATACACTATTTGAGTCACTAGACTCTAGACTGATTGGTATAGCCAATTCTTGTAGCATGTAATTTGGCTTTGTAAACATTTTTCATCATTTTTTATTAAATTGTTTAAAGCAACTGTTTAACATAGGTTCAATAAGTAATGTAACCTTAATTAGTAATTTTTAACACTATTTTGTTTTTGATACATTGCTATATCATTTTATTTTACTTTTCTTTAGTCCAGTGTTAGGCAATGTTTTATCATAATGATTGGTTTTGTTTAAACGGCATATGATAGCATATGATTGTTATATTTTATTGTTACATTACATTGTATGATATTGTATAAGTGCATTATCGTGCATTGTTTTAACACATTGATATATACTATTCGGGACCATTGTATCAAATTACTTCTTATTGCCTTAGTCCATATTTAGCATTGTTCTGTTACATAATCACAAAATATTCTTAGACACTATATTATTCCATTATAAAACATTGTTTTGCATTGTTCCAGTGCGTAATTTTCCATTAATTTAGCTCATTGTTCAACACTGTTCTTTCATTTAAGGCCATTTATAACATTTCTGCATTTCTTATGGAATATTGTTATAGCACGTTATTTCTACATTGTTAGTACATAGCACACTATACTAATATTTTATCAAATTTTTTGGCATTATTTTAGCACATTTTGTTTTCCTATATTTTCAGTAAGTTTTCTTACAGGTGTATCAGATAACAATTGGCCTACTACTATCCTCTATCCACAGCATTAGCTGGCATTTGCAATAACAATCACAGCTATTTTGTTTGTACTAAAAGTAGTCGTTGAGATTTGAAAATTTTATTATAAGCATTGTTCCGAGGAAACACTTTGCAAAAATACTGCACATAAACAGTTTTTTTCTTTTAATGTCCCATTTTTTCTATGTGTGTGTTCGTGCATCAATTCATCACTTCTGATCATGTAATCCAATACAAAATATGTATGTTTAGAAAGGTGCATCAATCTTCAAACTTCTCCCCATGACAAATCATCATGTAAAAACAAGTTGAAAGTAAATTTGTGTTTATTTTTTATTGCAAGTCGTTTCCCTGGAAACTTAATACTTTCGAACTCTTTTTTTTACAAATTTCACGACAAAGAGTAGTACGCAGCTAATTATTATATCACGATCAATTCTTGCTTAGTTGAACTTTGATTACTTGAACGAATATTTCCCTACAACTCTATTGACTGTATTTTGTAATGGAAATATTTGTGATGGTTTTATCCATAATTCCGAAAAAGCCGAACGAATATCTTTAGTGTCCATGTGTAAAGAAGTTTAATCTTATCAAGCTGATTGTGATAAAATTATATGCTGTTTATGAACTTCGAAAATAATCAAGCCCTATCCAGTGGCCGAGCGCATAGCTCTCTGAACGGGAGGGAGACGGAAGGTGCCAGGTTGAAACCCCGGTAGCGTCCGTCGACTTAGCCGTTCGGAGTTTTCCGTGGTTTTCTCCGAAGCGTAAAATACGGGCTAGTACCCCTTAGAAAGACCCTCACGGAGGGCATCAGACCAATCGGCCTAGATCCCTAGTGAAAATAATCGACATTAACCCCCCCCCACACACACACACACACACCAAAAATAATCAGGAAAAAAAAACAAAATATCGCTTTCCAATAATACAAGTATGATTTTTTTAAATGTGAAGTAAAAATAAAATTTCCTCTCTCACATATGCACATGTGCAGCTGAAAAAGTTAGATAATAGATTGGAATGGTACACTGCCAACTTTCACCATAGAATGTACACCCACTCAAAAAAGTATTCTAGTCATAGCCAAATTTCCCGTTTTATTTTTGGTGATAACTAATTAGTTTTTGGAAAAACACAAAATTGGAAAGGAATATGAGAAGTTATTATTGTATATGACATGATTCACTTTAACGGAGAATAGTATTTTGAATATGAAGTGACACAGGAAATTTCCCTTAGGCTGAAGTACTTTTTTAAGAGGCTTGACTTTTTACGAGTTCTTTAAAGCGGTAAAAGATGTTCACTAGCAAACACTAGTACGCTTGGCATCCCTTCCTTCTCTCCTTTATCGATATTTTCTCAAAGCGAGTTTTTAAAAACATAGTACTCTCAAAAGTACGGCTGTAAGAAATCCGAAAGTGAAGCAGAGCCTACCTTGTTCAATGCATAGGAGGGTGAAAATCTCTTTCGACTGGACTGTTGCGGTATTGTGATCACTAAAGTTGGTGCACGTAAAATCTGTTTTCACTCCAATGTCCTCTGTGGGTTTTAGTCTAAGTGCTAGGTCTCTCGTCGGGAATTGAGTCAAAATTGGGGAACCATTCATATGTTAGGTTCGACACACTAATTTCAATGTTTTTAAACAAAACAAAACATTTATTTCACAAAAATGTACAACGTAACTTACAATTACCGTACAATTACTGTACTCGTACAGATATTTTTAAAAAACACTTCCTTCAACGCATTTTCTTTTTTAATATTTTTTTTAATTCCATTTCTTGTCCGTTGCCATTTTTGAATTGCTATTGTAATCGCCAAACACCATGCTCGTGTTCTAAATGTTTGATAGTAAAAACATTATAAAACTGCACTAACCGTACGCGCTATCGTAAGCTTTTACACATAGAATCTAGCGTTGGCCTGCCTATAGACGTCCCTAATGAAATGACCAACATCTTTGGCCTTCATTGTGGTAAAGCTTATAGTCGGCAGCTGATGAACCGGTGGACAGACAAAATGTAGTATTCTTAAAAACTCAAAATTTGTACACACTTCCATTGATATCAACTACGCGAGTGTCAGCTGCAATATTTTTCTAGAAAATCAAAAGCATGTCTTTTTATTTTTTTTAACAGAAATTTTCCTTAAGTAGCTCATGAAGTTTTGCCCTTCGTTCACCTTAACACTATAGGAGGAAGTGATTTGTGACACGATCATAAGCAAAATACACTCTTCGGTCTGAAAATCTTCTATTTTTTGCGTAGTAGTGAATAAAATATTTCTTTCAGATGAAGATCGGAGAACAAACTTACGTCATTGATACTAGTTTCTGAAAAATAAAACGATGAAAATATAATCCCACCTTGGTGTGAAAGACACGTGCATCCAAAAAGTGCCCTACGAGATGAAAAAGGAAAAACCTCGGGGAATATAGGATTACAAGGAAGAAAAACCTCATCCTGACACTTTTAAGTGTTTTTCTCTCGTGTCGTTTTTCGGAAAGCTTTTGAGCCGACTTTAGATATCGGCCATGAAATGAATTCATACCAATATACAGAGCATTTTATTTTTTCTGTTTTCGCAGAGAGATAAATTTTCTGGAAAAGATAAGGCTAGAATGTAACCAGATTTCATTGTTGATAGCGAATCTTGGAATGTTATTCGCAGGTAAACGAATGCGTTTTGAAAACATTTGCCTAGAACAGTACTGCTAATTTTATCGATAATAATATTTAAAGGAGAAGACCCATAACATGGGGTGATTTTTAAGCAAATAATAGCACTGAATATATTCAGTCAGCATAATGATACATAAACTTAACTACTGTTTTCCATACACAAAACTATTGAATAGAATATGGTTACTTTCCAAAAACACTTGTAACTTCTTCATATATTTGAAATAAAAATCTAATGGCCAGGTCATCGGTTTACTTGAGGCTTGTACACAACGAGGGCCGCAGATGTTGGTCATTTCATTATGGAGGCGCCTATTAGGCAGACCGACGTTGCCCCTATGAGTGGTCTCATGATGATGAACAAATTCCAGATAAGTGATCTAGCATCTGAAATCGGCACCCCCAGAGGTATAGCTTGAACATGGAGGACACTTGCCACGAACAGATTTTACATGCACCAGCTCCCATAAGCGTACACGGTCCCACAGCAGTCCAGCTCAGAGAGAAGTTCACCCTCCAAGCACTGGCCAAGAATGTACTGCTTCACTTTCCGTGCTCATACTGGAACGGAGCTCAGTGACTAGGCCACGGCGGGACGCATTTGAAATTTTAATAGTACAATTTTTTGTTCAAGTTGCAGTATCAAGGGCTACATCAAAGATTTTCATCTTTATTTTCTAAAATGACTTTTTTATTATTAATATTGTCTTGATTATTAATAAGATCTCGAGGCTGAAAAATATTTATGCAAAATAGTTTATTATATAACGTATGCAGTTTCAACTTATATGCACGATACAATTTTCTTGATTTGCTTGAAAAATATTAATATAATCTGAGTTTTATAGGAAAGCATATCAATTAGAGTTCTAATTATATTTTAGGTAAGGTGTTTTATTTCTGTAATAAATATTTTAAAACGAAGTTAAGTAAAAAAGAATAAATTCACAAGCGCATCTTGAATTAATTGAAGATATTAAACCATTTCTTAATTGTTTGCAGTGGTTTTGTGTATTTTATTGTTATTTGACAAAACATTTTATATTCTTTCAATGTTCCGTAATTCTGAAAAAAATTACTTTCCTTTAAAAAAAAACTATCACAAAACCCAAAATGTAAATGAAATATTTTGAAGAATAATGTTTGGTGTTCCTTTTTATCAGTTCGTAATACCATTTAGTTTACATTAGTTTAGAAAATCAGACTCCTTTTCTTAAGAAATTAAAAATTTACGTCTTTCATTTTTCATAATCTTCTCTTTTTGTTTAAGATATTTTTCCAATGTGAGCAGTAGGATTCTATGTGCTCCAAAAATGACAAATATTTCCTCATAAATAGACTGGTATCTTTCTAATCGGTAGAACTTCAGTCATAAGTTTACTGCTATAGTTTAGTTTCTGTAAGAACATTCAAAATATATAAACAAATAAAAGCTATTTCTGTTCTTTCATAAAATAGAGTGAAGTAAAATTTGCAGTATGTTGCTTGCGTCTACTTGGTGGAAATATATTTCCGTTACTTTCTTCTCACTAGTTCTTCTCAGTTCAAGTAAAACCACCCAATTCAGAAGAATGCATAAATGAAGCCGCCCTCACGGAACAGCTAAAGATAATAGCGCATCTGGCGAAGGACAAAGAAAACACCCAGCCACCCATAGGTCTGCTTACTACAGAAAATCGTCAAACATGGGCTAAACTCAGGAACTTAATGCTCAAAAGTAGGTTTTAAAAACTCAGAATCTTTCTATTACTGTTACTTTATATTAAGACTGTGCTAATTTCCAGTTTTTAATACCGATTAATTACTTTGGTCAAAAAAACCAAACAGATAATTCGGCAAAAGTCTGATTGATTGCAAAATCTTAGTCTGATGGCATCAAACAAAACAATATTCAATTGCACTATTGTGCTTTGATATTATTTAAATATTCTACCCAATTTCGAAAACATATGGTCAGTTAATGATGCATATATAGATACGCATCATTTCTAAAAAATTAATGTAATTCAAATATATTCCAAACATTGGATATATTTTAAATATTAAAGTAGAAATATTTCCCATTAATGACAATGGTATAAATACTTCAGAATAGCAAAATAATCTAGCATTTTCGTAAAATTACGAAAGTTTCTTTTGTGGGGGCTATCACACTAGTTTGACGGACTGAAAAAATTAAACAAAAGAATATTTCGCCAGTTAAAAATAATCTTCATATTGTACGCTAAAAGAGTTATGGGATTTGCCATTTCTAATAGATTAGTCCATTTACTTATATTTTAATTTCTTTCGAAGTAAGAGAATCGTAGAAGTATTGGCTATTTGGAAGCGACACAAGATGTACACCTGCATAGTATATCATTAACATAACTGAAAGTTAAACGGGATAAATGTCTTCATTTCATTTGTATCGATTTATATGTCCTCACAAATAGTGTAACCATGATTTTTCATTAAGGTGAATGCGATTCTGCAAGTCACATTTACTTTCATGGTAAATGTTGTTTATACACTTCACATAAATAAGGAATAACTTCAACTCTACAAAGAAAATAACAAATGTGTATTGAGAAAACATTCATTGAAAAACAAAATTACTTTACATTTATACCAGCACGCTGTACTGAAGTAATTACATAATAAAGTAACTTGCAACTTCAGCAAGTTGTGCAATAATTACATTACTACATCACAACGTGCGGATAAAAGTAACGTAAATCTTTTTCAGTTAAGGTACATGAATTTTTACGTAATAAAATTTATTTTTTAAGAATTACCAAGTACAATAAGCCTTTGTGAAAGTCACAAGGTTTCTTTCACAAACGAAAAAGAAGCAGAGAAGCGCAGGAAATCCTTCTCTGGGTCGGTTACATAGAACAAATTTATGTGGATCATGACGCGATATAGGTGTGAACAGCATTCTTATTGGTTTATTATTTAATGGTATTTTGTCAGCTTATTAGGTTTAAGACTTGTCAGAAAAAGTTTTTTTGGATTTTTCCAGAATAGTTGGTTACCTAGCTACTCGTTTTGGCGGGAATAACACTTACAAAAAGAAAAGAACAGAAAGAAAGAAAATTATTTACGTTATAGAAAAACATTTCAAACGCAAAATCCCGATTCACATTTACGTCCTAAAGTTAATTATACCCTAATTTCACCCAATTTAATTGTTTCATTTTCATTATACATGTACGTACATTTGATTCATATTTAAAAGTGTACAGCTCAGAATTATTTTTATGAATTGAGCAAAATCAAATAAACATTTTAACTGATATTTTTGTTATTAGTTAAAAACTAACTAAACAATTTGATTAATTAATTTTTTTTTTATTCGTGAGTTTTGATTTTTACTTGATTTCGGTACTCATTTTCTACGGGATATTCCCAGAAATATACATCTTAACCCAAAATTAATTTATACCATTTTTATTTCCTCCAGAGTTTTCTGTTAACCTGATTAAAATATTTCCTTCGCTTTTGACTTCAGAGAACACCAATTCCTTGAGCCTGGAGGTGATCGAGAACAGCTTGCTGATTCTCTGTTTGGACGATAGCACTCCGAACGTGCCCAACTACTCGACCATTCGCAAAGAGGCCACCACCCTGGAGTGTGCCACCATGGCAGCACATCTCCTCCACGGTAGTGGCACAGACGCTGGCTCTGCGAACCGATGGTACGACAAATTTCTGCAGGTGAGTGCAAACAGCAAATAGCCTTGTATTCATGGGGTTATCAAGTGGCATTTCCCTAAAGCACGAAAGGCAGATGAGAAAAGAAATTCCGTGCTTATTTAAATAAATCGCAGATGGCATGATGGCATTCAGTGTTCATTGTAAAGAATTGGGAGATGTCGAATACATTGTGAACTGTTAAGGTTCTTCTTTTAAGAAATCATGCAACTTTTGAACCATTTTTTAAAGAATCCAATTCTGCTACAGACTCTAAAAATTATTCAATCCTTCTCACAAGGTGTACTATGAACGATTACAGATAGTGAACCTTGCGAAACATTCAAGAAAAAAAAAAAAAAAAATCTTAAACATTAAAAATTTTAGAATATTTCTCTTTTAATGTAAAGCATCTATAATCTTTTGCAAACAGTCGCCAACTTTTTTAATATATGGTCTTTATAAAATTTATCGCATCAAAAATAACTAAGACTTTTTGAAAAATGTGCGATATTTGCTATCAGATATCTCGACGGCTATTGGAGATCACATACAAACTTGAAGAAAAATTTGCCTGATTTCATTTTGTGACTGAAGCTTGATAAATGCTAAGTTTTCAAGATAGAAGCGGAAAACAAAAAAAAAAAGGGAACTTTTACGAGCCCCGACCACACCCCACCCCCTCCGTGCTCACCTCGTGGTTTATGATTTTTAGTACGTTCCTCCTAACTCTCTAAACGTATCCCTGAAGTCGAAAACTCTATTCCTGACTATGTGGTCTACAAACTCTTTATAGACTGGCCTATTTTCATTTATAGAAAGTTAAATTATCTAAAAATTATGTTACAGAAACTAAACTAGTGTTTCTGATAGATTCATGTATATTTCGCTAAAATCCAGTAGTATTCAAATTTTCAGCTCAGTTGTAGATAGGGAAGTTGGTGAGAAACTGATTCCAAGAGTTGATCCAAATAATAGAGTGAGTTAAATAAAAACGTGCAATAATGATAGAACAATTGCAATGAACATAAATCGAAAACACATTTCTCACTTCTCTCTCATTCTTCATCACTAACTGGATATACTCCATGCAGTGACGTACCCAGCGGGGTGGTCCAGGGGGTCCGGACCCTCCCCCCCGAAATTTCAGTGTTTGTTAACAAAATAAGGATGTTGAAGTCTTTTTGTGAAAAATTCTGCCTTTTTCACCGTTTGGACCCCCTCCGAAATTTTTTTCTGGGTACGTCCCTGACTCCATGCATGGTAAAATACTATGCAAAATCAACTGTAAAATTAACTCCATCGATGAGAAAGTACTACGCTAAACAAACTGACATAATTAATCCAATGCTTCTTCTTCAAACCAACACTTTTTTCATCTATTCTTCGAATCGTCTACTAAATTCAAAATTCCATGCTTCGATCAATATCCTCTCATCTTCTATGACTTGAAACGCGTACATAGAATTCCTCAGAGTGAGGCAGACATCGGAAAGATAAATACTTCCAGCTCTTACGAAGACGGCAGCGTTATTTACCTCAATTTATAAAGCTATGCATCACGCTTTCCGATTTTATCAATTACTGAGGTGTTCGCTTTTAAAGTGACGCCTGAAAAAATAACAGCGCCATTTTTTTTTCCTCCTGCCGGATCCTTCTTAATGTCTTCGAATGCACTTTATTTGTTATCTCAAGTTATTTATTATGATTACGGCTTGTTCCTGCGTTTTTTGTCAAATTTTTCCCCTTCTTTCAACCTCCGTTTTTATTAGAAAATATATATTTTTTCGTTAAGGTGGGATTTGAAAAATGCACACAAATAGAAGTTACGTGTTTATTTGACACCTGTTATTGAGCAATATACAAAAAGATAAAAATGATGCTGGAATTTTGCGTGAATTTTATTATTTTTTAAAAATGAACTACGACATTAAATAAAACCAATGTATTTATTCTCTATTAAAATGCTGCTTTCCGCATTTATGACTAAATTGCATTGCCTTTGACCTTTTCACAAACTAAAATCATGTTTAAGGATGCTACACGGGTATCTTTTGCTTCAGAAAGCTTAATTCCTACAAATTACTACAAAATTAGTTAGAAGTCACATTTGTTATTTATTATTGTTGCCTTTGCAGAAGCATGAAAAAATTAGCGCTATTGTATCAAAATTATTGCTTTATGTTAATATGTTGTTCTAGTAATGGAAAATATTTCATTAAATATTTATGTAATGCACTGTACCTTAGCACGATAAAACAATCTAAATTATTTTAAGAAGATAATTTAATCTAAAAGCAAAGCAAACACATTTGTAAATCCATATAGAAAGCACTTCAAAGCATGTTTTTACTCTAATCTCTCCATTATGTTGTTGATTATTTTTTTTAAATGACATCGTCTGTGCCACCGGGTATGGAGTGTTTAAAAATATTTAAAATTCTTATGTATTACCAAACAGTTTTATGTACGATTCAGTTTTGTGATTGTACAGTATCCTGCTACTCGAGGCACCAAATTCTAAAAACTGGGCTATTCAAAATTTTCTATTCTAAAATAATCACTTTTTTAAAAATATAAATTAACTTTGCATAAAGGATAGTTTAGCGTAATTAAGAACAAAAAATGAGAAAAAAATGAAGATTTGTACACTCACCTAGTACTACTGATTTTACAAGGGAAAAAATTCTTTGGCGAGCATAATATAGTTCGCCATTATAATTGAAAAAAAAAATGAAGTACACATGATTGGTTTTTTATGAATTTTTCATTTAAATAAATGAAATGCTGCATTACAGACGCTAAAAATATTTCTGTTAATATTAGGCAATTTTTATTCAAAACAAAACAAAATTTTTAACGCTGTTCAATATTTATGAAATACCCGGTATGTTAGCTGGCAGCTTCCTTTATTAGCTTCATTCCCGCTATTAAACAATACATTACTGATTCCTTTCTGTAATTACCAGACGCCGCGTAAAATAATTCTTTGGGGAAACACCTGTTTAATGTAACTTGGAGAGCGGGTGTGGGTAATTTTCTCCAATTTGGAGTACGATACATCACGCCGTGCAGCTCCTTTTCAATACATGGCTGATGTGAATTATTATTATTAGAGAAGGAAGTATTTCGTTTACTGTCACACAATCCGCATTAAATTCATTTTGTTCTGTCTCTTGAGGTGCTTGTTTGCTCTTGGTATGTTTTTGAATAAAAGAACCATTTTATTGATCCGAGTACACAGGCTGCCAAATTATAAGGAGTAAAAAATGACAGAACTGGACTTTAGTCACACAAAAAATAATTAGAAAAATGCTGGTTGAGTAAGATAATTTTTTATTATTATTTATAGTACATTCCTTTATTATTATCAGCTAAAAAACAGTAAAAATAAAGTACATAATATAAAAAATAGAGGGTAAAAAATTGTCAGTCAGTATTTGACAACATTTTCTTTGGCTTCAATGCGCCTAGGCAAACTTCGTAGTTCTATATTTTTATAAACAGAGAAATTATGTTGAACCCAAAACTACTCAATAAATGTTACTGTAAAATATTTTGGTATACTAAATAGTTATTGTCACACACCCCAAATTACGATGTCACAACCTATTTATCACTCTACAGCTCTTTTATAATCAAAATATTTTAAAACATACATGCAGCCCTAAAATTTCGTCCACCACTTAATATTTGAACTGTAGACATATACGTGATGTTTTAAATTCGCAACTCCAACGTACGGACTTGGATATAGGACGATCATCGACTAGCGGCAGACGGGCGAAATAGCGTCAACCTCTCAAAAGAAAATACTCTAACCCCTTTTAATGATTAGCTACAAGCACCGTCTAGCGATGCATAGCGACAAATCATGAAGTAATCTACTACTAACGCATGCATGCACACAATAAGAACTTAATGAATACGACTCACAGCCCCATCTTACAGGCAAATTTCGTTTAGCTCTTTTAGAATAAGTCGATGATCGTTCTATATCCAAATCCGTACTCCAACGCTATACTACTTCAAACTGCAGTATAGTGTAATTAAACCCATTGCAAAAATATGTAACAATTCCTAATAATTTTGATAACCCACTATAGATGTTCATTGAGAACAAGGCCCAGCCAATTCGCTGAATGTTTATAACATTTGTTTTGGGGTGGCTGAACCAGGTATATTTCAATATTTCGTTAAGTTACCTAAATTTGCTAACTTTGTTTATTTTAAGTAGATTGCTAAATCAATCGAAATTTTTTTCTGTTCTTACATTATAAATTTCTTATTGAAGGAAACAGTCAGGATTTAAAGCTTAATTTGATTGTTTCCTTTTTTTTTCTTTTTTACTTTAGCAATTTAAAAAACACTATTTCTTGTAACAATTTTTGTTAGTGGACTTTTTTTTCATACAGCTGAATTTTATACTTACAAAATACATAGTTTTGTTAATTGAACTGACTATTTAAATTAAATGAAACACCTTAAATTATCAAAATCATTTTTTCATTCACGATTTTCGATCGCATAAAGTAGATTAAATTGGATCTATCTTGTTCTACAGTAAAATTTTTCAAATTAGCTGCATTACATCTCGCTAAAAATATTTTATGATTATTTTTCCCTCCGTTAAAGCATTTCATACGAATATACAGAAGTCGAATAATTAATCCAAAGATTACGTGCTATCTGCACATTTGCAAACTAAATATGTATTTTACAAATGGATCTGTCAGAAAATTTTGTGATGCAGAATTGTATGCATCGCTTTCGCTCCAGCTATTTTTAACTTCGGAATTTCAACTGTAAGCGTAGGTGAGAAATCGTTAAATTAGGAAACGGTTTACAACTTAAATATGCATTATTTAAGTACCGCCGATCAATGTTCTTTCTGTGTTGCGCAAATGGCATGCGGCGCAGTAATTATAAAACTTCTGCGCACAATTCCCGTAAAAGCCTACATTTGCAAGGCTTCCTTATCTATACTAGAAAACCAACTAAATCTCTGCAAAAACTTGTTGCTTTTTTTTAATGCGGGGAAGAAAAAAATGTTTAAATATTATAGTGGTTTGTTTTTTAGTAATGAAATACATCAATAAAGTCATTCCGTAAAATATGTACTGGCGCATACTTACTGAGGCATTTTAAGGTACTTATTTACACATACTGTTTTGTAGTTTATTATTATTATTATTATCATTTCTTCACGTTTTACAAAAGTTAGTAAAAATATTATTAAAAGAAATAGACAGGCAAGTAAAATGATTCCAATTCTACATCATTGGAAGATCTAGTGATAAAAGATGTACGAAGTGGGAAAACTTAAACTCGGTAAGGTAGAGCGCTGCTTACTTAAATAGGATATTTTTCGCAGTTCAGCAAAATACCTTCATTTTTATATTCAAGCAAAATTGTGTTTAAATAACCATTCATTTGAAATAGGTCACTGACGAAATACGAGAGACATTCAGAAATTAAGTTTGCCGCTGTCCGTAAATAGGAACAAAGCACTGTTAACCTGAAAACATTTATTAGAATAGATACAATCTTTCAGCTACACCCCAGCATAAGACCACGGGAACCATAAGACTTGTCATAACGGGGGACAAATTCTTGTAGACCTTTTTCTCATAATTATCCACCGCCTGGGGTTGGAAGCGTGTGAGAGACATGTGCACGAGCAGATCTTCATCACTGGGGAAATGCTTTTGACTTTATAGTGGGTTTTCTAGGCGTAAAAACAGATAAAAATCGCTGCTAGAAAGATCAGGACTATAAAGCAGCTGGGAAAACGCTTCCTACCGAAACTCTTGCAGCAGACGCTTTGTTCAATGCACCGAATATAGGTGAGCATTGTCTTGGATCAGCATAACACCAACACAGAGCATCCCTCGGCAATCGGGATGAAAAAAATCTGATGTGTCCAACACATGACTTCCTTGCACGTCCATTAGATCAAAAATATTTTCGACGCACTTCCTCTAAATTTATTTGTTTGAAAGAGATAAAATATCAATAATAGTAAGGTTTAGCGATTTCTAGCCAAATATTTCGATATCGCCAAGCTGATTTCAATTTGAAAGATTTCCTTCTGACACTTTATTTGGCGATATTTCACCAAAAGCCGACAAACTTGAGATAGTCGAGATAGTCAGCGAGATTTTGGGGATAGCCAAAGTACATTGACCACAGACTTTCAATGAATTGAATGCATCTATACACCTCAATGTATTCAAAGTCATTTGGCTCACCATGTAAATAAATTCTCAGTCGATTGCTGTCAAAAAAGATATTGAAAACAGTTAGATATTACAATAGTTCTAAATACAAAGTTAAAAAATCTACCGGTTAAAGTTTTAGAGTTATACAAAATAGGAAATAATTTTTGGCGCCAAATTTGGCGATATTTCGGATAAACTCGTCAATGTCGACGACATTTGGCGAGATTTTAAGCATAAACCAAACAATGACAGATTATCGCCAAATTTGGCGATATTTCGCCAAAACTCGCCAAGAACGATGACAAATGGCGATACTTTGGGCATGGACCAAATGACTGACTATCGCCAAATTTGGCGATATTTCGCCAAAACTCGCCAAGGTCGAGGACAGACGGCGAGATTTTGGGCATGTACCAAACAATGACTGACTACAGTTGTATTATAATGAAGATGTCCATAAACATTAAGGTACTGAAATTCTTTTCGGTGGTCCTGTAAATAAACTCTCCAGTAGATTGGAACCAAAAATCGAGATGCACAACTAGATGTTACAACATTCTTATATATGAAATTTCATAATAGATTTTGAGATTTGAGAGTTAAATATGCACACCAAAAGTCGCCAAGCTTGGCGACTTTTGGAATAGTTCTTGAGGGAAGCACGTGACCGTGGTCGGACCATTACCTAACTTATGTGGCAGGACGGTATTATGCTTGAAATGGATGAATGCCCCTAAAATTGCTATTGACCGTAATGTATTGGAAATCTTTTGAGTGTTCCTGTAGCAGAACTATAAATGATAAAGACACTTTTTTTAATGGAAAAATTCATTTTCTAACTCTTTACAGCATATATCACTTCTGAGTCGTTTGAAATAGCCCAATACCTCTAAAAAACGCTTTGATGAATTTCGGCCCATAGAGCGTAATGTATTTCGAATATTTTGGGCGGTCCTGTAGATAAACTATTCAGTCGAATGGAACCGAAAGGGGAGGTGCACAACTAGATGTTACAACAATCCTAAATATAAAGTTTCAACATGCAACGCCTAACAGTTTTTGAGATATGCGAGTTTAATGAATTTCGGCGCATTCAGTGTAATGTATTTCGAATGTTTTGGGCAGTCCTGTAGATAAACTATCCAGTCGAATGGAACCAAAAAGGGAGGTGCACAACTAGATGTTACAACTATCCAAAATATGAAGTTTCGACATTCTACGCCTAATAGCTTTTGAGTTAGGCGAGTTTAATGAATTTCGGCCCATAGAGCGTAATGTATTTCGAATCTTTTGGGCGGTCCTGTACATAAACTATCCATTCGATTGCCACCAAAAGGGGAGGTGCACAACTAGATCATAGAACAATCCTAAATATCAAATCTCAACATTCTACGACCCATAGTTTTTGAGATATGCGAGTTACATACATACGTACGTACGTACAGACGGCATGGAAAAACTGGCCAGAGTAGACTCGCCACTGGTCAAAATGAGTTGCAGACGCGTTGATATGATCGTGCATGCTAGCCTACGATGAGATGCATCGAAAAAAAATTTTTAATTAAATTTAGAGGTAGTCAAAATCGGTTTTTATGTCGAAATTTGGCCCACAAAATTTTTCGGGATCACATTACTTCCTTATACTACGTACAAGGAAGTAAAAAATCTGATGTGTCCAACACATGACTTCCTTGCACGTCCATTAGATCAAAAATATTTTCGACGCACTTCCTCTAAATTTATTTGTTTGAAAGAGATAAAATATCAATAATAGTAAGGTTTAGCGATTTCTAGCCAAATATTTCGATATCGCCAAGCTGAGTTCAATTTGAAAGATTTCCTTCTAACACTTTATTTGGCGATATTTCACCAAAAGCCGACAAACTGGAGATAGTCAGCGAGATTTTGGGGATAGCCAAAGTAGTCATTGACCCCAGACTTTCAATGAATTGAATGCATCTATACACCTCAATGTATTTAAAGTCATTTGGCTCACCATGTAAATAAATTCTCAGTCGATTGCTGTCAAAAAAGATATTGAAAACAGTTAGATATTACAATAGTTCTAAATACAAAGTTAAAAAATCTACGGGTTAAAGTTTTAGAGTTATACAAAATAGGAAATAATTTTTGGCGCCAAATTTGGCGATATTTCGGCGAAACTCGTCAATGTCGACGACATTTGGCGAGATTTTAAGCATAAACCAAACAATGACAGATTATCGCCAAATTTGGCGACATTTCGCCAAAACTCGCCAAGAACGATGACAAATGGCGATACTTTGGGCATGGACCAAATGACTGACTATCGCCAAATTTGGCGATATTTCGCCAAAACGCGCCAAGGTCGAGGACAGACGGCGAGATTTTGGGTATGTACCAAACAATGACTGTCTACAGTTGTATTATAATGAAGATGTCCATAGACATTAAGATACTGAAATTCTTTTCGGTGGTCCTGTAAATAAACTCTCCAGTAGATTGGAACCAAAAATCGAGATGCACAACTAGATGTTACAACATTCTTATATATGAAATTTCATAATAGTTTTTGAGATTTGAGAGTTAAATATGCACACACGTACACCAAAAGTCGCCAAGCTTGGCGACTTTTGGCATAGTTCTTGAGGGAGGCACGTGACCGTGGTCGGACCATTACCTAACTTATGTGGTAGGACGGTATTATGCTTGAAATGGATGAAGATTGAATGAATTAATGGAGAAATTCATTTTCTAACTCTTTACAGCATATATCACTTCTGAGTCGTTTGAAATAGCCCAATACCTCTAAAAAACACTTTGATGAATTTCGGCCCATAGAGCGTAATGTATTTCGAATCTTTTGGGCGGTCCTGTAGATAAACTATTCAGTCGAATGGAACCAAAAGGGGAGGTGCACAACTAGATGTTACAACAATCCTAAATATAAAGTTTCAACATTCAACGCCTAACAGTTTTTGAGATATGCGAGTTTAATGAATTTCGGCCCATAGAGCGTAATGTATTTCGAATCTTTTGGGCGGTCCTGTACATAAACTATCCATTCGATTGCCACCAAAAGGGGAGGTGCACAACTAGATCATAGAACAATCCTAAATATCAAATCTCAACATTCTACGACCAATAGTTTTTGAGATATGCGAGTTACATACATACGTACGTACGTACGTACAGACGGCATGGAAAAACTGGCCACAGTAGACTCGCCACTGGTCAAAATGAGTTGCAGACGCGTTAATATGATCGTGCATGCTAGCCTACGATGAGATGCATCGAAAAAAGTTTTTAAATTAAATTTAGAGGTAGTCAAAATCGGTTTTTATGTCGAAATTTGGCCCCCAAAATTTTTCGGGATCACATTACTTCCTTATACTACGTACAAGGAAGTAAAAAGGGAGAAGGAATACAAGTACCTTAAGAATATTAGAAAATGTACCACAGAATAGTTTTTATTAAAAGTGAATAACATATAAATGCAAGAAATTTATTTAGACCATAGACATTTCTTAAAAACAAATTGCAACTTTCTCATAATCAAATAAATGGACTTCACATTATGTTACAAGCCTTATTCCTATAGAACAGATGCTATATGGAAATAAGATTTTTATTGGTTACATACATCCCTCAAAATGTTAGAGTTCACCTGCAGTCACGTGATTTAAACGGCTCTATCGTGAAACTTGTATCACTGAAAGAAACAATGTCCAGACAATCGGCATACTAGAAACAGTTTCTGTTTGTAAACTATCCTAAAGCATGCATTTTGACTTCATTTTTCAATTCCTACTATTATGCTGGTGTAATTATGACCACTCACTTTAATCAAGTAATCCTACGGAAACAACATTTTTCTAGATTTTCTCAAAAGGTCAATGTTTCTCCCTAATTAATTCAAACGATATTTTTCCTGTAAGTAAAACAGTTAAAAATTCACTAAATTGAAATTTGCAAAAGAAGTCATAATTACCTTACCTGACTCTACTGGTGATGCAAACATGCTATTTTTGGAACAACGTTATTCGTTTATTCTAATGATTATGTTTTACCGTGGTATTAAATAAGCAGTTCCCAGTATACAGGCTTAGAAGATATTGTTTGTTTGTTTAGAGAGTTGTCAGTAAATATTTATGATGCCAAAGATTACCAGTCGCACATTTGCAATAAAAATATGTAAATGACGTTATGTAGAAGTATAACTAATGGATTTTTTTTTTTTTTTTTTTACTATCAGTGGTACATCTGGGCCATTCCAGATACGAACAGGATTAAGCTGACATTATGTCTAAAATCGAAACATGCAGTAGCCTTTAAAAAATAACTGCTTCTAATTTTCAATATTTTCATCGTTGTTTATACCCTTACGTTGAGATAATATTGCGATAAGTAACGTATAAATACTCTTGAGAAAAGAAGTAATAGTTTAGATTCAAAGTATATTACACAAATATTCCATAATATTTTTTTATGTTTTTAAGAATGCCTTTTTTTTTAATTGCTGATTTGCTTTTTTCACTTACCAAGTATTGACGAGTTTAAGTGTAATTTAAAGTAGACAAATAAGTAGTAGATAAACACAAAAATTTATAACAAATAAATGTATTACATATTGTTCCTGTTTTCATGCTTCTCTTCTTGTAGGCAATAGTTACTAGAGATGGAGTTGTTGGTTTTGTTGTGGAACATTCGGCATCAGAAGGAATTACAGTCCTGAGATTTTGCGAAGAATACCTGCAGAAGCTGTAAGTATTTATATCGAGCATCAAATTATTAATCCATCTATTAACTTTAAAATTCATTTACTTTGGCTAAATTAGCTTTGGTATGCACTTATATGTTAGGTGTACCGGAGGGAAATTTTCTTTTACACATAAAATTAAGCCTTTGATTCGCAACCCTTTCACAATACTGAAAAAAAGGGCAGCCGTTTCCATCGCTCAACTTAACTACCAGCAACTGCCACCTGCGTCAAAAAAGGGTCTCTAGATCTGTGGCACGCGATGAACGTTTCGATCGTCCGCCATCTTGCTGGTAGTTAAGTTGAACCATGGCAACGACTTCCCTTTATTTCAGCATTGGGCAATCTATCGAGCTGTTCTCGCCTTCTTCCATTTTTCAGAAGATGTCAGTGCTGTTAAAAATAATCGTGACAATTTATTTTCGACAAATGACGTGCTAAAAAGTAAAGGATTCTCGTGGAGCTATATCACCCGCAACCATTTTTATAGAAATCAAATCTATTCTTCGTGACTCGCAACAGTCAAAACGTCAGAGTTTGGTGTTCCCGGAGCGGGAACACTGCGCGTTAAAGGGTTAAAATAAACAAATTTTTAGCAAGTATTGGATTACAAACAGACTATGTCTAAACATAAGACTCATATTTGTTAAATCTTAAAGCAAAAACTTTATAGATAATTCTTTTTCATTCAAGAAAAATGGTCAATTTTCCCCTTTTTTCACGTCTACCCTCCTTGGAAAATTACATTCAAAATGTTCTTAAATCAATTTTTGGCATTCGTGAGTGTTGCATTTTACAGCAAGAATTTTATGGATATATCTTTTCTTCTTTAAAATCACGCACGATATCTGGAAAGAACGTTTCGGCATCCTATTCCCCGCCATAAGTTACGAATTTTTGAAAATGTTCTCCGATCTAGCACCTACACTACAAAAATCACCTACATGCCAAATTTCGTATTCTGTAGTTTTGGCTTAGCAAAATATTGATATACGAAAAAAATGTCATCACTTTCCAATACTCCTAACAGTTTCCAACTAAGAACTGATTTTATCAGTAAAAAATTATACTACACGCTATGTTTCAAAATCGGACACATAAAATTATTTATGCGGGGCAAACTTGATTTGTGATTTTCCGTCTTGTTCCACTTCCTTAATATGCTTTCCATGAATATTTTCTACAATACGCTACAAAATCATGCACGTAACTAAGAATTTTTCGGAAGCTATTACACGATAGCGAAGCAAACTTAACACTTTTAGTGCTTTAAAAATTTATTTTCTTTTATTTGCCTCTCGTAAATATTAAAACTGCTGAAATTTTTTTCGTTGTACTTATGCATAGACCTTTAAAAAACTAACGGAACCAAAACATTTAATTCATTTTTAGACTCGTTATTTTTTTTCTAACTCTCTTTGAAAAATGATGGATTGAGGATTTACTGCATATAGTAATTCGTTTTTAAACTATGTAAATAGGAACAAAACATGACGTTTTGAGACAATTCGCTTTTTTATATGGTCTTCGTTCAAATAACAGTACCACAATAAATACAAAGGGCATTCCATAAAAACCGAGAGTAAAATCCTAAAAAATCAAGAAATAGATTTACAGCTAAAAATACATCATTCTTCTTCAAAATACCTTCCATCAGATGATATGCAACGGTCCCATCGTTCAACCCACTTTTCAAAACAAGTAGAGAAGCCCTTTTCTGGAAGCTGCTTCAAAGAACCCTCCACTTCTGAAATAACTTCAGAATCTGTGTTAAATTTTCTGCCAAGGAGCTTCTCCTTCAACGTCAGAAACAGCCAGAAATCGCATGGTGCGAGATCTGGACTGTAAGGGGGATGTGGCATGATCTTGAAGGATTACCCACACAGTGTTAACATTTCGATCATTCGCAACACTTTTTGGTCGCCCAGGCCAAAAAGTGTTGCGAAGACAGTCCTGCAGACAAACGGACTTTCTTGAAATCACCATGCCATCTAAAAATGGTAGACTCGCCAAAACATTTGTCTTTGTAAGCTTCTTTCATTAACTTAACTGTTTCTGGAGCTGTTTTGCCGAAACGATAGCAAAATTTTATGGCACAACGCATTTCGTTTTTTAACTCTGAATCACTCATCTCCATTTCTGTAGGGCAAATAAAACAGTTCTTTAAACAAGCACGGAACTAGGAAAATAAAATCATTTGCTTCGTTTAGAATTTTGTATAAACGTAAAGTTAACAGTTTGAAAAAATCGCCTGCACTTCTATTTTTTAGTTTCGCAGTGTTGCCACTACGTAAAAAAATAACTCTCAGGTTTTATGGAATGCCCTTTGTACTCGTACCTAGAACAAAAACGCTAGAAAATAGGCAGATGTACAAGTTACATATGTAAGTATGTCTTTCAAGGTGAACTTCAGAAATTAAATCAAAATACCGGCAGATATTTCTATTTGTTACCCAAAACAATTCTTCTTTTTCAATGGTTCTACAGCCTTGGTCGGACCCTGGAGTCCTCTAGAAGTGCTTTCCAGGCAATCCTACTCTTGGTAACTGTTTGCCAGTTTTTAACCTTTAGAATGTTTTAACCCAAAATAATTGTATTAGAAAAAAACTTATTCATATCATAAAAATAATAAATTAAATTTTTACCTTCTCAAAAAAAAGTGGCAAAGGGGGGGAGGGGGTGTCTTGAAAAACCAATATCTTTATTCATCCTTATATAAATACACTTGCTTTACTAAATCCTTGTTAACTAACTTAATACTCCTTGTTTATGAGTTGCAGACGTTCATAAATACTCCACTATAGCATTCATCTAAAAATGATAAAATATTGTCTCATAGCAGATTCTATCTACTTTTTCACCGGAGAAAGTGACTGGCAATTATTAATAAAATCAATTAAATAAAATTGCAAATATAATAATAGGATTTTTAATAGCATTCTTTTTCTTTTAATGAAAACAATTTTCACACACAAAAAGTTCAAAATTGTGCACTTATTGTAACAAAACATGAATGTGCTTCTTTCCATCTTCAGGTCAACAGAGTCGTCTGACAATCCTTCCAGCCCTTCAGCAAAAACATCCAGTGCGACCCCACCCGTTACTCTAAACTGGGACACAGATGATGAAATTCTCACAGCCATACAGGAAGCCAGCAAGAAAATGAACAAGTTTGTAGTTTGTCTCTTTCCTTGACTATTTGTGGATTGCTTCGTTTAAAATAATAATGATAATAATAACTGAAATCTTGACTCTAAAACTTTTGCGATACGAGTAAATGGTATAAATTACCAATATCAAATCTTAGGAGTGTCCAAAGTACTCTCCTACACCCTTAATGTATTTGTGTATCTATGAAAAATATGTTTTTTTAGGCTCATCAATATCATATTCTGAATGAAAACGACGACTACATTAACTTCTTTTTTCCGTTAAAAGATAGCCAAATGTTTGACTGTACATCAAAGTATATCACTTTAATGTACTAATGACTCATTTATAAGATCGTGACACACTATATACAGAGTTAGAAGCCAAGGGAGACAAATTCAGCACCCTAAAGCTTAATCCATCATTATGCTTGAATTTTGTGTATCATTTACGATTTAGTTTAATATTAACATTCTAAGAGTGAAACAGATAAAAATTTGTCTTTCGTAACATATACATTAATTAAATAATCGCCTATATCGTTTGTCAAATTTCTGTTAATTAACATTGGAAAACATTTTTTTCCCTCCTTTTTTTTCCATCACATATTTTTCTGTAAATATACTATTTGTAAATTAGATGGATGCCTTTTAAAATTCCTGTGCGAAAAAAAAGAACACAGCTCGTAACTCAACTCATACTTTGACTAAGTTATTCACCATTTTATGTCTTCCAGAATGTGCAAAGACGTGGATCTTTTCGTCCATCGGTTCTCCAAGTATGGAAAAGAATTTATCAAAAGTCACAAGATCAGTCCTGATGCCTTTATTCAAGTGGCTCTACAGCTTACTTATTACAAGTAAGTGAAACCATACGCACTCATGATCTATAGACTGCTAATAGCGACAAACAAGAAAAATAAATCATGCCATTAATTAAGAAACATTTTCCAACAAACAACACAAAAGTCTTTCTATGTATTTATAGTTGCATAACAAATAATTAAAGCAAATAAAATAGGCCTCAATAAGGTATTACTTTCAGTCAAACCTTCTTAGAAGTGCATTTTATTAAACTGGATTTTCTGGGTTATCTGCCCCTCTTAGCTTCAAGCTAAGAGGGGTGGTTTCTACGCGTTAAATTGTTAATATCGCCATTTTGTTGCATTTTTAAATAGATTAATTAGTTATTGAGTTATTGATATTAAGTTATCTTTGGTTAGAGTTAGGATTTCGAAACATCTTGCGAAACTTCGCAAAGTACAGACCAGCTTTCAAGACTTATATTTGGCTCAAAATTTGATTATATATCGCAAAAACTTGACAAACAGCAGTATTTTGAACATGACCTCAAAAAAAATCCGTAATATTATTAATGTAAGTTTTCGACATCCTGGAAAAAAGCTCTAACGTTGCATCACGTTATTTTATAATCACCTTGTACAATAAATTACAAAGTTGCGTAAAAAGGGTGCAGGAATCGAATTAAAATTTTGAGGAATTTTGTGGAATCGATTAAAATTTTCAGAATATTATGCCTAAATAAATACAAAATTAAAATTTTTCGCGCGGCTTGTACGAAAAGCAATTAAAATTTGCCCCTTACGTTAGCGACGTGCTGAACAAAATTTGAACATTTATCCAAAAAAGTGTTGGAGAAATGAAAACAAATATATGCTGACTGAAAGAATTTTTTAGTGGCTCTCGGAGTAAAACAGTCACATCGGATGATTGCGTTCAGAGGTCGTAAACACACTTCCGAAAGAAAACATGGATACATATAAAACTAAACTTTTGATAAAAATGAAATTGCATGGCCCCCTCGACACTCTGATAAACTGAAATTTTGTGTATGGGACCGAATATTACTAACTGGGAATTTTTTCTACGGGGAAAGTGTAAAAATTTTAATTTTGTATTTATTTAGATTTAATCTCCTGAAATTTTTAATCGATAACACAAAATTCTGTATCTTTTTTTACGTAGCTTTGTAATTTATTGTATATGTCTTGATCAATATTTAAGGAATAAAGGCCTAAATTGGTGTTTTCGGCACTTACTTATTTCCTGTATGTACCATACCGTAGTATTAACTGTAATAGAGAAATGCAAAATTTATTTAATTTTTTGTTTTACGAAGACAAACAGAACAGATGTTGAATATGGGCCAATGTAGTTATGTTTTTGTTTTATAGTTTTTGTAGTTATGGTTTTATAAGTAAGTGCGCATTCCCATTTATTACTTCCCCTAACGTACACTTATTGACTGTTAAGTCCGAAAAAACCTTGCTCTAGATTCGCTTTCTCGTTTTCGTCAGCGTTAAACATTCACTTCAGCTTCCTTCTAAGTTGTGAGCATATATGTATAGTTTTGTTTTTGTTGTTGTATAGAAGTTTTCAATCCTCTGGAACTTTATTAATCTTATACTCTTTTTAGCTTTTCAAATCAAGAACAGTGTTAATTAGCCGCATTTATGTGTTCTGTCTGAATAATATTTTAATTATATAACCACAATATAACTTCTGAGTTCTTATTTTCTCAATTATATTATGATACTCCCCCAGAACTTAAATTTTTGTAGTCATTAATGAAAGATATTTTGAAGCTTTTCTGAGTTATGTATACAAAACAAACTATTTACGTAGTCATTTAACCATATTTTAGCGCAAATTAGCTATTTTAATCTTATCACTCGAGTGATATTTATTTAAATGCTTTTAAATACCAGCAAAAAAAATTCTAAACTTAGAAACAACTTTTATTTATCATTCATTCATTATTCAGAAAAATCTGACATTCAGGTCGCATATGATGTTACACACACACGTTTGAGGACACACAAAAAAATATTGTTCTAATTTTAAAAAACCGCTATACCAACATGAGCAGCAGATTCCAAACGAAATTTGAACAGTGAATTTGTGAATCCATCGTCCACAGTTTCAGTCAATTACTAGCCGGATGAATTTTGTACAGTTTTCGCCAAGAGCAAAGGGGGATGAAGGATGTTGAGGTTGATCTCAAAATAGAACGCAAAGAGAGAAATTGTGTTTTGTGGAACTGATTAGAATGTTAATACGTTAATTGCAGCAATCTGGTTAAGGAAGTGGGTTTTCCTGTTTCGGAGAGAATGTGCAGTTTAATTCAGAGACAGCTTGGAATATCCCTAATGAGAAGACATTGTGACAGTAAGTTTTCCATTCTCGGAATAAAATAAATATCGTGGGAGAAAAGATCCTAAGAGTTCAAAGTAAATAAATGTCTTTTCTTTTTTCTTAGTCCGATTCGTATTGTCTGAGATTTAAAATTAAAAAATTATTTTTAGAAAATAT
Source organism: Cheiracanthium punctorium (assembly GCA_038373885.1). NCBI lineage: Eukaryota > Metazoa > Arthropoda > Arachnida > Araneae > Cheiracanthiidae > Cheiracanthium > Cheiracanthium punctorium. The sequence goes on from JAWZYV010005184.1 coordinate 683,879, forward strand.
TTCCTTGTGTGTCCTGGTAAATTTGTACGAAGATTTCACACTGAGTATTTTCTGTTTATTTATTTGGTTTTATAACTAGTGCTGAACAAGTATGATCTTTTTTAGAAAAGAAAATCGCCTTCAAATTACTTTTTCATAACGAAAAATTATTTTGGAACAGCTTGGATATTTGCCATCGCTACCGACTTTTAATATTTCGCTGATTTGCTCATGCACATAATTGATAATCATTTCTCGTTAAGGTTGCCATTAAAACAGTTCTTTATATATTTTAATGCATAATCCTTAACAAATTGCCTTATTTAGCACCGCGAAATATTCCATATCTCTGTGTGGTAAATATCCAAGCTGTTCCATTATTCCTATCGTAAAATAGTGAAGTTGTGCAGTTTCTTGTCAAAAACAGAAGGTATCAACAAGCTGAGTTCAATTTTGGGAACTTATTTTTGGAACACACTGGCCGATAAATCGCCAAAAGTAGCCAACCTTGGTGTCTTTTGACGCATTTCGAAAAGCGACATTATTGGTAACTTTTCAAATATGATTAAAAAATACTGTTTGATTCCGATTTTCGGAATGATGAACGGACATGACCAAATTAATATGATATAACCCCTGAGATATCCCCGTCAAGCCCGCCGAGAGAGGGGACGGGGAACAATTGCCTCGGGTCCCGGGCCTGGAAGACGTATGTCACGAATTTTGAATTTTGCGAATCGCATATTATTGACAGAGAAGGTGACTCTGTTTTACTACAGAAAAAAAGAACGTTAGCAAACGCCAGTGAGATTTAATTCCGCAAATCGGTTTCGGTGAATATGACTTACTATCATCAGTGCACTGAGGTTGGTAAGCTATACTTACCGAAATCGGTCTACAGCATTAACTCTCATTGGTGTTTGCTAACGATTTTCTTTCTACGTTATTCACTTGGCTACGAATTTTATAACTCTGTTTTAGTTTTGAAGTAGCCAGTACTCAACATCTAAAAAAGTCTAAGCTTTAATTGTATCAGGTTATTCTGTATACATTAAGAAAGACTTTCAGAATTATATGTACAGTACTTTAAAACAATTCTGATAAAATACTTGCAATTTTCTGATGGAAGTTTTATCGTGTAAAAGGTTTTGTATGTATTGCCTACGATAAATGTAAAGTGCACTGTTTTCAAAGTGCTTAAAAAACTTTTCTGTATTTAAAAAAAATGGAAGATTTTTTTTACGAAGGAGGAGGGGGGCCGTCGTAAATGCCTGCCCTGGGGCCCGAAAATCCTGTCGGTGCACCTGATCCCCTTTCCATGTAATATATAAGTATATGCTTCTGGATTATCTTTGATTACTTTATTCCCAACCTCATTTTGAACATTTTTCAATTAAATTCCAAAATTATTTTTTTTTTTTTACAAAAATAAGGAAGTGTGTGTATCGGCGATAATAAGTTTATATTCTAATATTTCGGCTTTAGTATCAGTTTTGGTGTTTGTCTAATCCTGGAAAACACAAAAAACATTCTGGCTAATACGTAAATATATTATATTAGGTTGTAACGAAAGTTCCCGCCACAGCAAATTTCGTCTGTGCAAACAGTTCGCGTTGGCGTGTTAGCTCATATTTTGTCATTTGAAGTAGGGGCAACCCTAAAGTACTCGGCGCCCCCCCCCCTGAAAACGTAAAAAAGTGTCCTTTTATGCTCTAGATAAAGTTTTCTCAATTTTTATGCTCGAAATGGCGCCCTTTGGAAGATGGCGACCCGATGCGTTGCTTACCGTGTCGGACCGCCCCCAATCGAGAACTAGCTAAGGAATTAGACGTTAGTGCCATGCCTATTAGTCGTGCTGTGCATCGCATAAACTTGACCATCAAGTTTAGTCGCTGGCTGAATGTGTTGATTCAAGTAGATTTGGCGGAAAACTTTCGTTACAACCTGATAGATGTGAAAGGGGTGAACATAAAAAAGCGAGTGAACAATAAAAATAAATAACGCGATACATGTTCTGGACATTACCAAAAAAACTAATTTGTTTTAAGTTTTTATTTATTTTTTTTTTATTATTATTATTCCTAGTAATTTTTTTTCTTTTGAGCTTGCACTTGTTTATGAACAACTAAAACCCTAAAGTAATTGCCAATGTACTCCATTTAAGATGGTAGAAAAAATCCTTTCTTCATTCAAAATTAATTTTGAGAAATGTTTACTATTTTTCAATTATTAATTGAAAATTATTTTTATAACTTCGTACGAAACTTTGAATTCTCTAAATTGATAAAAGAGCCTACGAGGAAAAGTTATTTGAAATTATAATAACTTTATTCCATGAATTATAGTGCATTTCTTTTTTGCCTGTTTACATTATCAATCAATATTCAAATTTAGGGAGAGATTTATTTTATGTTCTTTAGAGTTTTAACGAGAAAAAAAAATAGAGCGCTTTTTTATTCAAATTCTTCCTCATCGTGCAGTCTTAATCCAATAGTTTTTTTATCGCTTTGCCATTTTTATTTTTAAAAAACATCATTTCATTTCTGTTCCTCTATTAATGTTCTCTATATTCACACCATTTTCATTAAAAGAGGAAGAAAAAATAACAGAATGAAGTAGCACAGAATCGTGCAAAGGAAAAAAAAAATCTAAAAGTCGTAGCCTGGTGAATTAAGAGAGTTGGCATTCCAAATTAAATAACGTTATCGTGTTTTTTTATCTTTTCTCCCTACAGAAAACACGTACGAGATTTCCTAATTTGTGAGTCCTGGTGAATCTCAAAATCATCGATTTGTTTCAGAACGAGCGCCAATGTTGGGGGAATTGAAGGGAAATCCGGAGCACGTAGCGCCATCTGCATTGCGGCAGCGAAACTTCGCAATAAAATGGTGGGATGACTCTCTGGAGAATTTAACAGAAATGAGATTTCACACTGCACTATTCAAAAGGTCTCTGAGGGGGCATTTTTCACTTCTGGCAGCTTTTTTATTGCCGAAAACTTTTTTTACGTTGAATTTTCTTTATTTGTCTGAAAATCTTTTGATTTAAAACACTCGTTTCAAAATTTAAAAGAAACTTCACTTTTCTACTCTTGAATTCGATACGTGACACCCCCCCCACACACACACACACACACACAAAAGAGTTACACGAGCGTTTGTGTATATTCTGAAAAATTAAGTGAATCGGAGACTCACTTAATTCATGCAAGTTTGAAAAAAGAATTTAGTCATGAAAATTTTTTAAACAATTAAATATATTTGAGATATTTAAAATTTAATTAATTTAAGATTTTTTTAATATAATGACGGCAACACAGAATTTTTTGGTACTATTGTTTAAATATATTGTTTATTTCTTATTAATATTACTTTTGTATATTTAGTAATTATTCAAAAATAATAAGAAATCATGCATTGTAATACTTGGCCTGGTATATGTGAAACTAACATAAGCTTAGCCTCGGGAAAAGCAGAGGGGTGGGGGGCTCCTTCGATTTTTAGGGCCCCAGTGGAAGGAAGTCCGACTTAGCCCGTGGTTCCCTAATTTTGAACCAATTCCAGAGGAGTGACCAAACCCCTGAAATCGGTACCCCCAGAGGTATCGTTTAACAACATGGAGGACATAGGAGCCACGACATATTTTACGAGCGCCAGCTCCCATTAGCGTACACGGTCCCGCAGCAGTCGAGCTGAGAGGAAGTTGACCCTCCCAAGCACTGGTCAAGCCGGATGCTACTTAACTTGCCGTGTTCTTATTTGAGCGGAGTTTACCACCCAGATCACTGTGGGACTGTGTACATATTAATGCTTTTATGCGCGAGTTTATGTTCAGAAAGTCGAACTGAGAGTTTATGAACGCTTACAGCGTTCATAAACAGCGTTCATTAAGTAGTTGCACGAGTGACACTTGTTGAAAGTTTGCTTACTCACTCAAAGTTATATTCTATTCAAGAGAAATTAAAATCAATCTTATTTCAGGGTGCATCGAAGGCTAGTGTCAACTTATGAAAGTGCCTCCCTGAGGCGTTTTCGGAACGGGCGGGTAGATAACATACGAGCTGCAACGGCTGAAGCTTTAGCCTGGGTCAAAACGATGTGCGACGAACAACAAGTTTCAGTGAGTAAAGAATTTATATATGTGTACTTACATTTTCATTAAAAGTAATTCCAGTTGAACCGTTGTTTACCAAATTTCGCAATTTAACGAAATTTTCTTTTTCCCTAAATAAGATGAAGGCAAATATCCCTATTTAACAAATGACAAACCCTAAATCAAAGAATTATTTCAACCGACTACCAAAAAAAAAAAAAAAAAACTGTTTCTATTTTGGGTTAGAAAAATATTAGACTATTTTTCCAATGATATATCCATCTTGTCCAGAACAAAAAAAAAGAAAGAAAGAAAGAAAAGAAAGGAAAAGAAAATAATTTTCTTGTAACCAGCAATTTTCGACGGGGAAAGTACAGCTCACAACTAGACATCACAGGTCCAATATAAAATTTGATGATCATTGACGTATTCTAAAAGAGCTAAACGAAATTCGCCTGTAAGATGACTCTGTAAGTCAAAATCATTAATTTTTTGTCGTGCGCATGCGTGCGTCAGTAGTAGATGGTATGAGGATTCGCCCCGATGCGTTGCTACAGGACGCTTAAATAGCTAATCATTAAAAAAGCATCCAGCATTTTTCTTCGAGAGGTTGACGCTATTTCACCCGTCTGTCGTTAGTCAAGAATCGCCCTTTATAAATCCTGTTAAATAAAACAGTATGAAGTTTCTAATTATGCATATTTTTGAGTACTTGCTTGTTACGACTTTTCCCTAAAATGAGCTCAGATTTTTTTTTTTTTTTTTTTTTCGCTTTAAACTTCGATATTGCAAATAACCACAGATTTAACTTTTCAGTCCTGATGAACTCGTAAAATCGGGGTCCGATTGCATTATACTAACTTGAGGGAAGCGCACTTGTAATGGCAGGCCTCTCAATTGGTCATCTTTTTTTAAAATTCCTACCTCCATAAATAATAGAGTAAAATGTTCTGCTTCTTCAACAGTTGTTAAATGTTCTTTTAGATGTTAGGGTTTCGTCTATCAAACCATTAAAATACTAGGCTATATAAATAAAACTTTGATGAAGGTAGGAATTTTTAAAAAAGAGGACCAATTGAGAGGCCTGTAATGGGCATCTTAATCCATTTGTGCCTGGATATTTTTGCGACTTTCTTCGATTTTTACTGATAACAGAAATAATAGATAAATTTCTGATGTCAACTTCTTGAACAAGGGATGATTTCTTGTAAAATCATTATGCATAAAAATCAAAATATCAACATCCTACTTGGTCATGTTAAAATATTTTGTCGAGTTGAGGCTCAATACTCATGAATAAAGGCTAGGAAAAATAAATAACGTTTTCGACTAAGAGCGAAAATGCCGTCCCAAAAAAAGGGACGCTACGCATAAATGGGTTAATTTTTCGATCAAGTAAAAACATTTAATAAAGTAAAAAGTGAAGTGAGATGAAGTTTCTTATCAAAAAATTATTAAAATTTGTAATATTTTTTTTATATTTCGAAAATCATCCAAATAAATGAGTGGGAATTAATACAATGGAAAAGCACATCTTTCATAGTTCGATAATTTAAGGACGATTAATAGAACCTTTCATGGTAGGTCAAACGAATTATTCGATAACAATTGGTTAAACCCTCTCAAAAAATCATTCAAGTAAAAGTCAAACTTCCTACATTGCTTTCATACACCCTCCAAAAAAAAAGTACACCCTCCAAAAAAAGTATTCGAGCAAGAGAGAAATTTCCTATTTTAGATTTGCGAATAATAATTGAATTTTTGAAAAACTCACAACCTGACAGAAATATGGAAATTCATATTTAAATGTAGCCTAATTCATATTCTATGATAAATAACTTTTAATGTACGAAACCAACGTAGGAAATTTATCTCGAATACACCCTTCAAAAAAGTATTCGAGCAAGAGAGATCATAGAATATGAATTAGGTAATGTATAAATATGACTTTCCATATTTCTGTGAAGTTGTGCATTTTTCAAACACTCAATTGTTATTTGCAAATCTAAAATAGGAAATTTAGCTCTTACTCGAGTACTTTTTTTGGAGGATGTACATTAAAAATTACTCATCATAAAATATTAATTAATTTATGTATAATTATAATTTTTCATATTAAGTTGCGAGTTGTGCATTTTTCAAAAACTAAATAATTATTCGAAAAGCTAAAATAGGAAATTTCGCTTACTCTTGAAAGCTTTCATGAGAGGGACGGTGCACAACCTTTTAATTCAATGCGAAAGAAAAGAATGTTTTAGAGGTAGTAAAGCTTCAATACAGCGTATTCACATAATCGACCGACAAAAAGTTTAAGTTGTGTCAATATAACTGGCAGGGATGCACTCCTAAAATAAAATATGGCGGGGTGCTATAAATGCATCGGCGGGGCATAGTGCAAGGTGCATAGGGCGGGGCGCATGCGAAATTTTATTTTTTTAAGAAGGTGAGAGGCCAACGTTTTCTTTTTCTTGTTTCTTTTCTCTTTCGTTTTTTCTTTTTTTTTTTTAATAAAGTATTTATTAAGTTACAAATTATCTGCTTGCAATCATAAAGAAGGATAAAACAATTAATTTAGAACAACAAATACAGTTCCTCTTTTCCTTCAGTATGACTTGTGGAAAACTCATGACTGTCATGACTGGACTAGTTCAGTGGCGTACCCAGAAAATCATTTTAAGAGGTGATTATAGAAGTCATGTACCTCTTAGTAAAAACTAAAGAATGTACAAATATGCGCGCCCATGCAGGGGTAGATGGAGAGTTCTAGTCTCCCCCCCCCTCTATTCAAGCCAATCGGTTTAGTGAACAAGCATAATTAACTTAATTAATTTGAAATCTTTCAAATTAATTAAGTTCTGAAGTGTTAGAAAACTCAAAATGAGCGCTCAAAATTTACGGTATAGTTTTCTTGTTTCTCCCATTTAAATCTGTTCAAGAATTAATATAATTTTCATCAAGTTATAAAAGGTTATAATAAGAAGGATAAATCATGCCTAACGCATCGATTATAAAACACGTTCCAACACATTAGCATGCTTGCGCAGACACATACATCCCCTAAGCAGGTAGCCCTTGTGCAGCTTTGTCTTAACACAACACAATAAAAAAATGGAGATATGTTGGACATTTTTTTAATATCTCATATATTTATTAACCAGGGCGCCGCCCTACCTTAGAAAAAGTGCAGGGGCTCTGCCCTAGTACGCCCTGGCCCCACTGCACCCCTGATAACTGGGGATATCACAGCAAAGCAGGGTCCCAAACTTTGTTTTCTTGCATTGATAATAATCACTTTCAAAAAATTAAATGTTAGTAAAATTTTCTATCTAGGCTAAATAAACAATTACTTTGTCTTTAACCCTCTTTTGGGCGCGCAGACTACGATCTTAGACAAGGTGCACTCACTCAAAAAACTGTACGAATAATAGGCAAATTTCCTGTTTTAGTTTTATAAATGACTAATTTTGAAAAAACACAAAATTAGAAAGAAATATGAGAAAGTTATCTATATACAGTAGCGGATCCAGGGGAGGGGCTAGGGGGCTTCAGCCCCCCCCAAAAGAGATTGCTCAAGGGCAACATTCTGCTTTATTATACACTTTAAATAGCTAAAATGATCATATTTTATTACTTAGCCCCTCCCAAAAGCCTAATACATTGGTTTAGACTAAAATTTTGATTTAAAGTACATTTTAATTGGGTGAAATAAGCTTTTTTAAAAATTTAGCCCCTCCCAAAAAAAATTTCTGGATCCGCTACTGTCTATATATGACATCTTTCGTTTTTACGGAGAACAATACTTTAAATACGAAACGGACTTAGAAAGTTTTACTTATGCTCAAATACATTTCGAGCGAGGGTACCTGGTCTACAATCGTAGTCCATGCACCTAAAGGAAATTTAAAATTCAAAATAAAATGAGATTTGTAAATTAATCATTTTTAGAGTACATTTTTTTTACCGAAAAATAATTAATGTGTGACGATGCATGATCGTTAATAATTCACCAATAACTGATATTCTGTGAATCGTTTTTCATTTTGAATGATATTTGTTTCACTGAACAAACCCACTTCTAAAACCACCAAAGTAAGAAATTTAACTAACACATCAATTTTTCATAGTAATTATATACATTGATTAGTGAAAACAATATTTGCAACCCCCCATTGCTTTGTGAATCTCGGTCCTCTAGGTTCAAATCTTCCTTTCCTTTGAAATGTATCTGAGCCTACGTATAATAGCAAAAGTATTGAAAGAAGCAACTATCAACTCAACCTCATACCAAAATACACCTATTTAAATTACATAGTATAGCTAAACATTTTACATACATACGTCTGAACGATTTCAGACTGTAAATAAAATTTTAGAAACCACCATGCAAATAGCTGCTGTTGTGTAATGCTTTAGTTGTTTAACAAATTTACATTTCTAGTTACACAAATTATGTGTTTTCATCCTTAAAGTTTCGTTACTTACTAGGTGATTTTTTTTTCAGGAAGAAATTAAAGTTCAGTTGTTTCAAGAATGCATCAAAAAGCACTCTGAAATTATGAGATATGTAAGTCCAGCAAAATGTTCTGTGTGCTTGATATACTAGTGATGTGTATCTGGTTATTCATCTTTTATAAATAAACTTTTTCTTCAAAACAGACAGTAAACGGTGAAGGTCCAGACAACCACCTTTTGGCACTGAAGGAGATAGCAAAGGCCAAGGGGAATACAGAGCTACCTTTTTTCCAGGACAAGTCTTACTGGGAATACTTAAATTTCAGACTATCAACAAGCCAAGTAAGTTTCTTTCAGCTGTCTGTGATACGTGTCAGAAGTCCTGGCGTAGTGTAAAATGACTTTTTGATGAGAATTCAAACGCAGAACTCGATCAAGTGTTCTGTTCCATTCAGGGTTGGAAAAAAAACGGGTTATTTGAAAAAAACAAAAAAACAAAATCGGGATTTTTGGTCTAAACCGTGTTTTTTTAAACCAGGTTTTTTTGGTTTTTAAAAAAATCCTTTTATAATTACCTGCTACATACTTATAAATAAAATTATTTGTAAAATGTTCAACTAACAATTAATATTCCTTCTGAAAGTAATTAAAACAAAGTGAATAAGCAATTGTTGCAGTACTTACGTGAACATTGAAATCATTCAATTTTAATATTTTATTTAGAGATACCATTTTTTTATATTTAGTATATAATATAATACAATAGTAATTGTTTAGTACATTTTACATGGAATCTTGCACTTAGATTCATCAGTAATAATGGTGATAAGCTGTTCGAAATGATATTTTTAAGGTTTAAAAATAAGTTGTTAAAACACAAAACCTCTATTTTAGAAACAAATTAAAAATGCAGCCTATAATTTAAGTTTAATAATGATAAAACAATAAGGTATCTAATAGATTGATATAAAAACTTATTGTTGATACTTATAAGGATAATTTTAAAAGATATCAGAAAGTATTCTATCTGTAGTATTCGTAATTTTAAATTATTCTTTTAAAAAAAAAAATCGCTGTTTTGTTTGTTTTGTTTTGTTTTTTAGAGAAAAAAAAACATTTGGTCCTCCTCGAATAAAGGGGACAACATAATGACAGTTTTTACTGGCACAGAGTAAATAAATTTTCATTTTTTATTCATAGAACATACGCAAAAAGCCAGGGATGAATGAGAATTGTGCCCACAAATCATTGTACGTATATTGATAATGACCATAGATATAGGAATCAAAAGTTTGAGCATAACGGTAGGAAATTTGATGCCTCCAAATAGTAGCCATACTAGTGACATAGTATGGCTACTAGTCAGAATGGTAGTTACTCAAGTGGTAATGGTTTCTTTTAGTTCTTATTCTGTATTTTAAAAATACTCGTATTAACCCATTTATCCCCAGACTGTATACATGACTTTCTCCAATCTTTTCTGACTAGAAGTCAAAGCCTGCTATGGAGGCAATTACAACGGGCGCTAGAAAACATTTCACAAAATACGTCTACACTCAATATATTTAATTTTCGCCCACTTGTAATAAAAAACTTCATATTCAATTTTTATTATACATCAAAATTGGAATTGCATTTTCTTCTGGAAACGTGCGAAAATTTTTCGCATTCGAAAGATTTCGTTTAACTGGAAACATCCCCTCTTATATCTATGTTTCATGGAGACAAAATTTTTGTGCGTGTAAAAAAAAAGAGCTGCGTATTCTAGAAAAACTATTTAGAACGAATTGGAATCTCAATTTTTCCTCCAAAGCCTGATAACCGTGATTTCAGTATGACGTCATTGTCACTTGAGCCAGCTAATTTTGTCATGCAAATGATTCATTTTTATACTCTCGAAAATAAAATGGAGCTGAAAATAGTGAAAAATCGCTTAAAAATGAGAGAACGGGTGGATTCTCAGATTTTTAAAATAGCGCAGATTGTTTTCTACATTTTTATACATAATTATGATAATTTTTAAGCGGATCGTGCAAACGGTGTAGATGTTATTTCGCTTTCTGTGCTTAATTTTTTTATCTTTTGGGAGTAATGGTGTTATAAGTTTTATCTTCTAGTGGTTACCCGGCATTGTTAGAGACTCAGTGAGTCGGGACGTGGCCATCGTGATTCTACTGGGCCTGCTTCTGCACTCCGAAAGAGGCCTACGGACATTTCCTAATTGGTTTGATTCGTCCGTCACATGACGTATCTAAGTGCGGGAGCCAATAAGTGAGCATCCGTGGGCCTCTTTGAATGACTCATCGGAGTGCACAAGCAGGCCCGGTAGAATCACGATTGCCCCGGTCGGGATCAGCGTAACTATGCAGTAGGATTCTAATTGGTCATGTTAAAATACTTTGTAGCATTGAAATTTAATATTCGTGATTTAAGGCAAGGAAAATTAAATAACGTTTATAAATTTTTGTGATAACGAAAATGCTAAAATTGGACATTCTTTGACTTAAAAACGGGCAAGTGTGGTATTTAGGATTACTAACATCCCTCGCTCTATAAGAAACACTAAAATTGTTAACAAAATAAAACTATTCTTGGAATAGGTTAACATTTAATTTGAAAATACATTAACTCGTTTTATCTAAACTTGCGAGCAAATTCTGCAATTTGAGGCAGCTGGTTAATTTTTAAAAGCCAAATAAAAACAGAACTACTGCAATACAGTATCCTATTTTAAAGTTATATGATGAAGAAATAGTTCTTGTTTTCATAGCAGCAACATTTATCATTTAGTGTGCTTAGTACTTAACTTATTTATGCTTAGTGTCCCTTTTTTTGGGACGGCATTTTCGCTATTAGTCGAAACGTTATTTATTCTTCCTAGCCTTTATTCACGAGTATTGAACCTCAACTCCAAAAAAAATCATAAAATGACCAAGTAGGCTGTTGACATTTCAATTTTTATACATAATGATTTTCAAAGAAATCATCCCTTGGGTAAAAAGTTGATATCAGAAATTTATCTATTATTGCTTAAATCGAAGCAAGTCGCACATATATCTGGGCATAAATGTGTAAAATATTTGCTTTGCAATAATAAAGCGTCCTCAACAATTGAGGACATCTGATCACCATCCTAAACAGCACTGAGGTATAATCCTCTCTCAGAAATTAATTTTCTTTTCATTTCTTTTTCGCAGCTTCCGACCAATTACGGCATTCTCGTCGGCTACGGCCCGGTCGTTCCCGATGGCTACGGCTGCTCGTACAATCCGTGTGCCGACTACATTGACTTTTGCGTTTCGTCGTTCTTCAGTTCTGAAGAAACCAGCTCGGACTTCTTCGCTCACAGTCTAGAAGGAAGCCTTTTGCACATGGGAGAGATCTGCCTCAAAATGCAACAAACAGAGGAAGAAGCGAAGCGCTGCAGTGAAGCCACTAATGCCAATGCACAAACAAGGGCGGATTAGAGAAACTTATGAGTTCTTCTGGTTTGTTTCGTTACTAGGAAGACTGGGCGGTTGCTTAGCTAAAAATGACAGTTTTCAAGATATGTTCGCTATTCAAAATGGCCCCGAGACCTTAAAAACAAATAAATAAAAGATTGTTTTTAAGGTAGCTAAATTGTTTTATATGCATTTATTTTCAAAATTATATAAACATCAACCAGTTCCCTAAACTAATTCATTGTTCTTAATACCAAGGTAACTTTTTATTTTTCTTAAATAATTTTTTAAAGAAAATGATGGCAGTTCTTATTTTAAAAGCCAACGTTATTATTTTAAACTAAAACTTCTTTTTGAACTTACTAACCAAATTTCAAACCTAATTCATTATTCGCATTATCAAGATCATATTCTTACGTAAATAAATATTTTTAAAAATTGGCTCAGTTATAAATAAGTTAAACTGAAATTCATAATTTTAGTATAAATTTTATCGATGAGTTGTTTAAAATATGCACATTTTAAGTATTTCCTTTTCAAAGTTATTGTCAGTTTTATAAATATATGCATAAAATATATACGTCTTAATAAATGAAATAAAATAAGGTGAGTGCGAAGAAGAAAAGAAAATTAAATACTTCAAATAATATTTTTAAATAATTCAAAGACATTGGACAAATGATAAATTTATACATGCATAAAAACACTTATAATGGGTGATTTGATTACAAAGTATTTTTTCTAGTCTGAAAACTGTCATTTTATAAGCATTTGTTTCTTAAGTTCACTAAGTCATTGGTTATGTTTGAAAATTCTAAATATATATTGTAATAAACAATCTAGTCCTTAATACGATAATGAGATGTGATAAAATTTAGCCATTTCTATTAAAGTGAGAGAAAATGTGTATTTTGCTACATAAAGCAATCTAGATTATTAAAATTTAAGGTGTCTCACGATCCTAAAAAAGCAACTACCCAAACTCAGTATATTTTTTTAAATAAATTCATTTTTTAAAACACGGACCTAATAAACATATACTAACGATTTCGAGAAATTATTTCTAAAAACAATTAAATAATTGAATACTTTTCAAACTTGAATAATAAGTTTTTATAATATTTAATCCCAACAATACTCTAAATTCTTTGCTTAAATAAAATTTCATATGAAAATTAAAAATGGTTTTTCAGACTATTGGTATGAACGTATTGGTATACGTTAATATTTAGAAAATATTAATAACGTGTTGCAGAAACATAAATGTACATAAGAGTTTAAATTAAAACGGTATTTTTTATCAGCATAAATATTTTAGAATTTAGAGAAACAGGAAATTGATTGTTTTCGTTATCTATCTAAAGACGGTTAATAATTATTTATCTTGTTGAAATGTTAGATATTTCTGATAACGTTGATGTGATTTTAGAAAAACAAAAACAAAAGAAATTATGATAAATGTGAAAAATATTAAATAATTTTTATGTACTGTAGATTTATTTAGATATTCATTTATGAGATTTTACGTTTGTGGTCATTTATAAGATAATGTTTATTCATAACGCCACATATTTACCAGAGAAAATAATATTGTTATTCAAATGTATGTATATTTATTGTTAAAAAAACTTTATTCACTTATTGTTGATGTATTATATATAATTTAATAATTATCTTTTAAGTCGATGATGTTAAGCCTGGTATTCAAATTAGAAATACTGGGTTTTAGTGCTCCATACTATTTTGGTATTATTATTTGAAAAAGTGCTTATATTGTTGTTAAAAACTGTTTATTATATTTTCATTGTTGATAACTGCGGTACTTTTTTATTTCTATGAGTCAGTAAGCTGTTTTTGTTCTGTTTTTATGACTGCATAAAGAATATTTTTAATGTCTATCTATGAAATATTTTGAAAGTGGAATTAACGGGGCAACGTAATAGTAATACTCATGTTGGTTATTGTGATTATTAGCACACTTTATACTTAAGTAATAAAATATCTATATCAATGAAACACAAAATTTTGTTTGAAATAAAGAAATGTGATAAACAGAACATATATTAAAGTAACTTTTTCTCTATAATTGCCATACGAGTTCTTATAACATTTATCATGTTTTTAGGTAATTTAATGAAGTAGGTTTGATTCGGTAAAATTTAGTAAATTATTATTAATTATAATTGCATACAACTGAAGTTATATTATTTTAATGTATTTTATTGCTAATTTTTCTTGTCATAAAACAGAATACATAAAAGAATATCAAATAAATTTGAAAACAGATGTATTATTTGATATCTAAAATTCAACCTTAGTTAATTTTTTTCGAAAGTTTGCCTTGTTGATTCTACACCGATCTTTATTTCTAATACTTGGTGCTTACATCATAAAACAAAGTGAGATACAAGATAAATTTGTGATGTTCCTAATTTCTAAGGCGTATTTTTAGCAAATATTTCAGCCTTAGCTCAAATTCCTTTACAAATTCGTTTTCCTAAACTTTTGTTGTTAAACCTGCATGAATGGCATCCAAACTTTGCGTGAAGATGATAAAGCTACACCGATATGGTTTTTAATTATGTCGTGTAAAAGAAAAAATTCCTAATGTTGAAAATGGCGACTTTGTGGAAGTTAAGTCAGGTAACTATTTGATGTTACATGCGAGTCATACAATCGAATAGTTAACAACTGTTTAAAAAAAAGAATAATCGAAAAAGCCCAAGAATATTATCGTTAGCTAGTTAATATTTCCTGGCTAGTTAGTTATTCTTGGTTTGTGCTTCTCAATAATATTTATTTTAATTGTTTTCCCGATCTTTAGAGTGAGTAATTCGTATAATAAAATCGATAAAAGTTTAATAATTTTCATACTTAATAATTAAAATTCAATTAAATTAATTTACACTTGAATATTAATGTGTATATTGAAGGTACATAAGTAATTAATTTTAACTTTATAAAATATTTTAAAATCAAATGTCATTAAATTTTCATGATTTGTTTATAGCTTCGATAGAATTACTTGCTTTAATTTGTCTTTAATTTAATTACTTTGTTTTTTATGTAAAATAAATTGGTTTTCAAAATTATAACCATTTTACTATCTTAATACACTATAGTATTGTTTAATATCATTCAATAGTTCTCGTTAATACACTATGTCTCCTAGTACTGTGATTTAGTGAGTCTATGGTTATAAAATTTTGTATTTATTGGCTTTTCATTCTTCATAAAAATTATATTAATAACTTTCAAGATTATACGGATACTGATATTTCGTTAAACTTATTTATAAAATAAATAGAGTACTAGGTCAGTATTTTTATTTGATCATGTAACACATATATCACTAAAATTTAAATAAGTATTAGTTTTCTGTATCATAGAATATTATCAAATGTCTGTTACTTTTATTTCTTTAGTATTCATAAGGGAAGACTGACTTTTACTGCAAAATATCTGATTTGGAAAACAAAATTCAACCTAATTTTTCAATTTGAAATTGAACATGAAAATATTTTTTCTAGTGAATTTTCATCGTATGAATTTTCTTTAGCGAATGGTAGAAAGATTTTTTATAACTTTTAGACAAGCACAATTTTTTAATGTAACCATATCAGTTTACTAAAGAGTGTATAAAGTAATTATTTATACCAATGGCACCCAAAACTGCTGGTATCTACTTACTTACAGATGTAAATAGCTAAAGAAAAGAAATTAAGCTTTACATTACAATTATTTATTTATTTATTATATGCTCGTCCGTATAAATTGCGTTCAAGAATGGTACATTTTCCGTAAATTACATTAAATAACATGTAGCCCGTGATTATTGTGGAACTATAGTACTATCTAAAGCTGTACTAACGTATAGTTATAGTGTCGGGACTTTAATCACTTAAACGAAAAATTCACAGCACATTTCCAAACATTTCACTGCATTTTTTTAAGATAACCATGGAAATGAAATGGAATAAATTATCTTAAAACTATATATACGCTTGTTGTATTTTTTAAAATAATCATTCTGGTTATTGTTTAAAAATACTTTAATAAATTATAAAAAATAACCATTATGGTTATTTTTTATAATTCATTGTTTAAAAAAATATATTTTTTAAAAAAGAACAGTCTTGGTTACAACAGCCGATGTTGTACGTTTCTAACCTAAGAGAAAAGAAGACCATCTCTTCCGTTTTTCAAACGACTCCACTTAATCTTTAGTTTTATGCAGCTGTCAACTTCATCTAGAAAGATAGATACATATAAATATTCGTACCATAAATTCGCTTGTATTTTAGTTTATGAAAAATCATAAACCTTGAGTTTTAAAACTGTCTTCTTTTTCGTTGAATTTTTTAAAGATGAAATATGTATTTTATAGAATTTTAAAATATTACTTTTCGACTTTTTTAATTAAAGTGCATTTTCAAGACCAGAATGTTACATCAGGTGTAAGTCATAATATTACGACGTATTAGGTATACTCTTCGAGCAATATAATTCTTTTTAATAATATAACCATTGACGTGATTATAACATTATTACACTCAGCATTATTACTTGAAATTACAAGGACATTTGCTTATTTCAGGTTTAATAACTGCATTAAAATTATTTCTTTAATTATCTTTTTAATTTTTTAATTTATTAGATTTCTAGCTGAATTTAAGTATAATTTGACTTTGAAAAGCGCAGTTGAGACTTTTCAGTTTTTTACCAGGCCAGTAATTTTTGCATTCCATTGGTATTCCATTAAGTATGTGTGTAGAAGCATCTAAAAGTACTCATTTAGAGCTTTAGAATGATACTTAACATATCAGGAATCGCTGTAAGCTGCATTAGACGAGCTCGTGCAACTTGATTCCCCATCTACATATCATATTTATGAAAGGAAAAGTATTTTGACTTATACACTTACATGTATGCTCGTTAGTTTTAGATAGATATGTAGTTAGAACCTCTCTTGTGAGTGTTTTTCGGTGGTTGCATTGAATTTCTTTCTTGACACGTACGTGTTTCCTGTGATAGCTCGTGATATTGTCCTTTTATTTTTTTAATTTTGTTTCGTATTATGCATGTTTTCCTGTTAGAACTGCGTGTAATGTAGGTATTTTGCATGCAAGTGTTGCAATCGTTTATTTATGAAGTTAGATGTCTGTCGCGTTTTGTAGTTTATCTATCATCTTGTTGTTTGTAATTTTACTTCTTGAATACGTTTGTATAGTGTTTCCTGTAACGGGTAGATTTTACTTTAACCACTAATCATATTTTTAAAGAATCTGTAAGCCTGTATTCGTTATGTCTGAAATTAGATTTACAAAATAGTAAATATTTACTTCAAAAATTAGCTTATTTGAATTTTAAATAAGCTTTTCTTTTCAGTGAGATAAATTTGAATTATTATATGAAACTTTCTTTCAAAAAAAGATTGTATGTGAAGTCTAACACTATTATATTCTAAATAAGAAAAAGGATTTTCTTATTGGTGGAAATGGATTAAGATACTTACTTTTTCCAGAGTTTTTGCTGTGTTTCCCGTTCTTGAATAGCTTTAAAAATAACTTAGAAATAAAAGATGTATAATAATAACCTATTTTGCTCATTAATCATCTAACAAAAAATAAACATGAATAAATTAAGTGGGTGAAACTTTTATAATATCATAAATTTAAAGAACATGCTTTTATTGCGATACTTAACATAATTCAGCTCCTTCAAACTTTTAATATGGTTAAGTTATTTTTATTTTACTTTACTTAACACCCATTAAAATATACAATTACGACTCTTGATTTATGCTTTAATTTATTTTCTATTCATCATAAATGCATTCGCTAGACTCTTAGTTTGAGTCTCTTTACATTTCATTTCTATTCCTGAATTCTGTAAACAATGCCTCTAGTAGCGAAAATAGTATCTGAAGAGCCTATTTAAAAAATGTAAGCTTGCTGTAGTAACTATTTTATTTAGAACCTGGTTTTCAGAGATGCAAAAAAGGCGAAGGTTCAAACTTTAGAGATGTTTTATACAAAATAACAACAAATGCGTTATATCATATTAACATTTTTCTTAGCACCACTATATCAAATAAACAAAAGTAAATATAATTTTACGTATAGTAGTAAAATTATAGTGATATACTAGAGAAAATTTCTTTTCCTTTTGACTGAAAGTGTTAGACTTCACATTCAAGTCATTTGATTTTTAAATTAATCGTATGCTTTAATTTTGAATGCACATACTACTGAAACTCTCATGCAAACATGCTTAAGTAAAATGTAGAACCAAATAAGTTAACATGTATTATTTACCTTAAAAGTGAGACTGCTATTTATTCCTTTAAGCTCTTGGCTGCTTTTTATTCTTTTAAGCTTATTATTCCTATCGAATTTTTGCGAAATTCTTTTAAAAAGCATTATCGAATAGCATTTAGTGTTTATTGATACACAAGTGTTATTTATTTTAGCATTCCTTAACTGTTCTTGAATAGTTTCATAATGTTACCGCATATAATGTCGATGGCAAAAGCGCAGATCGTTACCTAAAATCTTTCTGAAATTGAATCAAATTATTATTTAAATAAATATAAATTATATAAAAGAAATACCTTAACGAGTTAAGAGCTTGCACATTCAGGAATACCATTAATGCTATGTCAAAAATTTGACAAGCTGGATAAAGTAAATTAGAAGTTTGACTTAATATAATAGATCACTATCTTTGTAATCATTTTTTTATTCCAAAAATTCTGTCTTTTATTTCTACGAAATCTAAAAGCTTTTCTATTATGTGTTTATATCAAACGCATGAGTATCAATTCTGAAAATGCTATTCGATGTTCAGCTTTATCATTGCAAATTTCCTTTCTATTTTATTTTTCTTGAACCTTAGGTAGTTTTTCCTGTCAGTGCTGTTAGTAACTGTGTCGTTGAGATATAGATGTTGCTGATCTATGTGTCTTCAGACTTCGAAAAGAAGTCTTAATCAAGAATCAACATATCCAAGAAATGTGTATAAAATAAATGTTTGTGTTTGTCTATTGTGACGTCTTGAAAACACATCATGTGGTTTTTTTGTAGATAAATATATACATGTGTTTGTGGAGAAAATTTCCTGTCATTAAATCTAAGCTATGTTACTCCTTAACACATCCAGAACTTCTGATATACTGATTGGTTGCCAGGAGCTTCAGAATTAAAAACGACATTTTACTACTATATTTATTAAAAATTATGCATTTACTACATTCTCTAAAGTTAAACTTTAAATCTACATGTTTTTATCAATTATTATGTTACGTAAAAAGAATCAGAATTACTCACTTTAAAGCGAAAGTGGGCAAATAACTCGCTGTGTACAAATAATACACAAACTTTTTTCATTTAGATTCTTTTTTAATTCAAAGGTTTCTGGAGTCATAGTAGTTTATCACACTAAAATATTACATTATTTTCACATATCTCCATAGCATATAATAAATTATACGCATATTTTATTTTCCACATTGTAAAGCTCAAGAAATTCTACATGGACATCTATTTTATGTTTTTGAAAATTATTTTGACATCAAAACAAAAAAAGAGGCTTAAATTAACGAAAATTCAAACTTGTTTATAATCTAAACTATTAAGTTCTTAATAAAAACTTCTTAAATGTTTAAAAACCAGTAAGCTCTCTACTATCATACAGATAATTAAATGAATTCAATATAATGAACATAAAATAAACGAATTTTGATTACAGATTTAGACCCAAATTGTGTTTAGTTTTTAAATTTGTAGGCACTTAAACAATGACAAAGCCAGTAAATGTATGGTAAAATAGTTTGATTGAATTGTGCAAATAGTTTGGAGCAATCGGTAAGATTCCCTTGAATATTAATTCATTTTGACATTTTTTTCAAATTTAATGTCAGTGTTCATTTAAAACTGCCTCTAGAACGATATCAGTGTTAAGTTTTAGAAGACTGGTAATATTAAAAGATTAATGGCCATATTCATCAAACATTAATCCCGTCAGTTAACCCAGCAGAGCGTGTTGCTTGAAAGGCAAGCGAGTGGTACTACTAGTACTCACCATATCACATACAAGGTTACAACGGCATCAGAACAATGCAATTTCCGCTTTCTCTTTGAGAGTCAAACCACACCCATTCAGGTTACCTGACTTGCAGAATCATGGCATTTGGTGAATACCTCTGTACTATTATTTAAAAAAAGGCCTGATATTTGTTTAATAAACTGAAACATGCAAAATGAATTAATTCATCATGATGCAGGGAGTTTTACCAACATCATAGGAAGTTATTTAGTTTCATATCGTCGTATGAACATCAGCTTTAGACAATAATGTTATATCTCTTATAAAATCCAATATTCTAAAATCGCTAGTGAATATATTTTTCAATTTTCTCATTTTCTTAAACTATGAAACGTGATAAAGCATTCTCGCTATTGTACTTGATTTTTTTTCTAGAAAAAGGCGGTTCACATCACCGAATGTGTCGTTTAGAGCTGCTTGCGTCCTTCTAGAAGTTTTCCACCATCATTTAGATCCTCATCAGAATTCGATGAACTTCCGGATATTCGCATCCTTCACACGAACCTATAGTAAATTATTAAGAATCGCCGCCTTATTGGAGAATCAGTACTTCAGTGCGCATAGCCTCAGTGATGGGCGATGTGACTGTGTTCTTTGTTTCCTTTTCACTTTTGCCCTCAATATCAATCTTTCAATGAAACACTTGAAATCAAATCATACTGCTAAATATATGACACCTTTATAAATTTATAACGTCTTTTTAAATTTATGGAAAAGTATCTGAAAGGTACTAAATACTGAAAATGTGCTCTCACGATACAAAGTGCTTATTTAAAACAAAAGTCAAACGTTTATACTTAATTACGTAGAAGTATGCTTGCAGGAGATAAGGAAAGCTATTATTTTTAATTAGTAATCAATTAAACAGTCTTATTTGTTGTACGGCATTTTACTAATGAATTTATATACAGAAACGTTTTCTTTGGTTGAAACCAGTTACGTCCATAAGAACATATCACAATTCTTCATGCCTTTATAATGTGTTTGTGCCTAGAATACTGTTATAATCTCTCGAGTATAAGCTCAATTTATAACATATCAATAACGCTTAGCATTTAGTTTTCTAAGAGTTTGCAAGCACGAGCTCCCGGGGAATGAACCAAAGCTGAAATTTATAACAAAGAAATCATTTTCAAAGATTATATATTGCCGTTTAAATACTTGAAGAATTGTTATACAGCAATCGTATAACATTTTTCAAAATATTCTATTTAAATCAAATGATAAAAGATATTTTTTTTTTAAATCAATAAATTATATATTCCTGGGAGTTTGATGGAAATGTCAACTTCTAAACTGATTTTTTGGTGATTAAAAAGCTTATTCACATTACTCTAAAGACGGGAAATTTCTTTAGGAAGAGAAACTTCACACTTTTTAAAATGCATATGTTTATTAATTTGTATTCTAGAAAGTATATTTTCATACATTTCTTCTGTATATCTAAATTTATTAAATTTTAAATTTTTAAATTTTTTTTATGCTTCGCTCTTCTCTCATGCGTTTTTCTAAATTACCACGCATAGTCTAGGATTATAATTGTGAAAATTCTCTCCACAAACTATTTTTGTGAATTTTATAAACAAGTTTTGTAGATATATTGAATGTTTAAAACAAAATGTATATCACTAAAACAATATTTATTGAACCATATCTGAACTTTTACTCTGTGCTCTGCTTTTCTATTAAAACGTGCTGTCAATTATATCAATCATATTCATGTCATACCGTGCGTAAACATTCACATTGTAAACAACACTACTGTCTTTTATTGTAACCTTGTAACCTCAATCAATTAGACGCTATGCCGATAAGATCGTTATAATGAAAATTGCATTTTCTACTGTTAAACAAAATTTTGAGGAATAGGAAAAGGTATCACAATGCATTGAAATCTGATAACTGATATTATTAGCATACGAACGTAAATGAATCATGTGCCATGGTTTTAAATTAATAATCTATATACTATCAGTCATAAGCGCGGCGTAACCGAAAAGTTGGAGTGTGTTACACAAAACATATTTAAAAATAAAAATGAAATATTTCGTCAGCTTTTGAAAGAGAGGTTTAAAATGAATGGTTTTCTGAACAAAGTTGGGGGTATGTGCCCCAGGGCGTTTTGCTTGTGCCATCAGCGGTTTGTTTGTTGAAAAGTAATTTGGAGAGAAGGAAAAATTGATGGCAATATATAAATTGTCTCAACGTGTGCGTTTATAATAAAACTTGATATCACATTTTAATTACAAGCATGAGACCTGTGTGATCAAGTTTTAATATATTTATTTATATTTATATTTTTCCATACGAAGTTTGAACTTTGCTATATGTAGTTTCTAATTCTATATGAAGTTTGTATAAAAACAATACAAACTTCATATAGCATTTTCAGCTACATTAGTCAGACATTAGTCTACATTCTATTATTTAGTCAGAATCAATCAAAATTTATTTTCCTAACTGTCCGATAAATAAGAGAGCAATTTTGACCTTATAAAAGAGCATAATTATTCTGAATCATGCGTAATAGATTGATTTTATATAAAGCTAATTAAATGTCTTTTGTCATTCAATGTAACAAATATACTCATACATTTTTATTTTATTTTTTATTTTTTTATTATTTATTTATTTATTTATTTATTTATTGTAATCGGAAGTTTCGATGCCATGTTCGAAAGATATGAAGTTCTATTTTTCAATTTTTAAATCATTCCAATATGACTTTAGTAAATCTATCTCCAAATGTACTAAAGCCAGTTTTAGCGTGATAATCTGATCGCCATTTCAAAAGTTTACGAATTTACAAGGACTTATAATCCAATGCATTGTGTATCGAATGGAACGCAACAAGTTTCGTTCAATGACCATTTAGATGCCTAAATGTATAAGCATCAAACATATCATGGTTATCTATTTATCTAAATTTTCATAAATCAGCCATGCACAGTATGTTATTAAGCATACACAGATGCTGTGGCTACTGTGACTACATCATAAAAGTTTTTTTATCTTTATTAGTGATTCGATGCATACATACACTTCAAAATCAAAATTTAACGTCAACAAAAGTGCAGAAATTGCGTCATCCTACAAATCTAACTTAAACTTTTTTATAAACTATCCCCAGTAGCACTACTTGTTCGAAAGACGTTCGGCCTGCGTTCTCATTAACACAGGCTGAACGTCTTTTAAACTAATTGTGCGACTGGAATAAAGTGATGAAGAAAATGTGCTTATTTAAATTTATTACAATCTGATGTTTTCGCAAAGTATGGTCCAAAATGAGAAAAATAAATATGAAATATGTAAATAAATAATGTGTATTTAATATCTAAAACTTCTGTACAAATGGCTGTTATAAGAATTAGTTTTTCAGTTGCATTATGTTGAATATGTTAATAATTTTTATGGATGTATTATACAATTATATTTATTAACTGAAACATATGTATAAAATTTTGCTTCTGACAAAATATTTAAATTACAAAATAATTATCGATGTTGATACTAATTTTCAGATAATTACGTGATTGTAAGATTGAATTTTTGTGGTATAACTTATTGAATAGATTAAAACTGTTGATGAAGCGTGAGAAATATTTAGTACAGATAATTATGTAATGCAAATATCTAAAAAGGGGGGGGGAGGGGGGTAAGAAATTACATTCGGCATGCTATCAAATATATTTAATTGTTAATTGATGATGATTCATTAATAATGTTATTGCTGGCAAACTTTTAAACTTTGACTCATTTGTTGATTTAATTTATAACTATGATTATGATAAATATAAGTGCGTGCAGTAATTTATGTAAATTTGAATGTGTTGGCTAATTAAAAATGGGGAAATGTAAATTTTATTTTTAAAAATGAAAAGCGCTGAATTTTCCCCAGAGAAATTACCAAATATTCTAGAATTCTATTAGTGTTACAAATTTTTTTCATCTGAGTGGGCGTGGCCATGAAAATGTATATCTGCATGAAAAAATACGATCATTGGGCAATGCGAAAACTTTAACACTAATCAAAAAGATTTTCACGCTTTGTTTTAAAATTTCTTAAGTTATGAAATCAGTAAAAAATTACAGACGAATAGCTTTATTTTTAAAAAAACTAATATTCTTTCATTGAAAAATTACATTTTTGCTTCCTCTAATTATTATTTCATTAAAAAGGAGGTGGAAAACTAACATTAAATCGTTTCTGCTATTTTTCAGTCAGATAAAAAATTAGTTTCCAGCCAAAACTGATTCGTTGTGGTTGGAATTATTTACTATAAGAATAAAGTATTAAAATATTAGTTTTGCAGATTAGCGCACACTTCGTCTGGTAGAAAAAGTTTAGATTCATCTTAAAAATAGCGTATAAAATACGAAATTATTATATTTAATTTAGTGCTATATTTTAGTGGAGGAACTACAGATTTATGTTACATTATATTATAGCAGAAGGTTAAGTATTCTCTAATTATCATAATTAAATTCAAATCTATTGCAACATTCCTTATTAGATCCTTATTGAATTACATATTAAATATTAAATAAAATATGTTACCCTTAAATTGCTTAAATTGTGATTTTTTTATTTTAAATTTCTGATAAACTTTATATATCTCCTTTTCAGTTTTCTGCTTGAATGTTAATAAACTATTTTTTGTCACTAACTGCCATACAGCATAAAACTGCACAAAGTTTATGCACTATTTATTTTAAGAGCAGGTAAAGAAATTACAGCATTTTTATTTACAACAATCCATTAAAAATTGTATCTTTTATTATCTTTTTATTTCCTTTTGAAGTCAAAATACTTTTGCAATGCTTAATTATTTGCTTTTATGTTTCAATAAATTGCTTGTATCATATTTTAAAGAATTTTTTGTAGAGTTATGAATAAAAATATTCAAAAAATTTACTAAAACTTCATTTATTCAAAATATAACTTTCTCTGCTATAAAGTTCTTAAAATACTTTCAAAAAGACATTATATTAAAATTGGTCCAAAACACAACTGAAAATGTACATCTACTTAAAAAAGTATTCGAGTGTAAGTAAAATTTGAAATTTCCTTGGTCGATTTTATGATAAATTATTGGTCTTTATAAAATATGAATCATTTTCTGCATAATAATAGCTTTTTGTATTTCTTTAGAGCTGCGTGTTCTACGGAAAACTAATTATTATCCACGTTGACAAAAATTACAAAAAATATTGAAAAATCGGCTTACACTCGATTTATTTATTTATTTATTTTGACAGGATAATGAAAAACTGTTAACTGATGTGGCACGTCCCACATCATTTAGCACGGGCCCGTATAGCTATAGACCGAATTTCTAGGGGCTCAAAATTTTCTGAGTCGAGCTGTCAAATTTACGCACATGCTCACACACATGCGTATGTGTGCATGTGTATGCATGATTAAAAATCGAAATTTTCCTTTATTTTTATTATAGCACTAAAAGATTTCCCGTTGTGGAAGCAATTACAACGGGCGCGCTCGGAAAACATTTCACAAAAATATGTCTACACTCAATATATTTAATCTATGTCCACTTAAAATAAATAATTTCATATTGAGTTTTTGTTATGTACCGAAATCGAATTTCGTTCTCCTCTGGAAGCTTTCGGAAACCCTTCGCATTCGAACAAATTCGCTTCGCTGGGAACATCCCTCTCTTATATCAATGCTTCATGCAGAATAAATCTTTTTACTTGCGAAATATAAATAAATAATTAAATAAACTCATAAATCTGGAAAAACTGTTTTATACGATCTGGAGTCACAATTTTCCCTTCAAAGCCTGAAAACTTTGACTTCAATATGACATAATTGTCACTTGAGACAGCTCATTTTGCCCCACTAATGATTCACTTTTTTTACTCTCGGATATAAAATGGAGCTGAAAAGAGCAAGAAATCTTTTTTAAATGAGTGAACTGGGGGATTTTCAGTTTTAAGTAACGCAAATCGTTTTATGTATGTTTATTGGGGTGGTCACAAGTTATATGGGGTAAAATGTTTTTAATGTTATTTTTGGGGGCAACCCCCTAAAAGTTGCCAATTGACTAGAAAATGAGATTGGCAAAGTTTTAGCTCAATTGCATAATATTAACCCGTGCCGCATCGAGGTTGAATTCTTGAAAAATTACGATTTTTTCAAAAAAATACCTAGTTTTTCCTTCATTTCGTGTAAACTATTTGCTCTACAGATCTGGTTCTTGTTTTATTTCATTAAAAATGTTGTTGCTTTGAACTTTTACTCTCAACAAAACAAAAATTAAATGACATTCAGTGTTTTTTTAGGTCAGTTTGTAAATCGTGTCACAAAAATCTGCATTTTTTGTAAAATTAGTGAAAAAAAAGACAAATTAAGAATTTTAAGTAATTTTGACCGTCTTTTGTATTATTTGCATAAAAAAATAAAAATAAATAAAGAATTTTCAAAACTTAAACTACAATTCGTGAAATATTTTTATTTATTTGATATACATTTCAGTGCTTCAGAAGAAAGATCTTGATTTGTATTTCAGTTGAAGCACATCTAAGACAAACCTCTCAAATTTTCTTTATTACAATGCTATTTTTCTTGTCTGTTATTATTTACTTTTGGAATGGACATGGGTGCCCATACGTATGGGCAAGGTAGGGCTATTCCTCCCCTAACTCCCATATTATCGTTATGATTTACATACTGGTATAACGTAAAAGTGGTTCAACACTAACACATAATATCTTTCCGGTACAGGACCCTTGACGTGCAATAAGACTCTGAAGACAAGAATTTCGGAAACAAAGAATTGATCCCATCAAAAGCAGATTTTAAAATTCTGATTTAGAGGGTGTTGTTGTTCACTAGGATGGAAAAATGCTTCCTCATATTTTGAATAAAGAAAATGTAGAGAAAATAACGATTTTAATTAGCTGTGGCGACGAAGAACAGTTAATAGGAGTTCCTCAGCTTGAAAATAATATGAGAATAACTCTTAGGCAAAAGCTGTATTTACAGCAGTTGAAGAATGGAAGGCAGTTGGTAAAATTCAGTCCAATGTGTTTTGATACTACTTGTTGTCTTAGGGAAACGTGCATTTTTTGCTGCAGCTATTACTGGTTCGAAATCTTCTATATTTACCTTGTCGCCATCATATTTTAGAAATCATCCTAAAATCTGTTTTGATTGCAAAGTGGGCGAATCTCTGCTCTTCATCCAGATATTTTTTTTAATTTCAGATTGGGTGGTCTAAATTAGACAAGACAAAGTACAAAACTGCTATTGAAGATGAAACTATTACATAAAGAACGCAAAATTTGGAAGAAATTTCAAATTTTCTTGCAGAACATTAAAATATCAACAGCTTAGGGATAGCTATAAAGAATTAACCCAACATTGTTTAATTTTTATAGGAGTCTCCCCAAATACACATTTCTTTCAGAGTACCTGGTGCTGTTCATTATGCCAAGTGGATGTCTAAGGCAATTTATTGTCTCAAAATACTTCTTTTCAGACATCAGGTCTCATTAACACATTTAGAAAAAGGAGGTATTACATACATTTGTTTATTTATAATAAATATTTATGTAAAGGCATGGTTCAACACTCCCATTCAGACTTTAGCCCCAATCAAGACTTAAAATTATTGCAATACTGAAAATTTGACAAAGAGGCTGCAAACAGAGATCTATAAAATGATAAGCCATCTTTGGTATCTTAACTTGGAGGAAGTTGCATTTCATTTTTTGATGAAACTTGGGCAAAAAAGTCAAAATAAGCATGGCTGTAAAATTAATTGCATTTGAAAAAAAAATGATGATGGTGAAGATGTAAAAGCAACAATGTTTCAACGAAGTGGGATCATTTATTGAACAAAGAAGTAAATTTTTTTATTTCATTTCGAACAGTAATTTTTTTAAGGAGATTTGATTTAATATACAGTTTTTGAATACTGATCCCGATGTATGGTGTGAAAATCAGTATTATTTGAAAGAAAAAAAAAACTGAAAGCTTTTAAGGTTTTTAATGACTTCGATGAAAGTGGTGTAAAATTAATCCCAGGATTCAATTCCTATGTAACTGAGGATGGAAATCAAAAGCAGTTTTTACTATAGGTAGTATCCGAATGTAGAAAAACTTTTCCAGACTCTTCGAAAGCCACATTATCCAATCCTTGCCACTTTAACAAAAACTTGTAAACAAAAATAATTTTTTTTATAATGTGCTTCCTCTTAGATACATAACTTTAATAATCAAATATATCTAAACGTTAGTCGTTCTCAATTTTATGCCTTCTTTGACCTTATTTTCTGTTAATTATTTTACTTAAATTTCATTTTTTTTTTAATTTCAGATTCTTTTAAATTCCAAACCTTTATTTTGTACACAAAAAAGAAAGAAAAACGAAGAAAAACAGAAGGAGGATAAAGACGAAATATAATTTTTTGAACTTTCGTAAAAAAAGCCAACTTTTAGGATTCGGATCGTATCTAGTCCTGAAAAAAAGCATAGATATGTGCTTTTTTTAGGACTGGATATGATCCGAATGTTACCCGGACTCGTGATGTGGTAGAATAAAAAAATCAAGTTATTCTGTAATATTAATTTTTTTTTTGTAATTAAACGTGTATATTTGATTGCTTAAACTTAATAATTACTATTTATTATTTTTTAAGTAAATCTTCTTGTTTGGCATAAAAATCCCTCGAATAAATTAGTAATTTAAATCTATCAGGGCTAGAATCTCTTACAAAGTCCCCCATGGAGGGCACCCCACTTCGGCCTAGATCCCTCGTGTCAATAATCGGCCGTATCACCAAAATCAAATCAAATTTATCAGGATGTATTTAACTATTTGCATAATTTGGTAGGCTTTTAGAATTTTTCTACGTGGTGGGCTTCACCTACCCCCGCCCCCCAAACACTAAAGGGTAAGGTCTTTTATTCTTATGATAGAAAGTTTTATTTTCATGTAGGGAGCTAACATCTTTTTAGGGAGGGCTTAGAACCTCCCCCCACCCCCAACCTTTTAGTTATATAGTGCACGCTCTTTACACGTAATTATTCATGATTTTTTTGTGTTACAGTACAAGAACACCATCATGTTACGATACAAAATTTTTCCTGAAAGTTTCTTGACAGGCCGAGGTTTATAGTTTATTATAGTGTCTAAAGCAGTTTGTTAAGAGACATCCAAAAAATTTTAAAGTGTCTGACATAGTTAGCAGTAGGTATTTATGTTCCAAAACAATATAATTTTTTCAAACTACTTTCTTAATAAGACAGTAAGATACTCTATAAATTTAAAAAGCCGCTTGGTTTGGTAGTAGCGTTTCGATAATTTAGTGCTCATAAAACCCTTTTAAGATTATTACAAATGTGATTTTAATCACAACAGTAATTTTTTAATCCATACAATGCACATGGTCTGAAAGTTATCATTGTGTTACATATTTCGCACACTGTTTATGAAATTGTCGCTTGGAGATTATGTATTCTTCAAAACAATTTCCAAAGAAAAATATCTGTATCCACGGATGTTACTACAAATTATCCGTTTTCATGTGCGTATTCGCGGATATAAGAAACAGTTGAACAGATTTCATGTCCGTGTACGCGGATATAAAAACAAGTTAGTATCCGTTTTAAGATCCGTATCAGCGGATTTAACTTTTTAACGATCCGGAACACCTCTGGTATACAGGGTGATCAGAATATAAATATGCATTTGAAAATTTAATAATTAACGGAATAATGTAGGTAAAGAGGTAAAAATTGACACACATGCGTGGAGTGACATGGGGTTTTATTGCTGTCGCAAAAAGAACACAGGACAACTCAACTCCCTTGGAGAAAAAAAGCAAACGAGAATGAGTTTCTGGAACTCTAGTTCGAACTGTGGACATGTAATAGGAAGAAAAACAATGATTCCATGTGTTTTTAAGTCTCTCGGAATTATCTGTAAATAGTTTTGTAGATAGGTGTGCTTATTAAAGATTATTTGTTCTTTTAATTGTCACCGTATTTCTTGAGAACATCTGTTTTTTACTTTCATTCTAAGAAAATACTTCGGCATTAATTGTTTAGCATTCTTCTACGTGACTTGGGGAATCAGTTCTAACGACGGACAAGACGCACGGCAGTTAGTGAGCATGCAAAGATATTCATTTATCTAAATACTTATGTGTTAAATAAGGACTGCTCGTGATAATTGCAACCACAAAAAAAAATTCAAAAAATGGCCGACAGATGGCGCTTCGTGTGATAAAAAAAGTAAAATTAGCATAAAAAAAAATATGACAAAGAAAAGACGATGTTCTTCAGAACAAATGCTCAACATATCGATCGTCATTCCTCAACAATAGCTTCACGCATAGAGACTTCACGAGCACTGACTTCCCCATACGTAGACGAACCTGCTACTTTCTCCATTTCTTCCTGAACTATGTGAAGCAGCATTAGCACTTTCGGTCAGCCACTGCGGAAACCATCGTCTAAACAACCCGTGGCTTCAAACTTCGAAATCATTCTCTTTACTATTGAACCTGTGATAGGACCTTCAATCGTTCGAATACCCTTCCTATGGAGATGGGATCGTAAAGTTGCAGTAGCAGATTCCCCATTCTGAAACTGCAGTTTCACTATCAGTGCCTTTTCTGGTAACGTCAAAATGCTGCAATTGCTGATGCATCTGATTCTCTTCTCTTCTCTTCTAAACTTCTTCCCGAAGTACCTGGGTGATAAACAACCCCAACTTCGCTCATAAGGCAATATATTAAATGGGAATTATACTTCATACACTCAGTTCCCCAAATACGGAAAAATGGGGGGGAGTGGGTACACTCGCATTACAGCTCCTTTTATACACGATTCTCAGGGAGTGTAACTGACGTTTTGCTGTCCAGCGCCATCTGTTGTCCCTTTTTTGAACTTTTTCTTTTTTGAGGTTGTAACAAACCCCATGCCATCCCGAGCATGTGTGTCAATTTTCACCTCTTTACCTACATTATTCCGCGATTTATTATTTTTTCAAATGTATACCCATATTCTAATCACCGTGTACATTTAGTTTGGTTAAATTTCTCTCTCCATTTTTTTTTTTTTTTTTTTTTTTTTTTTTTTTTTAGCACTCGGGTGCTATTTCTTTCAAGCACGGGATTTTTGTCTACACGGCGCGCCGTGGTCACTTTTCCGTTTGATCCATGTTTTCTGCTGAGTGATTTGATATTGCTAAAGGAAACATGGACTATCCCTTCAGATGATTTTCAAATACCAGGATACACTTTGGTCGGACGGATAGACAGTGGTTTCCAAAACAGAAAGCCATCTGGAGTTATGATTGATTTATATAAAGGAAAACTTAATGAAACACTTTACCCGTGCCTACACGAGCCAGATCAATGGTGTTCAAATGGTCATTGCGTATATTCAAGATAAAGTGAGATTTGCAATTACATACGCTAGTCCTCGAATTTCTTATGAAGATAAATTAGGCGCTACATTCGAAACGCTGCTGAAAAAGGATAATTGTAAGACTGTTTTATAGGAGATTTTAAAATAGAATTAAATTCTGATCAAGGATCCGATTTCATAAATGAAATGGTTACTTTAGATTTTTCAATACGCACTGATCCAAAACATTTCACCGCTAGGGTCCAAACAACAACGGATGCAATTTTCAGCAACAAAATTATGCGAACAGGAGTCTATAGGAGCACTTAGAGTTATCATTTTCCTCTATATGGCAGAATTGATTGAATAGATTTAAAAAAAAAAAAATGAAATTCTTCCAGCCGAGTGCGTGAATAAAATCTGGAAGAATTTCAGATTTTTATTTATTTACTTATTTTATTTTTTTACAAACACGTTGCTCCTTATTTAAACAATTTAGAAAGGTTATATTTAATCACGAATTAAATAAAAAGCGGTTCACAACAAGTGAAGCGCAGAACATTTGCAAAGGGGAAGGGCAAGAAAAACAGGCAAACAGCAAGTGATAATGCATATTTTAAAAAATCTTCTTATTCATTCTTTTGTGTGTGTGTGTGTGTTCCAAAACATATATATTTTCGCTTAATTCAAACACTATTCGCAGTTTAAACTTTATCGATAGCATTATTTCATAGAAAAGGCGGCTAAATGAACATTGTTGAAAAATACACAACTGTATGTGTGCTGAGGAATGTGAAGGGAGGGGAGCGCCATCATAAGTTATACTTTGTTGGTGGGGGAAGGGGTGCAGTGTTAAAAGGCTGGGCACCGCTGTTATACAACATGCATCGTGTAGCTTCTTTTCTTAGCTACAATTTAAAAAATTTCATGAAAAGTTCTAAAGCTTTCATAAGTTTCTCATTTTTCTTTATTTAACCTGATACTCAATACATATGCGTAGTAATGTCATTATACACGACATTCAGCATTTTTTGAGCAATAGTCTTAATTGAAAAATAAATACCCATTTTGGGTATGTACCCGGGTATTTACCTTTAAAAATAAATACCCGGATATTTTACATCGCTGCATGTAACGCCGAAAAAAGAAACGAGCCTTAAGAAAAGAAGGGGGGGGGGAATAAATTTAAATTGAAGACAGAGAAATAAAAAAACAGTGTTTCCGAATGCATCGATTATAAAAAAATTTCCATTAAAATCTTGTTTACTGACCAATGGACGAGTGGATAAGACCATAAACATTGCGAAAGAAGGCTGAAGTTCGCAGGTCCAATGTTCAGACCTCTCGCGGCCTGACCAGTGTTCGACAGCATAGCGCTATCAACTGGGAGACGGAAAGTGCTTGGTTCAAACCTAACAAGGAGAAGGCACGTCTTCGGAGAAACGGATTTCAATTATCTTTGGCACAGTTGCAGTATACCATGTGAATATACTGCGTGTAAAGTACAAAGACGCAATACTCAAATACAGTCGAGAAAAATTAATATTTATTTTGGAACCACTTCAAAACTTTAAATCTAAATTACGTGCAAGCGTGAATGAGCGGCGAGGCGAAATGAGTAGAACGGTGGACCTCTCGGTGGACCTCGCAAGTTCGAATCTCCGGTCTGGCTCCACAAGCGTTTTTTCCCGCTCTCTCTTTTTTTTAAGTACATCAGTACTGGTAATTAATTCATATTTTATTCAAGTAAATAATTTACTTATTTTTTTATTTACTTATTTATCATTTATATGTTTATTTGTTTTTACTACCCACTTATTGATTTTTTATTATTATTTAAATTTTATTTCTACTTTTAAAATCTTTACTTTGGAATCAGAACTTTACACATTCAAAATAATTCACTTTCTTCACTTTTAACATTCGCAAAACTCAATATTTATTTAAGGTACATTTCTTTTTGTCACAATCATCACACAGACTTTTTTTCTAATTTTCCCCGGTTCGTGATGCCACAGCAACAGCATTATTTCTCTTAATCGTCTGTCATCTGTTGATGGGTTGTCACATTTAAAAAATCAGATCTTAAAATTTCGAATAGACGTATTTAAGTTTGAAGTTTGAAGTTTGAAGACCCCCTCAAGAGGGGGGCGGGTTTTGGAGATTTATGGCTAGGGAGCCGTTATCTCACTTGTTCTGTAGTGTTAGACCCACTATTTTCTTTGGTTACGAAGCTCCTCGTACTTCTGACTTCTGCCTTTGCTTCTGATGTGCACAAAGACCAAGAGACTCAGCGAGGGCCAGGCCGGGGGGCCGTCCGAAGGAACCTGGTGGGGGGTAACCCCGTGAATACGATGGAGAGAAGCGAGCACAACAACCCAAAGGGCCAAAAGAGAGACCTTAGGCAGAGTAGAGAGAAAGCTGACGCAGGAAGAGCATTACAGCTCGGCGCGTAGATAAGGAGGCAATAGCATGTCTAATGAAGACGGGGAAAGGGCCGGAGAAAGAAGGTGGCAGCTCCAAAGTGCGGAGAAGGGGGCACCGGGAGATGCTATATTTCTTGCAGGAAAAGAGGATGTGTTCGATGGTTTCGGGAGTGCAGCACGTGTCACAGAGGCAGTTTGGGGAGATGTTGAACCGGTGATATAGGACTTTGTTGGGTAGCATGCGGCAGACCAGCCGCGTGAAGAGCACGTCGTCGTGCCTGTTATGGAACCATGAGAACGTGTTGTGGGCACTCGGGATTTCTCCATGTGTTGCTAGGTATTTGCTGGTGCTGAAGTGTGTCATGGTTTTTTGGTGGAAAGTCCTTGTTATGGCTGCGGTGACGTCTTCGGGAGCCACCCACTCCAAATGTATGTCAGAGGGCTGGGTGTCTCTAGCGGCTGCATCCGCCCGTTCATTTAAGAGAATGCCCCGGTGACCCGGGGTCCAGTAGATTTGTAGGCTGGGAACCATCTGAGCAGCCACTGTCAGCTTTTTGTAGAGACGCTGGATCACGTGAGGGGATTTGTGATTGCACGAGGACAACGCTGTAAGAACCGACAAGCTGTCGGTAAGGATGATCGTTGGGGTGTTGCTGCATAGAAGTTCATCCAGTGCTGAGCAGAGCGCTAGGGCTTCTGCCGTGAAGATGGAGTTAACGTTATTGAGGGTGTAATGGAATTTCCTGTGTAGGGTGCAACCACCAATGGCGGTGCTGTCGTGTATTTTACTTGCATCGGTCGCTATGAAATTATGGGTCGCCCTGAGCGGATCGAAAAAGGTGTTAAAAAGGTTTGAAACTGCAGGGACACAGAGCTGTTTATTTTGGAAGGACAGGCCTTCAGTGACCACGGACCAAGGGGCCGGAGAGAAGAAAGGGGAGGGGGCAGCTAGAATGAGGTGATCGACTTTGCATTCGTAGTCTGCCAGGAGACTAGTGAGATCGGGGAGGAGGGGGAAGCGAGACGTCGGAGCATGGTAATCATTCCCATAAAGGAAAGACCACAGGGGCGACAATGGTCCTAAGGAGATGTGCTTGATCCAAAATTTGGTTGTGAGAACCTTGATTCTGTCGTTGACACTGAGGGAGTTGGCATGTTTAGTCAGGACGAGGTTGGGGACCCACCTAGGGAGGCCAAGCGCGATACGTAGGGAAGTATTTTGAATGACTTCCAGACTTTTAATCAGAGAGGGACACTGGGAGAATAGAGCCGGGGCACCGTAGTCCAAAAGGCTGCGAATGGTGCCGTTGGCTAGTTTCACTAGGTGCGCCGAGCGGGCCCCGTAGTGGCGAGACGAGAGCACTTTTAGGATGTTAATCCGTTGGAACGCTTTTTTCTTAATATAGTTGATGTGAGTACGGAGACCCCCATGTCTCGAGAAATGAAAGCCGAGATATTTTATAGAGTTCGACCATTCTATGAGACCCCCCTGTATAGAAAAATTCACGTGGCTTTCCCCACACCTTCGAGATAGGTTAACAGCCCGACATTTTCCCGGGCTTACGGAAAGTTTCCAATATCGGCACCACTGGCCGATCCGCAACAGGGTCTGTTGTAGTTTTCGCTCGCAGGTACCGAGGTTGTGGTCGGCACAGTATAGGAAGATGTCGTCGGCATACACTATACTGTCAACACCCTGTTCCAGGACTTCAAAAAAGTCGTGCATATATACTGTGAACAAGAGGGGGGAGATTACGCTGCCCTGTGGGAGACCTTTGGATAGGGGGTGCAGGCTGGAGACCGTGCCCCTCCAAGCCACCTGAATGTGCCGCTCCAGAAGGAAGTTGTGTATCCAGCGAAGGATCCGGCCCTTGATTTGTAGTTGGGCGCATTTGGAGATCAGGCCGTCGATGTAGACTGAGTCGTAGGCCGCATGTATGTCCAAAGAGACCCCAAGGAAGTACTTCTTGTTGTTACGTGCCATGTGGAGATCAAGGTTCAGTTTGGTCACCGCCGTCTGGCTGTCCCTGAACTGCAAGAAACCGAAGTGGCGAGGATCCACGGAGGGATGCGCGAGTAAGAAGTGGTGTAGTCGCTGGCAGATCATGCGTTCTTGAATTTTGCACATTACTGCCGTCAGGGCGATGGGACGGTAAGACGTAGCAGCGTCGGCTGGCCTCTCAGGTTTAAGGATCGGTAGTATCCGAGAAGTTCGCCAGGCGGAGGGGATTTCGCCCGTGTCCCAGATTAGATTGTATAGCTCGAGTACGAGTTTTAGGGAATGCGGATTTAAGCCCTTGAAAAGGCGAGCGGATATTTTGTCAGCGCCCGGCGTGGTGACTTTGGTGGAGTGAATCGCTTGTTGTAATTCCTTGATAGAGAAGGGCAGGTTTAGGGGGTCTGTTTCCTGGCCGCCATAGTCAATGGGAAGAGGTTCATGTTGGTCCGTGTAGCTGAAGGATTTCGCCAATATTTCTGCCTGGGCCTGGGCAGAGGCTATAAGGTTAATGCCATCTTTAATCAGAAGGCGGGAGGAAGGGGGCGAAATAGGGCGAGAACGGAACTTGCGGAAAATCGTAAAGAGGAGGTGTCCATCACGCGACGCACGGCACGAGCGGTCCCAGAAGGCACGCTTGGCCTCTCGAATGACCTTTTTGAGTTTTGCAGACAGCCGTTTGTACTTGCGCCAGTATTCCATGGAGACCAGAGTGCGAGATTTTCGGAGGAGGAATTTCTTTTGACGTCGGAGGTTCTCGCAGCGAGCCGTCCACCAGGGGGGAAACCGGTTCGGGCTGTTCGACGGATGATAGGTATGCGCCCGAATGCTGGAGGAGACGATGTCCAGGAAATCTGGAAGAGCAAGGGCAGAGAGATTTTGTAAGGCGTCGTTGACCTGACCGCAGATCTGATTCCAGCGGTACAAAGGCCGCGGGGGGGGAGACGTTGGGAGGCTAGAAATCCAGAGTTGGATGGGGAAATGGTCGCTGTCAAACAGGTCGTCGCAAACCTGAAGGGAGAGAAGGTCATAGATGTCCAGAGAGCAGAGGGACAGGTCGATAAGCGAGGAGGAGCCGTTTGGAGAAACATGGGTTGGGGAGGAGGAGTTCAGCAATACAAAGGGGCTGCCAGAGAGCCACTGGCAGAATTCCTCACTCACTGGGGTGGAGGTAGGAGAGCCCCACCACGGGTGATGTAGATTGAAATCACCGAGTAACAGGCTTGGACCTTCGAGGGAGGAGCAGATATTGCGTAGGTCCCGTACCACATGGCCATGACTCGAGTACAAGTTAATGATATTTAGCTTAATATTGGGGAAGTGGACCGAGACCGCTAGGATTTCATTGGCCCCCGAGGGGGAGGAGCACGGAAGGCGGAAGGACGGGAGATGCGACGAAACCGCAATGGCAAGGCCGCCACCCGGGCGGGACGACCTGTCTTGGCGATAAACAACCTTTCCGCTGGGGTGAAACCTAGTATTGTCTTTCAAAAAGGTTTCCTGCAGGAGCAGGACGTCCGCATCAGAAAAGGGGGGGAGCTTCAGCCAAACCTCTTTATTTTTGATGCTTCGGCAATTCCACTGAACAATAGAGAAAGGAGATGAGCTAAAGGCCATAGCTGCAGGGGAGAGACAACGAATGAAAACAAGGCCAAAGTCCAGCCCGAAACAAGGGGAACCAATCACGAGCAGGAAAAAAAAAACGAGCAAAACGGGCAGAAAAAGACAATTTTTTTTTTTTTTTTTTTTTTTTAAGTTCCATTGGCTCCCAGAGCGCCGAGACCGGGGCCACCTGGGGGGCCAGTGTTGGAGCCATCTCTCAGTGACGTGCGTGCTTTTTTATCTTTCGGTCCGCGAGCCAACCCCGGCGGGGGGAGGCTGCCCGAGGGGGGGGACAAGTCACCCTGGCTTTTGTATGTTTGGTGCATTTGGATGGTGATCGTGTTTAGAGCTAGCATTATCCGGTCCGTATGTTTTTGTAGTATGTCGTTCATACACTTAATTACATTGTTGGTTCGCTGTTCAAAGTCTTTGGTAATGCGGTCGATTTCCGGTTGGGGAGTGCTGGTGATTTTTGCGTAGGACTTCGGTATCGTATGTTGTCGATACTGTCGCCTGGCTTCGGAAAAGGTTAGGAAATTGGTACATTTGAATTGCAGGAACTCTGCTTCTTTGAGTCTGCTTGGGCACTGGCTATAGTCCGCCCGGTGGGCTTGCTGGCAGTTGACACAGTGGGGTTCCTCGAGGCACGCGTCGGAGTGGCTTTTGCCGCAGTTGACGCAGATGTGCTCGTTTTTGCATTTTAATTCGGTGTGGTCGTATTTTTGACATTGGCGACATTGTCGGGGACGGTCTATAAACATAGTTATTTTTTGTATGGTGAGCCAGAGTTTAATTTCAGGTGGTAATACAGTTCCTAATATGGTGATGAGGACCGGGGCATATTCGCTGCGGCTGCCTCTTTTCAGAAACCGGCGCGCTTCTAGGATGGAGATTTTATTGGAGAGTTCGAGATCATTTATTAGTTCACTTAATTTAACGTCGGTGGGAATGTGAAATAAAAGGAATCGGGTGGTGATGTTTGTCCACGATATCCTACTGGTGACTGGTACGTTTAAGAAAGATTGTATATTCGCCACGTTTTCGGCACAGTCCACGTCAGTTGTTTGTATTAGTATGGCTCCGTTTCGAGTATATCGTACATTTTTAATTTTGTCGAGATTCGGTACTAGTTTTTTTACTTCCGTATAAACCGTTCTGGGGTCCTTTTTTGGTACCCCTAGGGTGTTAGTGCTTGTCAAAAAGATGTTAAAGTCACTTCCGGCGTTCTCAGCTGCTTTTCTTAAAGCAGAGGCTACATCAACCGTTCCGCGAAAAAAGTTTGGGTTTTCATAATTGTCCACTTCCATACCAGCCATGTTAGCCAAAGGCGGGTTGTCTATGGTAAACTGTGAGTGTGCCATGACACACCTCCCCACTTAGGGGGAACTCCGGTGGAGAAAAACCAAGATAAATGGAAACTCCGGTCAGCCCAGCAAAAGAAGTAATAAAACAATAAATACCTGGACCAGACGTCTAAAAGACGGCCCCCCGACACACAGCGACGCTAAATTAGCTCCAGAGAAGCGGTGACACAAGCCCTGTACCACCGATAACCTTTAACAGCCGCTTGAAAACAGCAACGCCCCGTTGCTGGTCGAAACAGAAAAGAAAACAATAAGTGGAAGTAGTAGTTGGGAAGTTTGCTAGCGCAGCAGCCACGCAAGCCTACCGCCAAAAAAACCTCAACCGACGTATTTAAGCAGTGAAACTTATTTTGAAGAATAATATTACAAATAAAAGTATGCCATCAAGCCAAGCAAGTTCTTATTGTTGTTAAGAAAAACTACTGATAGTTCTACATAATATTACGAATTTTCGGGGCAACCCGCTGCTCTGTGGCTTAAAATGGTTTAAAATTCGTATTCTACGCTTCAAATAGATAAATTTTGCTTTTTGTTGCATCAAAATCGGCCAATTAGAACCGGAGATATGGAGGTTTCGGTTTGCCATTGTTTTTCAATGGAGGTTCTAGAAATCTCGAGAAATATTAGTCCTAGAGCTTAGATCTCTTCACTTTTGAGGACTTATTTTTGGCGCCAGATTTGGCGATATTTCACCAAAAGTCGCCAAGCTTGGCGACTTTTTGGTCATTTGGCGCGTTTTTCCCAATGGGGCCAGGAAGTTGTTTTTCCTGCATTAAAAACGCATAATAACCTAACATTTATCTTCTATGACATAATCAAAATTCACGCTTTATGCAGAATCCTCGAGAAATTGACTTCTGGAAGCTGCTCGCAGCTTCTGCCTCGGATATATATATAGAACCGCGCATTG
Source organism: Cheiracanthium punctorium (assembly GCA_038373885.1). Taxonomy (NCBI): domain Eukaryota; kingdom Metazoa; phylum Arthropoda; class Arachnida; order Araneae; family Cheiracanthiidae; genus Cheiracanthium; species Cheiracanthium punctorium. The sequence goes on from JAWZYV010005184.1 coordinate 723,632, forward strand.
CCCCGAAAGTTCAGTGCGAGTTGAACGCTCAATGTGCGAAGAGCTGTCAGTGAGAGTGCGCTTGCTTTGTGAAGAAAGCTGTGTTTCGCGCTGTTCGTGAAGCTTTGAATTTAAGTGCTGTGTGTACATTTTTCATCGCTGAGTCTTGAGAGACTGTTAGTGTTATTTCTCGTATATTTTCACTGAATTTTTGCCAGTGAAAGTGACTTATTTTGTGTGAGAAATACAGCATTTGTGAGAGCTTCTGACCCAAGCGGATTGTTAAAAGCACGTTACTGCTAGATTGTGCTTGTGAATTGTGTACAGCTGATTGTTCTACGAAGTTCTAGAAACAATAAAGTTTGTGTTCCATCCTGACAAGAGACTTTTTACTTGAACTTTATACACCAACTGGACTTTAGAACGACGAACCCCAGGAGTAGCAGAGTAATTCGGCAACATTTAGTGTCAGAATCGGGGTTCTAAAGAAGGACTTTAATTTTCCAGTTTATGGTTTTGACTAGACAAAAAATGGAAGAACAACTTCAAAAGCTCATGAATATGATGCAGGAAATGAAATCTGGACAAGATGAGATAAAAAAAGAGATGAAAGCCGGACAAGATGAGATAAAAGAAGAGATGAAAGCCGGACAAGATGAGATTAAAGCTGCACAAGGCGAGATGAAATCCGGATTGGACGAGTTAAATACAGCGCACAATGAAGTGAAAACCGGATTGGAGGAGTTAAGAGCCGCACACGACGATGTGAAGACCGGACTGGAAGAATTAAGAGCCGCACACGACGAGATGAAATCCGGACTGGAGCAGAAAATAGAAGCCTGACTGGAAGAAATGAAATGGAATGGACTGGAGGAAAAAAATACAGACAAATCAAGAAAATATGGAGAAGAGAATGTCGATACTAGAAGAAAGCCAAGCAAGAAACGTGAAAGAGTTGCGTGAAGAATTTGAGAATAAAATTGAAGAAAAGCTTGACTCTCTAGTGAAGATGGGAAAATTACCTGAAAACATCAAGTTGTCGTCACGCCGCCCAACAGTGAAACTAACGACCTATGCATAGGCGTAATCTGGGGGGCAAGGGGGGCAATTGCCCCTGCAGTTGTAAAAATTGCCCCCCTAGTCTAAAAAGTCAGGGGGCAAAGTTATGATTTTAAACCCAAATCATGCATCTATAACCCAAATATACTATCAGATTAAAAAAAAAAAAATTCCCCTGCAAAAATCAACAAAAGAATAGAGTTACAGAAGCTTTTCAACCCAACAGGAACGATAGCAGATTCTACCAAATGGCCAAGCTTGATAATTTCTCAGGAAAGCAAAAATCAAGGGGCAGCGATTTTAAATTTGTCTGAAATAATTGTTCAGCGTTAGAAAAAAGACCTGTTGCTGTAAATAGTGAGCAAAAAGAGGTCATTTTCGCAGGCAGTGTCGCAATTAGAGTTTATGTCATCCGGGGCGATTATATGTCTGCGATTTTATGATTTATATCTGCTGCCAGGGGCAACTAGGGGCATGTGCCCCAGACTTGGTAGGGGGCTCCAAAATAAGTTATGGTTTCATGGGAGGGGGGGCGTTCTAGTTGGTTCGTCGGGAGAGATAAACTCTAGTTGCAGTACTATCTAAGTCAGTATTTCGATACCTTTAACCCTTTTAGATTTTCATGTATTAGAAAAATATAGCAACAAATCACCTCATTACTTCTTACTAACAGCGTTGCTCCCAGCAATACGGAGAAGCAACGTTCGACACAGAAGGGGAACCTTCACTGCTATTGTTTATAACGATCTGCTGATGTGCATACATGGGCGCCCATAGTAATTTTCCTAGAGGAGGGGGGCAAATAAAAAAAAAATTCTAGTGGGGGGCAAATTTCAAACTTTTAACAAATTTAGTTCTGTTTTTGCCATTGTTAACATCATGAGACATAAACCTAAAACTTTAGGGGGGGCAAGTTCCATACCTTGCCCCCCCTTATGGGCGCCCATGTGTGCATATAATTCTATTTTGTAACATTTCAAAAAAATCGTTTAAAAGTCTAGCTAAGATAATATCTCAGAATATTAGTTTTCTTTAGAATATATGTAGATTCACCTAATTTATATACCTCCCCCCCCCCTTTTTTTTTTTCGTGAATACGTCTTCAACTCAATAACTTACATAATTTATCAAGGGTCAATCCAGGAATATTTTCCAGGGTCCCATTTTTGTAAAAACTGCCTATTTTGTGAATTTTAATGCTTAATTTTGTGAATTACAGAACTTCTTTCTGTGAATTTTCAAACCAAATTTTAATAAAAATCACTTTTTTTGTTAATTGATGAAACACATTAAAATGTAGGGTAAAATGCCAATGAAGGGCAGTTTTAATCGACTGTATTTTTGTGAAGGGGTTCCGTTAAAATCGATTGTAATTTTGTTAAAGGGCCACAAAACGAACCCAATGTTTGTTTGTATCGATGCCTGTCCCCCGCTTATGCCGAACGTTTAATGAAGTCACGCTAAAAGTCGTTCCAGCTCTTCAAATTATTAAATATCTTTTTCCACATTATTTTTCTAAAAATATTTACAATATCAACCCCCCCCCCAAATAAATAAATAAAAATATAAAAAAATATAAAAATAAAAATAAAATAAAATAAATAAATAAAAATAACGTACTGTACTCTCTTAAAAATTTAAAATTTTCTGTCCAAGTCAAGGAAAAACATGAACATTGAGCTTAGAATGCTGTAAATTTAGCAGGTCGCTAACATTAACCCTTTAACGCGCAGTGATCCCGCTCTGGGAACACCCAACTCTGACGTTCTGACTGTTGCCAGTCACGAAGAATAGATTGGATTTCTATAAAAATAGTGGCGGATGACATAGCTCCACGAGAATCCTTTGCTTTTTAGCACGTCCTTTCCCGCAAAAAAATTGTCACGATTATTTTTAACAGCACTGACAAATGCTGGAAAACGGAAGAATGAGAGACCAGCTGGATAGATTGCTCAATGCTGAAAAAAGGGCAGCCGTTGCCATCGCTCGACTTAACGACCAGCAAGATGGCGTCAGATGGCACAGCCAGCTGCGTCAAAAAAAGGGTCTCTAGATCTGTGGCACGCGATGAACGTTTCGATCGTCCGCCATCTTGCTGGTCGTACAGCCAGCTGCGTCAAAAAAAGGGTCTCTAGATCTGTGGCACGCGATGAACGTTTCGATCGTCCGCCATCTTGCTGGTCGTTAAGTCGAGCGATGGCAACGGCTGCCCTTTTTTCAGCATTGGGAAAGGGTTGCGCCTCAAAGGGTTAAAGAAAGTGCCGCGGGAACAGAAGTTACAGAAAATAGAAAATGTGCAGTGCAATGAGTTTCATTGTAATGTATTTCAAACCCCCGCAAGAAAAGCGGCTTTTTAACAAGGCATAAAATGATCGTTTTTCTGGACCTACAAACAAAACATAAGAACATGTCATCACTAAATGACCATTAAGATTCTGTGAAAAATTGGAGTGATTTAAATGTTGAACGCGGCCCTTTCATCTCCCGTTAACGCAAAAATCAGTCACGTCTGTGTTCACTTAAATAGAATAGGACCAGTTTTTCCCGCAAGCATATGGACTTTGTGAGAGAAGGGAGCTTTGAAAGAATGAGCTGCAAAGAATGGATTACAAAGAGCTAAGCTAAATAAATGATGTCTGTGTGTCAAGTTTGGTTAAGTTAAATGAATTTTACCAGCCGAATATGGTAT